>OX387715.1:28004096-28686001 GCA_947577245.1 Andrena bucephala | reverse complement strand
ATTTCGAGTAGCTTCGATATTGCACTTTACTTTTACAGTTCCTATCTAATTTCCATCTCGGGATACAATTTTCTCTTTCTTGTTCCCTTGTATGTATTTATATTTTTTTATCTTCTTGTTGTTATTATCGTTTCATTGCTTACGAACTAGGTGGTCCGGCACACACTTTTGCCTATAATCATAATTATGTGCCTCTCATCCGTCAACTACGAATACCAACACACGGAAGACGTTTCATAGCGGATTTATTTTTTTGTTATAAGATTATTAATCACGTTATTAAGTGTCCTCAAATTCTACAACTCTTTAGATTACATATTCCTCCTAATAAACTTAGACACTGCTCACTCCTATATGTAGAGCATCATCGAACTCTAATGGGTAAATACAATCCGATAAACCGTATGTGTATGAATGTTAACACCGTATCTAATCTTTTCGATTTCTTCGACTGTTCATTCCATACATTTAGAACTGGAGTTGTTAATCATATTTGTACTAAGTAGCTGCTATTTTCGTTTTACATTGGCTTTTACGTGTTTTTATCTCTATTGCGTTTTATACTGTTACCTTATTGCGTATTATGTGTGTAATTTTCTAATCTGTGCTTCATTGCTCAGTGTATATACTGTTGTATTTTGTATTTATCAAAGGGCTTCCGTTTAAATAAATAAATAAATTATTATTAAAATTTCTTATGAATAGAATTATTATTATTATTATCACAAAAATTGTAATATTCCAGTAGATTACTCATATCCCTATCTTGAAAACTTAGAAGAATATTTTGAAGCAGAGATGCAAACTTGGAGTCTCAGTTAATTACAGGTGAACTAATTGCAAGCAATAGTGACTTTCATAGAAGATCTTTTATGCTAATTATTCAACAATAATGCATCGATACTAAAAACCTCCAAACTAGTCCATCGCTATCCCCCAAGAATTCGCATCTTTCCATCTCCTACTTACCTAAGCGGGAACACCACTGTGACGGCCGGAAATGTATGCCATTTTTAAGAATTTTTTTTCAGGAATAATTTACAGTTTTCATAGAAAATTTTTATTACCTATCTTTAATACGCTGTCTTAAGAGACTATATAAAAATAAATAAATAGAAAAGCATCTATAAATTTTAATATATTAATTAATCTTCTAGACCTCCTCACGCGAGCTGGTCGAATGTGTAACTATAGAACAGCATGTCTGAAATCAAATTTCATTTTTTTTTATAAACTATATGAGTGTAGTTTCCGCTGTACGTACCGATTTCATAAACAAATTATTTTTGTAAAAATGGCGCGCTTTAGAAGAAAAGTTTCGAAAATCCGCGAATAAGATGGACAGTTTTCCGAGCGTATTTCAAAAAATTTGTTTTCATTCAAAGAATCCGTACGTACAACGGAAACTACACTCATATAGATTATAAAAAAAAAATTAAATTTGATTTCGGACATGCTGCTCCATAGTTACACATTCGACCAGCTCGCGTGGGTGGGTCTAGAAGATTAATTAATATATTAAAATTTATGGATGTTTTTCTATTTATTTTTTTGTATAGTCTCTTAAGACAGTGTACTAAAGATAGGTAATAAAAATTTGCTATGAAAACCGTAAATTATTCCTGAAAAAAATTCTTAAAAATGGCTTATTTTTCCGGCCGCCACAGTGGTGTTCCCCCTTAAGCATGCGCAGTAAAGACCTCGCTATTGCTCAGTACACCCACGCACTATTATTGCACTGCTACGAAATTCTCCCTGGATGGCATCGAGTCAAGCCATCTTATAGCAATAATTCAAACTTCTGCTGACACCCCCCCTCCAATCTGAAACTCGACAAACTGATTCAACTTTGCCAGAGTCTCGAGCACTCCTCCGCCGGTGGTAAAATCTCCATGGATACTCGGGCAGGAGGTACGAGACGTGAACGAGACGTGAACGAGACGAGATGATTCTACGACACGCACGTGCGTTTTCTTTCGCGTCCACCAGTCCCGCTGGCGGTCGAGATGGAGCAGGACGAGCCGTGATTTCGTAACGAGACTTCGAGTTACTCCATTAATAGCGGCTGCAATTACACGGATCCGCCCATCGGCACGAGAATATCCGCGAACTCCGCTCGACGGTTATGACGTAACCCGCCGATGCACGCGAAGCGTTTTCGGCCGTGCCGTGCCGTGGCGTGCACACGCTCGGTTATCGAGCCAAACGGGCGAAAAGAAGGGAACGCCGAAGATGGAGGTCGGAAGGACGAAGGCTCGCTCGAGGTCGCTACAGACCTCTCGCTTCCTCGTCTGGCTCGAGAAAGGAGCGCAGCAAAATATTTTGATGTCGCGGAGCGGATGCCTAGGACCGCGACGTGATTCATACGGGTTGAGTATATTGGGCTGACGCATAGCTCCTGCTTCCCTTCCCCTTAACGCTATTTTCGCGTCGAGTATTTTCACGGATGGTTCTAATTTCAACTGAATCCACTCTGAATTGGCAAGGCGTCGCGATGAGGACGTGGTGGTTTTAAATCCTGCGCTTTGCGACTTATAATTACACTTCGGAAATGAAGCTTGTCAAATCGGCAGACAAGATATCTAGGGAATATTTTTCTATTCCTGGGGAATATTTTGGGAAATGTCTTAGAGTTCTTTATGACTCAAGTTTCCTACTTTGAATTCAATTACCTCCAGTAATTAAATTTAAAGATTTTTGATGGAATTAAATATTAAATAATTATTTAGTGTTAAATCAAAAACAGAGAAAAAAATATTCCCAACTTCTGCAATCCTGTACCAAGTACTCTTTAGGAGGAAAATAAAGTTGCAAGCGTTAACACTTTGTATGTACATAATGCCACCAAAGAGAAAACGCGTAGCATTGTGCAACAGTCATATTACGTTTCATTTACAGCACTGTTATTCGCATCGTTCTTTCCGAAATATAAAATAATCACCACGACTGCGTGGCTGTTCTACTATCCGAAAATTTCCTTATCCAAACGATCATATCTCCCTATAAACTCTGACAGTGGATGTTCTCCAAATCTCCAAATCCTTCAAAATCAATCTCCCCCAAAAGGAAGCCTCTTATAATCAACTCTTACTCCAGATATCCACGTAGAGTCATATTATTTCATACATTTTCGCGTACAGGCTCGCTGGATGGGCCGAAACAGAAACGATAGACCGGCAAGGAGAGGCGAGTAAACGACTCGTCTCCAGACGGCTGTTAACCGTGGCACGTGCACGAGGCGAGGCTGTGGGCGCGCAACCATAACGTGAAAGTGAACAGCGCGCACCCAACAACCTAGCAAGGTGGTGGGCAGTAAGGTCGATGAAGGACGTCGTGAATCGCGGGCACAGTTGGCGCGCGGGATCTTTCGTGGCCGGATTCCGAGCCAATTAAAATCCAGATTCTAATTAAGGCCGGTCGCGATTTCGCGGCGTTGTTTATGGCCGCGCTAACGAAGCCGAACGCGTCTACTGTGTTATTGTGCGGTGGACGTGACGAAACGGGACGGAAGCTGACACGGCGATTCCGTTGGATACGCTTTTAACAAATATCGACCGATTCAACAAATACACGGCGCTTATTTTCGGCGGAGCATCCTTGATCCAAATCGTCCGCGTCGTCTCCCGACGAATCATTCGGCGTTGTTGTTCGACCCCACTTCCCGCGGCCGCTCGCGACGTAAATGACGGTGTAAAGCGGATTGCGAAACGAATTTCGTTTGGGGGGGAGTCTTGAGCGGCGATCGTTGTTGATTTCGATTTTTATGTCGGAGAGGGGCAGGTCTGCAGGTTTAGTTGAGATTGAGGTGGGACGTCAGGATTGCTTAAAATTGTGAATGTATACAAGTCACGAATTAATTGTGATTTCAAGTGACATACAGTGACCTACACTCTTTAAAATCGCATAACATTTTTAAAATTGGTCCAAGCGACTTCAGTTTCCTTGAGAAGCTAGAAGGATTTGTTTGCTAAGTGATGTGTTTCGTCGTTTTGAAAAAAATTGCAATTGGTCGGAATAGCAAAAAAAAATAATAAAGGTCGTTTTTTAAACTATTTTTTGTGAGCTTGAAATGAAAATTCAAAAAACCCGTTTTTTGATTGAAGTAAGTAGTATACATGCTGAAAATTGCATATAAATCGGTTAACGTTGCTCTGAGTTACACACGTTTAAAGATCGCAGAATAAGGTCGAGAATCGCTGATTTCGGGAATTTCGCGATTTTCGCCCTTATTCTGCGATCTTTAAACATTTATAGCTCAGAGCAACGTTAACCGTTTTAGATGAAAATTTCAGCTTGTATACAACTTACTTCAATGTACAAACAGGTTTTTTGAATTTTCATTACAGGCTCACAAAAAAAAGTTTAAAAAACGACCTTTACTATTTTTTTTTGCTATTCCAACTAATTGCATTTTTTTCAAAACGACGAGACACGTCACTTAGCAAACTAATCCTTCTAGCTTTTCAAAAAAACTCAAGTCGTTTGGACGAATTTTAAAAATGTTATGCGATTTTAAAGAGTGTACGATTATGGCTGAGAGCCATTGTAGGTACTTACTTAAAATTAGTTATCTAAGACATCGATTTAATTGGTATGGAGAGAGTGTCAAGTAGTAGAACTACTTCCCAAGCTTTTATTTTGAATAAGTGAGAAATTATTTTTTTTTTAAAATAGGAATGATTATTTAAAATTCTTCTCTCGTCTTTTATACAATAGAACAACCAAGCAGCCAAACAAAGGAAATCGATCCATTATCGTCTTACCTCTATCTCTGACGGCCTGAGCAACTGTTAAAAGATTAACCCAGAGCTTATTTATCACAGGCCCTCCTCTTCAACGATAAAGTACGACTGGCTTGAAAATACCAAGTTCTTTCTTCACCGCGCGAGAATCGATCTACGTAATTTTCACGGCGATTCGAGATGTACTCACAAGGATAGTATTTTAGGTGTCCGCCTCCGATCATTTTGATTTTTGGATATGTTATAGAGGACCGAAAAATAAGAAATACGTGTTTTTTTATTTTTCCCCGTTTTCATATTTGGGGGGTGAAAACTGGGTTCAAAGTTAGGGTTGAAAAATCATTTTTGTGGAAAAAATGGACTTTTTGAAAATCTGGTGAGTCAGTCATATTTCGCATTCAAAGACACAAAATTCGTCCATTGACACTATTCCCCTATCTCTAATAGTTCTCGAGATATTCCACAAAAATGATTTTTCAACCCTAACTTTGAACGCAGTTTTCACCCCCCAAATATGAAAACGGGGAAAAATAAAAAAACACGTATTTCTTATTTTTCGGTCCTCTATAACATATCCAAAAATCGAAATGATCGGAGGCGGACACCTAAAATACTCTCCTTGTCAGTAATAGAGGACGAGATTGTTGCTCGGAAACGAAAGCTGTAGAGATTGTGTGTTCCAAAGGCTTTGAAGGCAGAGGGTGTGTGCCAACTGGTTCGTGCAATTATACAACTTGACCTGCGCTGAATTTAGTTCAAACTTGAATACACATCGGGCGAAGTTATGTACGCGAACGTCCTTCCACCAACTTTCTGCCAAGTTGGGCGCAGTCATCAGTACCATTCACTTTCACGTTGGGTTACGTGCGTTGCCACAGGCTTACGCACGCGCGTAACGTGGCCACGCAATGTCCGTGCCCACGCAGAGGCAACAAATAAATCCACGATATTGATTGTCCACCAATCACCGGCACAATAAGCATTTCTTCGGTCGGTTCAATCGTTCCCACTAGCTGCCTTCGCAAAAGGATCGCGTAACGATCGAGAAATGCGGCGTGAATAGAGCGTATCGATGGCAGTGAGCTCCTAATACAGCGTTTCCCAATTGGTGTTCCGCGATACGAAGTTAAGGTTCCGCGAAAATTGATCTTATAATAAAATTGGAGTATTAAACAAATGAGTAAATTATTCAACGTGACTGGAAAATTTGAAACGTTCCGGCGGCGTCAGCGGGCTGTACACAAAGAAATAAATAAAACTGTTGAGGTTGAGGGTTCCACTTTAGTGAGTTTGCAAGGGTTCGGTGGCAAAATTTAATTAAGAAACGCCGCTCTAGAATTTGACGCTGAAGAAAATGTTTTATTTTTTGGACAAATGATCTAACTAACCGCTTCAGACAAAAAATTTGAGTTTTGAAATTTTGTATTTCATTTCATGGAATTGATAGTAAACAGTCTTCCGATATAAGAACATCGTAACTTAGTAGCATAAATAACGGATTTAAGGTTAGTAATTACATTCAGAGTCGAATAACCAAACGCAAGCAGCCACAGACTACACATATGAAATATTTAGCCACTGTATTTTTGTTGTATTTATAAGTTCTTCGCTTTTTTTAAAGAAAAAATAAGAAGAATATATCCTTTTTTCGTTTTATTAATTAAAAATTCTTGCATTTAAAGATATGTCTACGTACCAGTGGCTCAAATTATTTTTTTTTTGTCGCATCTTCTAAATTCTGGAGAGAAATAAAATAAAAAACGAAACATATCGGTTCTTTCATTTTTTTACTATAATTATTTCTTTTTATGCCCTTTAATTTGGTATAAATTCTATCTGCTCCCGAGTACTCTCACATAAGAAAAAATACACATAATAAAACGAAAAAACTAGGCAAATCTGTGCTCGAATATTTATTTTTAAAAGACACTGAGCTTTGAAATCCTTCATATTCAACTGATAGTGATGAAGATGTGTAATAAGAATGAATAATTAAAAATTTATTATCAATACGAATTATTTAAAAAATTTATTTTATTTTTACAATTGTTTCATATGTTTGTTATTAATTTGTGTTTAAATGTATTTAAAAATATATATTTTTTATTTGTTTTACTTTTATTATGTTCAAAATACATTTGAATGAATTATTTTATGTTAAAAATTATTTTTGTTGGGTATAAATATGATTAACATATCAATTACTAGTATCTTAATAGAAAATTGATTTTTGATTTTTTCCCCTGTATACTCATTACACTGTGCGTCGCTGAATTTCACGTTTTCTATTGCGATATCTGTTAATGCGACGCAAATGCTGAGAATGTTCAAAATATGTAATATAAAGGTCAAACCAATCGAATTTTAGTGTTCGCAGGTATGAGTTACGAGTGTGAAAGTGATCCAAAGTTCAAGTACAGGCGGGAAAGTCTGAAGACTTCATTGCTAAATAGAAATTCATAGAAACACACGTCGCTGGAACCTAAGAATGCCCATCTCGAAAAAAGCGATACATTATTTTCCATCCCCTGCGTGAACTCAGCAAGACATTTGCAACGTAAAGCCACGTTCCCACGCGAGCAACGCGTACCCCTGTCGAGACGTTGAAAATTAGTTCTGGAAAGCAAGGCGAATGAAAGAATCGGCTTGATTGCCTCTGCATCACGCGTGGTACGTGTGGGAACGTAGCTCATCGATTTCTCCTCAATTTATCACCGACGCTCATCCTTCACGCTGCCTTCCGCGACGCGAGCACGTCCTCGCTGCGAGGGAAGCGTCGGTAATTCCGATTGCGAGCAATAAATCACCAGCGCCATCCCTAAAACCGTTTTATCGTCTCTCGGGGATTGCGAGACGCCTCGATCGGCGCGACGATGGTTAAGCTCGATCGGGTGTAGCTCCGAGGAGACGGGAACATCGCCACGCGGCGACGGAGTGATCTGTAAACGAGCGAGTCACGCGATCGGCCAATGACGCGCTCGTTTACCTGTTACCATTTTTCCTGGCAGGCTTGTGAATCACCGGAAACGAAGACTAATCGGACGGAAATATCGGGCACGGTGCAGAGAGAATATTCCACGTTCCCGTAGTTAGCGTGCATATGGTGGATGTAGCGATGCGGAGAAGCCAGAGGGTAAAGGTAGCAGCGCACTTGAGCGTCGAGAGTAGGGAATTCAATCCCGGTCATTATTTACTATCCCGGGATTGCGGGATTTTTTAAAGTCTATCCCGGGATCCCGGGACTAATCCCGGGATTGGGTGATAGAAAAATTCACTAATTAAAATGATTTACTATATGTTAAAATTCTAAATCTTTATTTAAAGTAAACAAACATAAATTAAAATCATTTTTAAGAATAAAAAAACAGTCTGAATAAGTATAGGTAATATCAGTAAACCATTATGAAGCGTTTTGGAAATGTACACGAAGAAATAGCAAAGCATCTAATGTATCACCTCCTAGCTGACTTCTTATTTTATTACCTATATAACCGGCCGCTGAAAAAGCTCGCTCTGCTTCAATGCTTGTCGGAGGAATTGATAACAAATATTGATATGCTTGTTCTAGGATTCCACCACCCTCAAAGAGATGTAAGCCGGTTCGGCGCGTTTCGACCTACAAAGTTTCGACTTTACGTGTTCAGACAAATTGCAATTTGCAATTCGCACGATTTCGAAATAGTGGAAAGTGGGAATATCATTGTAAAAATAAATACAATTTAGTTAGTTATATGCGATTCAATATTTTTATTTAAATAAATCATTATTATTATTGTCCTTATTATTATGAATGACTATGATGATTTATTCTGTTTATTTTTATATTTTTCAGTTGTTCATAAAGTAATTCGCATTTTTAAAAAATCCCGAAAATCTCGGGATTAGTGATATCAAATCCCGGGTTTTTTTTAAATTAAAAAAACAGCCGGGATCCCGTGACCCGGGATTGAATTCCCTAGTCGAGAGTCAACCGTCCAGAGGCATGGTTCGCTGTAATTTTTGGACACTACTCTGGGTAGCAACTGTGAAAGTGTATTCGGGGCCAAGTGGCTCTTCCCACCTCCTTCACCTTCTTGGTTATCCAGTCGAGCTTTCCATAAGCCTTTTCACGCCCCTTCGTTACTCAGTACTGAGCTTACAAGCTCTGAGGACTGAGGTAAAAGCGAGATGTACCTCCTCTGCCGATTCAAAACTCCCCAAAAGGCAGAAGTTTTAAAGGAAAGAAAGACCATGGTGCTCGCTATCACAGCATGTGAGCCGTTGTTTTTGAAAGTGGTAAGTATAAGTTTGCGTTTGAATCAATTAAAAAATATTCGGATACGTTAATCAATTTGGGTAATGTTTTTAAAATTATAAACTTGTTAAATTTTATTATGCAATAATAATCAATAAAACTGTTAAAGAAAATAAACGATTTTTTAGCTGCAAATGGACTTATACCACTTTCAATAATAACATATTATGAAAATATAACCAATTGCAATTTTAAATTTATGTTTTAATTGAAGTTGGCTTTTGTGAAATGTATTTTTTAATGTAAAAAATATTAATTAAAATGAAGACATACACGTCTTCCTTACTTACTTCCTTATATTATAATGAATTTATAAATAAACAAGTATGAAAAGTAAATTACTTCGTTAAGATAACTAATAATAACAAACTTATTCATATTTCAATCTTATTTCTCCTTTACACTTGGCATAGTGAACTATTTTTTCCAAAACATGGACTTATACCACTTTAAAAAAAAAACATTCCTGCGATAATATTTTACAGTACAACTTTTTGTGATTAATTTATGAGGATATTGTCCACCATTGACTATGTGATTATAAATATAAAAAGAGGATATCTATATCTGACTAAAACTACCATTAACACATTTTTTCCAAAAAATGGACTTATACCACTTTCAAAAACAACGTCTCATATATTAACCATCTGGGTAGTTACTATGTGCCATACATATATGTGTTCCTTCAGTGCATGCAGTGGGTGCGGGGAACGCCCATGGGCGTTCAGCGTCTATGTTTAAGAAATACGATTCAGGTACTTCCGCACGCCGCGAACGCTGAGTGTTCAAAATTTCAACCCCGATAGTTATAGTTAATCCGCCTGGCATACTTACCCAAACCTCTCTGTAACGATACCTTGGTACTCGTCACAAGAGTTTCAAATCAAACTATGCAGATAATTTTATTTATACAGATTTACTTAAGTAAATTTAGTAATTACTAGTGTGTAAAGTAAAGAGTGACACAAAAATGAGGCCTTCTTTAGCCTCTTTTTGGTCCCACGATTTTGGAACGGAATTTTGTGCCAAATGATACCTTATGATGAGACATCAATCCCACGAAATTTTCAAGTTAAGGTGACAATTAGTTTCTGAGATATGGGAGGTCAAAGAAGTGAAAATTCGTTAACGCATCAACCCATACGCTTCGATGTACGAACTTCTATGTCAGTCCGATAATTTAAACAATTATTTCCAGGGGTTTTGCTGACTGCTAACAATGAATTTGAACTTAGATTTTAAAAATTCACGAAAAAATAAATAAAAATCAAGAAATATAAGTGTCTGTGTAGTGTGTGTTTTTTTAATATATCGCCCACCATGTTGGATCGGCCATTGTGAATTTTTAAAACCTAAGTTCAAATTCATTGTTAGCTGTCAGCAGAACTCACAATGGCCGATTCAATATGATGGACGACATTAAAAAACCACCCACTACACAGTCATTTATATTTCATGATTTTGATTTTTTTTCGTGAATTTTGAAAATCTAAGTTCAAATTCGTTGTTAGCAATCAGTAAACCCCCTGGAAATAATTGTTTAAATTATCAGACTGACATAAAAGTCCATGGGTTGACGCGTTAACGAATTTTCACTTCTTTGACCTCCCACATCTCAGAAACTAATTGTCACCTCAACTTGAAAATTCCGTGTGATTGATGTCTCATCATAAGGTATCGTTTCGCATAAAATTCAGTTCCAAAATCGTGGGACCAAAAAGAGGCTATTTTTTGGGTCACTCTTTATTTTATACTAGTCTGCTATGTATAAAGCCTTACTGATAAGTCCAGTAACAAACCCCCGACGAAACGCGCGCTTCTTCCCTGTTCTGCCCTCTTACTCCCTCCCCCAAAAACACAGGAACACCAAACTATTAAAATCCCACCACCCCTCAAACACCCCGTTCACCTCCAGCCCTACCAACCTGCCGAAAAGGGGACACGAGAGCTGCAAAATCGTGCAGCCTGGCGAACTAAAGCGGAAACATGTTGCCCCTGTGTAACGTGACCGATGCGTGGGCTGATAACCCAAGAATGGCTGACAGTGTCAACAGGCCAGCACGTGAATAGCAATCAGCGTTTCGTGGTTTAGCGTACGTGCACCGTGTCGCGCCATCGCGTGTCCGCCGCGACGGTTCTCGGGGGTCGCGGGTGTAATTAGGAAACCCACGAGGTCGGGACCGAAGCTTTTCAAGCCGCCTCCTTATCGGGCACGCGTGGATCGCATAGGCCACGATCGGTCGCACACGCGTTCCGTTCGGTGGCTGGGCCCGATTAGACGCGTAACTAGAAAGTCACGATGCACGGATGCGGGACGGTGTCGCATGCACGCGCACGTGTGCCTAACGGGTGGCGCGAAAAGAAAAATCTACGTGACGCTGCAGCCGCTGACGCAACCGCGAGGACTCGCCTGGGTTTTCACCGCGTTCCCCGTGTTGACACTGTGCCACCTACCGCGCCTCTTTCCCACGTCTCGGTTGCCTTCTTCAGGGGCTTTCTGGGGTAGGTGAAAGCAAAGTGAAGTGCAATCTGACGTCAGTCGTTTCGATAAGGGGACACGCGACTCGCCGTTGCCTGTACGCTCCGAAAAGCTTATATCGGTATATTATTGATAATACACAGATAATGAGCGCGTTAACAATCCCGGGCATAACTCAGTGCAGCGTAGGAAAGCTTGGGACGGTTATCTGTACTCGTAATTATCAACGTGACCGAGGTGGTAATCTACAGGGTGAGTCACCTGGCTCTGAAATAGCTCGCGCCATGCCCGTTCCGCGAAGAGATGCTCCTCGAACAAAAGGCTCGCGATGGGGATCTAGAATTCCGCGGAGATATCGCGCGCGTCAGAGCCAGATCCAAAAATGTGCTGCTCGATAAGGCGGTGCCGGGAGGCGCGGAGATTGCGCGCCGGTATCGTCATCGTCGCCCGGCTCGCGATTAACTTGGCAGTTTCTGAAGGAAAGAATTCAATTAGGCCGGGCGCGTATTAAGGTTCGCGCAGCGCGGGGACCGATCGTCGCTCGCGGTGCTAATTATAGAGAGTTTCTGCTGCGCGACTGTCGACGCCGGCAGATGCGCCAGAAGGAAAAGTCTGATCGCGAATTCTCGGGGAGGATCATCCGTCCAGCCGTGCAGGCGAACACGTGACTGGCTGTAAGCGATAAACAGACCGACACGAGGAAAGAGATTAGCCAACACGAGAGACCTCTCGGTTCGAATTTATTGCCAGTCGACGGGGCACTTTAATGCATTTGCCTGGCGTCGGCGCTCCTTCACGCCGAGGGACTTGGTATTTTCTGAAAAGCAGAGAGAATGCTTACTCTCGCAAGGTGTTCCTTTTCTATGCTGTTTACGAAACATTCCAGCGTTTTTTTTTTTAATTCGTATTATTATTCTTAATATTTTTCTTTAAATCATTAAAACTCACACTCACTGTTATAAAGCCTAACTTCGAAGTTACCATTTGGAGAAAATAAAATAGAATGAAATGAGGAAAGCGGGTAAAGCTTAGGCTAAATGGGAATATGGCAATTTTAATTAAAATTCTTATTATAATTGAAATGTAATTTTTGTTTGTTTGTTTATGTTAAATTCATATTTTAATTTATTATTGTTGAACGCTAGACGTTGAAGAATGAACGGCTAGATGGAGCTTTTAGTTTCAGAAGAAGTTGGCTTGCAATTTAGACAAGTGACCATAAGCGACGGTATTGAAAGTAGGGTGAAAGCACTAGTAGTCGACCACTTAAAGCTAAACTCGAATGAAAAATTCTAAAAAAAATTAACGATCAATGTTATAAAATATAACAAATGTATTGAAGTAATTCAAATGTATTTAATGTATCACTAAAAATTTTGTGTTAGTTTAAAAGTTCGGGGAAAATAAATTATTGGCGTTAAAAATAAAGTGTCCGCTTAACTCTAAAAGTCGACCGGTCCGATAGCTAGTAGTCGACCACCTTTTTTTAATATGAAATTATAAATAGGTTATGTGCGCATTACAAACTAAAGTTTATTTTTAAATATAATATGCAACAAAGGTAAATATTGAATAATGACAGGAATAATGCGTAATTAAAATAAGTTCTTTTAAAAACTTTATCAAAATTTTGATAAGATAAATTATAGTTAACACGTGGTCGACTTTTAGCGTTCATTGTGAATGCAGTTACCTTCAGAAGTCGACCGCTGTGGTCGACTATTGACAATTGAAAGGAAATGATGGTCCAGTTACTGACCTCCCATAAATAAATAAATTATCCCATTTTTTTTAAATTTTTTAAGCGCATATAAAATTGTTGATGCCTTTTCAATGAAATAGCACTATTTTTCAGTAAAAAAATGTGTAGAATTGAATTACATTTGTCGTGTTAGAAAACAGCGATGGCACACGTAGAATCAAAATTAGTTTACAAATCACTTTAAAAGCATTTATTTTTTTTACCTATGAAGAGCGCTTTTTGTCGTATTTTAAAGTTAGAAATTCCAAATATAATATAAAATTGTCATTTAATAAATGCTTTATTTCAGTACTTATTTCTTTAAACTAAACAATATAAGTGGCCGACTACTAGTGCTTTCACCCTATAAGCGCCTGATCTTAAAGGAATTACTGTTCGCTCTCGATATCAAAATCCACTTGTTATTCAAGGATTCGAACTGTGTTCATTCTGTCAACCCGAAGCCAGCGTCTTGCGCAATCGAGCTCCAGCTCCCCCAACGAATAGTCATCGTGTATCAAGCTAATCAGAGCCATTGATACGAACCTAAAAAGTCTCGTAAATATTGTGAAACAGTGAACTCTTATTTTCAAAGCGGTATCGAGCGATCACGCGTTCCTGGAAACTCTCGAAGCCAAGTAGGCACATTCCTCGTCCATTGTCCCTATCACGATCCCGTGATTAATCACACGTGTCCGATTTCGTTCGATTACACGGAAACATCCACCGAGCGCCCCCGGCGGAAACGCACAGCTCGCTCGGCGGAGTGGCGCCTGGCTGGGGTGGCGAAAGGTCAGGGATGCAGCGCGGAATAATACGCCCCGTGTATAATTACAATGTTCGGTGTGATTGAAAGGGAACCTTCGCGTGAGAATAGAACTCGTGCGCGCCATTCAAGCTAAAATCCAGTCATTAACCGAGGCGTCAAGTTCAGCTTTTTTGCAATGATCGATAGGATTCTACTTGGAATTAGGCATCTAACTAACACCTGCTGCTATACGGCCAAGCGCTTTCTTTTCGTCAGAGTTCCAGACGCGCTGGAGACGTGGCGGAATTCCTTGCAAAATGGCGGCCAGGACCTCGCGAAGGCCTCGAGGAACTTTCCTTAACCCGCTAACTGGGTCACTTCTTAACCAGAAACGCCTGCTGTGCGTTCAGAAACGATCGGAGGCGACCTAACACGTTCCGCCCGCAGCGAGTGCCACGCGTGACATGATGTATTTGTCTACTTATTCAACGTCCACGTCGTCCGCGGGCGGAAGCCCGCCGCATAGCTCGAGATCGCCGGGACGTGATCCTGGTTTCGTTGCTAGGGATCGTGTACGTGATAATATTGAATGACTGTAAATACTCAATGAAGAAGTGGACGTTGCTTCCGCGCGAATTAGCAGATGCAACAGCCCCGCTGTGAGGATTACGCGCGCTATAATTGGATTCGTGAGCGGGGAGAATGAAATGGCGGTTTTTAGCTGATAGATCTGGCTCGCGCGCGCGGATTAATGAGTTCCAAAGCAGCCAGGTACATAATTGATTTTACTATTAACGATCTTGGGCGAGGACAGGTCAGGCAGTTTCTGCCAAGGTCGTTGTATTAATAGTTTCCAATATGGGAGCTGAGTTTTGGTCGGGATATGCAACTTGTACTTTAGTAATCTCTCTGGGTGCATTTTATATTTGGGAGAAGCGGAAGAGAGGAGAGAAGAGGGGTACCCAATAATACCGGATCAGAAGAGAAAGATTTTATAAAATACTTGGAAAAGTCTAAAGTGTACAAAATAGAAACTTAACCGGTTAACTGGCACGGTCCTTTTCATTATTCGGGCCCAAACTGGTAACATCGAAAAATTAAAGTGAATCACACAAAATTTGGTATACAGGGGTTTCTTGAGTCGCTGAACCGATTCCGGGGTTAATTTTTTTCATCTGACACCCCCAACCCCTAAAAAATAGAATTTAGGGGTGAGTTTGACAATTCTTTACTAAACCTTTTTTTTTATTTAAAAATTGTTTATTTGTGAAGTTTTCTTGTCTATAATTCGATTGCAGCAGTTACTTTTTTCAAAACCACCCCCAACCCCTGAAAAACAAGGGTTTAGGGGTTTAATTTTTTAGTTTTTTTATTTTCTACGAAAAAGTTTCGAATAATTTTATACCTGAATTCTTCATCCATAAATTCCACCGCAAGAGCTTTTTTTGATCTGCAAGTTTCGGCTTAGTACTAAAAGTCACCGCTAGGTGGCAAACAGCCATTTTGAGTCTGCCATATTGAATTTTACAATTCCAATGCCAAATTCAGATTCAGGGACCCCAAAAACCCCTATATACAATTTTTCTATATCCCGATAGTATTTTAATGTTTGTCAGTCAATTTGGTTCGGCCATTTTGACTCTTCCATATTGAATTTTACAATTCCGATCCCAAATTCAGATTCAGCGACCCCAAAAACCATTACATACCAAGTTTCATTCAAATCTTTTGAAAATCAAAAAAGTTATTCCATTTGATCATATATGATACATTGACAGAATTGGCCAGATTTTTGTTTGATCATATATGATACATTGACAGTTAACCGGTTAAATATCTCTGATTTCATTAATTTCCTTTAACACAATTTTCGCCTCTTCTGTATTGAATTGACCTTTTAAAACGTCCAATTATATTCCATCAAGTCTGCACCAATGAAAAAACGAAACAATAAATAAATGTATTTTGATAGAACGATCCATTCATGAGCTTTCAGATCATCTGCATAGAGAGAACGTTCACCACATCTAGAACATGCTGGTACACGTGCACCCTGCGTATCAAAGTAATCATTAAACTGTCGCCAGAAGTTGGTAAACGCCCACCGCACAGGCATTTACAAATAACTGGCCAAGTTCCTTTTCGCACGAGACACTTCTGTAACTCGTGACTGGTATTACAAACATATCCACTTGGCAGGAATAATGTTTCCGAGGACGATAAGGAGTGTGTGAATATATTCGAAATAACCGTCGCGGGGCACAGAAATGTCTGGATTGAAAATGCCTCAATAAGTCTTCCCTGGTTTAACAAGTTAATCGAGGCACGTGGTAGGGGGATTAATAGAAATGCCGATCGTGGCCGATCTCACGCATGCACAGTTTAGCACGGTGCACGTCGACTTCCACCGTATTTGCGTATACCGGGTCGGTCGCGTAAAAATACTAACCTACATCGAGTCGAAGCGCGTGTCGAGCAACGTGACTCCTGACTTGCTGATTCGTGCCAGCAATCCTGCTGTGCCCCACCTCGCCGATCCTCGGCTACTTGTCCCCCCTTGCACCGAGACTGAACCACCATCGACTCCGGAGACGCGCGAGTCATGGAAAAACTCGTCGCTCGAAAGCCCGCGAAAATGTCTGCGCTGTGACGTAATTTTCTAATTAACGGTACACTTCGTGCTTCCGCCTGGGGAAACGAGTGTGGACTACTGGGACTTGATGGGATGTTAGTATTCATTCGAGGAAATTAGGGTTGGCTGACGTAGGGGAAGGCTTTTTGTTCTGTAGTAAACTGGAGTTTGGTATTCTTGACGAGGTGTTCTGTTTATTTATTTTTTTTTAAATTAAAATTGGGAATCCAGATTTGTCTTCGAGGAGGCTTCTCGGTTTGCTTTTATTGCCTTATCGCTTAGATTGAGTCAATCTTTTTTTTTTTGCCGAAACTGATAAAAAAAATTTTAAGACGTTGCCATTTCTTTGTTTCTCAAGGTTTTTTTCGTTATGCTGGTTCAGACGATATCCACGCGTCTACAGATTATCAATCTGTTTGAATTTTGTGTTTGAGATAACTACAATTGCTGATATCAGGTCAGTCATCCGGAACTTACATTTTCTTTTTTATAGCCTTAAAAGGTGATAGAATGAATCTACAAACGTGCAATACTTGCACGTTTCTTTTTTTAATTCCTGAAAAAATAAGTTTTTTCAGCCGTCACGCTAGGCAGACCCCTCCAGCATCTCTCGGAGAAAGAAATTCAAGTTAACTAAAATTCTTGTGCAACGTTTCCACGCCCATGTTATTTAACCATCGCTCTTCGTTTTGTCCTTTCTCACATTTTTCGCGAAGCAGTTCTCGAACAAGGAAAGAAGATGGGAGGAAGTCTTACACCACGCTCCAGTCGTTCTAAACACTCATCCTCGAGCTCATCAGCATGCAGTGCCCGTGAATAACAGCTTGAAGCGGCGAATCGAAGATTAATGGACAACAAACAGACCAACGAGAAGCGGCTTCTTCACCAGCGCCGTGGTGGACAGGGGCTCGTTAGACCGCGAGCGACAGAGTACATTTCATAATCCTGCAAAACAGTTCTACTAGCGCAGTTAAATCTGTCCGCGGCGACCTCGATTTCGCGTTGCCGCGAGCCGAAACCTTGACTCGCTCCGACCATGGTGGAAAAGCAACTGCGCTGAATCGTTGGAAGAAGAATTGCGCGTAAGAAACGCAGAAACACTTCTCCGGGTAGATTTCAACGGTTACAGAATTCGAAAGAAGGAACGTCGAAGATCGTCCGATGGAATGTGGAATGGTATAAGCTGACCCACTCTGCGTTACAGAAAGCTATGATCGAGAATCGTTATTGATCTAACAAATGTACGTTCGGCAATTGGAAAATTAGAAAAAAAAATTTAGACTTCGCAAAAATGGAGAGTGATGAACACAGATGGGGACTGAAGGATTCAGAATGGAATTGCAACGAAATTTTTGGTGCATCTGAATTTTTTAATAATCTGAATAATTCGTACTTAAAACAGATTTTCATATAATGCACGTGCACGAGGTTACGCAGTCATGAGGATTGCGCTGCACGTCTGAACATATACGATCCACTTCCCCTACTCGGGTACGCATCAGTCTTCGCTAACACGCGTAACGAAATGGATCTCCGCTTGAAATGAATTCATTTTTAAACGATTTTATTCAGCTTCGGTCCTCTGTTTGTTTGTTTGTATGTATGGTTCAAATCTGGCAACTCAAATTTAACCCACTTCCAACTGTCCAATTGTCTTGAAACTTTGCAGGCGTGCGTAATTTGGATGGCAATACAATATTTAAAAAAAAAATTAACCCCGAGCGGGTGAAAAATTTACCTAGTCATCAATAAATATAACCCATAACCACCAATCCAAACGACTTGAAATCAGCCACTCGCGTACTTTACGAAAACGACAAAACGCCGCTGCGTTCGGGTCGCTATTCGCACCGCGATTTGAAATTAAATAAAATATATTTCTAAAGAAGTCAGAGCTGCGAAATGTAAGTCCATAAACACTAAAAACTAGAAAATAAAAAATATATAAAAAAAAATTTGTATGTCAAACGATTTTATTAAAAATGCGCTAAAAACTAAAAAATAATTCTTTTCTTGTATTGCAATTTCGATGGTGTTTTTTCACTTTAAATAAAATCGTGGAGCAGGGTGTCGCACAACAAATTCATTTCAACGCTTGATGCTGTATTAAATTGATTCATATTCTGTTACGAAAAATCCTGCAAGAAAAGAATTATTTTTTAGTTTTTAGCGCATTTTTAATAAAATCGTTTAACGTACATTTTTTTTTATACATT
Source organism: Andrena bucephala (assembly GCA_947577245.1). Taxonomy (NCBI): domain Eukaryota; kingdom Metazoa; phylum Arthropoda; class Insecta; order Hymenoptera; family Andrenidae; genus Andrena; species Andrena bucephala. The sequence goes on along the minus strand of OX387715.1, from coordinate 28,667,146 downwards.
TTTTATTTAGAATGATAAATACTATTGAGTAGTTATTGAGAGTTATTTCAAATAAAATTTGTTCAGCTCTGACTGTACACATTATTTAAAAAAATCAACGATTAAGTATTCCTCCCGGGTACACTACAGTTCAAATGAACATTGCATGCTAATTGTCATTGCACTCTATATAAACGGAAGAATTTGTAGCTCGTGGAATCAATATCCTATACCAAAAATACTTCTGCTCGATCAACGAGCAATTAACTTGGAACACAGAGGGTTAATGAGCACCCCAACAGATCCAGATTTCAGCCTTCCTTCCACCCTTCTACAGCATATTGATTATCCACTTTCAACCACGATAATTTAATTGCCACCTGACGAATGCGCGGACACAGCAGCCCAATTACGCAGTCCATCTATCCGCGCTATCCTACGTTACAACAATTTGAAGTTTTCCGCAATGAATCATGTGCCCCCGTCGCTAATAAAATCGCTGTACCATTTTCCACGCCCACTCACACGTGCACACGCATTCATCGGTCATAGAAGCCCCTCCACGCTGCCGTTCCATGCACACTTGCGCGCGCGCGCGCGCACGCACACGGCCAAGTGGCACGGGGAACAGCCAAGGTAACTCTCACTTTTTCTCCGACGACACTGAACGTCCCTCGAGCTCGTCGCGTCGGAATTACGCAGGCCTCGGCGATCAGGTGGCCGTGTCGTCAATAAAAGGCAATTAACGGAGCAGCGGAATTTTCGTGAAGGAGCGAGAGGAATCGTACCAGCGTGGCGTGCCTCGGGCGTTATCGCGGGCACGTAACGTTTTATCGTCGAAATTTTCCGCCCGTTTCACCGACGTCCGAAAGCAGCATTATCTCCGCCGCTGTGAACGGGCGATCGTGTCGAAAGGTGTACACAAAGGTAAACCGGGTACAGACACCGAGGTGACAATCGTCGCCAGCTAGTCCGAATGAGAGTTCACTCGGCGATGGTTATCGTGGGATCCGTCGTTAGTCAATAATTGCACGCGTTTCGTCATTATGCCGGAAGTCGTCGCGTGGGGGGTGATGTGTGGCAAGGAGGGTCTGATGATTGTTGTGTTAGACCGTTGGATAAATTGTTTCCGATTTGTCGGAGATTTCAACGGATGAAGGTCGATACTTTTACTCTACGAAGCGATATATTCCGTTTCTTCGCGAGTAATCAAATGAAAACTTAAGGAATACACTTGGTACAGCAATACTTCCACTATTTAGAATTCGTAAAACATTGGTGGGCTTCGGATTCTGTACGCCAAGAAGAACGCAATTGAATTATTAGTGAAATAAGTAATAAAAATCAATCAATAAAAACCAGAATCTTTGAATTTAATAAGAAGAATTGTATGTAATAATTTTGTGAAACAATTCGCTGTTGGTTCAACAAGCGGTTCTCTAAAACTTAAGGCGAATTTACACGGTTCACTTTGCTTTGGCGATGTAGTGCCAATTTATGATATTTATTCAGTTGCAGTAAACTCGATTATTATATTTTAAATTAACATTATTTATTAAATAGAAACTCAATACGAAACCGTGTACAAACTGTAATTACACTTCCTTGAATGCCTTCTTGCCAACCAATTATTGATTGTGGATTGATTAACAATACAATCCAGAGGAAAATTTTTACGAACTATTAGAACGAGATGCTACATTGCTTGAAATTTTGTTGAATCAACCGCACTGTTCAACCAAAGGGACCGTGTAAATTCGCCTTTAGGTTGCTTCGACATTCTCGCAGTAGAAACATACGCCATGGTCAGACACTGATTCACTCAGCCTTGAAGAAATTATTAAGTTTCATTTCCCTGGAAAAACATCGTTTTTCCCATTGTAATGAAGTCTAGAGGGAATCAATCTGTACATTAAATCTTAAAGTAGTTTCCTTTTGATTCGTTCAAGGATGGTCTCGAGCTAGTAGAAACAGGCATTAGAGTCAGACATGAAATCGTGCAGCCTCGACGAAGTCACTGGGATTTGTTTTTTTCGCGTATCTATTGTCATTCATCACTGAGTCAAGGTCGAACACTTTCAGAATGTTTGTTATGGCGCGGAAAATTTCGGATGCCCGCTTCGACCAAATAATATATCCGCGTTACCCACCAAACGATTTATCGTTAACCCGCGATTTCGTGAAAGGAAATGTACACGACCGCTGTTTGCAGCTCTCTTTTGATAATTCGTCATTATTTTGCAAGGAAAAGAACGGGAAGATAATACTGCTCGTTTGCATCTTTATACCCTTCAACATTTATCGTGTGCCTCTAACTGAAAATTTTCCTACGTAAAAACGAAATCTTTGTACATTCACATAAAATTCTTCGCGCCTTTAAAACTATATACGTAAAAGTGGAAATGAATTACCCGAAAAATGCATGAGCTTTACAAAACAGCTTTCTTATCTCCTGAAACCTCAGCTCCCTCTTCAAAAACGTTACTAACATTCTCAAAATATATTCCTACTCCTCCTTGAAATTGGAGTGGAAACGATAGTTCGATCTCCGCCCATTTGCAAATTTCTGCAAGATTTGGAAAGCTGCTCATGATCCAGAGTAAAGTGATCAACGTCGGGAGAAGTGGTCCGCGAGATGACTGAAACGATCTATGAGCGTGTCGAAGGACCTTCGCTTCGTTTCGCGGCAAGCAGAAACGCAAACAGGGAAAATATCTGTGTCAAGATGGAGAAACAGAAGCACAAGACCGAGCCTGCGTTTACATATCGATATCCACGGGAGGGTGAAAGGGGGACGTTAATTGCATTGAATCGAACGGCGGTCATTGTCGGGCTGGTTGACGCCGCTACTTCCATGCGACCATAATTTATCGCTGATCGATGCAATTCCCTTCTCCAACTTCGTCGACCTCCATACGCGCCATCGTTATTGTTCGAGGATGCAGGTGCTTCAACATTTTATCGCTGCATTCCATAAAACGAGAATCGAAAGTATTAAGGATCTACGATTTGATCGCCTTGCAATTTCAAACACAAAGGATGGAATGCAAGACAGGTGTTTGTATTTCACGGCGTAGGAATCAGATCGAATATCTCAGGATAAATTTAATAGAAGAAGTGCTTGTAGAAAACACTGTGTCTTAAAAAGAAAAATATTACTTAAAAAGAAAAATATTTATTGGAAAATGTTCTCTACGTGCCAATGGTAATACTATAGTATAGAATTTTAATGCAATTTTCTTTTGTAAATAAGTTACCAATAGAGTTAAAAGGTGTACCGCTGATACGTCCAACGCCACTTCTGTAAAAACAATGTAAGAGCCAATTAAGCGATAGATAAACAAGATTGGCACTTACAGTGCCTCCAAATTTAAATGGCACATTCAGTTTTCCCCACAACTAAGACATGGCACATAGAAAGTTTTTTACAAATACAATTCTTTTTTTCAAATGAGTTTGAATTAGTTATAATACAAAAATTAGAAAATTCTGTGATGTATTTGGGTTATTATTAATTTATGATTTTATAATTGTGTTATTATTATTTGTGATATATTTGGGTTATTATTTTGTAAATAATTTAAAGTCGGGGAATTTTTTTCTCTCTCCTAAAAAAAATTGGAATTTTTGGCACTTGCAGTGTTTTCTACAAGGAATCTTCAATTATTATCGCTGACACTAATTGATCACACAACTAAACCGAACATTACATTACAAAACTTTCGTGTCTCTCCCATGAGAAGACGGAAATTTCCTTTTGCGCTCCGCCGACGACATCGAGATACGGATATATCGAATAGCTTTACAAGAACACAGGCATTCCGCACGGAGATCGTTTAGATTCTTTCAATGAGACTTTCTTCACCCCTCACATGCTAATTACGAAAGCTTCTATCTCAGGAGAAGCGAGCTCGACTACTGCACGTTCTTCGAATTCCTGCGCGCGTAACAAAGGGCGTGTTTCGCTTCGACAAGTAAAAGCGAGTCGTGCACTACTTTCCTAATCTTCCACGTTCGCTTCACGTGACTCACCAGGCCCTCCTCGAGCAGGAAGAAAGTTATTACGAAAGTTACGTAAAAACGTGCGCGCGAACGTGGCTGCAGAGCATTCCGCGAGTAAATATAGAACACCTGCAGACATCTTAACCAGCCAATCGATAATGCCGGCATGTGCTCGCGAATTCTCCAGCGCGTGAGAGAGCAACGCGTGCCTACGTGATCGAAGGCAGAGAGACGGACGTGGCTGTACTGTTGTGCACCGTGGGGACGATTCTACTGCGCGCGAGCCTCGAGGAAGCGAGAAGCTGCGAGCTAGGGTCATTCTCGAATGTCACATTCCTAGGGAGAGCCCTCGGATTACTCGGCACGCTAAGTCTGTACCTCTTAATCAAAAGACATCCATACATTTCAAACTTTTAAGGGTACCTGAAAAAAATATATAAAAAAATGTTTTTATGTTAAACGATTTTATTAAAAATGCACTAAAAACTAAAAACTAATTATTTTCTTGTACTGCAATTTCGTGTTTTTTCACTTTAAATAAAATCGTGGAGCAGGGTATCTCATAACAAATTCATTTCGACTCTTGATGCTGTATTAAATTGATTCATATTCTAATATGAGAAACAGCCTACTTCACGATTTTATTTAAAGTGAAAAAACACTATCTAAATTGCAGTACAAGAAAAGAATTATTTTTTAGTTTTTAGTGCATTTTTAATAAAATCGTTTAACATAATTTTTTTTTATATATATTTTATTTTCTAATAAGACTTCTTTAGAAATACATATCTTTTATTTAATTTCAAATCGCGATGCGACTAGCGTCCCGAACGCAGCCACTTTTTGTCGTTCTCCTAAAGAACGCGAGTGGCTAATTTCAAGTCGTTTGGATTTGTGTTTATGGGTTGTATTTATTGGTAACTGGGTAATTTTTTCACCCGCTCGGGGTTATTTTTTTTTTTAAATGTACTGACATCCAAACTACGCACGCTTGTAAAGTTTCAAGACAATTGGATTGGTGGAAGTGGGTTAAATTTAAGTTGCCAGATTTGAACCATACATACAAACAAACAGAGGATCGAAGCTGAATAATAAAAACAAATAAAACTCGTTTAAAAACAAAGTGAATTCAATTCCAAATCATTAACCCTCGCTAGGCGGATTTTGGGTTCTTGAAAGGGATGAGGATATTAAATCTAATACACGAGCTCCTCCTAACGCGTATGTGGCAATAAAATTACAAGTGAAAATGGACCCCGGTTCCAATTCACTGTCTAGCCATCCGTCGACCAAGGGTTAAATCAATCTAAGCTTCTTAATTCATTCTCCAACAAAAAAAAAAAAAAAAAAAAAACAAAAAGCAAAAATCCAACTTTCACCGACTCAGATACGTAGAATAACCCGAGCAGCGACAAGTGTCCCCTTCCCGCCCCCGCGCCCTATCTCCGAAATCGTAGAAAGCGTGACGCACGCCAATGCACGACATTCACAATAGAGCGCACTCGCGTCCGTTTCTATGACGCGCTCGCCCCGGTTGCGTCGATTACCGGGATCTTACGTGACACCAGCGCGAAGGTGTCGACGTATCGACGCGCGCCTTATCAAGTATCTCCCCCCCCCCCCCCCCCCATCCCGACAGCCGTTCGAGTCGACGGTCTTCTCTTCACCCGACGACGGGGAACAACAGATCGTTACCCCGTCCGAACCGCCGATCGGTCGAAGTCACGCGCGATGTCGCGCGGCTCCCGTCGTATTTATAGAAACGTGTCATTATCTAAAATTGGAAAGCAACGCAGGGAAGAGAAGCGTGCTCGACATCGGCCACCCATTATTTCCTCGGAATCGAAACGATCGTTTCATGATTTCAGCGCGCTTCCCGACTCGCTCGCCGCCGCCCAGCGGTTGCGCCCGATGCCCCGCGGGAATGGAATCGGCGCGGTCGCTTTCCAGTGACGGATAAGGGGGAAAATACGGTCGTTCGATTACCAAGTTAAATCGAGGGGCACACGGACGTGTGGACGGGTGCAGGTTCGCGCGATATATAGACGGTGCTCGAATAAATCCGCGAGGATCGATCTACGGTGTCAATGGCCGACGGTTCAGATGGCCAAGATGCGAGACCAACTTCTGTAGCGTGGCATGAAGAAATTGCTCGGTGGTTTCACGCGTCGACACCGCGCCCCCTATGGTCCCTAAATGTACAGGGTGATTTTGGTAGAGGTGATCGTCGATTTCTGTGCCGCGTGGGTCATGGGGGACCCGGGGTCAGCTATTTGTTGGGGAGGCAACGTTCGTTGGGTGGTTAAACGTGGGTTTTAAGTACAGCTGAAGTAAGATAGGGAAGACGAGGGTGGAGTTATAGAGAATTATATACAATTGCTATTTTTCTATGATTGAATGTTGCGAGGTGATTTATTCTGGTCTCTAAAGTTTTGCGGGGACTGGGAAGACGTGACGTGGAGCTGTTGAAGTACTTGTAAAAATCAAGGGTAGCGAATTTATGCTTTCTAGAGGGTGTTTGGAATAAATTGGGATTTATTTGATTTTTGATTCTATGGAATTGGTGGGGTAGATGGATGTTTTTCTCGATACGTCGAATGATTTGAAGTAACTGGAAGTCTCTTAGCTATTTCAGTCTCCCAAGCCGATCAAAGCTTTATTATTTCGTTTGTGCTAAATATAGCCGCGAAGATCACATCACGAAACTGTATTTCGTTTACGTGGTACGAGAATCTGCATAACAGGTTACGTCGTATCGGCTGAAAATCACATCCTGTCTGAGAGAAGCAGAAGAAATTGATAGAGGAAAATCATGTACGTCTTAAGATGTAGCTTCTTGTAACCACACTTTTCTTCCACAACTACCAGACAGCGGGTACAAGCTTTTAAAAGCGGAAATAACGTACACGGCATAAATCAATTTTCCCTATCATAAAATAATAAATACAACATCCATCCGCTCGACATATAGAACTATGATCAAATCGAACCTGTATAGTCACATTAAAAAAAGTTAAAATTTCCATAGGTACACCCTATCAAAAAATCAGAATTTATATAATCCACAGGAAAATGAAATCCCACTTAATGCACGGAATATTTTCTTTCATCAACTTTTCCCACTTAAAAAAAGACTACAGCCAAATCCAGGTCCCAAAATCACGCTGTACACAAAGTGCCTCCCAGTGTATTCTCAATCTGTGAAAGAGGCAAGTTGAACGCGTGCAAACGTCGCTCTCCTTGGCAGTAGAAGCCACGAATATGAACGTGACACGCTCGTGGCATGTTTCCTTGAAAACCAACGTCCTTTTCACACATACCTTATGACCTAATAAGACTCAACACCTGAAAGCCACTTTCGCTGCTCCACAAATTTATTGTACTACCTGAAATTGTCCTTCGCTTAACAAACGCACGCACAATCGCCTATTATACCGGCGGTTAAAACTGGCAACTGTGATGTACAGTAATTAGTTTGTAAGCAGACGATTAGCAGACGGTTAAATAATTTCGTTAGACCACTGTGCACGTAGGCGTTTATAGAAATATATTTCTGGAAGCCTCGCGTATCCTCGACGGATCGATCGATCACTGGCAGGCGGTCAGGCGTGTATTACAGCCGCGATATATCTATATGCGCGTTTAATTGACAGCAGCGTTCAACGATAGGAACGGGACCTCTGTCTATCTTATCACTCGCGCGGCCATGAATTTTTTGGCAATAAACGAACTTTCGAGGAGATACGAAGTTATATCTGTGCAGGGTGGGCGTTATCGTTGCCCCTGGAATTTCTCTGGCAAACGAATCTGACGAGGAAAAAAAACAGACGACAGCAGGAAACAATGATGCTATTTTCTTTCCAGCCAATTACGAACCAGGAAGGTCATCTCTTTTCTCATGGGAGAATAGGGCGTGCTAATGTTTACGGTCGCGGGAGGTCAGATGTGAAAGATGTGACGAAGATTCAGGTATCTTCTGTGCTGGCCACTAGAAGGCTGAGAATCTTGTATTCCTTCGTCAAACGAGTTCTGCTCGAGGCAGGATCTATTATAAGATTCTGCATTGATGAATCGACGAACTTTAGTTTTGGTCTTCTCATTTTTATCGTGCTGCAATATTGATGCGAGTAATGGTAGGCGTTGGCGGAACCAGTATTCTAAGTTAGTACGTATCTGAGGTCACTGGAGTGATCTGATTACATGCTATGAAATACAGAAAGAATGAATTGAGGATACACCCCAGTCTTCGCGGGGCCTACGACCTCCCGTAGTTCCTCACAATTTCTTCCAAACGGCCATTTTTCCACTTGATAAGGGCCAACAAGCGATGCGTCGGCAATAAGTATCTTTATCGAAAATAACGTTCCTTATCACATAAATATTATAAAAGGAACTCTCTGACTGACCTAGAAATATTTTCAAAAGCACGCGCTTGCTTTTCGTTTACCCTCAAAACAGCCCGTTCCGTCTAACGAGAATTGGATATGTATAAGGAAACTCGCGAGCCGTCCTTTATTACGCTTGGATTTATCCAACACGATGAATTTCGCAACTGGTCCTTTAAATGAAAAACGAGCAGCACAAATGAATGGGAACACCCTGTAGAGGTCTAATTATCAATGCCACGGGACAACGCTGATACCAGAGGCGCGGCGGAGGGTGGGGGGGGGGGGAGAGAGGAACGTCAAAATCGAGCACCTGTGTATTCACGATAACAAGCCTTGTAGATTTCCGTATACCGGGGGAACGTGAGGATTTGCGTGGATTTTCCCGGCGAGTCACGGGACTTGCAGCAAAATGGCTGCGCCGATGCGAATACCTCGGGGAAATTCGGTGGAGCTGGTCGATTATTAACCGAAATCGGGGTAACCGTGCACGAATGACCACTTAATTAAGCGAGATTGCTCGAGCCCGTTCGCGAGCGTAACGCGTTTTTACGTGTCACGCCTGTGGCCTTACATAATCCGCGAATCACATGTTCGATTAAAAATTTTCGTGGGGCTTACGCGCTCTGATATCGGGGGTATTTTTTGCTTGTTGAGTTCGAGCAGATTGTGTGGAGCTCGCAATTAATTCGTAATGCGCAGCGATTCCGCAACCAAGACCTCTAATAGCTGGGGAATTAATTGCGCTATGGAAATATACTTAAAGCAGGAACAACGTATTTAGAGCAAAACACCCAGATATTTGGTATTGCGGTTTTTCATCGAAATGTAAAGAGGTTCTTTAATATTTTTGAAGGAATACTTGGTATTTCACCGTCGAATTTGAATGAGTATGGGGGGGGCGGGGGAGGGGGCTAGAGTTAAGGAGTTTAGTGGTGAGTAGCTACTGAAATATTCGTTCCAACTTTTGTGAAGCGACAGGAATGCAAATTCTTCGAAGAGCTGAATGAATTAACGACAGTATGCTATCTTCCTTTTTCATTGGGTGCGTTCAGCGGTCTCAAATGTTGAGTGATTTCACTAGATTTTACTCGCGTCGGCCAATGAACGCGCAACTTCAGAGTAAAATCTAGTGAGATCACTCAACAGTTGAGTCTGCTGAACGCACCCAGTGAAACTCCGAAAACTCATTTCCATATACGCCATAAAAATTGATCTATGTTCCCCTTTTCATAAAAATGTCGAATCACTACTTAATCTATATATCTTGCAGAACAGTTTTTTTTAATTTATACATTACCCCGTTCGTTAAAAATATTAGAAATAAATTCTCGTGGTTAAAGGGCCTCCAGCGTATAGTTAACGCCAGAAGTCATACAGTATTCAATTCTAGGAATAACCCTTTCAAAATTAAAGCTCCAACCCTCATTACATGCCCTGTGCGGAAATCGTTAACCGCTGGACTATTAACCGTATTCGCAAAACGCCAATTGGCGTTCTCCGCACGCACGGTACTGATGGATCGAACGTTTATAAACGACTTAATAACGGGCTTCTCAGCACTCAACGCACGAATCACGCGCGATTACGAGCAAAACATTCTAGTTCTACCGGAAGAATCGCATAGTTCTTTCCCTACCTGATTCTTGACTATAATGCCCATCGAAACGCAATTTCCCAAGAGGAATAGCATATCCAAAGAATACGATCCGGCTGACGTAACGATAATAACATCACGAGCGCTCACCTTTCGTATTTCACTTGCATGGAATGAGTGGAGTTGTCCTCCCAGTAATTCTGCGTCTCCATTATCTTGCCGCATAGGATCGCTTCCGTTGCGCGAACACGATTCACTTCCGACTTCCGGTCGTTGCCACTGTTAGCTCCTGCAGGTTTCCCTTTACCTTCCTTCCTCTGTCACCGTCCTCGTCACCGAAACCGGGGGGGGGGGGGAACTTTCTTCGTTGAGATTCACGCTCGAACCACGCACGTCAAGAAAAAATAGCGAGCTCCCTGGTACACCGAGCGAGGGAAGCTCGACGAATACACAGAGGATGATGCGTATATATTTCCACTGGATCGCTGGATCACGTGTGCATGCGGTGGAGCGTGCACGGGGCAACGGAGAGAGAGAGAGAGAGAAAAACGACGAGAATCGAGTCCTCTTGAAACCGATGGGCTCCTTGATCGATAGCGCGCACCGGACGACTAGGTTAGGTTCGCCTCCGCATACTCACTGACACACTCGTAACGACGCGACGGCGACGGACCGAGAGGCCGGCACTCGGGAATCGCCCACGTCTTTCCGTCCAGCCACACACGCCGATATATCTGTACTGGCGCCCTCTTCTTTTCTCCTCCGGCTTCCCTCGCTGCCGCGCGTTGCGCTTCCTTCCCTCGGCCGGGGGGGATCCTCGATCGCCGGTCGATCCGCCGGCACAGGTAACCCGTGCGAAAACCCGGCAACGAATCGGGTTTTCAAACGGCCACCCGACCTCGCCGAGCTCGCGATTCGTCCGAGATAACGCGCAGAAGGGAGAGAGAGAAGACGGACGAAACGGCGAGCGAACGATAAGGCCGTTGACTCGTTCGACTGCGAAATTCCGCGATATACTAACCGGGCAGGGCCGTCGTAAGAATTGAAACGGGCCGCGCGCGCGTTCACTCGCGCATCCCGGCGTGCGTCCGTTCGGCTATGGTGCGTCTCTCCACGGGTGCGTACGCAGCCGTGCGAATTTCACGCGGCAATGCTCGGCGTCGCTCGGGGTGGCCTCTCGTGAACCAATGCTCGCGTTACTTGCGCCACCGAATCCTTGATCGATTACACGCACCCTATCTGGCGGCCTCTGTCCCGCTCCTATCCCTCCTTCTATCGGTGTGTGGTAGAGGTGCGAGGCGGCTGCGGGAGCTCGTGCGACCGGAATTCCCGCTTCGCGAAAATAATGGGATCGCTGGAGCGACTGGTATCGCGGAGCGTAGACGCGTGAGTCGTTTCCTTGGCAGGTTACACTACGCGTATAATGCGCGGCCCTGTTCGATTCTCGCGATGGGCCGCGGTGTGGCATGCGGACCGCTGGTGGGAGCGATCCAGAGCCGTCCCAGGTACGGAACCGTCGATCCTGGAGCCACGCAACTTCAAGACCCAACGCCCATTATACCGCGCTTTGGTTTTTCCTTCTCGTCCGTGCACGATCGTTCCAGTCACACTTTCGACAGATTGTCGACGGCTGGGCATACTTCTTACTGCTAGCACCGTATCGACGCGACAGATAATAACAGGGCGATCGTCGGGCGGCTTCATCTTCTCTTTCTACTTTTAATCTACAACGGTAGCGCTCGTCGACTTTGCGAAACGCGATAACACCGTCCGTTCTCCCGGCGCATCACGTGTTGATAACGTTGCGCGTCGATCGATGCAGCGATCTAGAAAGATTTTTGGCGAACCGCGGGCACGTACGTTCCGCGAAAGGCGAATCATAGTTTATTTACCCATTCCATGCGTTGGCATTCTAACGGATTGACTGTTGCCTAAACATTAGCAAGCCTAGACTAATTCGAACGTGACCGTAAATGTAAATCCGTACATTCTTTTCCCAATCGGTTACGTCAACGAAAGAACTACATAATAAATGTGTTACTGCACGAGCGACGCTTATCCTCGTGAGTTACAGAGCGCCGAAAAAAATAACGTATCGATAATTTATCGTGTTACACAAAAAGCAGCTCGGACCGTAAATCGGCGAAGATAATAATTAAGTGACAAGCCGACAACGCTGTAGACACTGCATTTAACGAGCATCGCCGTTGGATGTAAACAAACGGGCTCGTGATGTTCAGGCTCTAGACACGCGTACATACAATATATCTTTCAGTATGGTGTTTCAAGAAACTCCAAAATCGCGATTTCATGACACGGACGATTATTTTAACTACTTCGAAGAAGAAAGAGCTATATCATCTCACGTTTGTGATTTTTTTTTGGAAAGGACGTATCATGATTGCCGCGCATCGATCGAAGGCACCCATTTCGACCCTGGAAATTAGGTGGAGGAAACACCCGCAAAAATGGACCTCGAGTACTGTAATATTCACACCTGTCGTCAAGGAAACCCGGTAGCACATTTGCATTCGAATGGAAGGACTTTGATGCGGCACTTGAGCACACTGGAGAGGCGTGTAAACGATACTTATGAGGATTAAACCGCCCAGCCGTGTTCCCCGCTATCGCGTGACGAGTGGCGAAAAACAGATTTGGTGACCGGGTCTTCAAGGACACCGTTTACACATCACTCGAATGCGCTAATCCTTCCACGCAGATAGAAGGTTGCTACCATTTCCCATCCCGTCAAGCTCAAAGCTACGAGCTTCGGACGAGGAATACTCAACAGACTTAACATTGCCCTCTCCCGAGCCCGTAGCTTTCACTCTTGCGTTTCCTTGAAATCCCGTGGACAACAATTCACCGACACCCAGAGGAGAAACGAAACTTTTCCCCTTTCTTCCTGGACAAGTGGGAGGATCGTCGGGCGTCACGTAACGGCGACGGCCCGTCGCGATGATGCGAAACCGCTCGTCGCGACGCCAGACCCGAGTTCGGGTGGAGGGGCGGTGCAGGTAGCGGCGGGCTGGGGAAACGGCGAGTCTCCGGGTGAAAGTGCGCCGCGAAGGGGGTGAAACGGTGGCTTGAGACGCTACTGACCAGGACGTGGAGAGCGGCGAACGAGTGGAGGGGCGCGGAAGGTGAGGAACGCTCGCTGAGACGCGGTGCTCTGGGAGGAGAAGAGGAACGAGTGGTTACCACGCTATGTGACACGTGCGCGTGACGTCACGGGGCCAGTCACGCGAGCACTGTGTGCTCCCGGTCACGTGTCCTGTCACGCGCTCGCTCCATCCCCGCCACCGCTCTCCATCCCTTCCCATCCGCTGCACCTCCTCACGGATTGCAACCCCTTCCTTCGAGACCCGCCGACCGTCTCTCTTTCTGCGCCTATTTTTTCTCTCTCCCTCTCGCTCTCTCCAGCTCCTTCTTCCCGTGTACGTTCTCGATCATGATCTACGTGCCTCGAGTTTTCTCCTTCTCCCCCTTCTCCATCGTGGCTGTTATTATATTATTGCTTTTATTGTTATTAGTGGCCGGTTAATTCTCTTTAATATGCGGGATATAATATATCTCAGGTGGAGGGGCGAACGCTTACCTCGAGCTTAAACACTTTCTTATTTGCTCTTATTTGCGAGTCGAAGTGAAAAATAAAAGTAACTTCACTCGGGTCACTTCATTTTATTCGAAATTTTTATTCGAAGATCATTCGAATAATGCTCAACTCTGCTTTCACGTCTAAAAAACTCCCGATCTTTCTAAGCACTTTAAATATTCCAAGTGTCTTCCTACAGAACTAATAATTCTAACTTACATATACTCGTTTATGTTGGATATGTTGGATAATAGAGAATATTGTATCGATGTAATTCGTTGTAAATACTAATTGTACAAGGATTCCGAGAATTTCTGCCGCCTCCTTATCAGCGAATTATTTATTTTGATGTATTATAAGATGAGATAACACCAGAGAAAAGTCCAAACGATCAACGAATGAATGCGCCTCGTGACATATCCTATCGATTCGCTCACTGGGTCACCGTATCCATATCTGGATCCGCATAGAGTCGTATAAAAAGCTAATGAAGTTCCAAGCAGTTTCAAGGGAACACGTAAGCGAGCGGATTCTAAAATTTACGGGCACTCCGCCGTCCTATTGATTATTATACAAGAATGGAGCAGATGTGAAATTCTACGAGATCGTAGAGACATCGCGTCGACCAGTCCCAGTGTGTTTGGAATGTATGTAATTCTGATCGATGAAGTGATCACGTTACACAAGTGTATTTCTAAGCGAAATCCGAGAACCCAAGGGTGAACGATTCTGCACGATCTATCAAGAATCGTTTCAGCGATCCCTGGATTCTGCCAGCTAGGCGGAAAGTGGGACTCAACTCGCAAACTTTAAAGGCCTGACGTCTAAGATAATAAGAGACTATAGATCCCCACGGTATAGGGTAATCTAAAAACGTCGGAATGGTGCACACACTGTCACAAGTACAAATACTCGAGAATTATCATGGCACGAACACGTGGGAATGATGATCTCGTTTCCTCAAAGTTTCGACCACGTGTTCATACCTGCCCCGCGTCACGTTGCGTGATCGATCAACGCGGAGCGCAACGTCTGTATTTGCTAGTAGGAAGGATTGAATTTTAATTACTCAGCGTCGGAACGCTGGATGCTAGGTAGCTCGCGGGAATTCCCTGGCGCGAGATTGCGTTACCGGAAATTCGGTGGTTAGAGCACGCATATCGAGGCACACTTCGCTGGTAGAAATAGCTTCGTGTTGCGGTGTATTAATTTCAGCAATAAAACTCTGCGACGAAAGCAAATTTCGGGGATGAAATGTGTAGGACGTACAAAGTTTATAACGTAGATATATGAGGCATTGGCAAGAACGGACTAACCCATATTGGAAAAAATTAATTTTTCCTATTTTATAGGAGTAGTAGAGATAACAAAAAATGTGGATTAGTCCGTGTTTGTTCTCAATGCCTCATGTAAGAATAGGGGAGAGTAGCGTAAAACGGAACGCTTAACTTTGGAGGGTGATAACAGAAAATCGGAAGGAGAAAAAGACACGGGACTTCAACAGGAGTCTTCAGTGGACCTTAGACTATAAGAAAATCAAAGCTATTGTTATGAAAAATCTTTGGGAACGAAGGAAAATGAGATTTACCGGAGGTATTGAAATCTTCGTCTCGCTCAAGTGGTAGGGTAAAACGGAACAACCACTTGAAGACCATGTAAACGTACAAAATTTTTATTCTTATGATTTAAAATGTATTCATTTATGTTAAAAACTATAAATATATGTTTTAGGTATAATTATTACAAATAAAATATAAGAAAAATATATATTATATATATATAAGAAAAAATATTTTACTAGATAACATGAAAATTACGAAAAATAATCAAATATAAATATAATATCGTAAAAGAAGGATAGATTAATATAGTTTGTTAATTATTTTTTGACAGAAATCACATTCAAATGTATCATCTTCCTTTTCAGCACTGGTGCAGGCCTCATGGGCCCACCCTTTACATGTGATGCATTTAGTAAACATTTAATATTCACACTTCAACGTGAGGTAAATAACTTTTTAATACGCCAAAATGTAGCGTAAGGACTATAGAATCCAACGATGTACATACCGTTATTAATTTTCGAAATTCAAGTGCCAAAAAGTGGTCGAAAGTACAACACAATATTGAAACGTCGATACCGGAAATTGTTCCAACTCTCTTAACGGAAAAGTAACGTGTGCACGGGTCTATGGTCTGCCACGAAATGCTGTGAGGACCCTTTTGGTCCCATGTCACGCGATACCAACTCATTCGCAGTAAGGCTGGGACTATTCGAATAATTTAATATTCGAATATTTTACAAGTATTCGAATGCTACGAATAAACTTCGAATATTTGAGTATTCGAATGTTATTATTCGAATACTATTCGAATACTATTCGAATACTGCTGTATTCGAATACTGACGTATTCGAATAGTATGGTGTGAAGTGGGTCAAAATTAGCTTACAAGATTTCACCCTGACAAATGAACCTAAAGAACTTGATTTATAATTCACACCATACTATTCGAATACATGAGTATTCGAATACTTTAATATTCGAATAGTATTCGAATACTTTAATATTCGAATAGTATTCGAATACTTGGATATTCGAATTATATTCGCCAAATAATTGAGCATCTGAAGTATTCGAATATTCGAATATTGAAAAATTCGACAAATAGTCCCAGCCCTAATTCGCAGCTCGTATCTAAGAGAAACATTGATGTTTCGTTTTACCCTACTCTCCCCTACGGAAGAAACGAAACTGCTGCTTTATAGTAGCTTCCTTATAGCCTGATTTATCTATTTCCCGGAGAATCGCCCCTTCACACCTGTACTACAAATAAAAAAGAGCACCCTCCTCGTTTAATGCAAAATATCGATAGCAGAAGGTATATCAAGTCGTTCCTAAATCCAAGGAAGATAATGATCCTGCACGGGAATTGTAAGTTTAAACACGGTTAAAGGAAATGTGGCACAGTGGGACGAGAATTGCTTATTTATTTGGACATCGGCCAAAATTTGAAGTGTCGAAATTCTGTTCTATAGCTTGATTAAATCTTTATTAAGTGTTCGTAGCATTAGAAAACACAAAGATAAAAAACTTTATATTCACATTAGGTTTGATCCAATTGTATATGAATCTGACCTGTATGAAAATTTAAATCCTTTTGTCTTTCAGTTGCACCACTTTAAACAATTATTTTACATATTACTGAGTATCTATCTTATTATTAATTATTTTGTACAAAAAAACTGTAGCGGACTGTAGTCCGGGAGAAAGTTTCGGTATCCAAAAAACATTCTGATATCATCACTGAACAACTGTATAAAATAAAAATGCGTTGCACTCAATACTATAATAATTCAACTAGTGATTTAAAGTTTTGCTCAAAGTCGCCCAAGGTCTAAATTACCTGAATTTAATCCTTTAATTGTAAGGTTTTAAAAAGTAAAAAAATTACCTGCTACTAGCTGCGATTAATAAAATAAATCTATTTTACAGTTCACGAGTTATAACACAAAATCGGAAAATAACCGGATTTTCAGAAGGTGAATTACACGCCCTTACAGTGAATTTGGGTAGCAAATAAAAATTGCGTTGTAATCAGGAGAAAATTCCCTACGTATTCACAAAGTTTCAGAATTTTTTGAATTTCCGGGTTCGGGATGTTCCCTCGCTATTTGTAGAAATCCCAGAAGGATTGCAATTTGTCCTCTTCTAAATCTCAGTTATTCTACTTAACATGAATTGAAAGTGTGCAAATTTTTACAATGAAAGTCCAAACCACTTGGAAGTAATTGCTATGCCCAGTTATTGTCCTTACGTCGTTCCACTGTGCGTCGCATCGCCTATAATGGGAATGGCGATTTGGAGTATGTACTACTTGCGGAGCAATTTCCAGGCCCGTACGTCTCTTTAACTTTAAATAATACATATGCCAGCCACGACCGATGCACGGGGAGTCAACCTTTGCCAGTAAGGTCGTTGCACGCCTCCATCGCTGGCGATGATACGCCGGGGAGGCATAATAGCAGAAGGGGCACGACCGTGTGCCGATTTAATTGGAAAATTGATCGAATCGAAACGCTGCAATAACGCCCGCCGCGGACGACACAGTTTTCCTATTTTAACGGGTCACCTGTGGAATCCAGATCTCGTTTCAGCCCGCGACTCGCCATCGGACAGCGGCCGTGCACGGGATTACGTTGGCCGAGCCGATCGGGCCCGTCCCTCGATTTGTAAAACAGAAAAGAAGTTACGCACGCCGTGCGGAAAGAATGCAGCTAACGACGCACGTTTTTTACCCGCGACGAGAGATTTACCCATTACGAAACATTTTTATAACGTCGGCGCGGCGTCCGCGGACGGACTAGAAAGTATAAGCGACCGCGATTATGTAAACGGCGGCCTGTCCGGTGGACAGCTAATCCCAAGACGAAGCTACGGTCGGGGTCCGTAAATAGAGAACGCATGACTAAAATACGTCCATAGTAGTACCGCGGGTACCCGATGTTTTCTTACACGCTAGCCGGGGAAGCAGAGTTGCGAGACCCGATACGCCAGTCACGCGTCGCCAATTATAAAGTTTAATCGCGAATTAATTCCGCCGCGGGAATCGGAGAATCCAATCGAGGCCGCTCGCAACGGTGAAAATCAACCACGGTCCCGGCGCGCTCCGTTCGAACGTTTTCCCGCCAACCGAGAGGCACGAGCCATTTGGCCGACCGTTTCGATACGAGCCGGCTACGAACTTGACGTATGCGCGGGGCGCGCCTGTAACGCGACCGATTCGAAAATAGGCGTCTTATTTTCTGCACGGCTCGGGCGAAAATAAACGCGATCTGTGGCAACACCGAGCTATTCTTGATCTGGTACACCATCACGCGCATCGTGTCGCGTTCAATCGCGCCCCGAGCTCGGGGCCCCACCGCGAGCAGTTGCTGGAGCCAATGTTCGCCAATCAGCCGGCATTAACGCGATATTTCGGAGGCTGCTGAAACGTTAGACGCGTAACTATGGTTGGCAGGGGGGGGTCGCTGGCTCGTTATCGCCGTCGGACCCATAACCTTTGATTCCGGATTCTGCCGGCACGAGACACTGGGGCAATTTAAATTCCTTCTAGAGAGCTCGACGGATTCGTCTTTCAGCTGGAATTAAATTACGCATCGTTCAAACGGCGGCCATGCCCCACCGAGAGAGCCTACGTGACTTTCAGATAGAACGGCCGTGGGTGGGCGCACTGTACCCACAAATATTCCACGATCTCCTGGTGTTTTCGACAGGTGTGTCGCATACGAGGTGTCTGGAGATCAGCACTGATCGAACGGACGTCTGAAGCAAGGATTTTGTGAAATGACGTTAGAGGAGAGAGGATCTAATTGAATGGAAATGGTAGCTTTACTCTTTTGATATTTCGGTGGATAAAAGGAAAGCGAAGTTAAGAATTCGGAAGAAGATTATGCAATAGTGAGTTAAGTTTTCTCAAGTAGGTATGATAAGATTGTAATTTCTTGAGGGTTTTCACGAAATTCCTCTTTATAGTTGTTTGTGATGGATGTTTTCGAGCCGGATGTTCGTACGATATTTTTATATCCTCAATGGGAAGAGAATATTTTCAAACGAACTCCCGATGGACCGTCCGAGTCACCCTTTCCTCCAGGTCCTTTGTTCCAGCCATTACGCAATGGTTTTTAAACGAGCGCTCCACTCGTATTACGTAAACCCCGAGGAACCGTTGAATTAGCAATGACGCGACAAAGTGAAATTGATGTGCCCACGGTTTTAGAACGGGCAGACAGGGAGAAAGAGGAGAGAACAAAAAAAATGAAGTTACACAAGGGTCCGGAGAGGGCACGTGAAAGCAATTACGTCACGGTGATTGCATCGCGGTGCATCGAGGTGCTTCCCCTCGATTATCGCCTGAAAATCGTGTCCCGCAGAAAATGCCCGCTCGTTTGTCCTTGAGGAATTAGAACATTCGCTCGCTCGACGCCTATAATTATAGCCCCCGTCACGGCTGCGGTTCCCTTCCTGCCCTGGATCGCTGTAGCTGTGGAGAAATCCCGATAGGTTCGAGCGTTCCCAAGGGAAACACGCCGGGCACAATATTCGTACTTGAACCTGAACGTCCCACGAACGTTTAGTTACCTTTTAAAATCGTACGTGATTCCGTCTGGCTAGTCGCGCTATCCTATCTCCAGCTGCAATTTAATGCTTTGGCCGTCATGGTATTTTTACATTTCTGGATACTTCGATAAGTACTTCAACGAAGTACTTACGTAGATACTATTATTATTCACTTCTGTTGCTATTGTGTTTAAGCGTACATGCAGCAACGTGTGATATAGATCCTAACAGGATACACATTAGTGCATGCTCCTTGGGTTCATTTAGAGTTGATAATGGGATATCTTACATAGAGATAGTCAAAGTGGTATTAAAGTGCCCTGTGAGCATGACAGAATCGACTTTCTGTCATGCTAAAAAATCAACTGTTATCCCACCAGCAATTGACTGTATTATGACTATAATATCCGTCTGTGCGAACATGTAACGTCGAGCTACCTTTCGATGTCTTCTATCAGTGATGCCCAGTGAACGGCTACCGCCCAAACATTGCACAATCCGAGTTATATTATCTGAAACAGAACGTCCCGTAAAAACGTGGCGTTTTCATAGGTGCGATTGCACGTCGCGCTGATGTAACCGGCTGTTGTATCGTTCACGATCCCTGCCTGTATAACGGACCAGCGTCCAAGAGATGTCATTGCACACCGTGCCGCGAAATAACCAGTTCTCTCTGTCCCGGCTAGTGCACGGTCAGACCAGTGATGCCAGAATCGTGGGACGTGGGACAAATGCTTATCCCCACCATGACTTACCGTCGTCCCCTACTTTGCCCCCATCGCACTGCAACAAGCGTATCCCTACTTCTGTCCATGTGCATTGCCTGTACGGTTCTGTCCTCCAACAAACTGCATTGCCGAAACCCGAGGGTATGAGGTACAATCAGGAGGTCGGGTGTTCAAATCCCAGTGTGACAGTCATACTTTTTTTTTTTAATTATTCTCTAATTTCAATCAATTATACTTTAATTTGGTTTTCTAACGTCTCAGTAGAATAATAACTTGAAAATTATTAATCTGCAAAGCATTTTTTTTGTTGTTAATATTGCAATACGCGTTTCCGAAAACCGCTGCAGCGTACCGACGTACAGAAATAAACACATAAATGAAATTGTAAATATAATTATAATTGTACACGAAAAAAATATAAATATTTCTATAAACTTATCTCTTCTTGTTAAAAACAATAATTTCGCCGGCAGAACTGGAAGCTGGAAAACATATGAGGCAGTGATAGCGACAACGGACCACATTAAAAAAAATGTCCTATTTTATATGATTAGTAGAGCCTATTGGAATACGTTATTGCTACTAACTCAATTTTGAAAAAAAAGTGGGTTAGTTCGGTGTTGCGCTCACTGCCTCATATGTAAGCAACTAGAACATAATTATCATTTGTGCATTCACAAAATGTGCTATCAAACCGCGTCCCAAGCACCATGTCCCAGGTAGGATAAGCATTTGACCCACGTCCCACGATTCTGGCATCACTGGCTGGGTCGGACACATTGCGTGCACGTGTCGGTAAGAGTAAACGCGTGGTCGAGCGCGTGACTCGGCGGCCGAGGCGTGCCCTTCTCTCGCTGGATCACGTGGAATGTAACGCGGTACACTCCACCCCTCTTCCTCTCTCGCGTGCAACTGCTATTCCTCTCCCCCTTGCTCTATCCACGCTGCACGCCCCACCACGGCCGCGAATGCACGCGTTTCTCTTCGATTCACGAGTCACGCTAACCCGTTTTTTCCTTCCCCCTCTGTCTCTCTTCCTCCGTTATCCGGCAGACAGGTATGCCACCTTCGTCGCGGCGTCTCTGCGTGCACCTCTCGCATTACGGGAGAAAGAGAGGTCGCTAGGCCGGGGGACAAAAAAGAAACAGTCTCCCCGAAGTCCTTCTCTTAACGATACAGAGAAACGATCTTTAGGAGTGACACGTCTCGAGATTAATGGCGAGGTAATTGGGAGCGTGCAGATCGTTACCGGCGCGGTACTAATTTCAGTGATCGCAAGATTATGATTAGGCATGGGTCTCTCGAAGCGTCGAAACCTCGAATCCTAAGAAAGTCTCGAATTCTGAGAATTTTTTCGTGATTCGAAACTCTCGAAAGCCAGATAAGAAAGGGTATAAAATCAATGAATAAACAATAGTTCGCAGCGTGCCTCGAGAATTTTGTATGTTGTTATGGTCAACAGTGATTTATACCAAATTTTGCTGACATCAATTCATAAAGAAAAATATTCCACTTAATAAAACAGAATCGGCACTTCAAGTTTCGAGAGTTTCGAAACTCGAAACCTTACTACGTTTCGGATTCGAGTTTCGAGAATTTAAAAAGTACGTTCGAACTCACCCCTAATTATGATATTTGGCTGTTTAGACTAAGTTTAGAGACTTATTCGCGTTACGATTGACTTATGGTTAAAGTTCTTTAGGCAATGCAGATGTGTTTGTCTTACGGTTAACGTAGAAAATTTATTTTTTGTGAACGCGAAAATGGGTATACGAAATATATTTCTTATAGAAAGGATCTAACGAGCAGCAGGTCTGGTCGCTATTTGTGACATACTCCCTAATTCGATAAGAAAGTTCAGATAAAAAACCCTATACCAGCACTGCCATCGCCAAACCCAAGCTAATTACAGCTCCGTTATCGTAATACCAAAAATAGATCGTTTAGAACGTTCTTTAGAAATCAACGATGGGGTCTCGTTATCGATACTTACGTACAAGGAAACCGCCATGACAAGCGACTTATTCGTAGCTATCCCTAGAGGCGCGCTTCCGGTCCAAATACGCGCCTCGGGTGCGAGATCCGGTTTCTGCGTGACGATTATGAGGTCACCTGCGATAGAGCGTGATTTATCGTCGACTTTCGAAAGGTTGCATGCTCTCGCCAGAAATCACTGAATACCTGAGTGCAAAATCAAATTCTACATATAATTGCATCCATTATGCTTCCAATCATCAATCTTCCTTCAATCCTTAATTAAAACCAGCCACACCGACGATTTCGTTAGCATTAAACAAATCATCGTGTATGTCAAGTGTCGCGACACCGAAAATACCAACGGCCAGTGGAATCACCAATACACGTGTGCAGAAGTCTAACCTTAAATTAGCGATTGCTTCGATTGCCCAGTTAGATCGCCTCGTTCTTTTTTTCACGCTGCAGTACGCTCGCCAACTGTTGTTACATTGATTGTACAATATTGCAGAATGTTGCAATATGTCGCAACGGAGCGACAAGACCGCGATGTCTTTATAAGGACCCGTGGACGTAACAGGTCCAAGGAGAGTCGTTCGCGAGTCGTTCTAATTTGACAGCGTCCGTGAAAATCTCGGCAAACAAGGGTAAAATGATACGCGGCGCTTGGCTACTTTCAGTCGGTAACTTAAGATTCCCGTCTCCTTTGGTTGTGATAAAAGAACTTACAGGGACGCAGCTTCGCGTGACCTAACATTTTGTCACCTAGATTCGGTCTACTCTCTCCGGTTTCCACGCGTCACGGAAAAGATATATAATTTCGTTTTTTCGCTTGTTAACGTCACGTTGACAATCGACACGTGCCAAATATACGTATGTAGGTATATCGCCAAAGTGTTTTGTTAGTACCCGCCAGGTGTTGAGATAATTCGTAATACAAATTTTGTGTAACATGGTAGGTATCTATGTGAATAGTATTATCGACGTTATATAGGGCGCTCCACCAAAAACGGGGCACATAACCCTTTCACTTGTGACCAGAGTTGGGCAAAATGTAATCCAATTACAACTTACAAATTACGATTAAAATGTAATTGCGTAGTTGATTACACATTATTTTCTGTAATGGTTAATTCAGGTGGTTCACCACAATTTTGTCAACTACCTAAATTGACGATTACAGAAAATAATGTGCAATCAACTACACAATTGCATTTTAATCGAAATTTGTAAGTTGTAATTAGATTACATTTTGCCCAACTCTGTTTGTCATTATACAAGGAAACGTCTCAAATGTAATTTAAATGACTGTGAAAGGTGAATATGCTGCAGGGTAATTTTTTTGTTAGAATAGTCAGGGCCACCTTTTTAACCGACTTCAAAAAAGAGGAGGTTATTGAAACAAAAATACATATTTTTTTCTCTTGCGTGCTATAATTGACATTTTGACACCCGTCCTTCGAAACTATTAAAATTATATTTGAAACACTTTCTCGTACTATACAATGAAAGGCGATAGGTGTGTTGTATGTTGTAGGACACCCTGTACACCGTGATCCGCGTTGTAAAATTAGATACCTGTTCCATCAATGGAACAAGTATTTGAAAGGTCAGAGGGCGCAACTTTAACCGTGTTATAGATTATCTTTTGCAACCAGTCTGAATCACGAGTCGGATCGAGGAAAGTTAATGTTCCTCCCCGTATAAAACAAATTTATGAGCGTGCCGCTAATTTCCTGTACGCGGTGCATTAAATTCAAGGCGGTTAAAAATGTGCACAAGCTTCTCGTGACCAAACAGGCGTGACACATCACAAAAGCAGGCATTCCGAGTATCAGGAAGGGGGTAACGAAAACATAACGAGTTGCGTGTTGATTTATCCTGCCTCACTGTCCGATAATCGGTATTCCCTTCTAAGAATACCGCTGCAAACTAAAACACTGCGTTCTAAGAATAACGCGTTCGGCAGACGCGCAGGTCCGATGGATACGTGGTCACTGCCAAAACGTCAGTGGAATCTGCTTTTTATCTTCCTGTACTTTCTTCCGAACCACGATGCCACGTTTTCCTTAAACGTGCTGCAGAGCCTGGTGCTTTTAAATACAAGCCGTCTTTCTGATCCCAGATAAAGAAGGGATCGGGCCACGCAACATTTCGATATTCCCTGTCCCGTGTCACGTTTGCAACAGTTCTTGCAACGTGGTGTTGCGAGCTTTCTGGAAGGTCCGTCAAACTGTAGCGCGTTCATCGAGCCGCTGTCGAGCGTATCCTCGTCTAAATAAATCGTCTCATTTATCGGTCGCGTAAGAATTTCGCTCGGCGCATCGGCGCAGTGCATTGACACGATCGCGTCTCGCTACGGCTGGAGGCATCGACCAGGGGCTCCACGCGCCCGACACCGAACAAATGTTCGCCATACCGAATTCCCTGATTCCTCAACTCCGTGCCTTTTCCCTAATCGTTCCCACAGCGAAGTTTTATCGACGACCTTTGTCTCCTGCGTAACTGCCATTCACAGGGGGTGACAGATAGACTGCAGAGTCATGGCTGTTTACGGTTCCCCGAACTGAATTACTTTATCCTCGGCGCTTTCGAGAAGTGTTATCATCCGATATTACGCGAGCGCTGTGACACACAATATTTATGACGAAAGGGAGCCTATAATGAATCAAAGTCGAGATGCCGTGGGGGACGTACTTAAAAAACAACTATCTTATCGAATAAATATTAACGTTCCGCTGAAGCCTTGTGATCCCGCGAAAACCTTTTATATTGGCCTCTTGTACGATCGCCCAGGGATGGAAGATACCAGGTGATTATAAAATGGATGTTAAAGAATCGACGACGACCTTGTGGGATGCCTGGCGGAGACACGACGATCCGGCTTTGTTTACGCCACCAAGCGAGCGACTCTAGCGTTATCAACGGGAAACCGGTTCGGCGTTGGATTTAGTCGGTTTGCGATATCGACTGCCGCTGGGGGAGTTCAAGAAGGCAACTCACGATTACCAGCGCCGTTGGGCGTCGAACCGTTCTCAGCCAGTTACCCAACATTTTTGATTATTCCTCCTACGTATGCACGTGACAACCGGTGATAAATATCTCGCAGAAAAAGAATCTAACGAAGCATTACTATTCTGGGATATCTCTATCTACCCCTTCTCAGTTGTATCCATCTGCTGCAAGTTAATTAATTTCTTTTCACTACGATTTAACGTACTTACGTCGACCAGCGCGCGATCAGATCCTGTGAATTCTAATCACTCGCGTTCCCTTTTCCTTTTAATTTCTCGTATGTACGCAGCCGTATTTATTCGTCGAGCTATCCTTATGTATCCAATATAATCATTTATTAATTTACTAAATACAAGTACTTCTTTTAGTGCTTCTCGCGTGCAAACGATGTCTGCAAGGAATAACGGTCTCTTCTTTTCCCTACACGGACAAGGGTACAATCGTTATTTTGGGTTCGCGAATTACTCGGTTACGATTTCACGTGGGAGAACGAACATTCGGGGGATGTAATTGGAACGTAACGTAGCCGTATGTACGTTGGATTCGTGGTGGACGTAGACTGCGCGCGATTGGTCGACTCTGATTTCCGTGGTAGACGATTTTCTAACTTATAGATTAGTCGGGCGTTTTGGTATGTCTGAAAGTAAATGATTCTCATCAAGTTGTTCGAATACTTAATAAAGAAGTCATCTATTATAAGTATTATTATTACTATTGTTATTATTATTAGCGGTAACCTTGCCGAAGATCGAAGAGTTTTGTACATAATGTACAGAAGATGTATAAAACTGTCCTTTTTCGCACCATGCACCGCGAAAATTCGATTTAGTAAATAACAGCCGCTTGTGGTGCACACGGTATCGTAAACGTACGCGATCGCTTGTCTTATTCAATAAATTGACAAGTAATCAATATTATTATAAACAACTGTCCTCTTTCCTCCCATCATTCACTCGCGGTATTTTCCACACGCGGAAATATACAAGATAAATGATCTCTGTCACCACGAATGATCGACACAGCATCGAGAGAATATATATATACACGCATGTATAATATATATATACGTTCCCCTATTTTTCTCCGAAGTATTAAAATATAAAAATTAATTGGTCGTTATTCCTAACGAGAATATAAAATCAGATATAACGTACATTCGCAACTTTGTCACTTCAATGATAAACAATTGCTATATAACATCAGTACAATCAAATGAGAAACTAAGGGGTAAAATTCATTCACCTAATACATCATAATGATCGGGAAAATACGAGCATCTTTGGAATCGATCCTTGCAAATAATGCAACACGTTTGCGAAGGGCCGATCGCTCAAAGATTGTGTCGATCACGGGACAACGTGGATTTACACTGTACGCAATAATTAATATCTGTCATCGAAATGATTATAGACAATTTTAATTATTTTACTCTGATTATATTCAGTCCCGTTCGCCCCTTTCCTCGGCACGTTCTTCCGCCCTCGCTTTCATTCTAGTAATAAATGCCTGACCTTTGCTCTTCCTGAAGTTCTCATATGGATCGTTTAAATTGATACCAACGCCTTTATACTGATCGTTCTTATCCCTAATTTCACCCCCCGATATAGGGGCTTCGATACCCTGTTCATTGGCACCAAGTCCCGCACCACTCCAACCCATCTTCTTGAGCAACTGGTGACCTTTATTACTTTCGTCGATACTAATTTCTTGCGGCACCTTACTGTAAGTCGACCCACTGCAACGAACAGAGGAAATTCATAAAAATCGAGTCTACTATCGACTAGCGACGGCGATTGTCGATACTCACAGGAAACTAGGCGGTGTCGGGCTTCGATCTTGCCTGTCGATCCTCCTGTCGGGGCTGCGATCCTTGTTGCTGTTCCTCCTCCTCCTGCTCCTATTATTATGATTACTATTACGGCTATTGCGTCTGTGATTGGCAGCGGGAGACCTGGATCTGCTCCTACCCCTCGATCTAGAGCGCGACCTACTCCGCGATTTGCTTCGATATCGTTTCTTCGGCGGACTAGGGCTTTTCGACCTTGGCCTCAAAATCGGCGACGGTGATTTCGACTTTTGCCTTATACCAGCTGTTATGTCCTCGTCCTTCCGCTTACGCGCGGCGTTCTTCGCTTTATAATACTCGTATAAACCTAATTTCTCCCACCCATCGCTGGAACATATCAAACGACACATTTGTATTCGTTATAATGGAATCTTCATTAGGTCACGAGCGTAATTTATAATCCTACCTGTCGCGCGGCGAGTCGTGATTTGGCGGTGCATAGAATGCTTCCACTGCTGCTACTAGCCGGTCACTCGGAGGGGCTGGTGGTGGAAGCCTGATAGCGTCTGGATCTAGTGGTTTATACTCCGCGTCTTCCAACTTGATCAGAGGTACCATCAGACCAGCAGGAAGCTCGTAATAAGGCATACTGGGCATTAAATCTTCGACCGAGGGCTCGTGTATAACTGGTGGTGGGCCAAAGCCAGGAGGAGGTTTCGAAAAATCTGGTAGCGGAACGTTTGTGAATGGTGGGGGATCGCTTGCAGCAGGTACACCCCATCCAGGCGGTGGTTGACTGAAATTTACATCTGTGCTTATCGCTGCAGGGGGGCCGGAATGACTAGGTGGCAGAGACATGTTCTGCTGATTCTGTAAAAATATTATTTATCGTTAATACTCGCGGAGGATAACGATGTAAAGCGTAGAGGAACGATTAATTTACCAATTGTGGCGGCGGCGGTGCTTTTAATTGCTGATCTATCGCCATCTTTTGCTGCTCAATATTTTGAATTTGTCTTAAAGCATGAGTAACGAACGCTTGATGTTGTGCTTGATAATTATCAAAGGTCTGTTTCGTGGATGTTGTGATGGGTGTGATTGCACTGGCATGCTGTGCAACCAGATTAGCCTGATATTCGGACCAAGACGAACTTGGCTGTTTCAATTGATCTATAATCCCTTCATCAAAGTAATTATTTTTTGACTCCCACAAACTTAACAGTTTATTTAATTTATTAAGTTGCTCTTCTGATGCGGCTAGTGAAGTGTTACAGAACATGGGTACAACAACACTTTCCATTGCCTTGCGAAGATCCATAGATTTCTTTCTTGCACTAAAGAAGTTTACAGTTAAATATCGGGCGTTAAAACAGCGGGTGTCGTTAAATTGAAACTCGAATGGCAAGTTTTCGCGTTCGTTGCAGCGAAAGTTATATCTGAACGTGAACTATTTGTGGAGGAATATCCAATTCTCAAAGATACACGCAACTCTTATAAACGTTTCGAATTTGAAATATGAATAATGGCGGACATGTGTTCCACGAGCGATCTGTAACGAAGTATCCATACTTACCAATGATGCAAGACATCATTGACCAAATAGATAATATGAAGTTTATGACTAAAATTCGCCGCCGTGATTACTCTGGAAGAAAGTGTTGAAAGAATTAATTGACTCGCTTCCAAATCCGTAGTTACTAAAGCATACGAGCTACGTACTTTTTCAGCAAGTGATCCGCAACAACTTGATTACTCTGCGGAGTAACGGAGTTCTGGAGTATCCAGGCTTTCCCGGCACTTATGCTATCCTTTGTGCAGCTATCGATAATGGGCTGTAAGACCGCGTCGAATGCAGCGAGATCCGTGTTCGTGTTTTGCGCGCTGTTTTGCAAAGCTGTTTCCTGGGCTTGTCTCACAGCATCCTCAACCCTTCCTTGTTGCTGAGCCATCAATGCAGCATGTTGCGCAGCCAGATTCTGTTCCGATTGCCTCACTTGTTCCTGTAGCGTAGTCTGCTGCGATTGAAGATTTGCTAGCTCATTCTGAAGCCATCCAGGAGGTCCGCCAATGTTAACCGGTTGCGTAACTCCAGCAATTGGTGGGTTCACACCTCCCATAGCACCAGGCACGGGTCCAATCGGCGGTGCTGCATTCCCCGGCCCTCCAATTTGTCCGGGTACACCAGGAATAACCGGGCCACCCTGACCTCCCACCGGTCCAATCCCAACAACTGGGTTCAATCCATTGTTCTGGGTATTTAGGCTCGACGCAAGATTGACGTTATTCAGTGGCTGCGCGACCGTAGCGGCTGTTTGCTGCTGCTGCGAAACGTTTAAACGTGGGTCTGCATTTTGCATTGGATTTATTCCTTTTTGCTTTAAAACTGTAAACGAATGACGGTGGATTATTGTAAGATGTTTGATTCCTTCAATGGATATTGAAAAAGTATACAAATAGTCCAATTTCTGTTGACTCTTATCTTCTACCAGTGCATAATAAAATTCTTGGCATTTATGAGAGAAGTATATCGAAAATTTCAGTAAGTCTTTTGGGAGCACTATACTCTTTCCCTGTTTTATATATTTATATACGTATACATATATTTATTATTTTTATTTATTTTTTTTACAGTACTAGGGTATTACAGGGTATACAGTTATTGTAGGTAGGTTATAGTTCCCACATAGATTCAAGCAATATATCGACAATGCAGTCCGTATTAGACAAGCTCCAGTAAGAATCTTAAAACTACTTCTTCTTAAAATCACCATTGCCAAGAAATAGAATACGTCTTTAGCTAAAGCATTCTGCTTAATAAATAGCAATCCCAAAATCTTGAAACGAAGTGCTCATATTCGATGAATAATAGTTTTGTACGTTCGCTATGACGAATTCAGACCCTTTCACCCGTATCTCTTTTTTCAAAGTCATTCCTTTCGTTCGTTGAATAAAGCATGGCCATTATGCTTCTCAATTGTTGTAGCTGTTAAGGGGCTGTATCCCACTTACTGGCTTGCTCTGTAGTCACTTTGTACTGATAGTAGTTGAAGTGCTCTCCACCGAACAGGAAACCAAACTTTGGGTTGTCCTTCTGCTTGTTTTTCGTCATCTGCTCGAACTCTGGTCCATTGCGAGCCACGAACTGTGCCAGCTTGTCTATGATGTTCCGTAACTCTGTATCTGGGTATTATACCAAAAATTGAACGGAATTAGTAACGCGACCAAAGAATTCTGAATTACTTATCGAATAATTAGAATATAAATGGCAATATTTTAAATACAGTACTGAAATAGGATCTCTTATTTTTAAAGTACGCAGTCCTAAATCAGCCCATCGTAACCTGAAATATTCAATCTGTTTTGAAAGTTATCACTTTGCGAATATATTTACAAACATCCGTCTGAGGATAGTTGAACTCGTCGATCGAACAATTTTTAACAGGGATTGAAAACACACAACTGGTTTGAACGTATCGATTCTGAAGCGGCTCAAATATTGCTCCAATACGATTATAATATCGATTCCATACAGAATGAATTTCATTCAACATATCCGTGTTAAAGATCTATGTAACAAGCCACTCCGAAGCAGCTATAAGTAATGTAAAAATAATTCTGACACGTATTGACTTTCATTGCTGCCCTAATTTTTGCTCTTTATAATTATAATTCAACTAGTATTACAAACTCACAGCAGAACTCGCAAATACTTTAAAGAAAACCTTCGTATCGTATCAAACAATCTGTGATCCTTCGCAACAGTCCCACAAAATCCATCCACGTATCACTTTGCGACAGTGATGTTTTTAACAGTTTAAATCCTCGTAGAATTCAATGCTCCGACTAATACTCGAAACGATGGAACACCAATAAGAGAACCGATACTGGAACCGACAAGGCACCTCGATCAGAACCAACGCGTGCAAGAACTTTTCGTGCGCATAACAGTTACAACTATTTCTGCCCTCCGTTACTGTTTCATCAAGGACTTCTGTACAAGAATTTCCAGTGCCCATTTGTGCGACAGTTTCAATCCCTGGTTTTTAATGGTAGTTCCCTAACGTGTTACACAGGTTTACATAACCTACTATCTAGAATCTATTCTTTTTTTCATTGTCACATATACGTGGTTATTTGCGCCGCGTGGAAACTTACGGCTCCTCACCTCTAACTAACTAAAACGCTAAAGCGACGGATGATACTTATTGCGGTTAATAAAACGAAAAGACGGAACGTTAGTATGCTCGTTCGGAGTGGGAATGTGCAAGACCGCGCTTGGCCGGATCGCCAGAGATCACAACACTCTTTTCCTACCTGCAGGTGCCTGGTCCATTATCGTGATTAGTCTTTTACTTTCACACTGAATTCGATCACGTTCGTTTCTTGTTCTCTTGTTCACAGTTTTACGTACACGATCGAGGCTCGGCTCTGGGAGACATTATTTCTTCGCAGTGAACACGAACACGACAACGCTAGACGTCGCCATTAATTTCGTAGGGTTGATGCTTACCGGGGCTGCCGCCAGGGCCGCTGGCACGCCGACTTATCACATGCGGAAATTCACAATTCCTCCATTTCCACTCGTTTTTCATTCACGTTGAAGAGGTACTGTCTCCCCTGTCAATATCCCATACTGTGTTTGTATTTCTTTCGGCTCCGCTTGCAATCCCTACAAATTACGAATATCTACGGTGGCTTGTTTCTAACGAAGTATTGGATTCTCGATACGCGCGATCGTTTCTACGGGTTTGTCACGTAAACGTGTTTACTGCAAATGTGTTTTTCGTATGGAAAGAACAATATTCCGAAGGTCCTGTCTAATGGTTAATGGTTTCTTGTATCTAGTGTTACTCGTTTATAGTGAATTGTTGTGTAATTGTAAAGTTGTTGATCATTCCGCTCCTCGAATCTGATTTTCGTACTTAACCTATTAATCGTCATATCTGTCACATACTCTAATATATGACGCAGTCAAAGCAACAACGGACGAACCCACATTACAAAACAATTTTTTATTTACTAATTTATATGGTTAGTAGAGCCTATTGGAATACGTTATTGCTACTAATTCAATTTCGAAAAAAATGTGGGTTAAGCCTCGTTCACATTAGTCAAGTTTACTGGCTACAAGTCGCTTCGTGATTTTAAGTTCACACTATTCAAGTTGTATTATTTCAAGGCAAGAAAAGTTGGAACACTCTTTACTTCGCTTGAAACTTGAAAGGATATTTCAAGTGAAGTGAATAACAGGTTAGCTTATTGATTTCAAGTGACCTGGAACCCGTAAACTTGACTAATGTGAACGAGGCTTTAGTCCGTTGTTGCTCTGATTGCCTCATATTTAGTTATACTTCTTTCAAGCTGCTCGAACAAAGATATGTCTGACATTAATCTTCGTTGCCGTTAGCTGAATAAATTCCAGAGATGCCGGTAGCCGACGTAAAGTCCAGCTGGGCTGATGAAGTAGAGGAGGAGGGAGGAGCGTTGCCTCCGCCTTCAGAAACTTATGAGAATGGATTCAAGATACTCACCGAATACAAGTACAATCAGGATAACAAGAAAGTCAAGGTGGTCCGCACTTATAAGATCGAGAGACGCATCGTTTCCAAGATGATCGCCGCGCGTAAAAACTGGGCGAAGTTCGGAGATTCTGTGGACGACAGGCCGGGCCCGAATCCTGCTACCACTGTCGGCGGTGAAGATGTTTTCATGCAGTTCATTTCCAGCAAGGAAGAAGAGAACAAGGTCGAGGAAGATAACCTCGATAAATTGAAGAGTATGGGAGATAAGGGTGTAGTGAAATGTCGTAACTGTAACGGAGATCATTGGACGTCGAAGTGTCCTTACAAAGACACGGTTCTCGCCGGAGGTACGTTCCATCGCCAGGGATCAATGTTTGGAAAGATCTATTTCGGCTCCTCGATTCTACGCGCTTTAATTTTCAGGCAAAGTACCGGACGACAAGAAACCACTTACTAACGCCGCTACTCCTGGTACGATGACGGAGTTGAAACCGCAAGGCAGCAAGTATATACCACCTGGTATGCGAGACGGAGGCAACAAGCGTGGAGATTCCATGCAGATGCAGAGGCGCGATGACGTTACCACTATTCGTATTTCCAATTTATCAGAGAGCACTACAGACGCGGATCTGGACGAGCTCGTCAAGCCGTTCGGATCTGTTCTCAAATTCTACCTCCCTAAAGACAAGCAGACTAATCTTTGCAAGGGATTCGCATATGTACATTTCAAATACAGAATGGAGGCGGCGAAGGCTATTGCCACGTTGAATGGTTACGGTTACGATCATCTTATCTTGAATGTGGACTGGTCAAAGCCACAGGCGCAAAGCAATTAAAGTAATTCTGGTTATGCGAGTCCCATGGGGGTATAGAAATGTAGGGGTGGTATGTATAACTATTTCCCTGTTGCGACACCAGCAGCAGAATAAGAAATTAGCGCCTTTTAAAGTAAAAGCTGGGACAGTGGATTATGTTGAAAAGAATGCGGATAGTATTAAAGGCCGTCGCCCATTTCGCCGAAGCGAAGCGCGGCGACCAACGCGAAATGTTCGTCGGCGCTGTTCTATCATATAGGCGATGCGTGGTCGTTGCTGTTCTGTTGTATGAGCGATGCGTAGTCGCCGCGCTTCGCTTCGCGACGCTTTGGCCTAGTGGGCGACGACCTTAAAGCGATTTTTTTAAAATTATATTTGACCAACTCGCGAAACAGCTGTTCTGCTGCTGGTGTTACAATTTAAAGACAGTTAATGCATGGTTATCCCCATTTGCTATTGTAAAGGAGAAGAAACTGACAATGTTTGTGATCCTAGTATCTTTTCAATTGGAAATAAATCATGTACAATGACATTCTGCGTTTATTTATTAACAATTCCTAATAACAGAAGATATCCTTGGGTATCTTTTGCACAAGGAATCATACAACGTTAATAAAACCTGTATGTAACAAATAACGTTCAAGAAAACTAACCAAAGCTTACAGCTTATAACACTTGAAGAAAATGATATTCAACTTGTCCGTTAGACCTGCAAGAGATTCGAAGGTAAACTTCCATTCGATGGTTTTACGTTCGAACTTTATAATCAACAAATACGCTAAATACATTTATCTGCTTTTTTTTTTCATTGAACTTAAAGTAATACAGCGTCGCAATAAATACGTGGATCGCGGTTCTATTATAGACGCGGTACAATTGTCATTGCAAACACGAGAACAGAGGAATTACGATAGAAATACACGCCTCGGAGCGTGGCTACACATATGCAAAAAGTAAATCGGTAGAAAAGTAACAACAGGCGTTCTTCGTTACCCGCGCGTTAAAAACTACGGATTAATACTACGCTGCCTAAGTACTTCGAAATGGTAACTCTAATCAACAACCTTACGCTGCTCAACGGAGCCTAACGAATATTATACAGATAGCAAAAGAACGCGCATGAACTTCTCGTCTCGGTAAAACAATGTCACCTTAAAATATAATCAACAATACAACTGTGTTTCTTTTTTTCTCTTTGCGCGCGCGCGCGCGTCATCTCGAGAGTTTCTTTTTTCTGCCGAAGAACATTTTCAATATTTATTGTCGATTCCTATAAAGTCATCACAATTAATCGTGCCCTTCCCAAACAGCCTTTCAATTTCTAAACGCAATTATACAAAGTTTAAAATCCCCCTGACGCGCCGTTCGGTTTCATTGCCCCTCCTTATTTACAGTACTCGTCGAACATTCTCTCTTATAAAAAGACTTATTATAATGTTAGTGGATGCACCGTGCGAACCGTGCAATTCGAGTTGTTTACGAAGATGAGGACCCCCGCCGAGCATTTCTGAGAGATCTCGCATTTCAAGCAACAAGATGCCTCAACATTGAATCCCCGATCAGTTCCGTCCATCGAGCACCCGTCACTGTCACGAAGGATCAATTTTATTGGCACGAAGGACGAGTCTCGAGCGAGCGGGGTCGTCGTTTCCAGCGGAAGCTCTGAAGGCTCGCGCGATCGCAAGTGTTCCTCTTCGAATGGTCGAAGAAGATGTTTGGCCTGTGCCAGCCTTCTTCAACGTCTCCGATCGATCCTCGCCCATTGGTTTACCAGACGGCGCACTTCTTCTCGGGGTTCATCTTCGAGCCGAGGGGGCAATTGAAGTCCTTGGAGAACTCGTTCATGTTCGAGAGCGGCCCGAGGACGCGGAACTTGCCGGGGCTGTGGAATCCAGTGGTGATGCGGAGCTTCATCGCCTCCGGCCTGTACTTGCTGCACCAGGTGTTCGCCGCGCTGATCCAGAACAATTGCTCGGACGTGTAAGGAAGGCCCGGTAAACTTTGCTCCGGCTGGTTCCGCCTCACCCATTCTTTGTACGCCAAGTAGGCCTCCTTTATCCCGCCGTTGTCGGCGATGTTCTCGCCCTGAGTGTTTATCCCGTTCAACTGAAACAGAAGCGGGAAGCATTTTTAGAACGATCGTTTTGCTGAATTGCGAAGATGCTGAGACGAGTTTGAAGACAAGTGGAGATGTTTTAGACGAAGGGTGGATCAGAAGTTTAGGATCAAGGAATGTAAAGTGTAAGGTGAAAACTTATTTCCTTGAGAGTACTTAAGGGGGTGTATTTTGGTCTGACGGGTAAAAAAAATTGATTTTTTTTTGCATTTTCTACTGGTACATTATATGGATAATACGTGTGCAAAAGGTTTTTTCCCAATTCGTAATATTTGCAGAGCTACAGGGTGCAGAATAGGTACATACTGTGGTTTGCAAAAATGTTGGCATCCTGATGCTGAGCGGGGCAAGGGGGCTACTTTGCTCGCATTGGCTCCCACCGCCTGTGTCTCCGTTCGCTTACTTTGTATTGGTCGACATTGTCGCGTTGGCCAATGCGAGCAAAGTAGCCCCCTTGCCGCGGTTAGCGTGCGGGCGCCTTCTTTTCTGCAAACGACAGTAGGTACCTATACAGCGCGCTCGCTGGCAAGGGAACACCGCGAACCCGGACTCACCGATTGGAACGCAACTTTGTGGGTTTTTAGAGTGACTCAAAACAAGAACAACGGTGTGTTTCATTTGGACCCTATTGTCCTCTAAAGGAGTGAAAACTAACCTCAAAGTGAAATTGGCACTTCCACTTTTTCGCGTATAACTCTCAAAGTACATCAGATAAAAAAAAATGTTTCAAACAAAAGTTTAATGGTGCAATAAACGCTACAAACTTGCGTTAACAAAATTTTGAAAAAAGTTTAAAAAGAAAATACCTGACCGAAAAAAACTTTTTTCAAAATTTTGTTAACGCAAGTTTGCAGCGCTTATTGCACCATTAAACTTTTGTTTGAAACATTTTTGTCTGTCTGTTGTACTTTGGGAGTTATACGCGAAAAAGTGGAAGAGCCAATTTCACTTTGAGGTTAGTTTTCAACCCCTTAAATGGCGATAGAGCCCAAATGAAACACACCGTTGTTCTTGTTTTGAGTCACTCTAAAAACCCACAAAGTTGCGTTCCAATCGGTGAGTCCGGGTTTGCGGTGTTCCCTTGTGAGCGGGACGAACGACGCATAACAGTTTTGTTTCTCTAAGTGTATTTCGGCAATGTGTCGGAGGACTGTTCTTTTTGGGGGAGGGGTTGTGCATTTTTTTGTCTTTTAGAACATAAAAATCGACCATTTGGTTACAAAGAGACCTTTAGTCTCCTAGGTCACAACTTATAATTAGTTTGGCTTCGAACGTTGAGCAAACTCTAGCTTAAACGCGATTTTCTCGAAACCACGTTTTTCGAATCGGGGACCATGATATTTCAAAATCGACCGGACCAACTCAGTCCAAGTTTCGCATATATTATCAGCACACATGTGGCTATCGTCCCTACCAGAATTATGATAAACTATTTTGTTTTTCAATTTTCACAGACCGTTAAAGTTGAAAAAATGTGCGAGAATCGAAGCTTAATTTTCAAACCGCCGCCATTTGCTAAATTTTCACTATTTTTTTATCATTCTGGTAGGGACAATAGCCAAAGGCATACAAATAAAGAATCTCTTTACATTTTTTGTTTCCGATCACTAGAGCGAGCCTAATCATGGTCACAGTGACCCCATTGTTTTTTGTCACCATTACTTTAAAGCAGTCAACTGCGTTTGATTTTAATTTTTTTCTATTGATAAAAATTGTAAGGATAGTTCAAATATCAATAAGCATGTAGCAATAAACAAAATAATAATCAAATTTATGGGTTCTTTGTAAAAAAATTCCGAAATAACGCGATGAAAACGCCTCGTTAGACCAGAATACCCCCTTATTATTCACTCAAAGTGAGTCGAAAGGGTGGTCGAAACTCAGGGTTTGAGTTCTGTCTGTGGGAACAAGGCAAAAATTTCGACTCGAATGAGAATGGAGGACAGAACTGAAGGGTGTTGCTTACGTTCAAGCCGACATCCTCCACGGTGTAGTTGCCGTACTGGTGAATGATACACTCAGCTCTGCCGATGTATTTCTCCTTCGTCTGGGGCGCCCACCAATCGACGAGGTTTCCATGCTTATCGAATTGCCTGCCCTGATCGTCGAAGCCGTGCGTTATTTCGTGGCCAATGACGAACCCGATGGCGCCGTAATTCATGTACCTCGGTCGATCGTTGCTGAAGAATGCGCCTTGGAGAATGCCCGCGGGGAATTCTGTGAAAGCACGTTACGTAAACGCCGCCCATTCTTCCAGTTGCCGGTTTCCCTTCGTTACAGAGCTTTTGTCGAGAAATTCAACTCACGAATACTGTTCTCAATGGACGAGTAGAATGCGTTGACGATTGCCGGTCTTCCGTGAGTTATCCAGTCGCTCTTGTTCACGGGCTTCCTCAGCTTCCCGAAGGAATATTCCACTCCGAACAGGGTCAGGTTCAGGATACCCTTGAGGTAATTGTCGCTGGTAAGCTCCAGCTTCTCGTAGAACTCGCCCAGCTTTTTGTCGTCCAGTAGTTCGTCTGGGTACGCGATGTGGCTGGACATGGAGGCTGCTTTGTCCAGCGCACTCTTCCTGGTATCCGCGTCCATCCACTCGACCTAAACAACCGAACACATTCGATTCCATTACGATTACCCCGTGCGTGGCAAGTAGGGAAATACTGAGAAAATTGAATTAAATAGAGCTTGTCACATGGATGGGACACTTCTTTCACCTCCATCTTTCAAGACCTTCAAACAGGAGTATCAAAGGGAGAATTAGTGTTTGAATTGTCAACCTGCCTTCTCTAATATCTTCGTGAACTCGTCTCTGATGTCAGCCACCATCTGCACAGCGTTCTTCTTAGCATCCTCCTTGAAGTACTTCCTGACGTAGAGGGCACCGACGCTGATGGCTAAGCTGCCAGAGACAGTATCGATGCACTCCTTCCATCTTGGTTCCCGCTCCGTTTTCCCGCTCAGAGCTGTTGAATACTGCAGCTGCCTCTTTCGAATCTCCTCGGTCAGGTAGCTCACCGACGAGGCAGCTGCCCTCCACATCACGTAGTTGGCCTGGACCCTCTTTGGTGTGGTGGCCAGCAGCTTCTCCAAGCTTGAAATGTAGCTGGGCACGCTGACGATCACCACTTCGTCTTCTTCGACCTGAACCGTCGGGGCCAAGATGGTGTTGAAGTACTCCTTCCACGGTATGCTGGGGTAAGCTTTCGATAACTCTTGAACCGTCATGGGGTTGTAGAGGAGGGTGGCGTTGCGACGCTTCTCGTTTGGCAGGGATATCTGAGAAGTTGACAATCGTCGTTATGAATTCCATTAGTGTTAAATCTGGCTACTAACATCCCAAGTACAGAAGAATGAACTGAAATCTTGTACAAAGAAGTTTCCTTTCTGGTAGCGCAGGGATAAGGAAATTTGGGTTAGACATTAAAACTCTAAATTTAATGTACAAAGTGCCAAGCAAGTGTTAAGTGGACAAGTTTCCGTGTCTCCACGTGTCCGCGGCTCGATATAAATGGACGAAATGCTGAGGTTCGCTAAAGAGAATGTTGATTTAAAAGATTGCTGCGTGCGAACTTACATTGGCAAGCTTCATCTCGAATTCGAGTGATTCTCTCAATTCTGTCGTCGACTTATTCTTGTCAGCCCCAA
Organism: Andrena bucephala; assembly: GCA_947577245.1. NCBI lineage: Eukaryota > Metazoa > Arthropoda > Insecta > Hymenoptera > Andrenidae > Andrena > Andrena bucephala. Next base: position 28,627,867 of record OX387715.1, on the reverse strand, counting down.
GGATCGCTGAGATATCGACCATATAGCTGAAATACGCTTGCACGATCTTGTCGTCGAAGCCCTTCGACAGATATTCCCGCGAGAGGCCAAGGGACGCTTGGTCCAGCTGCAAGAACATTCATTTTAGCTCCTATTAACGTTAATTTAACGCCTCAGTATCGCCAGTGAACGCGTTAAACGTCTGCGTCAATATTGATTCAACTACTTTTTACTATGGAGCAGAAATCGTTGGTCTATTAATCGCCGTCGCATAATGTCGCTAAATGGCGTGGCTGCTAAGATGCAACAAGTTGCATTTGCATTTGCAATTCGCGCGCCACTTCGCGACCGATTTCTTTACGCTGATGTAAGTCTCTTTGCGAACGATTTCGCAGGTTGCCAAGTGTTTAATGCCCCACGTGCGCATGCCACGGACTCGCGAAATATGTGCATTCATTTCTTTTTTGCTTTACGTACGTCGATTACCCGTGTCGTGCTGTTCTTCAGATCCACGCCGACACTGAAGTCGATGAAGTAATCGACGGAGTAGCCCATGTTGCGGAACTTGTACACCGACTCCTTCCAATCGAATCCAGTTTCGTTCCAGTTGTCGCCTTCCAGCACGGGCCAGCCACCGAGCTGTTGCAAAATATTCAGAAGGGGGTCCAAGCCTTGCTGTTCGATCGTCGCTGAAATCATCGAGTCCCACTTTCATTTATCATATGTAGAATCGAAGGGAACTGAATATACAAACCAAAGAATTTCTAAGCGGTAAGAGATAAACGGCAAGAGGACAATGTTGCAATCTTGTTTAAAATTAGATAACTATCCATAAACTGATTGGGTAAATTAGCTCCACCTAGGTTTATCCACTTAGCAATTATTGATCCATCTCCACCAATTCAACTAACATAGTAATATCACGGCAATTGATCAAAGAGCGAACAAAGACACAGTTTATGTAATCCGTAGTTTCAGCTGACTCAACGAAAATCAACAACTCCAGGTACGTACGAAGCTTGAGGTACTCACTTTTGTTCATGCAAGCTTGGTACAAATTCTTCGCGAGCCTGAAGTGTTTCGGTTCATTGGGTGGGCTCTTCTCCTCGATGCTGGTCCTTAATTGATTCTGCAGCTGGTCACTGATCTCGGTGAACGTGTTCACGCTGGACTTGTCGTCGGGGATGTTAGTGGCCTTCAGGAAACCGCCGCAAGCGAAGTCGTAGAAGTCATCGCAGGGCTCCACCTCGACGTCCATGTTCTTCAATATTCTGGAGGCTGACGTATCGAGACCGTTTAACGCGGTTAGTGGAAAGCTTGGCTCGCGTTAAGAGACGCGGCGACAGGAAATGGTACCGTTTTACTGACCCGTGTGAACGCATTCTGGCGTGTAGCACACCTCCTCGTCGCAGGGCGGCTGCCTGTTTATGACCTGAGGGCCCTTGTGCTGGTATCCGTTTAGGGCGTCGGCTGTGGATGGTAATCCCTCTGAGTTAACAGGATCTACTCTCGTGTAGGCGCAGATGCAGGTGCAGTTGCAAAACAAAAGGCAAGACGATGATGTTAATGGCTGTTAGTAACCGCGTGTTCTCAAGCTGTTGTAATAAGCTGTACATTAAATGGACATGGGTCGGGTGAACCGATTTAGCGTTTGACTTAAGGGGACTAGGCAGTCGTAAAATCGATTTTTTTATTGCATTTTCCGAAAGTACTATTTTTTTCCGAATAAAATGCCGCTTGGTTTATAGTGAAATTCGTAAAATTCGTAAAATTGTAGATTTGGCAGCTAAAAACGTCAAGCGGCAACCTATAGCGTCGTCTTTGCCCAGAAACTTTAAACGCGTTTTTCTCGAATATTTGTTCTCTTAATTTATTCCTGGTTACGAACGAATGGAGGTTCAGATCGACTTGGAAAAAATTATAGGATATGTAAAACATGTGTCATTTTGGCCCAAACCTCTGATATGGTCAGTAAAACTTCGAGATTTTCATAAAAAAATTAAGAAGTCACCTTATTGGATTTTAGTAGCGCACAAACAATGATGGTGCGTTACTAAAATCCGACGACTTTTTAATTTCTTTATGAAAATTATGGGCGGAAATGGCACATGCTTTACACATCCTGTAATTTTTTCCAAGTCGATCTGAACCTCCATTCGTTCGCAATCAGGAAAAAATTAAGAGAAAAGAATATTCGAGATAAACGTGTTTAAAGTTTCTGGGCAAGGGCGACGCTGTAGGTTGCCGCTTGACGTTTTTAGCTGCCAAGTCTACAATTTGGCAAATTTTACTATAAACCAAGCGGCATTTTATTCGGAAAAGGTAGTACTTTCGGAAAATACAATAAAAAAAATCGATTTTTCGACTGTCTAGTCCCCTTAAAAGCGGAAGCATTCACCTAGGATTACAAAAATCAGGGTGAACTTTAACAATTTTTTTCCATTGAAAATATTTTTTTATTGGAAAATCTTTATATGCGTTTTAAAATACATACTTTAATGTCACAATTGTGTAAATTTAATTCGATAACTAACAAGGTTGAATATATACCCAATAGCGTTTTCCTCAAACTGGTATTTGAAAAAAATGGTAACTAATATTTCTCGAGAACTAGTGCATCGATTCAGTTGAAATTTGGAACAGAGGTTTTTGATAGAATTATTTAGTTTCTGTCACAGGACTTTTTTTTTTAAACGTCATAGTTCATTTTTTATCAATTAAAAAAGAATTGTCAAAGTTCACTCTGGTATTTCTAGTCGCAGGTATATATTGCCCCTTAAAAAGCGAATTTACACCGTTCACTTTAGCCGATCAATGCGGCTGATTCAACAATATGAAATCGAAAAGTAAATGTTTACACGTTTTAATGAAATTCACCAAACTGGTTCGCTTGAAAATGGCGTCGAAGCAAATTGTGCGTGCCGGTGTAGAAATAATTTGTGAACATTGTTGTTATAACACATTCAAGGGCGGACTTGGAGATTTGGCGCCTCTAGGCTAACAACCGTCCGCCACTCTCTTGGCAAAGTACTATGAAATATTTTCATTTAAAAGAATTGAGACAATTTTAAAATTAATTCAATAGGACGACGCATATGAGTTATTGCTAATTTGCTATATGAAAGAAAATTGAATAGTTTATAAAGTTGCCTCAAGCCTCTGTCTTTAATCCTCCTTCAATTTCTTTCACCCAAAATTTGACCCTGAAGACATTCATAGATTTCGTGCGAGCCGAGAAATAAAGGAGCCCGTTTTCTCCATTGAACACCATTATAAAATAATTATAAAACGCCTAAATTTCTATTTCAATCCTGTTCCTCTCATTCACCAATATCTTCCCCCGTTCAAGCATATGTAAATTATCATTTTCACATTTTCAATGGACCTCTTGATTAATGTTTGTTACATTGCACCATCAGACTTGTTTGGTTTTAATTTATGAGCGATCGCGATCCAGTCAGCAAGAATCACGCACGGTAAATACACCATTGATGGGATTGGGCTTCGGGAAACCGAGCGTTTAAATAAAAACCTCATCGTTCGTTACACTCGCCTCTAAACTACCCTGAAATTAATCCCCTCAAACGCAAAGGGTTGATGAAGTGCTCCAAGTAGCTCGATCTCGTTACACGCTAGCCGCAGCCGCCTCCTCATCGGCAAACACCGAGAACGTGGGTAACGGTAAACGGAAACGTTAAACCCACCGTAGGCACTGTTAAAGTTAAACCACCGACGTAACGCGTGTTTGTATATTGTTCCTCCCCCGATTTGCTCCTCTCTCGTACGCTGGAATAGCGATGCCTCTTAAAACGTAATAACCCTCTCAAAAACTGATTCATCCGAGCGTATTCGCGCTTCCCCTACCAGAGGCAACATCTACGCGGTCACTGAATTATTTTCATTACGATATCTCTGCTCTGCTACTACTAGGCAGGTGGGCCGGCAAAATTTGCGATTGATCCTCGCGATCTATTATTGATCCAGCTCGCCGATCGCGGCCGAGATCGTACGTAAAAATAAAGGAGCATCCCGTTGGCGCCGCAGATCGACTATTATGTACTCCCGCGGATATCGTTATTGCTTTCCGATGACCGCCAGAAATATCCCGATGATTCAGTCCGCGGCTTCTTTTATGATCCTCCGAGCGGGTGGTCCATCGACACTCGATCAAAGTATACAACGGCGCTGCCCGCCGGGAAACCACGATCGAGAAGTACGACCTGGCTGTTTGGTGAGTAATTTTGAAAACAATACTGATTTACCCCGGTGCGTCAGTGCGGGCGAGCTGTTATTGACGTCACCGTTTCGCACGTCGCATTACGTGTTTCGGATTAAACAAAAGACCATCGTTCGCTGACTGATTGTTATTGCTAAGAGTTACGAAAGAGAAGAGCCGCAGGGGGTGGAGGATGTAGTGGTCACTGAGCAAAGTTATTCGTGAAATAATGGGACTGCGTGGGTAATTTGTAGTTGGGGATTGGTTTAAACTCGGATGGACCACGAAGAGAAGATTATGAGGACACTGCAGCAAGAGGGGTGCAGCTCTATTTTTGACAGTCTTTGAGTTATGACGTGTAATATACGGGGACAAAAATTCTGCAACGTTTGGTGCATGTTTGATGCGAATCTGATAACAATTCAGCAATTTATTGCAAATTTTTGCACCGATTATTGTTTTGCGCAATGCGAATGCTCCAGATTTGAGAAATTCGTCAAAAATAGAAATAAGAACTTATCAACTCAATAACTACTACTTATTTTCTGAAAATATATATTTTTCAATTGGTGTTGTCTTTATAATTTTAAGTCACAGCAATAATTTTATAAACAGTATTTTCTAATTCACTTGAAATCATTTAATGATTCATTTCTGGTCTATTCAAAAATCAACTCGAGGCGAATATTAGAATTCATAGAGCTACGTACTTTCTGTAGCGAAGGATTAAAATTATTTTCCATTCATTTGAAGGTATAGAGATTCCAAAATTAATAGTCATTGGTGATTAATATATGAAATCAAAATTCTGAAGCATTCAATAGCACGACCTTCTTCTTTAGAAACGACGATGCTTAGCCGGTTCTGGTTCACTGATCCACCGTTGCAAAATCGTGTTTCTTTTCGAGCTCGAGTCACGAAGAGTGCGTTGATTCGCGACAGCAAAGGAAACAGGTCACACGTGACATCAGTTGTCAATGAAATTTACGACCCGATCGTAAGCCCGTCGGGGCCAGCTTTCACGAGGCTGAAATTCTTTTTTACACTCCTTTCGGCGTGCCCATGAAACCGTTATCGGACAACCGTAAAGGAAACCGGACTTTTGCGCGTGTAGCATCGTCGTTTGTCGGCTAAAAGTTGGAAAAAAAAAAGAACGACGGAAGGCGATAAAACGGCAGGAAGAATCGCCAATAAATGTGCATGTAACAGCCACGCGGAAAAGAAGCGGAGATAATCGTTGCAAAACCTGTTTTACGTTCATTTGTATATCTTCGCAAGCAAATGTATACCTCTTTGCGAAAATATAATTATGCAACTGGGGAGCGAATTAACGCATGGCGAAACAAATGAGGGGGACATGGAATTGGGAACTTATTGGCGTGAGATAGACTGGGGATATTTATTGGTATCAGACGACGTCTGAATGAGAATAGGAATGCAAGAATAATCTTGCAGGTCAATTAGGTATATAAAAGTCTTTGAACTCTTGGTCTTTAGAAAAGCAATATTGACAGTTTGGACCAAAGTATCTCGATTGTTATGCACGACGGATTCAGAGGGAAATTAAACTTAGGTGTAATTCGAATATTGTCAACGTATTGCCCTATCGAAATCCCAATTTGTCAATATCGTGTCTTAGAATCGTGAATTACTAGTATCGAATTAATTTATTGATAAGATTACTTTCTGGTACCGAAACAAATATATAAACAAATAGGACACTAACACCTCGAGAACTCGTTGGAATATCAATCTTCAGAGAATTACACCGACTTCAAGACAAAGTGTAAATTTCTATTTGTTTAGAGTAATGTGATCCAAGCAAACGTTTCAAAGACTTGTCAAATTAATAACAACAATTCATGCACACTTCGGTTAAGCGCATGCGTGCAGATTACATAGTTTCCGTTGCACAGGATCGAGATGTGTCAAGTCTTCGAATTTTCTTACCGTTTCTGGACGAAACGTTGCAGGTCGCGGTGTTCGCTGCTAAAACCCCAAGTGCAACAGCTAAAGCGATACACAAGAGGACACCGGAAACTGCTATCACGGTCAGTCCACGTTCCATCGCCGATCGCCTCTTCCACCATGTTGGATTTCTGAAAAAAAATGAAAGGGAATACGATTAAAGTAAAATTAAAGTTTCGTTTTATATTCCGGAATGTGAATCGTAACTATGCTTTCGTCAGTGTATTCTTAGTGCTTTTATTTCGATTATTTGGTAAGATTGCCATCAGTTGGTTTGTTGACTTGTGGTCACAGTTGTTTGCGAATATCTTGAAAACTAAAGCCGAACTTGGAAACTAAAGACATCCTTTTCTTTACAAAGTATGAAGAATTTTGGAGTCAGTTAACAGTTGAATAATTTCGATATTTTACGAGTAAAGTTCTAAGTATTTGAATTGTAAATTGCTGTATGTCGATTAGTGTAACAATAACTGATAAGCTTCGCTTTATTTTGTGTCAAATTTGTCGTTGCAAGAAGCTCACAAAAGATATATTCTGTTACGTCAATAAAATGATGTTTTTAATGGAATTATGACTCAAGTGTTTTACGATAATGATTCCATTTTGAATGAATAGAAAAGGAATTTACGAAGAGTGAGGTGAATATGATTTGTTTAAACACTTTGCTACATAAAGTTCAGTCATTAATATGTTTATTATTAAATTTCAGAATAGTCTTTGATCCCTTCAACAAGCAGCTGGTACGTTGCCCAAGATTGTTGAAGCTCATTATAATTGCAAAATATCAGTTCCATTATGATAAGATGAAATGAAATATTATTTGTACACTTATATTCGTCTTTTACGTAAGTTTGAAGATGAAGTAGCCGTAGACATAAGTCCTCGCGAGTCCTTGCATAAATAGCCACAAAGCAGTCACGCGATTTGCCACTTAATCTCGCTTTGCACTGGTGGAGTAGTGCAGACTAAACAGCTGCAACTTATTATTTTTCATAAATTTATTAAGTACTACAAAAAATCCAAACTTTACTGTCAAATCAATTTTGTCTTTTACTGGCGTTTGTGTGTTTTCTCATCCACGGATTTGCACTCTGCATTTTCATGTCGATATTTTCTAGAAAGCACCGAAAAGTATTGTCTGAAAGTACTCATAGGTTTACTTTGAAAAGAAACTTTCCCAACAGGAGCGATCGTTCGGAAATGCTTGACCGACTTAAACGTATATTCTTCAAAACCTTGCGCCAATCAACGTGTTAACAAGACTTTAAAATCGATACACTTTCCTTCAATGAAACTCTTAAAAAAAAATCAGAAGACTCTAACGGTTCCATGAAATGCTATTTCTATGATCGTTATTACCTGACAGAGCAAACATCGAACATTGTCCCTCGCTTCACAATGAACTGTCGCAGCGTCAGTTGGCACTTATCAGAGGCGACGTAACAGTTAATTACGAGTGTTCAGTGATGTTGCATCGAATCGATCAGGTGGATCACAAAAGTTCCTCGCGAGATGTTCCACTCCACTTCAGATGTTCGTTGAGGTGAAATTTCGATTCCCAGAAAGAGATCGATAAAGTCACCTTTTGCCACGCGAGGTGTAAGACCCCAGTGGCTCGCACATTTTTCCCCTCGGCGAATAATTGCCGTGGAACGAGTAGATTGTCGCAACCACTGGCGATACACTTTTAGAATGGCGTTATGCGAGGGACCCGATTGCCTCTCAATAGTGAAAAGGAGCTTGTACCGGCGAGCAACCGTGAACTAATACGGGTAAACACTGTTTTCTGCGTTTACGACCAAGGTATTCGCGAAGCTCGTTTGTGATTATTTATTCTGCACTTTAAAAGATTAGATTTCAATGTCTTCCTTGACACAGTTCCTCTGAAATGGTCGTTTGTTTCTTTCATCTTCGAGGCGCTTCGATTTCTCTATTGTGTGAAACAAGAAGTCGTCATTTCTGCTCCTCATTTTGGAATTTTGCTCATTTCTTTATTTAAATAATTGTATTAAGTACTCAGCTTTAAAGAAGACTTAATATTTATCATTCATAATTATATATATTTCTATCTAGGTTTTTGGAACGTTAGACTCTATTTAAAGTGGTCGACTAAGGACAGTTAAAATTACGACGAATTGAAGGTGTTATTGAGTACTACTACCTCCTAGTTTCTAAATTGAAATCAATGCTTATGTAAAAGAAAAAGGACACCGTAGCTTTTACTTCACGGTCTGGTGCATTTTATTACGATTCCACGATAAAAATAGAAGTTACGTATTAAGCAAGAGAGAATACATTTAAAGGGAGGGAGAAAGAGTTGTATTGTACACGTGATTTTAGAATATTTCTTTCTACCCAGTCACAGGTACCGATTGCAGTGGCGTTCATCAATTAAAGTACAGTCCAAGGCCAACCAGATTCAGCCTGTCGCTCGTCACGTGCGAAAACTGGATAATTACTGTCATGTAATCGAACGAAGAATACAAGAATCGACAATGAATCGTTAATACTCGCCTGCATTGTTTCGTTTTGAGAATCTAATAATTCCGCAGAATCTTACTGTGGGAGTCAGCAAAGCTCTGGCAGTGTGATATTTGGTATCAGCAACGTGATTCGTTTGCGAGCAAACCATAGTGTGTGCCTTAAAAATTAATCAAATCTGAATAGCTTTGAAATCCTTGCCCAGCGAACACCGGGTCAATTTCGACCCATCGTAACCGTCAAACTACACGCGTTACTCATTATTACTTTTAATTCTTGTAGAAGATTATTATTATTATTATTATTTATTACACGGGACAAGCCCAATATGGTACACGTAGAATATAAAAGAACGCAATAATATACTGTTAACTTTGAGTACAGACACGAATACACAAAAAATGCCTAAGCGAGGAAAGGGTTCCTATTGCGCCAAATGCGAACCTAAGATAAGGACTTTAGGTCGTAACAAGTGTACGAATGACAGTACGGGTCAAAATAGGCACTGAATCAATTTTAGGTCGACTGATGAGTCAAATGCAATCCCTAACCAACTCGAGTACTTCTTAAAAGAAAAAAACACTATGGAATTGGGAGCTCTAATTCGATATCTTCTCTAAACAGAAATAGAAAAGTATTTTTCGGAAACATTAGGAGGACCGTCCGGTCTAAAAATCGATTTTTCTTTTATTTCATTTTTCGAATGTTTAACCTTTTAAGAATACGTGTTTAAAAGGATTTTTTGAAATTCGTAAAATTCTCGAAGTTATAGGCATTTGAATAGCGGGAAATGTGTAGGTAAAACCCGGCCACTTGGAACTCGCGTAAAACTTTAAACGCGTTTTTCTCGAATCATGATTTTTCCGAACGGTAGACAACATAACAAAAGATATTATTAACCGATTCCATAAAACTTGGTGGCATTTTCTTTGTAAATGAATTCACTATCGCATCACCCTTTGACCATCAATTTCAGATGTCATAGTTCTTCGTTATTAACATTTTTAGGCGCTGAATTACCCCCTTTTTCGCATGTTTGTGTTCAAACGTGTACCAAACATCGCCATTTTGCTTGATTTGCCTTCTTAAAGGCTGATGCGATAGTGATGGATACAACCTATAAGAATATATTTGATTTTTTCATTTCAAACAATTCTACCTCGAGTTCTACTGTCTACCGTTTCCGTCTCTTTTGTTGCAGCAGTGCACTGAGCGCCACGTAAAATTCGAATCATTATAGAAAAATTAAAAAAAAAGAAATTTTTATATCCTTGAAGAACGAATAAAGAAAGGCCACAAAGTTTTTTACTGCAAGTTGTATACTTTTCTGAGAAAAAAAATCCTAAAAATCACCTATTTTTCGAGCGTTTTGACCGGACGGTTCCCTTAATTAAGTGAATTCTGAAATATTCAAAGTTCAAATCACACACACGCTGCAAAAGTGTCACAGCGTCGTTCCAGGGTTAAACGAACCCCCCAAAAATATAGAAAATGTACGGACACACGAACAGACACCAATCCAACATGAGAATTGCCCAGGGGACCTAGCGCGTAAACGGCAGCTGTGCCCGTGCGCATGAACACAACAGAACAATCTTCGTGCGACCATCTTATGCGTTAGGATCGGCCGCAATTAGCGATTATTCGAATGCACGAGAACAAGGCGTACGTAGCCACCGGTACGGGCTCGATGGCGCGTGCAACGAAGACAATGTAAATAAATGAAATTGGCCAGCGGCAAGTTCGCCGCTCGAGCACTCGGTGCGGCCGGCGTGGAATAGAGTTCGCGGCGCGGTGCAGCCCGAGTGTATTGACCTCCTCCAGGGACAAGTTGCATCGGGACGCCTTGCACCGCGCTGTACTCGCCAAGTCAACGGACTCGCGGGAAACCTAAATACAAGTATGACTCGTCCGTGGAAAAATCGTGTTCCGGCAGGAAAACCGGCCGGTTGCCGCGCGCGCGTTTTACGGCGAGCGACGACGCCTCGCACGAAACCTTATTTACCCCGAGCAATCGAATTTTCCGTGCCATTAGCCGTGCCACGAAGTCGAGCGTGACCGCTTCGCGACGTGAGAACTCGGCAACGATCACCCTGACACACATTGCCCCGCCTGTGCCACGCTCCGAGCACTCTCCAGGAGCGAAGCCACCGAAAGAGCACCGTGCAACTCCGTGCAGGATCGCGGACGCGCGATCCTTCGATCGCTAACGGATCCAGAGGCGATAGAGCCTGCACTGTGAGCTTTCAGGGCACTTGTTCGATCTTCTATTTCTAAGGGATGTATTAGCTGCAAATAAATAGATGCTGGTGAGTGATATAGTCACTGAGAGGTCTTGGATCGAAATGATGCCAATGACCAACTAAAAAGTTGTGTGTATCGTTAATAATGGAGTAATGGAATAATCAACGCAGCATTGTGTCACGACGTTAAATGTCAGAAACAATGGATGGGTTATTGGGAAATCACGGTACCACCATCGAAAGTGGGAGTTTGATAACGGGAAACTTTATTATCTGTTTAGTGGGGTACGAGAGGAGTCATTCAGTATAAATGTCGGTTCGTAATCGAGTAATGCGGCAGAGAATTGTTTTGGAATACCTATGTACAGTTAGAAGAGGAACGATTTGATTGTTCAAACTTCTATCTAATTTAATTCAGTACGGAGGGTTTTGCAGAAGAAATTGTATTGCATAATTCAGCGATTGAAAGGTTGGGGACTTGTACAATAGTAGCTTACTGGGGGTTGAATGCTTGAGAAGTTACTTTATTTTAAATTGACAACCTAATTGCAATCGATTTTAATTAATTTTAGGGTTTTCACATTTTTACGCGCCTCTTATAACTTCCACAAAAGTATCAATAAATTCTTCTGTACTTTACTTTACCTGACTTGTTCAAGCGCTGTATTCTATACTGTTTTCGTACATATTTTTAGACAAATTCGAGCTTGTTAAATATAGGTATCTACATACCGATGCAAGTAAGAAGGTAAAACTACGAACATTCGCCGAGTTTCTAAAAAATCTGGTGCAGAACAGACGCGAGCAACGACGTTTAACCGCTACCGAAGCGGCAGGAGGAAGCGTCTCCCCTAATTCTATGCCATCTGCCCTCGGGACGGCGGAATTAGGGCCCCGGGTCGATTCCAAATTTGTCGCATCAGTGGCCAGGCAATTATGCTTCGTCGCAAAACACTCAGAACGCTGCAAACATCGTTGAAAATGGCTGTGAAATAATTTCGTGAGAAATCACGTTTAACTCTTATCCCTCGAGCTTATCCGCGTTCCCAGTACGTGTCAAACCGATAAAATTTTTAATTAACTCACGTCGGACAAAGCAAAAATCGAATACAATTTGAAAGAATGTGTATCATAAGAAGACACTTCAAAATTGATCAATATCAAAATAAAAGGTAAAGTCTAGTTATTAGTTAATATATCTATATATATATAGATATCATTTCATGTTTTAATATTTCATGTACTCAATAAAGTTTCTGGAGAATGAAACATTTGAGTGACGAAGCGAGTTTTATATTTTCAGTAACCGATCTTATTTAGAAGAGGACACGCATTTTCTAATTGACGTACATTGAATTTAAAAAATTCGAGAGGTACAAACACCTCACTGTTCTTCTTTATTCATCTTCGGTCAAAATACCTCCCTGTTCCCCAGACGTTTTTACCCGAACCCTTAATCTCGATTTCAACTTCCAGACGTACTAAAACAACAGACGTTTCAACGCGCCCACCAGCGGCCAAGAAGCTGAAATAACGTCCCGTCCTTTATCTTTTTCCGGCTTGAGATTTGGCAGGCACGCTTGAAGAAGAAACTCTTTCGGCACGCTTCCCGTTGAAGGAGAAACGCGAAACCGTGTCGAATTAAAATGACAGAAAACGACCGCGGATTGGATGCTAATATAGGAATCGCGTCCTTTGCACGTGTCCACGAGATCGCTCGACCTTCCGTGCAATTTACGTGATTTTTCCTCCGTCCAGACTCGGTTTTAGCTTAAAAGCGATCGAGCACTCGAAATATTTCGGAATATAACAAAAGTGAACGGAACTTAGGTACGCGATAGTTCGAAACATTTCACCGAAAAAATGGATTTTTTTTATAATAATTCTATGTTTCTTTTTGGATTCTGCTGGGGCAAATTGTACAGCAACAGTTTACTCGAGCGTTCAAAGTGTTATATTAATGAACAGAGTTTGTTTTAAGTACTTTCAAAGAATTTGGAATAATCGCAGATAATGTTAAATAATTCCAAGTGCGTTCGAAGATTTTGATTAACTTCAAGTGAGCTGTGAGTTGCTTAAAGTATTCGACTACTTCCGGTTCAAGGGCGGCTGATGGAATCGACCTTGACGCGGCTCGTACCTACCAATATGCCCCGCGAAGTCTACTTCGTACCTTCGTGAGTTCTTTCCCATCCTGATCACGATCTTCCTCTTCCCTGACTTCGTTAAAATGAAACGTAATCGTCAATTATCACGAATTACCCGACCTCCTCATTTCCGCAAATTAAGCGATTTGTCTCGTTTCACGCGGCGCAATCGACGCCTTGATCTTGAAGTGCCTGGTCTCGCCACTTCAGGCAACGTATCCTCAATTTTCCAGTTCTTCGTGGAACTGTGCTCGGCTTTTAAGATGCCCTATTACGGCGCTGGTTCTACAATTTCCTCATTGAACAAGCTACTTAGTATCAGGGGTCAAACAGTTCTCCGTTTCCCGCAAATAAAATCATCAAAACCGTCGACGTTCCCGTCGCTATGAATCGGCACCGAAACGAGGTCCCCGACCGGCCTCTTTTAATTGGAATTCGTGGAACAACCTCGTTCGCGTTGACGGCTCTTCGGGGTGGACGCGATAAGGAAACGGGAGACCGTCGTCGCGCTGAATACAAATTCGTTGACCACCTTTCCGAGGCGTCTTCAGTTCCGCCAGGCATAATTTCGTTGCGGTTTCAAGGTGACTGCAAATGCTTATCGCGGAAGTGTCGTGGCGGAAACAGCCGCGAGGAGATAGGACACCCGGAAAAGGTGGAACGTCGTACTCTGGTTGACTGGGAATAAGGGAAGCCCATTGGACTGTAAAATAGGATACGAAGTTGAGGTGTCTACACTATTTCATTCTCCTATCAGAACAAGTCCGAATGGCAGAACTGCTTATGGCTTGAAACTCGGCCCTTTGTTGCCGAGTTAGGGGACTTTGGGGACTGCGGTGGAACAGCTAGGGGACTTTGAATTTCATCCACGTAGATTTTAGGGATTCTATGTTCTATGGGTTCTACTTGGGAGGCTCCTACGGTTTCTTTTTCCTAGAAACCGTGCTCTGCTTCGGGGGGTCGTTTGAATAGTGATAGAAGTGGGAGATAGTGGTACCTATGTAAATTTGGAGAGAGCAGTAGATGCAAAGGTGTTTCATACTGAGGATGAATTTTTGCAGTGTGAAACGTGGCATTTTATGTTCGAGCATTGTTACTAGAGGAAGTGCAGTATATTTGGAATACCAGTTTGTTTAAGACGAATAAAAAATTACGACAGAGGATGGTAACAAATTAAACTACATAATATCATAGGGAAACTAATAAACTTTCATATTTCTTAGTGTCAGTAAAAATAAAAAACAAAAAGTAACTGAAATTTTGGTTTGAATGAAAAATGACAAGATGTATCGATTTCGTTAAGGTGCAGGTAATTTGGAATACCGATATTCCAATTTACCTTCACTTTATAAAGTTAAACAAAACATGTAGATAATAAAATTAGTTTATTTTATGACGTAATCAGGCTAAGAAATCACAATTAAGGAACAATTTTATGTAGATATCTATAAGACAATATTTACACAAATGCTAAAAAAGGTTATATAGGTGACAGACGAAACTGACGCGGTGGTAGCCATTACGCGTGAAACAAAAGCATCGGTAGGCTTTGGAATATTCCAAATTACCTTCAACTTCGGTATTCCGAATTAGCAACATGGCATTGAAACCTAAAATTTCATGTCACACTTTGTATTCTCGAAATTATCGCAAAACTGGCACGGAACCATAGAAGGAACATGCAAATGAGTCGATTAAGTGTTTAACACTAAAGTTTTGACATATTTTAACCATGATTGGAACGACTGAATACGCGCTGAAAAAGTTTTGCAGATTGACGTTTGCTTCCTCTGCAGATTAAGTCGAAAATGTAAAAATTGCGGTTCATCCACAAATGTCATTAGTGAACAGGTCATTAGCCCTTATAATCTACAGTGTTACAAATTAAATAGCGTTAGTAGTTTATTAGATACTTCGGTATTCCAAATTACCAACAGTATTCCATATATGCTGCACTTCCTCTACTTAGTATTCATGAATATTAATCGAGTGGATATCTATGATTTACTGCACTACAGTAGAGTAGTGACAAAAACTAAAGTCTCTTTAGTACTAGATTCCACTGCTAACTGCATAAAGAATTTGGTGAAAGATTCCAGCTGGTAACATTACAATTAATCAATGACTAATTCTGTTTCATGGCAGAAGGAATAAGTGGATAACCTATCCACGAACTAGCAAATCATTCTTCTAAACTGCGATCTTGATTTCAACATATGCGTCGAGAGCTCATCATTATCTAGTCACTGAGAAATTAATCATTTGTCACGCAGGATCCACTTTTCATTGCACTCGATTATCTGATCAACGAATGGCCGATTAGAACGACATCGAAGAAACGAATCTCGCATTTCATACAGTCAATGCCTCCTATTCTCGTTAGGCCTGAGAGAAAGTTATACCTCGAGTTTATCAAAGCATTACGAATTTCCCGAAACGTCTGAACACTGTCAGAGCATTTCTGCCAAGTTGTCCTGCAAGTTCTCTGACAGTCTGACACAGACATCCTTCAATTAGAATTCGCGAGCCCTCATTGTCTCCGTTCCTTATTGTTCGAGATCTCTGCATGTCTTCATCTTTGAGACTATGCAATATTAAGAAGCCAACAGTTATAAATAAATAAACGAGATAAATAGAGCAGCATTTTCTTCCTTAAATAAATATTTTTCTAAAACAACCGTGACGAAAGAATAAAAGTTGGTCTTCAATCTTGTATAAAGAAACATTCTAGTAGCTTTGCCCATAGATGTAAACGTTACGAAGCTGCTTCAGGCGTATTCGCACGGCGTTATAACCCAACAGCTTATTATCGTCCGATTTATTCGACGCGTTGAAACGAGATGGAGGTGGACGAGTGCAACTTTAGTTCTGCTCCAACGATTAAAGAATCGATCTCGACCAGTGCTACGTGGAACAGTCACTTCCTGTAGAAAGTAACCGCCTTTTATAGAGAAGCCGAAGAAGTGTGCTTGATAAGACAATGATCTGCCGTCGCGCACAACCGGTTATGCAGAAGCAGCCACGCAAATGAAGATTGCCGTTGCGTTTCAGTCACGGCGTCGAGAAGCCAACAACAATTTTCTTCTCGGCTTTTCACTTTTCCTCCGCAACGCGTATTGTGTGCAAATATACAATATAAAATGTAAATCGAACGTAGGCTGGATCCAAATGCTCGGCCGACGAGTCTGCTGAAGCTACTTTCGGTGGTGATTAGAGAGGGGATATGTAATTTCCCCAGGATGCAGGACTTTCTGACGTTTTCCTACCAATTGTTGCGTCAGAGGAAAATTTGAAAAGGACGTGATAAATACAGGAAAGTCGCAGCGATAATATTTACATGTACGTCAGCAAACGAGGAATGATAGTAAATTAATTTTTATTGCAAGGTATCACATTCAGAATAACGCAAAGAACCCCTTCTGAAGACTCAGACCCTGTCCCATTCTGTTTTAATAGATTCATTCTGCAGTCGCATTCCTTGGATTACTTTTCCACGACTTTCTTTCCTTTTCAAATTAACTAAAACTAAGATACTGAGCAGTGGAATAAAGAAATTATAAATCCAATAAAATATAATACTCAGAAAACCATTTTTCTTTGCTTGCATCTAAGCGAGCAAAATTGATTTCAAAATTCGGTGTGGACGGCGCAATTCGTTTGCAGGCGCATGTAAATATTGAATATTTACATGGTGCATCAGCACGCGCACCATTGTTTTATAATTCGCGAAAAGTCGTGTACTTGTCGGTTGCAACATCGCGCGACTTTCATCACTAGCGCGACCGTCTTTGCCTCCCCTTATTTTATGATCGCGAGATTTCTCCGCGTTGGTCACCCGGAGGAAGTCGAGCAGTTCGCTTTCACTTCCCCCGTTACGAACTTGTCGCAAGAATTTGGAAAAAAGTGTTCAGATTCTCCCTTTCACTCTCTTTTCTGCTTTCTAACATTTTGACGAAGGTCGAGGCTGAAATCTCGTAAACAGTAATATTTTTACAAGTTACATCTTGATTAGGAAATGTTATACAAGATGTGGATCAATGAAAAAGTTATCTTATTCTTTATATTCTTTTTAAAATCAAATTTTCATTCGCTATTAAATATTCTTTTGCAACGGGAGATGTTTAACGTAATACTTTATGAAAATACGAGTCTCAAAGGAACTCAATGGACAGAGCTTTCTCTTGGTTTACTTGATTCTTACAGAAATCTTGAGTAATAAGAATGTCTGGAATTGTAGACATTCTCGAATGTCTCTTCTGATCAAATAGACTTAACGTTCTACGGTTGAATGTCCATGTCAAGGAGACAACAATGAGAAGTTTAGTAAACTGCGACGTATTTGCAAAATTTTGTGAAAAATAACTGTATTAAATAGAAATTTAAATTCCCAAGGGGGCACAATAAAGTATATATATATATATATATATCTATTTTATATATATATATATATATTTCTATTATATATATATATATATTTTTTATATATATATAAAAAATAGAAATTTAGTTTTAAAATTGATTTACTTCTCAATCGAAGAATCAACATTTTTTCTTACTCTTCCACTTTTATTTCGTGATCCAGCATTATATAGAAATAGCATAAAATGTCAAAGATTTTTCACAGAAATTTCACAGATTTTTCTATATCACCACGTAAACACCTCGAAACCTATTACCGACATTAAGAAATAATTCAAATAAAATTGTAAGAGATTTGAAGACGAAAGTCACCAAAAATTCAGCTCTGAAGTCGAGGAAAAAATTTCGTAAATAATCATCGCAACGTCAACTTAGAAATTCCTCAACGTCAATCTGAAAAACCTTCAACTACCACGAAACATAACACAATTTCGATGTACATTTAATTATATTGCTTTCGTTTAGCTGTCTTGGTCGTGTCGAAGGGCTAAAAACAAATTGTCTACCAGCGTGGCCAATTACTTGCTTTCTATGTACACACACGGTTTACCAAGGGTCCACATAAAAGATGTTACAGCGTAACTGCCATGGAGGAAACTGTAGCTTACACTGAGTTTACTAGATAGCAACGAATTTAATTAAACTGTCGACTATGACATTGTCGACGTGCAACGACGTCGTCGCCGTTGCTTATGGCCGTACCATAATGCAGGTTATAAGTATCGTGACAGTGTAACGTCGTCAGGTGCAGCGTATAAGGGTGAAAGCCAGAGTGCCATTCTTTACCATTTTTATTTTCGAATATTCCGCTTGTTGGCTTAAGGAGCTTTTCACGAAGAATACTAAACCCGTAATTAAGTTCAGTAGGAAGTGCGTTGCTTCCCTGACGAGATCGTTAAAAATTTTATAACCAATAAAAAACTGTCCAATCAAGTTTTTATACCAGCAGTGCAGTACTGTCGTTATAACGCAGGTTTAAAATTCGTTGTTAATCGATTTTCATTGTGTTATATACCGATACACGTATCGAGCAGTAATTAACGAGAAGTATTTGCATACAATGTAGCTCGGTTTTTACTTGAAAATTGTAATTGTCTCATAGTTATGCTCATATTCACTTTCTTTTCACTTTCGCCTATTTACATTTGCGAATTCCCTTTCACATGCTCTATTCTACAGGCTGTGAGAAAAGTATCGCAGTACAATAATTCAATAAAATAATATAATTCTTGCTTAGAGACGATACAGAATTTGCTACAAAATTCGTGATCAATCCATCACCAACGTCCCCTTTTTCAATGTAACTCTACGGCTACTTGGATTCTAAAGGTAGACTCTCACTACGCCTCGCCTCGGTTCATTTTATTCTTTCTATGTTTTTCTTATGTATTTTGACAATTTGACAATTTCCTCGAGGATATTATGATAAAGAGAGGTGAGGCGAGCCGAGGTGAGGCATAGTGTAAATGGATGCAATGCCACCGCTTTCGGTGACCGCTAAAAGAAGAAAAAAGAGGTTCTCTGAGCAACTGACCAAACACATGAACCTAGGCAAGCTCAAATAACTTCAGGTAAGTACAGAAAACCCGAGGCGACGCGAGTCTAGATGTGAGTGCGAAAAGAAGTTGCGCCGAGGCGAGGCGTAGTGAGAGCCTATCTCAAATCAATTTATCACTGATAGTTGACGGTGGAGATGGTGGGGTCAATTCTAAATGTAAGTTTCCTCAAATCGAAATTAGCCTCACAACTCTCGCCCATTACCTCCAAACTACAATCCTCCATTTTAGACCCACGATGGAAAAACTTGCGCGCTCAATTCTCAAAAACAACTATTCAAACTTATTAAAATCCCTGCACTAAATCCTAATAAAAAGATTGTAATAAATCTTACAGCAAAGAAATGTAAGAAATATATATAATTAAGAATGCTGTCGAAGAAGAAGCAACGGGCGGTGTTTATCGAGCTGATCGATAACGGTTTCGCGCGCGTATCAGCGCCGACGGCGTTCCCCTGGATCGCGCGAGCTCCAAATCGCATGGATCCCGAAAGCAATCGTTCCTCGATCTGTCGCTGGAACGTGGAAGAGGAAGGGAACGCCACGGGAAGTGGCAGAAGGGCGAGGTTTAGTTGTGTAATCGGCGAGCACTGATACAAGGCTGTCGCGATTGTTTGCTAAAATGATTTAGGAGGCGAGCGTGCGTAGAATTTGGAAGAAGGAAGCGAGATAGTGTATCGTAAGCGTGGCGTCGAGGAAGCGATAAGGTGCACTACTAGCTACGCCAAGTGAAATTTCGAACATCGTAAAAAGAACGCCGAGTTGGAGGCAAACGGCGCGCAAGAGATCGAAGTCCACGCCACCATCGATCCTATCGTGGCCTTCGAGTTACGGGGACCTTAAAGTCGAGGTTCTGGTGACAGAGAGGATGGCATTGGCGCGAAGGAAACAATGATGGAATATGCTTCCTTTTCGCACTGAATTAAACACGCACAACTGGCGAAAGAAACGAAGTAGAGTCGATGACTGTTTTTTTTTTAATTACCGTAATTACTAGCAGTTCACTGCTGATGACGAATTCCGTGTACAGTTAGTATGTCTACAATAATACGTTAAAAATATAAAATATGTGCCGGTGATTATGAAAGTGGTGTAAGTAAAAAATGTAGGAAAATGAATTTATCACTTATTTTGTAATGTAACGTGATGTAACACAAAGTAAGTCACGAATTCAATTTTATTTTTAGATTTTTGACTTACAAAGCACAGTACTCGAAACTTCGGTGGAAAAATCTAGCTCAAAGCTTCACCCTTCTTAGATTCTGTGCGTGAGACTAATTTAAATAATCACAGAAAAATTTAATACTTACAAATTGAAGAAAAAGAAACACGTATAAACGTATACAGTTAACAGAGAAGATTATATCAAGACTTTAGGAAAACCAAAACGTACTACATATACATATACAATCTACCTGTTCAGCATGTTCCGATAAATGTGCGTTAAAAACGTGCAACAGAGTGGAATTGGTAGTTGGAACCTTTTTGACTCCTAGATTGAAGTGAACCGTGGCTCCAGCAGAGGATCGATCTGTGCACGACTGCACAGACGTTCGCAAACTCGGCTCGTAATACGCTCGGGCGTGAAACTGGCTTCGAAGAACTTTCACCGCGCCGGTGTTTAAGGACTGATCAGCACGTTGAATATGTTACGAGCTGATACGTACGTTCACCGCGGGTATACGTTTCCTCTTCGCGAAATACGTGTCGCGTTTACAAACACGGGCGCGAAACAGTTTTGACGCAACCGGATTACCACAATCGTAAAACACCGTCCGCCGAGAGATCGCACGCAAACGAGCTCGCGGCCGCGCGTAACTTTAAACGCAGGCGTAGTGGTGAACCGTGGATAAGGAAATAAATGAGGAAATTCCACGTCGAACCGCGAGAAATAATATGTCTCCGTCAATGAGGACTCGTGTTCAGTAATCTGTCCAAATGGAAGGTAATTATCGATGAGAGAGGTAGAACGCGGTTGCAAATGGCGTACGTAAGTGGAGTGAAAGGGGAGAAAAAGGGGTGGACTGTTTTTCTCAGTAGCTGCAAGAGAAATTCTAGTTTAATATTACTTGCATTCATTCCTAAGAGTTCAGATCTATAGACACAAACCGGTCAACGGGACTTGTGAAAGGGAATGAAAGAGTTCCAATGAACCGAAGGTCTGCAAGCTAATCTTGCTTGCAGTAATCAGTTTTTTTGGATATTGAGATATTCTGCTTGCAAGTAATTAATCAGTGATCTTAGAATGTAAATTTGAAGCTTTTCACTGAAGTTATTAAGACATTTTTGCTTCTTAGGATGAGTACTATTATCCAGGGATCGAAAAAGTTCTCGAACCCTCGTTTTTAAAAAATTCTGTTAGAACTTATTTGTCTCGATTAAGAAAATATCTGTTCCTGTGGAATTTTTATTGAAACAAATGCTACCTTCAGGAACTTCTTTAAAAAGTGTTCTCATGCAACAGATATTTTAGAACCTATATAATAAAAGTTCCATGGAAACAAGTTACATTAGAACATTTATTAAAAAAGTTTTCAAAAGATAAAGAAAAGTACTCAACTATTAGGTACTAGTTTTATTTAACAATATACTATCAACAATACAATAGATATAATTTAAGTCCGACAAACTTAGAAAATGTTTTGCTTCTAAAATTAAATTAAATGCGATAATGTATTATAGTTATAAAATACTATCACGCTGAATTGTAAAACATACATAGTATGTTATATATTCTTGACAAGTTCTCTTTTCTGTTCAATATTTGTTATGAAACCATTAATTATATTATGATTTTCATACCTTTTATTAAATAAACATTTGAAGAATATGATATTATATTGTTAAATAAAACTCGTACCTAATAGTTTAGTACTTTTCTTTATCTTATGAAAACTTTTTTAATAAACGTTCTAATATAACTTGTTTTCATGGAACTTTTATTATAACGATTCTAAAACATCTACGTAGGTAAGTATTACATATAAATAACACATTCAGAATATCAATTTAACTGTAAGAATTATTTAATATTCTTGTAGTACTATCCATTGAATAGTATTTAGTATTTGTTACAACGATTGAGAACTTTTTTAATATCGGTGAACAAAATATCTGTTCCTGTTATAGAGAAATTTTTATTCTTATATTTTATAAGTTCCATTCCAACTAGAACTTTTATTTTCAAGAACTTTTATTTTATCGGTTCTTCTGAGAACTTATAATGTGAGAACATTTTTAAAAAAGTTCCGCGGTCATTGTTTTAAATGGAACCTATTGAAAAGTTCCAGAACTTTTTCGATCCCTGCTATTATCTAGTTAAATATACAGTAATATATCGTTCAATACTATTCTCAGCGCGACATCCATTACCTTCATGTCTAAATTCATGGAGTTCAAGATGCAGTCGATATCAATTCTCGTTGAATTCGTGTCTCACTCTAAATGTGTTTTGCTTTAGATTTAGTTATACGACTCTTATGCTCTAATTGTTCTACTACATTATTCATTTCACATGTATTTTCCTACAATAATTAATAAAGACGAATAAAAATCAAATAGAATATTTGAGCAATTGGATCAGCTTTGGGAAAGCCTATCGCTTGACGATCTTTCACGTGTATTTAGAAAGGAAATCGAACTTAATACAGTTCTAGACCTTCGATCTTGCAACATCTTTTCCTCGCAGTTAGTAACACCCTGTTAATTGCTTTCGTCAACACGGAAGCGCATGAGACCCAGAAACCAACCGTCTTGTCTCCTCGATTCATTTAAATGCTCATGGAAAGCACGAATAAACGCAAAGGGACAAGAACAACGACAGGATTAAACATCTTCCCCATACAAAGTGCATTAACACACTCCGTGGCAGGTGGAAGATCAGATTTTTTTGTAAGACCATGAAAAGTGATGAGGAAATGAAATAATCAATTACAGAAATATAGGGTAAAGAGTACAATGGTTGGCCACTTAAGTAAGAGTGTCACATAAATAATGAATTATAAATGTGAATTTAGTAAATTTGAAATGGAAATCAATATAAATAAGTACGAAAAAACCCTAATAATCTAAAGATAAATAGAATTTATAAAAAAAAATCAAGAATGTATAAAAATATACAAAAAATGTTATTGGCATGGTCAAGACAGTTATTGTCCAATCGGTTCGACTGTGATTGGCCGCTATTTGATACATAATATAACCTAAAAGAAAATGTTACCTGATTTGGTGATAGAAATAAGATTAAAATTATTCAATAAAAATGGATATATTTTATTTAGTATGTATTTGTCGTGTTTGTTTCTGTTTTGAACAGGGGGCTAATTACTGTTTCACCTTTAACATGGTTAAAAAACAGTCACTGGCCGCCCGGCCAATTACTATCATTCAACATTATTCATATCACAGTTGTTGGCCCCCTGTATTTTTCATAATATATGTATAATTTTAACAAATTAATAATTCTTTTATAAAGTTTAAACTTTTATTTATCAATATATACCGAATATGAGAGATATACATATCATAAATACATTAAACTATTCGCAAACTTTCAACTGTACTCTTATGGTTTTTTTATTAAATCGCTATAATTTCCAAGCTTCAAAGCCGAGTCATCCTATTTGCTTTTATATATAATCACAGTATATAATGAGTGGAGAAATATTGATTACATCCGAAGCAAAAAAAAAAAAAATACAAGGAATATGAATATGTTCATTAAAAAACGCATAACATTGGTATTTCTTTATATTAATTTATTTCTCAAAATAAGGCCAATCACTGTCCGGTGGCCAACCACTGTACTCTTTACCCCTAGTAGTTGTATAATATCCTACACACTTTCAGCTCTTTTTTCTATTTTAATTTCGACACTAAATTGAGAAACACCTTATTCCTTTGAATAAAAGTTTCAAAAATTTCACCACCGATAATTACCATGGCCCACGTGGCACGAAGCGTTAACACTCTGAGTGGCGCAATTTTTGAAAAATGTCTCACCAACTCAGGCCGTCCCAAGCGATCGCTTCTTTCGGGACAGTTCTGTACAAAGCTAACTCTCTGCTTGGTTTGTTTTCGAAGTAAACATTCACTGCTCCAGAACAATACCTTCAATGTTTTCCAAAACCGTGCACAGCACGCAAGTCCCCCGGCGTGTTTCCACGCCGACGCCGCAGAAACTGTTAACCTTGAACGTAAATGAAGCGACCGTGGACAAAGCAAGCACAGTAACACCTTCCGCGCTTCAGTTACCCTTGCCAGACGTAAAACAAGCCAGATCGCGTACAGTATAAATCGGAAGCGTAAACGATTTGCTGAATCCCGAAATTGCTCGAGCAAAACAGCGATATCTGATCGCGTGACTGGCGGACGAATCTCAGACGGATATTCGCGAGTCCTGCTGTCACGATAATCGACAAGACAGTGTACCGGGCGTAACATCAATGCCTGGACGGCGTGTTTTATCATCGAGAATCCCGACTTGCATTGAAATCACGAGATTCCTCTCGAGCAGGAAGAACGAGCCCCCATTTATGCAACGGGCCATGAGCAAGTCGAGTGAATTAACCGATACGTAACACAGCTGCCAAGGTACAAGCTGTGAAATGCTGGAGATCGGAAAGGAACCGGCACGTGGGCCAATCTCGAACAACCGTCATTCCTCGTCAATAATTTTTCGGCGCCTGGCGGCTTGCGGCGTGCACAACGTACCGATCATTATCCGCCTTCTTTCGCCGCGTTTGTCAGCGATCGTTTAATTCCGCGTGGAGTTCTCGCGATAAAAGAAACGGCCGAAGAGAAAGCAGCAAGATTAAAGCGTGCTCGGCGGCGTACACGCGAGCGTCCTCGTAACAAAGCAGATTCGCCGTGCTCTTGCGAGGCGCGATAATGCATCTGACGAGTTTTGAAAACTCGCTCGATAATCCGCGCAGGGGTTATTTACATGTCGATGTAATCCGGAATACCGAATCGACGGACGGAGATAAGGTGCGCCGAGCGAGGCGCGAAATTCACCATCGACCAGGGGCAAACGCAGCTTCGAGAAAATAATATCGATCGTCGGCTGGTGCGAAGACTAATTTAAACCGGACTACTTAACTCGATGACTTCGCCGTACGACGAAGTGTCTCTAAATAATGGATAATTGTATAGCTACCCCCGCAGGTACTCGCGAATTATCGTAACGGAATAATATACGCATGCTCAGTGATAACGACTGACTCAGCCAATTACTGGATCCTTATCAACGATACCCCACCTTCATCCGATATAACGAGATAATTTTTCGTTGCAGCTGCAAACTACGGCGTTTTCAATGTGCTTACATAACCCTGCCAATGTATATATATAAAAAAACAAGGGGAAAGCTCGAAGCGAAATCCCAATGTCGCGTGACCCCTTTAATTAAAAGAAAATCAAACGCGCCGACCGAAAAGACGTCACAGAGGGATACAGGTATTTTGAACTCGGCAAAATCGCTGCTACAAATCAGCGACAAAACGGCGAGCCATGTACGTGGAGCATTGCGGCGTTACGACTGCCCTCGGTGTACTAACGCGTTCTCGAATCCCGCCGAACTTTCCGATTTTTAGCGCGCCAGGGAACGTTGGAAAACTCACTTTATGACCGTCTGCTTCATGCTGTTTGTCATTCTGCTTCCTCCCCGCTGCTCCTAGTCTGTCCTTCTGCCGGATGGTCCTGAGCCGAACTTTTCACTGACACATTACCACACGCACTGTCGTCCTTCGAGATCAGCCTCCCCGCCACTTCTGGCTACCGCCTCGGGCCGTCACGGATCCTCGCGGTTCACGGGTGACGGTTCGTGGCCCGCTTTCGGTGTCCCTCGGCAACCCCTCGATCACCCCTGGGCAAGGACGCAGCGTCTGACTCGTCCTCGACGGAAGGACTCTTCTACTTTCGTCCAGGGGTCCGGATATGAATCGGTTTGGACTGTTAGCGCCGGACTGAAGGAGCACGCGCGTCTCTCCTCGTATTTAAACGCCCTCTCCCTACCTCTTTCGCCCTCTCTTTCTCGTTCCCATTCGGCCGCTCCGCGTTTCGATGTGCTCTCCTCTTCCTTTTTCCGCGGCCGCGGAAAGCCTCGCCGAAAACCAGCGGCCCGCTCTCGCTGGGCGATGCGTTTTCCACTTAGGGAGTGGAAAGGCGAGGGGAGGAGATCGGGCCGCGTGATCGGTCGCTAATGATCTATTTAATGTTGTTTGGTTAGAGTGAGCTGACAGGTTTGGTCTGTTCACTTGCGGGGCTGGGAATCTGGGAGCTTGGTAAATGGCGGTAGTAGTTCGTTTTTATTATAAAGTGGATTGTATAATAGTGTGGACGAAGAATCATAGGGAATTGTAGAAATTGCGATGATGGCTAATTTGGTGCGATTAAAGGTGCGAATTCGGTTTGCCAGATGTTGGCGAAAATGTTCTGAGAATCTTATGGAAGATTGGTGGTAGAGGTGAGTTATAAAAGTGGAAGTCTGTAAAGTGTAGGGTGACCGTACCTAATATCGCCACTCGGTATATCTCACAAAGTAAGCACTAAAATTTATCGGTTATGCACTGAATTAGTACCTAAACATATGTAGGTAGACATACTGTAATTGCAGTGTCGTGTGATCAATAATTACAGAAAGGGAAGTAGTTTAGAGAATTAAGATTCTTAATAGTGTAAAACTTTATTGGACTGCCACAATTTTACATCACAGTCGGAGAAGGGAAGTCTAATAATTCTGTGAATGCAAGAATATCTGCTGGAAATACCTAATTAATGATGTACTTAAGGAATGAAATCGATTCAAATATTTTTCGTAATGAAAATAGCGTTTTTCTTTTAGCATGTAATGTTTGTTACAGGTGGGGTCACGAAATTTGCGGAGCAACCGAAAAAAACTTTATTTGTCCAATAGGTACATCCGAACGTAAAAAATCAAATATTTTAAAAATCCTATTTCTATATTTTCGTAATAAAAATAAATTCAAAGATTGATAAAACAACATTTATAGAACAAGAAATAATAAAAACACATGTGAAAATGACTTTAAAAACTCATATATATTTGAATTAATCCATATTTCTGGAGTAGGCGATATTAGGTACACTTTTTTCAGGACCGATTTTTTGCACGTCTTACGTTTTTTAATTTCTATTAAAAATTTGTAGGTTTCAACAATTCTATCATATGCTACATGAAAGATGAATAGTTTCTCTTTACTTTGAAACGAATTGCATGCAAAAATATCAATTATTCTTCAATTGACAGCGATTTAACTTTTTCTAGGCGATATTAGGTGCGGTCACCCTAAACGTAAATATTTTATAAATCTATGGAACCCATATTTCTTCTCTTCAAGGTTTGTCCAAAGTTTCTACTGCCTACGCACTTCGTTCTTGCGTTTGAAGTAATTATAATCATTCATTTTTGCAATCTTCATCATTTAAAAATTACCTCTTTAGGAGTTTCATCTGTGCAAGTAGCTAAGGCTTGTGTATCTAGCTCCGAAAAATGGTTTCCTACTTTCTGCAGCGTTTTATTGCAACTGGACCTGAAGCATCTCTAGCGGTGATGGCGTTTAGACAAAGTTCAACTTCGTCTGCGATGTCAAAGCGTTCAGACACTTCGTAATTTCATACACAGCTTCTTTGTTCCCCTGTTCATACAGTTTTCATGAAGCACAGCGACCGTGTGCGCCAGTGATTTTCAAAGCATCGAAAAAATTGTCCTCTTCCTCTCCATGGCCGACGTCGAGATTACTATGCATCGCGGAAGCATTCATTTTGCCACGATGGACATCCGATGCATAATGTCCGCGTGGTTGCATGCTGACATTTCCAAGAGAATACGGGAATAGCATTGGGCACGGTTGTTTCGTTGTAAATTTTCAATCAGGATTTCGGTATTGCTAGTTTCTTGCGAAACCTGTCGATGTAATGAAAATTTGGATACAGCAGAATGTTATTGCCCACATGAATTCAAAACTGGGGATTCGCTTGCGCTGTCCGCTTATTAGACATAGGACAGAAACCGATTTGATTTATTGGACTTCTGAATAGATTCGTTTCAACTTCGACGAATGAAGCTTCACCTCCTCGAACGTCCAATATCTTCCTTTCATTAACGTAAGACATCTGACATTGCCGTATAACTCAGTAATAGTATTTATCGATCAGCACCGTTTACAGTATCCCGCGAGTTCAATTAATTGTGAATGCTGGTAAAGTAACCTATACAATAACGCACTAATTTTTCAAACGAAACCTCAGCGGTCGATGCCCCATTCACAAGGGAACTGTTCAGAAACGAAATGAACGTAGTTCCAAGCTTCTATGATTTCCACAAAAATTTAGCAGTGGCGATCTTTAACAATGAAACACAATAGAAAGCAGTCAGTGATCAATCCTGTTAATT
The DNA here is from genome assembly GCA_947577245.1 of Andrena bucephala. Taxonomy (NCBI): domain Eukaryota; kingdom Metazoa; phylum Arthropoda; class Insecta; order Hymenoptera; family Andrenidae; genus Andrena; species Andrena bucephala. The sequence goes on along the minus strand of OX387715.1, from coordinate 28,599,443 downwards.
CCAAAAAGGACCAATTTTTTAGTGACGTTAAACCAGTTAAAGTACCATCAGTTTAACGAAACGTCGTTCAAGCCAATTGGGCACTCGATTAAAAATCTTCGCTCTGGCCAGAGTCGTGTTTATTTGAAGCTGAGACCCGAAACCGAGGATTACTTATTCGATAACGTAATAGACGTTCCGCTACCGCGGCGTCTATTTACCGGAATCCCCGTCGGGATTCATTTGTAAACGTCTACCGTCTAAGTACGTGGGAAGTGCGATGCGTAAGTTTGGCCGAGTTTCCGAAAGTTATTGAAACCGACAACGGCACCGTTCGATCGGCGTGATTCAAAGCTATTCCGCGCAAAACTTTAAAACTGCTGTCCCAGAAACAGCCACGGAGCTCTGTAGGGCTTCAACCTACATATGGGTGAGCGTACAGTAGGGGGTAGTTTCGTTACAGACGTCAACCTGTATTTCAGTCAGCGACCGTTCAGTCGGAACGCTTGATTGACAGTATAATGCACAGTCTTCCATTGAGACTAGTGGAGGATTTACTAGCAGCTCCGTTCTCCTTCAATTCGCCGGCATACTTGGTGCAAATCTTTCCAAATCGTGAAAATCAAATATGCACGATGTAAACGGTCATTTAGATAATTAGAAATGATAATTCATTTATTATTAGCAAAATTAATTATTCTATGGAAAGTATATAAAACTTTTATTAGAGAAATTTAGGATATTGACGACTATGTTTTATGCGTGAATTCGGAGGAGAGTGTAATCTCATTTGATTTTTAATTTGGACTTGTATAAGGAAGTAGGAAGAATCGTGGAAATTGCGAGGACTATGCAGGCTGTGATTAAAGAAAGTCCCTTCAAAGTTCAAAGTATGATTTTTCTTCTAATGCTATATTAATGATGTATCAGAAATGTTTTAATGTGTATTTATTAAAATATTCTGAGCTAGTGTTTCCAACAACAACACCGTTGTGGAAATTGAAGAACGTTCTTCGAGATAACAGTATTTGTGGAACCTATTGTGAAATGGATAAGAGCGTTCATTGTTTGATTCATGGAACACTCTTATCCATTCATCAAGGATCATATCAAGGAAAATGAAAAGATAAACAGAAAAATGAAATCTTACAATTAGGGACGATAAAGAATAGCGATTACCTACTCCAAAAGAAAACAAACACTAATGTAAACAATAATTTATAAAAAAAATTCACAACCCCTCTCACTTCGTCTTAATGTACCCTCCACAAATGAATACCTTTTTATATTATTATCACTCCTACTTTTCTAAACAGCAATTTATTCCTTTTCACCGAAATGCTCCGTGTCCCTTTTCTCTTCGACCGACCCATGAGATCCGAACTCGATTCAGGCCAGCGTACCGTAGCATTGCTGCGATCTCGCCACGAAAAATTGCAAACAGCCATACGGAGAGCATTGTTATCTGAACATAGTCCGTCGATTATCATACGGTCATGCAAGTCAAACGGATTCCAAGCAATCCCAATTTCACGTTCTTCCTGCGAGACTGTCCTCGGCCAAAGGAAAGCCGCAATCACTTCTGGGAACCGCTTCCTGACATCTGCCTTTTATTATTATTACAACGTATCGCAGTGAAATTGGCCCACCGGATCGCGTCTGTGCTCGTCGATCCTTATCCACCCTCTTCCGACTCGCTCGGCCATAAGTTGGACGATTTCCTCCTCGCTAGGCGAGCGGCGACCTTCGAAAGGTGGCACGGGAGCAAGGTTTAGGAGCAGGCGGGTTATAGAATTACAGAAAACGATCCATCGTCACACTTTCCAGAGGATGATCTCTGTGAAAAGCGAAATTGAGCGGCGAGGACAGCCAAGTGATAAATCTGCGGCCGATCACGCTGCTCTCGTTTCAAGGATCAATAGAAATGGAGCACGCCGAGGCACAGAGGCGAAAACTGTAGAAATACGTGTCGCGGCTCGTGGAACTCCTGCGACGCTGCTGGCGATTCGAAAAGAGAAATTCGAAGGTGTTGCTTCGAGAACGATTGCGCTCAAGGTCTGTGCGGGTCGCGCGCGCGCGCGCACGGTAATTATAAAACATGGCTACTGCGTGGCAAACGGTCTAATCGGGAATTAAGGACGAGGGAGCTGCAATCAAGCAGTTGGAATAATGCATTGTTCCCTCGACGGCGTACGCGTGCTTGGGAGAAGGAATGCGCTGTACGGCGGAGTTATCGCGCTGAAATTTAACAACAAACAAGCGGTATCTATTATTCGATAACGCGCGCGTAACACGTAAGGAATTATCGTCGCGTTCGTACGCGAAATAAGTTTATCAGGCCGAGAAGATAAGACGGCACCAAGGCAACGGGTCTTCATTCCCACGGTGGTAGGTACCTGCTCCTCGACCTTCACCTTCTTCGCCCGATTCGCCGTGTTCTGTTCTTTACGGCGCGGAACGGAAAACGCGAACCGCGGATCACGCTACCGACCGCCAGGCAACTGAATTGTAGCCCAGGAAACATCGTAATGTCCGTATTAACCTGAATTGCGCGGCCATTATTCTTCCGAGACATTACAACCTCCAAGCTTAGCGCGTTCCTTCCCAACGATTTTTAAAAGCGAGAAGTGTTAGCGCCGCAGCGTTTTTTCGGTGTAAGACGAGGGACACAGGGAAACGTGTTGGAATTCGCAGGATGTGTCTGTGGAATTAAATGTGGATATACTTCCGAATGGGCCTAGTAGCTTCGGGTATTTATTCGTTTACGAAATATTAATAAAAAATTATTGTTCATTTTTTTACAAATTATTTTTTGCTTCCCCCTCACCTCCCACACAAAAAATTTGTTTATCGGACAGCTGGACGCGTGCCCCTCAGGCGCCTAAATGGCACGCGTATTTAGCTGAAATTCAAAGCCAATTTACTCGAAAATGAAGCGCGATATTAAAAAATTTTGTTCTATATTTTCGTTTTATTTTGGCCTGTCGAATCACACTCTAGAGTATTAACTATCAATAGAGTAATAGGTATCCACCCTGTATTATAGGATTCTGGTTCAAATCTCCAAACTCATGCGATTGCGCACGCCCCTCGCGCTAATCTGGCCCCAAACCAATACTAATAGAGTCGAACCTCGATAACTCGAAAACCTCTATAAGTAGAAAATTTTCTTCATTCCCTTCCGCTCCGCTGTAAACACCTCTACAACTCGGAAGCTCGATAAGCCGAAACCTCCATAATTCGAAAAAATTTTCCCTTCCCCTGGGATACGAGTTATCGAGGTTCGACTGTATCCAGAACAAATTGGAAAGTGGAATGCGTTATGTCGGAGTGAGTAAAGAGAAATAGTAAATTTTTTTTATTAATATCTCGGAAACTAATAAATTCCCGGAGCAACAATTTTATATTTAGGCTTCGCATTTTTGAAGTGGTTCGATTAACTTACAAATACCTCTAAAGTGGTAAGTGTGTAATGATTTTCACAAATACTGTTGTATAGTGCTTGTAATGGAGTTTAAGGCTTACTAGTTGTATATCATTAAATGATGAACACTTAACTTTGAAGCTACTTGGTAGTTATCATGTTATTGTTTCCAAATATGAGACCCGCGAAAGTTCTACTGATGAGAGTGAAGAAGAAATTGTTCTGAATGATGAAAGTGATTAAGAAAGAAAATTATGATACAGAATACTTGTTTTGCACAGGTCGTTATTCTTCAGATGTGCTAGGTGAACAATGGGTTAAGTGTACGTATAAAGTGTCACGATAGGCGTGGTGGGCCCATGAAGACTTCAGTGGTGGGCCCACGAAGACTGCGGTGGTGAAGAAATAGATTTCACATGCCGACTTTATGAAAAAAGAAAGAAAAAATAAGTTTCAGGAAGAAACAAACTGGGTCTCATATTAGGAACCCATTTTTTTTTTATCTGCGTATTTGAATGACTTTCGTTTTTATTTTATTATCAAGAAACCTAATTTTTGTTATAGTACTTTTCAGTAGGTTGCTAAAGAATACATATTCTACTTTTAAAACGTGTATCAAATTTTAATAAAAGTGTTCTCAGTCAATAGTTATGATGTTTTTAAGAAATGGGTCTCATATTCGGCTACTTTACCCGATATCTCCCTCTCTAAATACAACTCTTACACGATTATATCATCAATAATATCTAGCCACAATTGTACACACTGTACAATACAACTCTTCCAATAAGCTACGTTGATTAAATGCAATGCCTCTTTTGGATCAGTTTATCCTTCTTCTCAAAATTGAATAATCAATCTTGTTAGAAATAGCTGCGCTAATAAGGAGCGCCCTTAAATCGGCGGACAAAAGGCTGCCCACGCAGCGAGCCGGGGAATTGGGGGGAATTCGAATCTCGTTCGTGGCAACTTCGTAATTCAATCGAACCGTTTATCATGCTATATGCACGACTGGTTACATTATTACTTGGTACCGATTGTGCCGCTGCTCGCAACACAAAACAACAATATCGTCATGATAACAGGCTTCAATCGGGGGCAACTGCAATAATGCGTTCCTCTTTTCAGCGATCCATTGATTAGCTTAGCGATTGCGCTCGCTGCTACGCGTGCAACAATAGCCAGGGTCAATCGGGTGTATCGTTATGAATTTCACCTTACGTCCTGTGACCGTCGCCGGCGACGGCGTCGACGTCGTCGGGCCGTCGCGTCGCAGCACCGGCTGCGCGCCGTTGCTCGATATCTCGAAGACGCGACGCTCCCGTCGAGGACGAGCGGGCCCCAACTCTACATACTAAGGTTAGTGAACCGCGATCGAAGAAGTGTGCCGACGTTAATTAAACGTATCCCATCGATTATTGGTCGGCGTTTCGCGCCATCAGGTATAGAAGAAAAAAAAGAGCTGTTTGATCGCGACGTCCCCCGTCGCGGCGATAATAGAAGAAGCTGCACCGAGTTATGGTTATAACTGATAAGGCATCTCGACCAAAGTCAGATTCCAAACCCGTCGTTTATTGCCAGACGAGGGAAAAAAACACGCTTACGTCGTAGAGAGTATGAGTCTCAAGTTTATGATAGCGAGGAACATAAACCTGGTCTTGGATGCTGATTAGAATCTAAGAGACGTGTTTGATGTTTTTATCTAGTTTTTATTTCATATGTAAAGGCCGGAACTGTTATTTTAATATTGGTGGCTGTGGGATTGGAATATAGGATGATGTGGAAGGGAAGTCGAGGAGTATAGTGTTTGTAGACGTGGATGAAATATGTTCACTCCGGAGTGACGAGCTCGTTAACGAAGATAAGGAGGAATTACGTTCGAATGATAAAGGTTAATAGAGGGTATTTTGAATTTTTACAGCTGAAATTCGGATTTTGGGAAATTTGATTTGGCGGGGTTCTTGGTGGGGGTCGCGTGCAGATAATCTCGTGCAGAGATTCCCATTCGTGAAACATGTGCGAGCTATTTTCGTGTTAGAATAGTAAACAGTAAAAGATAGCAAAATTACGCGGTGATACTGTTCACTAAGATGACTCAATCAATAATGATAACTTTGAACGCGCAAAAATATTGACAAGATAAGTCAAGATTATAAGTGGCATTGTACGCTGGGGTTTGTAAGAGATTGACCTCTACAAAATGAGATATAGATACGTATGTGCTGGTAATTATGAGTGTTGTCTAAGTGAAAAATCGAAAAAAAATTTAATTTATTGCTTATATGCGATACGAAATAAGCAATAAACTCAATTGCTTCGATTTTTCACTTAAACCACTTTTATATTCATCGGCACATGTTTGGATCAGAGAATCAAGTGGATTTCTGAGTTAGCATTAACTGGCAATTTTCTTTGTCCATTGTTACAAGCAGGAGAGACCGGGGCTAGTTGACTAACGAGGTTAGTTGACTAATTCCCTTTATTGCTGTATTATTGGGTAAATTATGCTGCGATTCGTGATATTGTGGCATATGAATGACCAGATTGCCATTTAATGTGTCGCCGTGACAAAAACTTTCGTGTTCTATCTGTGAGAATGAAAGATCTGAAAAGGTCGGCGGGAAGTAAATATTTTTGTTCCAACTAGGGTAAACTGCACTAAATTTGGCACTACACTATTCATTGGCACTCCTGATTAAAAAGCCAAATATTAAGAAGTACAAGCTTAGAAAGTACTTTTTTACAATTTCTTATTTTTCTTTCACTACAACACTGCAAAGCCCAGCAGTTGAACTACACATTTCACATCTGACAACACCACAAAGTGGGACAAAGGCCTGAGTTTTAGCAGTTTTCTTAAAATTGTGATAAGGGGTAGGTAAATACAATTTGTCGCTTTATAATTAAGTAATGGATTGAAATACAAATTTACTAAGTATTGTAGGTATTTAATAGTGAATGAAATAGTCTGTTTAAACACTTTAAACTTCGTTTTTAACTACATATGTTTTTTTATATAACGTCAAATTTTAGGGTGCCAATGATTGTACTTCTATCCCTATTTTTGTTTTCCATTGAATATTTTTAAAATAAAAGACTTAATAGGTACTCAAGATGTTTTATTTTAATGAGAAATCCATAATCATTGATAATAACTGAAAATTGAGACCATATAAAATCTTCACAAAAAAATATAGACCTTCTAATTGGGATTTGCGCTTAGGGTGCCAATCATTGTGTCGTTTACCCTATTTATGAATCTTTGTCCTACGGCTTGATGTTTTTTTCATGAATATTTTGTGGAAACGTGATACATTGACTATAATTTACGATATTTTATTTTATCCGGTACGTGGAACACCACTAAAAATTGCACTTTTTATCGTCAAGCTGCAGTCGAGGCAAAGAGTTTAGCTGCTCACGTCCACTGCCCCCACCACAAATCCCTCCAAACTCACCCCTCCCAGTTTTACACCCTATCCTTCCATCAAACTCTCAGCTCTTCCAAATAGATCATAACAAACAAGTACACAATAATTACAGTATCTAACAACATGATAATTAATAAAAAAAAAACAGTCTAAAGGGGTGAAAAAAAATATAAAAAATTTATTGGCTGTATATATACGCCTTTCGTATATATTGATGGAACTGTGACAGCGTATATATATGCCTGTGGCAGGCAAAGGGTTAAAACTGAAAAGTAAATGTCAAGTCAACTAACCCCACAGCCGGGGTTTCTTGACTTACTCGCCTCACCAATCTAAATATAATAAAAACTGCAACTTAGACTCAATTAAAACGATTTCCAAAATTAAGCCTGTATACCCGATCAAATTTTCAAACTTTTGCTATGCAACAAATCAGCAAAATACCAATGGTCCACTTATAAAAATTAGAAATGTTGAAAATTAGTCAACTAGCCCCGGTCTCACCTATCTTTCACTTATTTCTGTGTGCGATTAACTGCTACATACTAAGGGGTCGTCCTTAAATTACGTAAGGCTTTTTTGGGGCGGGGGGGGGGAGGGGATTGCGAATTTCTTACATTTTCTTACAAAGGGGGTGGGGAAGTTTGGTAGCGTGTTACGTAATATTTTTAAAATAATTTTCAATAAATACAAATTCTATCATTAATGTTCCAGAAAAGTAGTTTTAGTTTAAATTTCCCGAAACCGAGTTAAATAAATTATATAAACCTTTAAAAGAATTTTAATAACTGAAACAATTCAATATCAAATCTTACGAATTCTTATACTGGGGGAGGGAGGGGGCAAGAAATCGCCAAAATTACCCTTACGTAATTTAAGGACGGCCCCTAACCTAGTCCTCAGACTAAAAGTCTATAGTTATAATTGTCTTATTATCGATCTTCTCATTTTATTCAAAATTTTCAAATGAACCTTGCAGCGACAAGACTGAATCGCACGTGTAATAAAATCCTTACATTTTGTTCAAAAATACAAATGCATATACAATCACGCCACCAACACATAGAAACACATTGTTTGAGCTTCATAATCCCGTTATGATGGGACTTAAGTCGAGTTCCTGTAATTGGGTCATACAGTATTAATTTACGTCATTCTACTAAAACCTACTACATAATATACATATATAATCTATTATATGGAGCGGCAATTTAGACCCAAGGCAAATTCTGTCGCGCTCGTGTCAGTAGACTCGCAATTTCCACCCATCACACTCTTGTATAAACGGAATTTCAATTGTCCCTCCTAGTCGAGCACCTACTCAGTCATCTCTCGAGTATTTTTCATTCCCCAGAGCCAAGTCTCAGTGCAAACTGTTTGACAAACACGTCCAGACAAAGTTTACAGCCACCACGTTACATAGGTAACACCCGTGACTGGAGTGATTTCGCCTAAAATCTCCGGTGAATCACGAGACCGAGTGGAAAGAAAGTCCCGACGACTCTCCTGAACATATATTGGCCAAAGAGGACGGGTACCGTTAGCGCGGAGCTACAACGGCCACGATGCCGGGGAAATCTAAAGTGTCGTAGAAACCGTCCAGTGGAAAAGGTGTCGCGAAGAGAGATCCATCTGCTGTCTGACGTGTTAGACAGTTCACACGCGATCCGCGTGCGAAATCGAGTCCTCAACGATCCTCTCCTACGTCTAACAACATCGTCACCTAACCGATCGATCTTCTTTGATCATTGCTCACGGGCTGCTGACTTTACGTCGATCTTTAAATGCTCATTGAAATGGAATTGTAACCGGTGTGGTATTGTAACATGATGGGGTCTCTTTTGACCCGATTCTCTTCTCCTTTCTTTGAAAATTCTCTGATCGAGACACGGAGCAGTTATTAACACCTTGAGTGGCGTGGACGTGTTTTCACGTCGATAGTTTCTGTAAGAATGGAAAGTATTTTTCGACAGTCCCCGAAATGTTTACTCGGAGAACGAACCAAGCTCGGAATTGACTTTGTACAAAACTTTTCCGGCGCTCGCTTGGAAAAGCGTGATCGAGTTAAAATGCTAATAAGTACATATGTGTTTCTCGTTCCTTGACACAATGTTGCATAAATGGTCGAATTGAAGGTTGTCGCAGGGTTAAGTAGAATGCTCATTCATTTGTACGCATTAACTATAAGCCACAGCGTGTACACGCCATTCCACTTCTACGTGCTCCTTGGTTTACAGGCACGAAGAAGACGCTGTACAGCCGCGCACCTGGCCGAGTATTACGCCTCGTAATTCAGGGTACAGTTATCATTGACGATTTCCGTACGATGCTGGCCCGATATCACACTCCAAAAACGGGACTGCCGATCGTCCCACTACTATCGATTGGATTTCTTTACGCCCCGTCCTCGATTCGCCGCGTTAATGCAACGGTCGCCGCGGCAAAACGAGAGGAAAGAAAGGCTTCGGTGTAGGCAGTCCAGAGCATAAACTCGCGGTGGCTCGGCGATCGAGGGGAAGGATCGAGTGCCGCGTGGAAAACTCCGACTACGAAATACAGTTGTAACTGTTGCACGCGAATCCGTGTATCTGGCGCAGGATCCTAGAAAATTAATAGCTGCACGAACGGTTGGGCGCGTAATTAGCTCCAGGATACGAAGTCCGGCGGTATCAGGAAACGTTCCATGACCACTTTTTTGTATAACAGTCACGGGACAGGACTAATTCGCTTGGACGAGATAATCGAGCCAGGTGATCGACGTTCCACTTTGGAGCAAGTCCTGCCGGGCGATGCTCTGCACAGAGAAGTTGGAACAGGTCGAGGAATATGGGGGAACCACTACGATGTTTATCGCCGAGAACCTGTCGGTGGAAATGAAGCTTCTTTGATATTCATAATTTGTTCTCGTTAAGATTCCAAACCTGTGCGCGGAGTGGACGTATGTAAGTAAAGTGGCCGGTGACGACGATGATATCGATACTCTCGGTGGTATAGAATTCGATCGGTCTTTTATTATTGATTCAGCAGAAGTTCAAATTACCTTTTTGCTAAATTCAGTTACAATCCAATTCGCAACCAATAACTAATTCAAATGACTGTTACAAAGAAATTAAGACACACTTTCCATTTCTCAGTTCACTGTTCACATAATATTCTTCTTTACATTGTTAAACTAAATCCTCTGAAAATACCTGCCATTCCCCCGACATCCTGGTCTCCGCCAACCTCGCACATAAATTCGCCAGCAGCATTAATTTACTTTTCTTTCGGACACAGATAATTACCATCGACCCAGCGGCAGTGGCGGTTACACGCGCGTTTCATCGATCGGCGAAGTTGATGGTCCAATTACCACTGATTTCTATTTCCCGTCCCGCTCGTTAAACGGGTGGCATCGTCGTCGTTATCTCCTCAGGTGATAATAAAGCAGTTGCTCGCCCGGTGGAAGATCAAGAAGCAAAGGGCCATTATCCATAAACTGTAGCACACGACTTTATTCAATATCGTTTTTGCGCTGTCCGTCGAAACCTGTCTTAAACCGGGATAAGCTGAATTGGGTCGATTATGCACGCCGCTGTCGTGGACGCCTAACGCGCATCGTCATAACACCACGCATACAGAGGCACGGGCATCGGCATTACTAGGAGCGGCTTCTCCCAGCAACATTACAATCAAAGTTTATCGAGGTTATCCCGTTAGGCGCAGGTCGGAGTGATCGTTTTATCGGAGATCGGCCCTGCGTATTCTTCTCTCGATCCAAGCTGCGCCTCACCTTTTAAGATCGTTTAAAACGACTCGATGCGGTCCCACCTTCCCCGCACAGTTTATGCTTCATTTATAGGTGGACATTTGGTTATTAGAGTTATGGGGAAGAAACCTCTTGTCGACCTGGATATTCCAATTTATTTATGAGGCTTCTGGATCACTTCAGATCGAGTGAAAGATCCGGGTTTGATTCTTGGTCTTGTAAAGTTGTGCGATGGTTTTTTTTTTTACTTCTTATGATACTTGTCTAATCTATTCGGGCTATCGAAGACGAGTGGTTTCATTTGTGGGAATTAAATGTTGGGGAATCTAGGTTCGATACCTGGTTCCCGGGCAGCTGCGAACTGTGCAATGATATTTTCTTTGAGACTATTTTGGCTAGATTTTATGTCTGCTCTGGAGAGTTTTTAGCGAGTACGGTAGATATAAAAGTATTGTGATACATCAGATTGAAGGAGCAGAGAAATGAGTAATCAGTTTGTATCTACTTTTCATTATTAAATATAAAAATCGCACTGTATTAAGCGGTAATGACAATGTAGGGCCCGGAAAGGCAGCCTGATTTTGAGATTTTTTTTATGCGAGTATAGTGAATGGAATACAAAATCTGTTTGAAGGGATTTATTGCACATATCTCGAAGTAGGATCACAATTTTTTTAAAAATTTTTTTAGTACAAAATGACGGCGCCATAGCTCAACAAATGAAGCTTCTTCTGAAAAAACAGTGTTTCGCGGCCGGAAAGATTTCTCCCTCAATTTTTGACCTAGAACAAAAACCCGAATATTTTTAAATTCTACATAAAGTTATCTCGAGAAGTACACGAGGAAATTAAAAAATTCTGTTTTTTAATTTCCTCGTGTACTTCCCGAGATGATCTTATATAGAACTTAAAATTTTTCGGTTTTTTGTTCTAGGTAAAAAATTGAAGGAGAAATCTTTCCGGCCGCGAAACACTGTTTTTCAGACAAAGCTTCATTTGTTGAGCTATGGCGCCGCCATTTTGTATTAAAAAACAAGTAAAAAAATTGTGATCATACTTCAAGGTATGTACAATAAATTCCTTCAAACAGATTTTGTAATCCATTCACTATACTCGCATAAAAAAATTCTCAAAATCAGGCTGTCTTTCCTGGCTCTACAGTGCCATTACCCCTTAAATATAATAATCGTTCTGCGTTCAGGTTCCCTCAATTAGTATACGATGCGTGAACCTACGCGAGAATAATAGGAGATCCCGAGACAAAAGCTTCAGATCGCATGGTTCCACACATAATCATTGAAACTGCGTCTGATGCAGAAGAAAGTAAAAGAAGAAGACTCAAATTCTTGCGATTTAACAAAGACCAAAAGCAGATGGCTCGGGCTTGTTGATCGCCAAGCCGATCGCAAGAATCGTTGGGAAAACATTGGAAGATCGTTAAACCCTTGTTTGATCCACCAGAAGCAACTGTAGAAGCGTTACCAGTCTGTTGAACTTCAATCAAATTCACCAAAATTCTACAAAAAAATGATTCCAGCATGTGTGACTCGGCAGAATTTACCGGATACCAGAAGTACGCCGAGGCACTTGGAGCCATTAACCTTTAGAGGGCCGGGGTTTTTCATTGAAATTGTAAATTTTATTTACTTAAAATTTATGCATATATACCACAAAAATGGCCGGCAAAGTATCCAAGTTCTTAGGTGGCCACTATAGTGGCCAGCCCGGCCGCGAACGGTATGGCATATACTGGAATTTTAAAAATTTGAACTTCAATGTTTCGAAGGGTTTCTGATATCGCTAATCACGATTCTTCGGTCAGACTATCGAAATTTTACGCAGAAACAGTGTTGCCAACCTAAACAAGCCTAAATGAATAACAGCAGTTACATTTATATATTATTCTTTCCTTTGGCGTTACCCAGGGCTAACGATGTGGACGTAAAACGTTTTGTAGCCCCTTTTTTGCTTTTGGGGTTTTTTGTGTTATTTGTGAATTTGTTTTTTTTTTAGTTTTCTGATTTTACTATAATGCATGGGCATTAGTGAGTTGCACGACTGCAGCTCACATAATAAATAGTAAAATCAGAAAACTAAAAAAAAAAAAAAACAAATCCAAAAATAACACAAAAAAAGAGCTACAAAACTTTCTACGTCCACGTCGTTAGCCCTGGGTAACGCTAAAGGAAAGAATAATATAAGAATTAAACTGCTGTTATTCATTTAGGCTTGTTTAGGTTGGCAACACTGTTTCTGCGTAAAATTTCGATACTCTGACCATAGAATCGTGATTAACAATATCAAAAACCCTTAGAAACAATTTCAAATTTAAAAATTTTGAGTGGCCACTATAGTGGCCAGCCCGGCCCTCTAAAGGTTAAACCAAACTAACGCAAGCTGATCACCACAATTTAGTAAAGATCCTGTTCAAGTCTTCCAGAATACAGTAGCACACATTTGAAATACATTAAACTCCAGTCTGACTACTAACGATATACACTTTAAACCTACTAAACGATACCTAAGTCCATCAACATCGAGGAGTGGCCGAGGAGCTAATTATCCTCGATCTCTTCCGTCGAGCAGCAACGAGGAACGAACTAAGTCTACCCTCATCTATCTAGGCCTCCAAGTAATCGTTACAACATAACGTGTCTTCCCGATCGTAATAATAGTGATCAAAGGGCATCCGCGTGTATACCTTGTTGCAGATGTGTGATGTTCACCATGGCGCTTCGTTAAACCAGAAATTTTATTACGTACTTCAATAGCACGAAGATCAAGATCACATCGAACCGGCCGGAGCCAGGGGAAATTCGAATTACTCCGCGCCATGTTTCACAAAGCCAATTGGAGGCAATCGAATCGAGGCGACTGTAATGAAATGCGCGCGTGCACGCGTCAATACAATTTATTGGGAAATTGCGGGGCAATGGAGATGTCGATGGTGACGTTCGACGTTACCGCTCCCGCGTTGGACGAAGGAATAGATTTTTGTGGGTTCGCAGAATCCCGATATCGCGCGTAATTGCATGCCGGCGGTAAAAGGGAATTTCCCGATATTCCCTGAACCACGGCGGAACTAATTTTAAATCTATCCTTCCGACGTCAGCCGCATGCAGAACCGACCAGGGATCGAAATTTTATTGGCTGGGGAACTAACGAACACGACGTATCGTTGCTTCCATTTCCACGATGGCCTCGACGAAAATGGGATACAGTCGCGTTTTAGTCGCGCTTCCAAGAAAAATCTGCCATTGATCCCCGACGGGTGTGTCGTCGATCGGACGAAATGTTGCAGGTCTTTCTGGTGACAAATGAAGCCGGTTGACGAGTTCAACGAGAATAAAAAAGCTACGGGCCGCTGAAGGAGTGGCCATATCTGATCTGCGATGGGACAGATCCTGCTGAATGATGCATAAGATGTTCTGTGGAAAGCGAACCTTTGTGTAGACGTGACACGATAAAGCCGTGAATAATAATAAGAGACAATTTTATGGCCATTTTCATTTATAACGGAGAAGTTTTCCAGGAAGCGTGTTGAATTTTATAGAATTATACGACGGACTTGCATTCGTTCCTTTTGTTGTGGTAAATTGCTAATGATCATTTCTCTAATTCTTAGTAAATTATTTTGGGATAACCATACCGTGGAAAATGAATTTGGATTAAGAGTAGGTATAAGGTGGAAGTTTGGTGTAAAAGATAGAAGGGGATTTGGAGATTTTCTTTGAGGGTTTGCTTAAAAAATAATTATATTCTTTGTGACAATCCACGTGAAATCATATTTTTCTTCTGCAAATTTGAAATGAAGTTAAAGGATTCATTAATGAATCATTCATTACTGCTCTTTCAAGCCAGCTCAATGAACGCAGAAAAATGTTTGCCTGCAACCTCGCGATAGTGAAAGTAATTCCACGATTTTCACGAACACTCAGCATCGATACCCTCCGCGAGACTTCACTCGAAACAATACTTCATTTCTATTCAAACCCACGCATAAAAAGAACGAATTGTTTCACGATTTCCAACTGTCTAGTGAGTCTCCTCTATTCTACATGTAATTAATAAAAAGCAAGCTATTTCACTTGACAATCAAAGCCATCTAGACGTTAATTAGAGGTATTCGTTATCGAAGTAATTAGCTGTCTACGAGAGAGTTTAATTTCAACTAAGGAAGACGAGTTAATTCGTTGCGAAAGTTTAATTATTACAGTCATATGAAAGGAGTAGACGTAGCATTACGTCATGCATAGTATTCTATGTAGACGCAGTAGTTAATTCTCTTTAAATATCACTTTTACATACACAAGAAATATTTCTGGTCCGAAAAATAGGCTTTCTCTTCTGGTCTTGACTGAACCTACAAATTTCTAGATTATTTATATTACGTTCAAAAATCAGAAAAACAAGAATTGTGAATATTATCATGCAGGAACTACCTAAGGAATTACCATTCACAAATAACAACCCACTGCAACCCCTACTTCAAAGTGTCATAAAATAGAAACCATTACTGCAATTAATCTTATTACTTCTGTGATGTATTCCAGAGAACCGTCTATTTTCTTTAACCAACATTAGTTACATAAAACAGTCGATAGCTTTTAGTGTACCATTATCCTTGTATTTCCGCAATTGCCATGTATTAGGTTTCTCAATTACAACCACGAAGAACCCTAATTTCATTAACAAGTAACACTGTCTCCCCTCCACCTTCGATTCTACAAATTCATCCAATTCAAATCTGAAAAAATTTCACGCCTCAAATGGGTCACAGCTGACCCCAGAACTCAGCCGAAGTGATTCCACGACACTGTTCAGCTTCTTTCCCTATACAGAAGTGTCGCGTTTCGGCGAGTTACCTTCAGTGTCGACCGCGTCGCTTACGTAAATCGTAATTTGCGTACGGAACCAAGTAATTTCGTCGTGCACGAACAGGATTCACGGTGAATCCGGCGAACTGCCTCCACGGTTGACTGCGCGATGAATATTTATTCGCATGGAATGGCAGTGTCCCTAATAATCGCGTGCAACGGTTACACGGTAGCCATTTAATCACCGAAAGAAGTTTACGAAGCAATCGGACCATCGAATCGGCTCGGATTCGGCGAGCGCGGTGTCCCACGAAGTACCCATGGTCGATCTCTAAACCAACCTGGCCACTATTGGGTATTTTTGTGTTAGAAGTAGTGCGTTACCGCGTCGCTGTGAAAATTTAACACCGCAGGTGTGAAGAAAATGTATGTGGACGCCCTCAGAAAGTAATCATTTATGCGTGAAAATTGTGTAGGCACACGACGGAAGAAAGGGACGTCTTATTTGTGAACGATGTATACAGGGTGTTTCAGAAAGAGGGGTAAAAATTTTGTACAGTTTATATAACTGTGTAACTTGGATCTATCTAATTCTTATCGAGGTATATTAAATACTATTTGCATTTGCATTTGTTTACAGCGAAGAGATGAAATTTGAATTGACCTGAGAGGAAGTAATATAATGCACCTGGGGTAAAGGTAATGCATAATTTCTTACATATCTTGGTAAGTATTACTATTAGGACACATATTTGTTAAAATTCTTTTACACGTTTAGACACATTTATTCATTATGAGTCCTAAAGTTTTGTGACCTTCCTTTTGAACCATCCTGTGCATGTAATCCGAATGTCAATGTGGTGAATTTGCACCCCGAACGTGCTGCAGATAAAAAAGTGAACTGAAATTATTTCCGAGGACGATGATCGATCGCACGCGCGAAAATCTATCGATGTTCGTGGAAGTGTTTTTCCTTTTCGCGGTGGTTGATTGAAATTTGCGTGGAGCGAGTGATTCATTTCACTTGAACGTTCGTTCTACGAGGAAGAAACAGAAGATTGTCGCGTGTGTGGGAAGAAGGAAAACGAAAGTGTATAATTGAACTTGTGCTGCCATTGGCGGCCAAGTGAATAAAACGTTTGGTCGTCGACTGCCCACTAGATGTAATATTCTCGAAATTTATAATTCATCTGACTTTCCGTTTCATGATCGAAGTTCGCACAAACTCTAACTCGATTACCTGTTAATGGAGATATAACGTGATTCTCATCCCATTTTTAATAAAGGCAATAAGAATTCTGTCAAACAGAAGTCGTAGAAATCATTTTCAGCTGTAAGAGATGAATAAACAAAAGAAAAATGAGGAAACCACTTCGATCCATAAACATTTGAACAGTTGTTCCACTCCCTTAATCCATTCCTTACCAAATGAAAACAATATAGGGTAAAGGACCCAATTACTGCCACCTACCCAATTACTGTCACCCTAAGCTGTTTTACGTAAAATAACGAATTAATCTTATAAAATTATGCATAAAAAAAATTTAGCATACAATTCAAACTGTTATTTTTATGATACAAAAAACAGTACTTAATTTTTTCTTCGTTAATTTGAATAAAACGATACAAAATTTTAAGCGAATATTAGGAGAATGGAAACGATGAGTTCCTTACTAGCGAAAGAGAAAACAGGGCGTTAAAGAAAATGCTGTAATTGTAATATTTAAGCTGTTAACATAACAAAATATAATGTTTTAAATAATATAAGCATCAGAGAAAGTAATAAAGATCCGAATTCACCGATTCATCTCTTTACTTCTCGATTCGTCTTTTTACTTATTAATTGGGTGACAGTGATTGGTACAAGCGTTTCAAGCATTTTGGTATTACTGTCATAGCAGTAGTTGCTCATGTACATGACACGACGTAACCTTAAAATGACACAAACAGTATTAGGTTAGCTGGCATTAATTGGGGTGTCAGTAAATCAGTCAAATACATTTGGAGGGTGTCAGTAATGGATCCCCATATAAATTTTAGCAATCGATGAATTTATACATAAAAATCGAAGTTTTAAGATCCATCAAATTTTTTTTATCAAGTAAACATATTAAACAATAATAAATAACAAGAACAACATATACTTATAGTCTATAAGTACATAATTATAAAATAATGTCAGCGGTAACGCTTAATGTGTCAGTAATTGGGTCCTTTACCGTAGGTACCTACGTATAATATTATTTACTATCCTACAAATTGGCACCAGTTTAAAAAAACACAAAAAGAATACTGCTGCACGTGATATTCACTCATGAATTTCATTACAGGATTAAACACCTTCTACCACGCCTGTAACAAGCTCCAGTTTTCTTTTGCTCGTGTTATATGGATGCTCGACTCACTTCCGCGTTCCTTTAATCACCCTGGCGCGAAAAGGAGCAAGGTAGAGTTACCAAAGAGAAACCAATTTCAGTTACATTTTTATTTCCACTCGTCGGAGGCATCAGCCGCTTGTTGTAATAAAACCCATCGCGTGTAAAGCGTAAGCTGCACCATACTTGCTCGAGCGCACTCGCTGGTTCAATATAGCGCGTGTTCCGTTACGTAGGAATGCCGGCGGCGATGCTAATGAGGTAAATTGGAGTCACAAATGAGCGGTAAAAGGTCCGATAGCCCCTTCGAGGAATCTCTCCTTCGTTTTTATCTCTCCTTTCACCGATCGGAGGAGAATAAGAGGAGCAGAGAGATAAATCTAAGATCCCGTCGCGCCTAAAGGTGCTCTGGGATCCGCGGACGCCTCTACGATCTTCTACACACGAATATTTTCGTAAAAGTAACAGGGGAATTTATGCCCATCGATAACCACATCTCCGTAGCCCACACTCGTCTCGATTCGAATCGATGAAACACGGGAACGCGACATGGCTACTAATGGGGGCCATCAGCGTTGCCATAAACAAGACCCCGTAGATGACGAATCCTTTAATGACTTTATTTGCCCCTCCAATCAGAATTCCTAACGAATTTATTTTTAAACCTATCGCGCTAATGTAAAAGCTGTGCTCGGCGAGGAGAGATTATATCCGCGAGTTTTCTTGGGAACGGAGAAGAGGAATGGAAAGTATTTAGTTATTGTTCCTATAGCTTCGCCAGAAACGGGCGAAACTGTTTCGTATCGCGTGTGCCTGGCTGCGCATAAAAATAACGGGAGCCACGCGAAACAATAACATATTTTCCATCGTTAGTCAACGCTGTCTGGCGTTTTATTTACGCACGATTGTCATTGCTCGGTTTCTTGACTTCGTTGCTACGAAGACCCGTAGTTAGGTGACCGCGTTTTAATGGTGGAAAACACGTTCATGGGATTAGCGGTGTGGATAAAGTCGATGGGCTATGTTTGTTGGAAACTCTGCTTGGAAAATGTTCTACGATTGTTAACGGTTAATTAAGCTTCCAGCAAGAAAATTTAATGATTTCGTCGTTTAGTCACGATTACTCTAGATCAGGATTTCCCAACTGGGGTACCACGAAAAGTTATTTGATTTACTTATAACTTCGACTTTATAACGTTGAGTAATAAATTCTAGTGAGTTCGCAAGGGTTCCGTGGCAAAATGTATATAATTGGGAAACGCTGCTCTAGATTTTGGAACAAACATGGCGAGTAGACTCTTCGATAGCATTTGTTTCTATTTCCATCGTAACCATGGCAAGTCTCATAAAGATTTGAGATGGACCTAGCAGGAAGGTTAAAATAGCAGACATTCCATCTGCATATATTACAATTCATACATATAAATCATCCGCGAGTAACAGACCTGTAAACATTCAGTACAGTGTGTTACTCTATTTGCATGTGCCATACGAGGAAACAAGACACCATTGCTACTAAATATTGCAGCACATAGATTTTCTAAAAAGCTCCATAGAAACAGGGGAAACCGATCTATGTAGCTCTTCTGACACTGTGGGCAAAAATAATTTCTGCCGCCCTTTATATTTGATTATGAATAATTATTTTAAAATACAATTTTCGATAGTGGGGGAAAATTTTTTGTCGGTATTTGTTGAGTGACAAAATCCTTCTGTTTCATAATAAAATCTAATATTCATAAATTACCAATTAACCCCCCCTTGCGATTCCCTATTTAGATCGGG
The DNA here is from genome assembly GCA_947577245.1 of Andrena bucephala. Taxonomy (NCBI): domain Eukaryota; kingdom Metazoa; phylum Arthropoda; class Insecta; order Hymenoptera; family Andrenidae; genus Andrena; species Andrena bucephala. The sequence goes on along the minus strand of OX387715.1, from coordinate 28,579,885 downwards.
CCCTGCATAAAAAATCTCGCCCCAATCGCAGAAGAGCTAACCCCGTTTCACGATACCCTTTTCCACGTTTCCTCCACACCACAACCCTATCACCAAGTACAATTTTTATTTATCAAGCAGTCACATTCGCGTTCACTCAACCAACGTTACCCATCAACAGTGGTCATCTTGTAGACTTTCTCGAACATGCTGCCCCGTGTCGATCGGACGCTCTCGTCCTTCGCATTGTCTCCTGGTTCAAGATCGTGAAAGTGCAGGGTTCTCGTGTTCGAGAAGTCTGGCTCCTCGGTGGTCATTATCCGCCTTGGCCCTAGGAAGTCACCTCCGGTCGCGGACTAGAAACGGATTGCCCACGAGCAACTCGACACAGAAGCGTTGTTCTACGCGTCAGGATGGATTCGCCAGGTGTCGTAGCACCGATAAGACTCGTCCTGAATTACGCTCGCGACTTAACCACGGTGTCGTCGTTCACGGCGATGTTCCTTCCGCTTCGCACCATGGCGGCCACGCGACCGTTTGGGGACTTTTGTCCGGCGGCGAAGAAACGACCAAACGATCTTCCATTGTCTCGCGTTACCCTATGCGACTTCACGTCCAACGTGTTCCCTTTACCGTTAATTCGCGAAACGAGCGAGCATCGCCGGACACGATCGATACTCCCTAACGCGTGTCTCGCTGAAATCGCGTCATAATGCACAGGCAGAAAGGCGAGGCGAATTTTTCCGCTACCCCGGCGCGCCCGGTCTTTTCTCTTTTTCGACAAAAGAACGATCGGGAGCCCCGACACGTGCACGGGTCGACGACGTTCCTCTCCGTTGAATCACGCCCCAGCTTCTCGCCTCTGGCGAGGCGTTTCGATAAATTAATCTAAGGTAGCTGATAAATGAGGGTCCAGGGAAATGACGACTACCTATGGCCGCGTGGTTGCAAGTGGAGAGAGTCGGATAACCGAATAAGCTTTTATAGCTCCGCATTTTTCCCGCGGGCCACTGCGCGCCCAGATACGGCGCAGCGTCACGTTCGGGCGCGCGAAATTGCTCCCGCGTGTAAACGCTGTCGCGCTGTGGAATTCGCCCCGAGTCACGGAGCTCGGGGACGATTTACGGGCCGTTTCAGGCGGGAAAATGTAAATTCTCTAAGCATTGGAAACTCGTCCGCGTTATGGCGGCGGGACACTGGGAAAAGATAACCTTGCCGATTTAGCTGCGGGGCGGGCTCGTGAAATATTTAACGAAACCGGTTGCTCGTGTCAGCGGACAGCAATAAGCGTGCATCATGAATTTTTCGGCCTATTACCGGCGCGGGGAATGGAAACGAATTATTGTCTACGGTGAAGTCCCTCTCGCGGGATGGACGAAGGCCGGGTTTGAGTGTCTGTTCAATGATCGTAATGCAAATCGGCTGTGCTGGCCGTAAACGGACAAAAAATGGTTTTTTTTTTGGGTCAGTATTGCATAACACAAATAGGGAAATATTGAACAGTTACGGTAAATATATGAGGTGAGTCACCGTGGCGTAACATTTCAAATTACTTCTTACTTTTCGATAGTTAAACAGACGTATGGAGGAATTTGTTATATTTAAATGGTGCACATAGAGGGCTTGGCATTAATTCCTTAGGTGTTTTATTGCTTTTAAGGGTTTGATGTCATCTTTAGTTTTTTTTTAATGGACAAAGATGCGGAGGGGGATTTAATTACTTATAATTTGAACTTTCTATTCACGTTAAGACTATAGAGCATTGAGGTGGGAGATGCCCTAATTATTTGGGGTAACTTAAATTTCTGAGAAATCAGAAAGTTTGAGAAGTGGGTTTAGTATTCTTTTAAGTATAAATCAGATAAATCACGACCTTAAATTTTATGCATTGGGTAATTTTGCTTGGGGTATAATTACATTCGCGAAACTCTATTGATAACAGAATAATAAGTATCGATTAGTAAAACTACGATAAAAGTAGTCGAGTCAAAGTATCTAGAGTTTTTGAACGCCACTTTTACGCAGCCATTACTATTTTATTTACAATTTAAATTTGGCAAATCGCACGAATCCATAGCGAGTTCAACGTGCGAATACTTCTTGCACTGTGTATACATACATCTGCGTTACGTGTACGCACACGTCATTTGTTCCGTTAAAGATAACGTGGGTGAACTTGTTTGCACACCCAAATCCTTTGTTTAATACTTCCTCTCATATTAAGAGGGGAGCTCTATTTAGGACGCTAGGAATAAGGTGATTATTGGGAATTTTTTTTCTAAGAAACTGTTAAGCGGATCTTTTCCAATCTTTCAGGGTATTTTAGTTCACATTCAAACAATAAAAATTAATTTTTACGTTACAAAGTGTTCGGTAGAAATGGAGATATATGAACACGTTGGTGGCCCCATTTCTTCCTTAAAATAAAAAAAACAAGGATTTTCTTATTTCTAGTATAATTACATTGTCGATGAACCTAACAAACGAAAAAAAAGTTAAAAGTTGGCAAATTGGTGGGACTTTAAAAGTTACAATTCTGCCCCAAGATATTTCCTACTATTTATGGAAAAAGAGTTATTCAATTCAATTTATTTATCAATGTCTTAGGTTCATCGACAATGTAATTACACTAGAAATAAGAAAATTATTGTTTTTTTTTATTTCAGGGAAGAAATGCGGCCACTATTACAATCGCCAATTTGCAACTCCGTCGTGCGAGTCCTAACCAACGTGTTCATATATCTTCATTTCTACCTCACACTTTGTAACGTAAAAATTATTTTTTATTGTTTGAATATGAACTAAAATACCCTGAAAGTTTGGAAAAGATTAACTTAATCGTTTCTTAGAAAAAAATTCCCAAGAATCACCTCATTCCTAGCCGTCCTAAATAGGGCTCCCCCCCCCCCCCCCCCTTAAGCCGCGTTCGCAATAGTAAAATACATTTGAAACACCTAAAAAAATAATGCTTTTCTAAAGTTTTTTCTAATTGCATCGTGCTCTGCGGGGTAAAATGCACACGTGAGTGTGTCACCTTACAATAACATTTCTTTACTATCTTAAACACCTTTATTTCATTGATTACGTAGACAAGAAATTGTCGCTGATTAGACCAAACTTGAAAGCTATTTAAACATCCACTTTGACCGATTGTAATTTACAGTTTCTAGTAGCAAACATTTTCAAGTTGCAAACTTCTTAACAAACCTTAAATCTGAGATAAAATTTACAAATGTAATGCATTTCGTATAATTTTATATTGAAACTGGAGCAGTTAAAAGGATGACATGCTTAGGTCTGCATGTACAATGAGTCGGTTGAAGACGAAACGTAGACAACTGCATTACCATTGTCTTTTTATCAGAATGATATGACTACACATAATTTAGTAGCAAGTACATGGATCACTGTTACGTAGAATAAGATTTTCCTGGAAACAGTTGCACTCTTAAATGCATAGGTACATATCTAGTTACTTCGGCATGAAGGTGTACTGTTTCGTGGTTTGTTACGTTTGCGTGGCTCGAGAACAGTATGTTTATCTACACACATGCAGTGGCTCTCACTTAAAATGGAACTTAAAAGTGTTTCGTAATAAGCGATACAATTATAACGATAGTGAAAATGGGGAATAAAATTTTTTCACATGAGATTTCATTTTCGGGAATATCAATTTTGAAAACATGTATAGTATGCGCGCACTTTGGCAAAGAATTGACAGAAGATAGTAGTGAATATGGTAGACCTGTTGGATGCAACGAATCCTTGTGCAAAAATAAATAAAAAAAAAAGGTTTTATTTTCGAGGAAATCAATTCTAAAAAAACGAGTATGTGTGCATTTGATAAAAAATTGACAGAAGATAGTAGTGAATATGGCAGACCTGTTGGATGAAACGAATCCTTGTGCAAAAATAAATAAAAAAAAGGTTTTATTTTCGAGGAAATCAATTCTAAAAAAACATAGAGTATGCGTGCACTTGATAAAAAATTGACAGAAGATAGTAGTAAATATGGTAGAACTGTTGGATGAAATAAATCCTTATGCAAAAATAAATAAAAAAATGGTTTTGTTTCCATTTTGAAAACATGTGAAGCACACACAAATTCCACCTTCTATATCTGAAACTGAATTTCAAATAACTCCACATTGAGTATAAACGTATTTCACTTATATTAAGTGTATCTTATAAGGACTGATACGTAAGCAACAGTGATGCACAATTTCCAGAGCGATGATAAGTACGCGCGGCCGCCATGTGCGATTTTAAAACACGCGCTACTACGCATCTTAATCATTTCGATGTCAAATTCAATTTTATTCTGTATGCGAATAGAACATAGAATGAATTTACTCCCGACCTTCACGATTTTAGATATTCATACTGTGTCTCTAAGCCTATCGTGATTATCAAGGTTCGATAAGGTTTAAGCCCGCCTAACGCAATCGAAAATCATTTAAACTTCCGCAGTTTCGTTTCTTCGGTCAGTACAACAATAAACCGCTACTCAGAACTGTTTAACTTACGCAATATCAGCTAACCTCCCTCGCACATAACCAAAATTATTAAATATCAGAAGAAACTGAATTACTTTTTACAGATTACGGAAGAACGATGTCACCTTCACCTTTCGAACAGTGGCACCACAATGCAGAGAACTGAAAGGATTACCGACATGCAACTAGGTTCCTCCTAGTGACACCTGGTGTAACTGTTTCAAATTACATCCGTTAAGGCAAGCTGGAACAACCATGCTCGTTCGTTAATTGTAAACATTGACGAAAAGGCTGAGGTTTTCCATCAAGCGTTGTAGTAAATTAAGTATAAATATGGCGAATCCCAATTTGACGGATATGACGGAGGAGGACGCAGCTGACCTGCAGTTTCCTAAAGGTACGTTCTTCTTGGCTACGTAGAAACGTAGACAGCAGCCACTGACTTTGCCTAACCTCAATCTCGTGACGTTTGTCAAAGATTCTTCGGTAACAATTCGCGTTTAATCCGTGCCTGATCAATACAATTATGGTAAAATAAAGCGTCTACTTCCTTTCTTCAAATTATCGTTGTTTAGTATGGAAATTGAGAAAAGTATGTTTCGCATTATTTTTGCATGCGCTGAAGATGTAACTTGTTAGGAACCATATTTGATTCTGCGGCATGGCCTAAAGTAACGATTTTCCTCTTTCAGACTGCTCATCGAGTAGAATGGAAATGCACGATCACGATATAGAGCTTGACGTGTCAGTCGTGAATGATGAAATCATTACTTCAGACCCAACATGCCGCGTATGCAAATCTGCTTTGACGGAGCCGTACATTCGTTGCGCCGTGTGTATTAACACGGAGCTGTGCCCCCCTTGTTTCTCCAGCGGCTCTGAAATCGGCGATCACAGAAACGATCACGACTATATTATCATAAAGAACGAGTTTCCTTTGATCAATGGCAGTGGGTGGACGGCGAAGCAGGAATTAGAGTTTCTCGATGTGTTGCAGGAGTGTGGCTTTGGTAATTGGGTAGATATGGGGAAGAGAATGCAAGGGAAGCCAGCGGAGGAATGTAAAAATCATTATCTCCAGCATTACATAGACGATCAAGCTTTACCGGGTTTACCAAAGATCAAAGAGACGAGAGCGAGTTTATTTAGCTGCGAGCCTGTCCCCTACTTGTACAAATTACAAGACTTGGAAGAGCCTCCGCGGTTCACGTCCAACACTCTCAATTGCAAGCTTCTAGCCGGGTACAATCCGGCCCGATCAGACTTCGAAGTGAATTTCGACAATCACGCGGAGTTATTAATTTCTGACCTGAACTATGACGAGTTCGACTCGAGCGGCGATATGGTTGAGTTAGGGAAGGCCTTGCAGGTAGCTATAGTGCAAGCGTACAACAACAGATTGAAGGAACGCATGAGAAGGCGGAAAATCATACGCGACCATGGTTTGATAGCGTTTAGGAGAACTATATCTTGGATACAAAGATACGAATGCACAATCACTAGGACCCTTGCGGAGAGGCTGTTAATTTTCATGCAATTAATGGGGGGTGTCGAGTTCGACTATTTCATGGAAGGTCTACATAGGACAGGGGAACTTAAGAACTATCTCAATAAACTCTCCGAGTTCCGCAATAACGGTTTAAAGCACTTCCACAGTGTGATAATGTTCCAAAAGTTAAGTAAACTGAGGCAAGAAAATGAGAGGGAGAGGAAACAGTATTTGAACAATCCCGAGTATAGTTGGAAAAGTATATTGCCTGGTTGCAATATTAATTCCACTAGTTCTGTGCCGAATGCAATCTCGCAACGGAAAACGGCGCCGCCACTTACAATTAAAGGTCTTCCAGGTTACGAGAAACTCACCCCGGCGGAAAAGGAGCTTTGCTCATTAACGCGGATAGTACCCACGAATTATCTCGATTTCAAACAACTTTTGATAGGGGAGAACAAAAAGAACGGTTGCCTGAGGCTGGCGCAAGCTAGAGTCTTGCTCAAGATCGACGTAAATAAAACACGCAAAATATACGATTTCCTTTCGGAGAAAGGCTACATAAACAAGCCCGCTCAATGACACCCGTTTCGTTAACACAGTAGAAGCATTTAAACTTTTATGAACACATTATATTTTGCAGGCACTGCCAGAATTGTGATATTACGTACTAAGGCTTACACCTAAGCTTAGCGAATTAAGAAAATCGACTGAAAATAGTATCTAATATGGTTACATAGAACGGTGTAAAAATAGCGTGATAAATAATCAAATTATGCACATTTTAATACATAAATGAAATTTGTGTATACATAAAATATGTCGCTTCCGCTTTGTACAATTTTTAACAATATAATAAAACGTATTTTATGATAAACCATGCAAACAAAATACATTTCGAAGTCTTTAACGAATAACGTCTAAAGGAAAAAAACCTTGCGATGATTTAGAGGAAATAATAAAATGCTCTTAATCGAAGTTTGATACGAGTCGATTAAGAAATCCTCCATATTTGTATATAAAATCTTCTCTGCTTAGAGTTTGAGAACGCAGAGACATTGTTAATCTCGGAAGTGTCGATGCTGTTGGAGCACAGAAAGGCGCAAAACGAGTCCGCCGAAGAGGAGCAAGAGTTTTCCGAGGTTTTCATGAAGAGTTCAACGTACACGAATCGATTCCGCCGGTTCAAAAACAAGGAGACCATCGCTGCAGTCAGGAAGTAAGCACGCTTCGTATTTGAAAAGCATTGCCAACAAACGAAACCATGGTTATAAACATTTCTCTGTTGCAGCTTACTTATGCAGAAAAAGCTTCACAAATTCGAGCTGGCTTCGCTCGCGAATCTCTGTCCTGAAACACCAGAAGAAGCGAAAGCGTTGATCCCTAGTTTAGAGGGACGTCTGGAGGACGAAGAACTTAGAACAATATTGGACGATATACAAACGAAACGTTCTTTACAATATTGAATAAAAAGATTCATATTCGGTCCTGTGTGTTCCACTGTGATCATTTTATAACGCACATGACAATAAAATTCTGCCTTCGTGTACCTAAGGCGCGAATGCTAGTGAAACTCATCTCTGTTAGCTAAGGACAGATGAAGATCCGAAATTTCCTAAGAAAATTCGACAGCCAGATAGAAATTAGAGAACATTCTTCCTCCGCGTGAAGTTGAAAAGAGCACAGCGGTCTGTTAAATAGTTACGGCGTTTGACGACGGTCCAAAGGGAGCACTCGGGAGAAAACGGTCACTCTTCCTAACGACAACCGCGCATTACCACCAGATAATTGCATACACTCGGCTACACGCGAGAATGGACCCTCATTATCACCGCGCACCGTGTTCTTGGGCGACCGTTTAAAGCGTCTTCGGCCGTTTCCTTTTTGCTTTCCGCTGGCGCAAATAAAACGCGCGATAAGCATCAATGGCGACGCTGTGTATTTGGAATGCAGCGCTACGTGATAATGAACGCCTCGCGCCTCCATCGGATTTATCTTTGCAATTAGTTGGGGAGTGTGTTCTTTACGCGGCGGGTTTCGCTGTTTCCGAGAGGAGAAATTTATTTTGAGCGATTGCGATACTATTTGAGATAGAAAGGAAATATTTCTCGGTAACGCGGTCTCTCGGTGACTGGTAATTGCGCGTGTGGGTTCTCGGCGATATTCCGTACTATTAAAGGAAAGATGGAAGGCCAGCGGAACGCGAAATTACGATCCGCCGGCGTGTGCATCGACGCCTGTTGCATTGCTACGCGATGCAGTCACGATATAAAGTTCGTAGAATCTAGGCGCCACATTGACGTCCGATCTGTATTTAGATGCCTATACAGGTTCTCTCAGGTATTTCTCAAACTGTTGAAGGTATAAAGAAGTTTGTTAAGGAGAAGTACGCTATTGGAATTGCATTCCCTGTGAGATTCTTCTTGAGATTTCAACCGGATGTACCGTATATAAAGTGCTTACAAATTGATCGTAAAAGCTTTTTACAAGCACAGTATTTTTTAAAACTGCACAGAGATGGTTTACAAACGAGTGAAGGCGCAAAAGTTTCATTATTTAAATTTAAAAGCTCTGCCTATTTAGTCAGAGAATGACGGTTCCACTGGCTCATAAATTCACGGCATACTTTTACAATTGTATTATAAAACAGTACCCTTTAACACACACAAATTCGACATCAAAGTTACCAAACAACTGTACAGAGCTTATTGTTTAAAGCTACCGGAGGAGGCAATAAAGAAAACTGTGCCATCGACGTTTCTTTTCGCGTGGCACGGGACGGGACGCCATCTCCAACGAACGGCGAACCTCTCTTGGTAATATAGTCCTCGATCAGAAGCATCCTCGAACGTGGGTAGATACTCTTATCCCCCTCACTGTTCCGAAAAAGTGAAATACTCGAGTGGCTGGAGCACCACATTAACCCGCCGTTGAAAATTGAACGGGCTACGCCGTTACGAGGACCATTTCCTCCTCTCCCCGACCCGTTCATGAATAATAAATGTAGCGGATAAAGCGGCCCGTTTGCGACGGTTTATTGATCAACCGCGTGTTTGACGAGCATCCACGAGCATGTAATTTTCCGCTGTTTGTCGTATTTTCATTGGTGGCGCGAGGGGGAAGGCCGAATTTTTCCACCTTTTACCGAATCTTTTAATTATCCTCGCAACGAGAGTAACGAGAGCCGCCCTTAGTTTTGCGCGCGTTCTTCTATTTTTACCCCCTTGCCCCACGGCCATTTACTTTAATCGTGTGCTCGCGCGCTATTGAGGAGAGCGACGCTCTCCATAGGCGGTACACGATAATCGGTCCTTCGATTACACCCACGAGGAAACCTTTTAAGATAATTACGACGATCGTTAATCGCCTGCGAACCCGAAGAAAATACCGCCCGGCTTATCGGCAGCCTCGCAAATACTTACGTGCACCGGTAGCGAGATAGCAGGAATCGAGTGCTGATTTGGAAAGAAGCGTTATCTGGAACGGCCGCTAGCCGGCCGTGCCGGATACCTCGATGGAAATATTATCCTTGTATAATACTTTATGGGCGACGACGACAGTCGGCGGCCGTAAGAATGCGCAGAGAGGGGACGTTTCGCAATAATTGAAAGTGTAACGGGTCCCTTTACACCGAAATGTACGAACGTCCTCCGCAGCATCTTAAGGGGCTGTTCCGGTCTAGAGCCCGTAAAGATAGGCGATCTTTAGGAATTAATTAAACGAAAACTATTCCATATAATTTAATGGGAGTTGTTGCATTGGATTAAGGATATCTTAAATTATAGAAATATATTTTTTGTTTTATAATTAATCGTTGCAGACGGCAGTGGGGAGTCGTTAAAGTCGAGACGTCAAACAATTCATCCAAATCGGTGTAGGTTGTAGTATCTAAACCATTAGTTTGAAATAAAAAACAATGCCAGATTATTAAAGGGCATGAAACTCGCTCGTGGACTTAGCAGTAAAAATGACAAAAAAATGAAATTTTCTGAGAAAATAACGACGCTTGAAGTTTGAAAGACACTTTTTCCCTATATTTTTCATCCTTTCAACGCCTTTAAAAATTACAAATCATAATTTTTTTTTAAATTTCACTGGTTTCTTCACGACTCAGAAGTATATTCTTCAAAATAAAAAAGTTTCAGTCGAATCGGATATTAACTTTTCGAGATATAGGTTCCAGCGATTTTAAGAACACTGTTTCGAGAAAAACGCATTTAAATTTTCACGTGAGCACCGAGTGGCCGAGTGTTACCCATTTGCCGCTACTCAAATGCCTATAACTTCGGGAATTCTGCGATTTTCAAAAAACCCCTTTAAACACGTATTCTTAAAATGTTGAACATCCGAAAAAGAAACATAAAAAAAAATCGATTTTTAGATCGGAACCCCCCCTTAACTGATCTACCCCAAGTTCTCTACCGTCCGCATAGGCAGCCACGGGTATGTTATCGAGGTACAAACGCTTCTGTTAAAACGTGTCTTATAAACTGCGAGGTACGGCTATATTCGTCAAGTAATCGTAAAGTATCGGACCGTACGGACCACAATTTTAATCTCTGGAACCGATACCGTTCCACACCCTGCGGCGGCGTCCCTTGATCCTACGCGATTAGGTGGCCGTAGAAGGGAGGCTCAAGGAAAAGGCACGCGCGAGCTAGTGTCGCGGATATAATAGAATTTTTCCAAACGATAAGTGAAAATACGGAACTCCGTGGCGAGCACATAGGTGCATGGAGAATATCGCGCACTTGGGCCGCGAACCGCGATGGGCCGCAATCGTAACATGGAAATAATCGTAAAGTATAAGCACCGGTTCCTAGAGCTAACCCTTCCAAGAGCTTCTTGCTTCTGCTCTCTAATGCGATGTTATTTTCTGGAAATTGCTTGGTAAATGGAAGCCACGGGGATAGCGGTCTGCGTCCAGGGAGCAGACGCTAGAACAGAATCGTCGGAACACAGCTCGGCGAGGCTGTGTGTGTACGCGCGTAGGGCCTGCCGGCCAATCGATGGAATCAATTTGCATAATGTATACACGCGAAAGTGTATGTTCCACAATGCTCTCTCCGATACTGCTGTTGCCTTTGGCCGATGATATCGTGCTGCGGACGGGGAGGGGGGGGGAGGGGGAGGTCTGGCGCGTCTGTACGCGATACGATTAGAATTCTTGATAGGATTTTTGCGGCACGAAGGAAGCGTGGCCGTTTAATGACAAGTACGTGTAACGCGCGTCCGACCCGACGCTGAATTTCTTTTCTCCTGTGGAATCGAGAAAATTAGACGTCGCATGTATTTCTCAGGTAAGATCACGCGCTTAGTTTCCGGTTTAATGATACACTTTCTTGATTCGTTTCTGGGTAGAATGCCGCGTTTCTGCGCGTGGCACCCGCTCCAGATGGATCGTTTCGAACGGCATGAAAAGAGCCCTTCGGTCTTACCCATCTTATGAAATCTCTTTGAATTGTTCTCGGTGGAACAGAGAAACCGATAAAGACCTGTCGTGCCGCTGTTCTTATCGGCCCTGTAGTGTAATTAAGTGTTCGCAGCACTTGCGAGCGCTTCGGTTTGGGTAAACGCGTCCTAGTTCGGCGATTATATCGTAGTGGCGTTGTGTAACGAGGTATCGAATTCTGACTTTCGACGGGCTCGAAAATTAAATTTAAATAGTCGTCGCATCAGGGCCGCCTTTGCCAATGGGCTAAATGGGCTTTAACCCAGGGGCGCCCGTGGTCCAAGGGCGCTTAAGGGGGGAGCCTCGTGTAGCGGGGCGAAGAAATTTTTTTTTTTTTGTATAAATCAATAGTTAAACATCACGGTAATATGTTCCCAAAGCCGCAAAATGAAATTCGAAAAATTAAAGCGGATATAGCCGGTTTGGCTACGGAGCATCAGGTTACCAGAAAACTTTAAATGTGTTTCTCTCGAAACGACAGTTTTACAATTTGCCGGCAATGTAACTCCAAAAATATTCAACCAATCGACTTGACCTTGTCAATTTTCAATCGATTTTCTTCACAGAGCTTAGTTATTGGTATAATGATATTATTTAAATAAATAACTTTTTTTACACATTTAAGGCAAAATTTCGTTGGAAAAAGTGAACTTTTATTTTAAGGGACCGCCATTTGTTCAATTTTGCATTTTATATGTTATGAATTTATACGATTTGTGCGTACACTTATAAACTAAACAAAAATTGTTCGATTTTTAGTTTCACATGAACACAGTAGACGCTACGTTGCGCGCAATGGAACAATTGCGTCGCCAACGAACTGGGCATTATCCTGTATAACTCTGTTATTTACCGTTCCTTTTTAATAATTTTTTTTTTATATACCTTAATCTGACAATACAATATCCTGAAAGTTTCAGAAAGATCGATTAAATACTTTCTTTAAAAAAAAATCCCGAAAAATGCCTCGATTTTCAGCTAGTTACACCAGGCTCCCCCCTTAAGAATCAAATATGTTGAAATGCTTTTTTCTCTTAAATTTTGGAGACAAAAATTTCTATTTGGAAAACGCATCATGTTCTGTCTTTCCCTCAATACATGATTCCCTCAGACACTCGTTTCGCGGGCATTGTTTTTGTTCGTGTTTGCCTTAGTGGAGAGCCGGGGTTGTGATGTACTGCCTTGCACCGATTGCGAAGAAATTGCACCCTTGGGGGCTAGGGCGCCAAAATTTATTAGCCCAGGGCGCTCAACTTTGTTAAGACGGCCCTAAAGTAGGAACTAGGAAGCTACTCCATAATTCGCTCTACTGTCTAAATTTGACAAGTGAATAAGGTAATTGTCCCAGTTGTCGATCAGTTAGTAGGAGGTCGAAATGTTTTTAACGAAAAAATTTATGTAAATGGACCAAAATTATTTTTTTTTCTTTTAGCAGTTGATTTTAACATTAATATAGATAATAGCAAAGTAAAAAATTAGAATCTATATAAATTTAAATGTGGAAATTATAATTGAGATAAAAAATGTCGATGCCCCAGATGTCGATCACAAAATTACGATCGGAACTACATAGTAGTCGATCAAGAAAAGAGAGGTTATAAAGAATACTTGAAGTACGAAAACGGGTAAAAAATCCTTCCGCAACATTTATAAATAATTTATCTCATTAAATTATCTTATAAATTTGAATAATTCAATATTTATTAAATACTTGAGGACAAAAAATAATTTTTTTTATAAAATGTATAAATATACAAAACATGTTCAACACAAGCTTTTAAATTACTAATAAATAGCAATAATAAGGTATGCGTAATTTCCATCTTATTATTTATTCTTTTCTAAAGGTTGTTTAATATTATTTTGAACACCTTTTATGGCTATCATAAAATTTGTGAAAATGATCGAGAACTGAGACTTGAGCGACAACTGGGGCAATTACCTATATTTCAAACAGATATGCCAAAGAAATGAGAAAATCGCGTTAAGCTGAGAGAAAATTTAGTCTCTTATCATCTGACAGCTCGCGTCTGAGCAGTCCATCTATTAATTATATCGGTGAAGGTTTCGCTATCCGTTTCCCATCGCGTATCTTCATTCTCGATTTACGACGACGCGAAGGGGAAGCCCCAGCCACGCTTTCTTCCTGACAACGATAAGGATCGGGATCCCGAGTGGCGAGCGCATTTTGCCTGCCATTATTCTTGCCGACGTAACAAAAAGTAAAACAGGGAAGTGCTATCATTTCAGTAAACACGGATCGCGCGGTGCATCGGCCCTGCAAGGTAATTTGCAATCGAGCGAGGGCGCGAGTTTCGTTCGCGGTCGGCCGGGCGTCGTGGTTGGCTCGGGCACGTCGCCCGAGCGCGGCCGAGCGACGCCGGGGAGGGCCGAGCGCGCGAAGCGCCAGCGCCGAGCCTGAGCGGAGCGGTCGGGTCAAAATATATTCAGTATATTCTAAACAAGCGCGCCGACGTGCTGTCACGTTTTGTTAGCGCCCGCGAACCCGTGTCTCGCCGGACGATACGCTCGGCTATCAAACGGTGACATTGCCACCAGTGCTCCGATCGCGTGAAGATCAGTGCGGTACGGGGATCGGTTTCGAGCGCACGTCCGTTGTACGATCGACGAGCCGAACGGACGATCGCGCGCGGTCTATTCGGAAGGGAAACAACACGGCGGAAGATACGAAGAGAAGAGACTCTACTAATTGTGTGAGTTCGGTATTGCAACGCGCCCGTGATCTCTTCTCAAAATTCTTCGCACACATTCTCTCTGTTTCTCTCTCTGTCTCTCTCTGTCTCGCTCCACCCGTCTCCACTATTTCACTCTCTATCCATTTTCCCCCGTCTCTTTCTCCGATTCTCTCTTTCTTCCCCTTCCCCCGTCGTCGTTTCTTCGTTCGTCTTTCGTGTGTACGCTCCCTCCGGTCATCTTCTTTCTCCCTTGAACGGCTCGTCCCTTCTCTTTCTCCTTTGCTCCGACGTCGTCTCGTGGGGTCAGTGGCTGCTCGATCGGATCCTGAGCAGGAACACCGCACCGGAGGAGGAGGACGATCTCCCTCGTCGCGAGACTTGGAACCACACACGCGCGCGCGCCACGCACGCAGTCACGCACCTCGAGCGACAGAACGAAGGAAAAGCTTTCTCGGTCTTGTCGATGCTCTCCGCTACCTCCCCGCTTAACCCCCGGCGGAAGCTGCACCAGTGACACATTCGCGTTTCGAAAATTCGCGGGGAAAGATGGGCTCGCCGACGAGGTGGCAGATTCACTTGGCAGATCGACGGAACGCCTTTCCGTCTCGGCTGTATTTCCCGCGCGCGCGCCCGTGCGTGTAGGTGTCGCGTGTGCGTGTGGTGATCGACGTGCGAGACTCTCTCGTATCACGTACAGCCTTCCAGTGCAGAAAACTCGTGCTCGTTATCTGACCACTTTTCTCGCGTCTCGTTTTTCTGCTCCTTTCCTCTCTCTTCATCTGTATCTACTTATCCCCGTCTCTCTCGCGTTCGCGCTACGCACTATCTTCTCCGTCTCCCTCCATCCCTCCCTCCTCCCCTCCCCCCCCCCCGCCCATCCCGACACTCTCGCTCACTTGCTCTATCTCTTTCTCTCTCTTTCCTTCTTTGAATGGTGCCACCTCTCTTGCCGCGGTTCACTGTTTGTCGTCGTTCTTCTTGCTCCCTTTTTCCCTTTCTTACCGACTCACCGAAAAAAGAAAGGACCCACGCGAGTGATTACGAGCGGAAAGAGGGACAGTCGGGTGGAAAAGCCGGCCGGATCGACGATTTGAAGTCTGTGTTTTTGTTTACTTAGAGAGGCGGGCTGCCCACGCGACTCGGACGGTCGAAGACGCGGTGAAAAACATCCCGTTCGAGGAATACGCCGGCTGTTGACGTTTTCACACGGTAGGTGAGTAATCTTACTCTTGCTCCCCGTTAATCGCGTCCACGGCCGACTAGACCTCGACCGCATACTTTCCTTTGTACTTGCCCGCCGAAATGGGAGCCCTACGCACAAGCTCCTAGAAAGTAACGTTTAATGTGTCGCGCGGTTTCCCCGTCAGAGCGATTACGAGCGCGCTCGATTCTGCTTAGCCGGCGGAACGTTTTTTTAAGGTTAACATCTTCGTTGAACGCTTTCGTTGGGTCTGTTCTAGAGGGAATGATATAATCATCGGGCGGTCAGTAATTTGTGATTTTCTCGGGAATATTTTTCCATCGCTGTCGAGGTAGAAAAGAGATGCATGGTTGTTCGCGCGCGTAAATATCCGCTGGAGTTTATACTTGAATGAGAAATCTCGCAGGTTCTTTTTCTTGCGGCTGAATGGCGGGGAATTTGAATACGCTCCTCGATTCCGCGAAACGTATGCCGTTTTATCACGCGAACGGGATGCAACGCCGTACAACCATTCTTTATTATTCGCTCGACACCCGTCGGCATCGCCGTATACACCGTTTGTCACGCAAATGCCCGGAATATGGAATTACCGTAGCGCCATTGTGCTCTATTAGGTTCGCGTAGGTTCCACTCGTAGTGGAGGGATATTCACGGAGGAAGCTTCGTGCATCGTAAATGTTAGGCCGGTCGATATGAGACGTGGTTTTTTTCTTTAATGAAACTCCAGGGACATGTAACGTTTCTTAGACGTCCTATATGCACGGAGGAAATAAGCGTATATAGGTTGCGAACAAATTTCAAGGAGAAGGGGTAAATAAATTACGGACATAAAGCCGCGACTCCATAGAACGCATCGTAACAGATGAAAGTGTCTCGGTAAACTCATACTTGGAAATAAATAGAGGGCCTTTTGCTCTGTTATACATCATTATGCAAGGGTAATTATTATACCACTATTCTACTTTTTTAGATTTTGATGTAGGTTTATGCTAGGTATACACTGAAACTGTAAAATGTAAAAACTATCACTCCACATCTAAATTAAATTTAACTCTACATAGCATAACAGCTTAATATATGCATATTCAATTAAGATACTTTGGTGTCTCTGAATAAGTCTCACCAATTATGTGCGTAATTTATAGTCTTCGCGTAATTTCCCGTGTCCTCCAACGCTTTTAAATATTATTTCCAGTGTCACTGATAAATGCTTAATGGGGTAGGTCACCCTCGCTAGCCCTAAAACAGGCCTTTTTTCAAACGCAAATTGTAAAGTGATAAATAACATTAGAGACAACGTTTTTTTTCGAGTTTTAATCGTTATTCTATGGGCTTTAACACAAAAAAAGAAAAGTCTAAATATCTTTATGTACATAAAAGTTGTGAGTAAAAACGTAAAGGCGTGTACGCGGTGCACCGTTTGATGGTGTACATAAAATCTCGAAAATCGCTCCAATGATTTCGATGAAAATTTAATGAAAGATGCAGAAAACCACCCCCTACGATGTGTCGGAAGCAAATTTTCGAGAAAAAAAAATTACAATTTTTACGTTGAAAAATACAATTTTATCGATTTCTTGTATGAAAAATATTTTTTATCTTTTTTTTTTAAGAATTTATCTCGAAATTCTGCTGCGAACACATCGTAGGGAATGGTTTTCTGCATCTCATGAAATTTTCATCCAAATCATTGCAGCGGTTTTCGAGATTTTATGTACCTACACCATCAAAAGGTGCACCGCGTACACGCCCTTACATTTTTACACACAACATTTATGTACATAGAGATATTTAGACTTTTCTTTTTCGTGTTAAAGCTCATAGAATAACGATTAAAACTAGAAAAAAACGTTGTGTCTATAGTTATTTATCACTTTACAATTTGCGTTTCAAAAAAGGCCTGTTTTAGGGAATTCAATAAAATTCCCCAAATTTTCATGCATCAATTCCTCAAGTGTTTCTATCGCCACCTTGGCCCCACGATTCTACTACCTTCATTCAAATTTCGAAGAGTTCTGTTAATTTTCCTATTCCCTATCGTCGTTCCGAGTTTCAAGAAGCCCCCGCGGAACAGCCTCGCAGAAATACATACTCTCCAAACTGCCTCATCGAGCACGGTCGCTTTTCTTCCCTTAACGTGGAAATAGACGATCGAAATAGTTGTATCGTCAGCGTTTGTCACGCAAACGAGACCGGCACGCGTTGAGAATCATCCACTGGTGCGTCGGTAACGCTTTCAACATCGTCGCCGATAGTCTTCGCACGTGGACGCGATTGTTGATCGGGGAGGATTCGCGTAATTACGAGGAGGATTTACACAGGAGCAATGACTGGTCGTATCTCAAGGTGTTCACCGCGACTCGAACTGATTCGCCAGATAAGTTGCTTCGACTCGATAACCGTTATCGGGGCGTAGGAATCGCTTGCATATACGCGAAATTAACCCAGTTATTTATCTGCCGGTGAATAAAGACACGTTCACGTGCGTTCGATTCGCGCAGCTTCGATGCAAATTACTAGGAATTGGCACATGAGAGAAAGGAAGAGCACGTCTTTGAATTGGTTTTATTATGTAACGTTTCACTTGACGACGCTCCAATAAACGCGGCGGTGAAATTGTTAAGGAATTCACGCCTTTTCCCTCTGTGAATCAAAAGTGCTTCGTTCCAAGGCTTGGAGGTGTAACGTCCACGCGTAGTATTGAAAATGAGCTTGAATCTGGGCTTTATTTTGTTTCTAACGTGTCAGTGCGATCGTTTAGGTAATGTGTTGTTAGAATCACGCGTGTTGTACGTAGCACGAGGGATAATTATAAATATACAGGGCGATTCGCTGGGAACGAGCCACGTAGACACACGTGCTAGCGATCATATGGGAAATAGGTTTCTTCTGGGTTGCGTGGAAAGTTCCTTAGTTGTCGCCCAACCGTCAAATTTTATATAAAATTGTACTTAATGATTTTAAAATTGACTTTGTTACGGAATAAATTCGTGGATTTTTATGTCACTTTACTAATGGTATTCCGAGTAATTGCTGCCATTGCATTAATTTGTTTTGCACAGCCCTGGGTAGTTGATAGTAAATATTTTCGCCAACTTTCCCCGGAAAAGAGAATTTAATGGTCTGAAGTTCGGTGAGAGGGTTGGTCGCGTTAAAAGTTTTAATTGCAATATCTCGATAATTTTAAACATAACAGTTTCATTTGCCAGTGATTCATTTTCGTTCAACTGAAGAATAATTTAAGCGACTTTTTACCTAATTAAGCATTTGAGTAACACAGGCATCATCTGATATTCTCACGAATAGTAATAAGTGAGAGGCGAATGAATAAACAATTGTTCAAATATTAGGTAACAAATAGTAATGTACTCCTAACAACTACATTCTCTTCCACACAATCGCTGAATAATCATTTACATAACTCTTACACAAACTTTCTGCAACAGTTGAGCAAACATTTGTAGAATTCTTTCCACGAGTAATTATTTAAATAACGCTGCACGATACGATTAAACAGTAGGATTTCATTCGAGCAAGAAAACCGCGTAAAAATATCTTCGAGTAACAAGCAACTTCGAATGAAAGACCGCTACACATTTGTCTCGCCCAGCTAAATGAATAAACCAACAAATACCTCGATGCAAGAGAGCGAGCCAACGAATGGAAGCCCTCGACACAAATTTGTCGTCATTACGGCGTTTTCCACGGGCGCAGATCGCAACAAGTGTCTCGTCGGCGTCGAACGGCGACATTAAACGCGCGGACGAGCGCGAAATCGCGAAGCTCACCGAACCGAAGCCCCGTCCAGCGAAATTCGCGCTTTACAGCGTCCGCTGGATGGAAAGCGAGTCCGCGCTTCCGCGAATCGTCGATTCGATGGCCGCGCTTTATATCGGTGGATAAACATGGGCACGGAGGCGCTCTTATCTCTGCCAGCTTGCTCAGCCTTCGTCCGTTCGTTCTCGCGGCAATTAAAAGAGGCTTCGAGTCTTTCCAGGCGAGAAACGTCCGCGGAGTCGTTTTCGAAAAGGGCCCAATTGTCGATGTGCCAGAAATTTCATACGTTTCGGCGGGAATTAAAAGAGGT
Source organism: Andrena bucephala (assembly GCA_947577245.1). NCBI lineage: Eukaryota > Metazoa > Arthropoda > Insecta > Hymenoptera > Andrenidae > Andrena > Andrena bucephala. The sequence continues at coordinate 28,560,485 of OX387715.1, read as the reverse complement.
TTGAAATCAGGGAAAGTTTCCTCAAGATCGCGATGACCGGAGAATAATTCCATTACTTAAGGGTGGATTGTGGCTTGTTGGGCTGAAAAATAGGTAATTCTTTGTGATTTTTTTCTACAAACACGGTTCGACAAATTAATTTGAGGTTTGGCAGGCTGTTTCACAGTATCTTGAACTATTGTTCTGAATTTTGGTGTGAGAGTGAGAAAAAAAACATGGCAGATACAAAGAGTGCGTTGAAAAATAATCGGGTGGTGCTGGCGTTGACGAAAAGTACTGTAAGGATTATTCGAAACATAAAAAGGAAAAGAGATTATTAATGTACATGAATGTGGCTATCGGTGGTTGTAGATGCAGTAAGAAAATAAAAAAATGTTAAAATGGCAGCCTTTTGAAGAAGGCGAAGCGTCCTGATTTGAGTCTGAAACAGGTTTTGCCCCAAAATCGGGAAAACTTCTTTAAATAAAAAAGGAACGGTAACAGATACGGCAGTAAATCTACTACCACCGATAGGCACATTAATATAGATTAAGAATCTCTTTTCTTTTCTGTGTTTCGGATAGACCTTACAATACTTTTCGTCAACGCCAGGACCACCCGATTATTTTTCAACGCTCTTTGTGTATCTGCCATGTTTTTATTTCACTGCCACACAAAAATTCAGAACAATAGTTCAAGATACAATAATACAGCCAAACCTCAAATTAATTTATCGAACCGTTTTTGTAGAAAAAATTCACAAAGAAATACCTATTTTTCGGCCCAACAAGCCGCAATCTCCCTTAAAGCGCCTTTTCCAACGCGACACATCGGTGACCCGGGGCCCAAACGTACCCAATGGTCCATCGTCAGAAATGTCGCGGCTAATCCGATTTCGCGCGACGGACACACTCGCCCGCGCGTACACGGGCGGGATGCAAGCGCGCAAATGGAATAACGCAACGCGCGTAGGAATTCGATCCGGAGCCGTGAGAGGAGAACGGCTGGAGAACGCTCGCTGCACGGATTGCATCACACCGTGCGCCAGTGCGAGGAAGGTGTTAAAGTCCTCCTGGTAATCTTCTATTTACTCCGCGAGCGTAGCCACGGTATCGGCGTCAGACGATACGAGATCCAGAGCCGCGGGACGCTGGAAAAAACACATTACAGGAAATTATGTAATTATCAGGGTACACTTTGCCTCTCCCAATGTCCTCCGCGTGCACGCGGCTCGAGGTGAACGAAAAAGAATAAAAGGGGAAAGAAAGAGAAATGAGAACCGGGGACACCGGTTACGCACAGTGTGCACGTGTACCCTCGCCGAGGAGCACGCGGTTCGTTTGGCTACTGTTGGCTGCCTTGAGGGAGCCTCTCTTCCAACTGCCTGTAACCCTCGCCTGGCGGACGCGGGGTCCGTTTCGACCCATCATATATGCGTATCGAGCTACTTGTTGCTGTTACTGATTCTTTACGGGGATAAGAATTTTAGATCATGATTGCATCCAAATTTGTGAGAATGAAATGGTAGTGTTGGTCGAAATGTATCTACTCTTTATCTGGCAATAATGGTAACTAAGGTCGGGTTCAGATATATTGGCCGGTGAGTTTCGTGAGGGGTATTCTCCCACCACACCTTTGGTGCTCCTTTTCTCTACGTTCTCACTCTCTCTCGGGCTACGCCTGGTCGTCGCGCGGTGGGTTAGAATAAACAATAGCCACACGGCTTCCTTCGGGCGGAGTCGAGCACCATTCCCGTTACCCCAATATACCCTTCGGGGGCCCAACAACTTCAACTGCCAATCCACGGTCGTTAGGTGGTGGTGGCTGATTTCTCCTCGCGCGCTGCTCGCGAAAGCGAACTCACCGGCCAATATATCTGAACCCGACCTTAGTGTTCCTGATTTTTCGATATTTTTCGCATCTCGAGAAATGAGAAATCAAATTATATTTCTCGAGAATCCTCGAGAATTCTCAAAAATTAAAATATCTCCGAAATTAAAAAAATATTGCAAAATTTATATTTTTGGAATAATGTTGATAATATTTATCTAAATTTTTATTCGTGTCCAACTTAGACAAAACTTGTGTAAATGAAAAAAAAAACAGATATTAAATATAAGTGATAAATTTATTTATTTAATATAAAATGTGAACAAGGCGAAACGTTACTTTTTTGTTTAAAAATAGTTTTTTAAACAGCACAATGCGTCTAATGTTGTGTCGTCAGTCAATATACTTCGTTTTTTGTGACAAAATCTGCGGCTGTAGAAAGATTTCTTTCATTTTGAGTGGATGTTGGTTTAATTGTATATAGAGCATCGGCGATGCGAAGAGAAAAGTTTATAAACAACCGCGCAATTCTTCGTACGTATTGCTAACATTTATTACAGATTGTAGATGTGTTTATATGTTCGCGATTAACACACAATTTGAACTAACTGAAAGTTCATTTCTGGAAACAAATGGGATTTATAATAATTTTCCTACACTGAAGATTCTCGAGAAGCACTGTAATTTCTCCAGAAATGAAAAATAAGAAATTATAAAATCTCTCGAGAAATTCTCGAGACAGAATTCTCGAGAAGGAACACTAATGGTAACTGGCAAGGTATTGGTACAGCGTCGAAGGGTTAGGAAGGAGAACTGTATTCCACGTTTTCACGACTTTTGGTGGATCAAACTGTCTGGAGGTAGAGAGAGTTCGGAAATAGTAGGTAGATGTATTCATTTATGTAAAAAGTGAGACGTCTGAATGTCTTTCGTTTCTGGGATATAGATACAAGTGATGGATTCACGAGGGGAGGCTGAGTTTTAAATGGATGCAGAGTAGAATGAATGTTAAGAAGGTTTGATATTAATTTTGGTTTCTTTTAGAAGTTGGGAGGAAGCGCTCGGGAAACAGAGGTCTCGAAGTAGATGGCACTATGAATAATGAATGAGAGCATTTAGGTTTCCTTCACTTTTGAATGAAAACAGTTTGTATCTGAAGGGGAAGGAATGTCCCAAGACTGTACAGAACGATTCAGAGACAGCATCCTTCTACTCCCCAAGCTTCGATATTTTCGGAGTGCTTTACTCCGAATTGTTGGAAGAAAGACAAGCTTCGACTTCTATCCACTTTCCCGTGAAAACAAACTTTCCTCAATACCGCATTCCTAGAATGACTAACTATCACCGCCTGATTACTAGGAGATTCTTCCACTCATTGTTAGGCGGAAGTTTGCTCTGTCAGCGTTTCCTCTGTCAGCAATTTCGAAATGACAAATTGTAGATTCATTCTTCATCCAATTCCTATTCAATATTCACAAACAAAGGGAAGTGGTAACTTTCGATTTTCCTCCATGGAAACTTCCAAAGGTGCCCAACTATCACGACCTTCTTCTACCCAAAATGACTTCGCAGACTTAGCCTACCCACCTCTAAAGTGTCTCCAGTCTCCGTCGCCACTAAACACCCAGGGTCAGCTCGGAATTCCCAAAACTGTTAGCGCAAGCTCGTGCCATCGTTGTTAAACTTGCAGCAGGACAGCGGCGCGCTACCACCTCCCTCCTCGGCTCCCCGGGGTCCACTTCCCCGTGGACAAGGGCTCGCGAGCTGACCATTTACCCACGCTAGACGAGCGTCTTGGCCATCACGAGGCATTAGTCACTCGCATCTGTCAATAATTATTATCGTCGAGCACGCAGCGCGCCGCCGTCGTCGTTGTCGCCGCGGCGCTGTACGTCGCGGCGCGATCGCGGCAGACGGCGGCTACAGAAACGTTATCCGAGAAAACACGAGGCGACGCGATATCAACGACCCGTAGATACGACGGCTCGGAGGACGGGAAGGAGTCGAGCCAGCGAACGAGAGGGAGGGTGTCGGACGGGCGAGGTGAAAGAATGGAGGAGCGACGAGGATAGGGGAGGCTGAGGAGAGAGGAGAGGCAGAGTCTGCGAGAAGGGACGTCAGAGATGTTGGACCAGCTTATTTGTCCGCGGCTGACTTCGCAGGCGATCCCCAGTGACGCGTGTTCCGCGCGACCTCGAAATCATCGGCTCCGTGTCCCAGGGAGCTTCGAGGAAATCGGTTCGCCTCGCGCAGCATGTCGATCGGTGTCGATGCGTGCGATAATTTGTCGCCACAGACGGATGTTGAATATTGACGCCACGCGCGCGCTGCGATTGCCGTGAAAGGTGCCGAGGTGCCGGCTTGATAAGGCCCCAGCCTGGGCCTGGTCCCTAAGGTTCACCGGGTCGTCGAGCACGTGATGATTGCTTTCAGCTGAAAGAAACCGGTGCATCAAAACAGCTTCCCTGGCCGCGGGACGCAATAAAGCGCCCCGCGACCACACCTGCCATCGTGTTTTCATCAGGGCAAAATGGAATCAATCGAAAGAGCCGGGCACTATTACCCTCCGTTGCGCTGCTATTTGCTCGCTGCAACGACGCTCGAGTGCCTTTCCACATTTTCCAGCGATTATAGGCCCTTACGTAATCGGGAACCGCGTTCCCTCCCGTCGGAGTATCTGTTTTTCTATCGATGCGCTGGAACGTTGATTGTTCGACGAGCGCGCTTATATGGAGAGATAGGGATTTTCAGCGTAAAGCTGACGGGTTCCAAGGAAACTCTGTCTTTTCAATCGATAGGCGGCGATGGATAGGTGTCCCACTAACGTGAACACGGAGTACAGACCGTGAGGATGGCATTCTTTTCCGTTGCCACGAAGATCGTGAAATGTGCTGGACCTTACACTGACTTACAGGGGAAGATCCCGAACCCGGATATTCAAAAAATTCTGAAACTTTGTGAATATGTAGGGGATTTCCTCCGGATTACAACGCAATTTTTGTTTGCAGGCCAAATTTACTCGAAGGGAGTGAAATTAACCCCTGAAAATCCGGTTCTTTTCCGATGTTGTGTTATATCTCGTGCACTGTAAAATAATTTTTTTACCATATGATAGATCTAATTAAAAGAAGTAATTTTCGACTTGAAATTTTTTTTCTATCTCTTACAGTTCGCGAGTTATAACACAAAATCGGAAAATGGCCGAATTTTCGAGGATTAATTCCACCCCCTGCGTGTGAATCAGCAAACAAAAATTGCGTTGTAACGAGGAGGAAATTCTCTACATATTCACAGTTTCAAAATTTTTTGAATTTCCGGGTTCGGGATCCTGCCTTATTAGGGAAGCTACGATCGGAAAACCAGGCTAAAAACGTTGAGGACGCATGTGTACAATAAATCCTAAAATATTATCCACTAACTTCCAAGCCATTTTTATAAAAAATGAATTCAGGCATTAAAATCTTGAAGTGGTCGTATCGACTTTCGTCTCCTTTTAGATTGCAGATCTTGATGAAAGCAATGCAAATGTCTCCGCTAATGAAGACGTAGCTTTCAACTGTTTAATCGAGAGCAAAGGGCTCCTGCGGAGAAAGAGGTTTCTGCTTTTTTTCCTTTCTTACATTTCCGGCATTGCGCGTGGCGCGTCTAATTAAATTTCATGACTTTGAATTAGTGAAGCAAGCTGCGGATTATTGGAACACCATGAATTCGAATTTGAATTGAATGGTGGGCATTTAGGGAAACGTCGATCGAATTTGCTGTTACAAAGGCTAGGATGACGCAGGGTCTGACTAGCATAGGGGAAGTTTCCAGTGTGATTGAAGATATTTGCTGTCGGCTGACAAAGCTCTGTGCGTCATGTAGCTCTCGACGAATATTTCGTCGTTCGAGGGAAAACTGGCGAAAGAGCGAATCGCGATCGAGAAACGTGGCGACTGTTTTGCCTGCGACGCTAGAGTGTTGACCGTGGGATTTTCAGTATTGATAAGACACTTTATGTATGTGTACCGACTATCTTGTACACGTGATAAGCAACGAGCCCGTAAGATACGAATGATGTACAGAAGACAGTTTAATCCGTGTGTCTATTTTTCTACCGTTTCTCTATTGTGTCACTGATTCGTGAGATAAAAGTGTGTATTCCTTCTCCACGATTTCCATTTTACTGCGAACAGATTCAACGCCGAGAATTTTCACTCCGCCAAATGAATGATGAATAAACGCGGCGAACGCAATCAGCGCCCATATATCTGCAACGAAAAATAATTCCGCTCTTTGCACGGCGCAGCTTTTCCTGTTTGTAATTCAGGGAAATTTATCGGCGAGCGATCGGCTCGCCAGCGCGCCGATTCGCTTCGGCGCGTACAATTTTAACCTTTATTGGTCGTTCCTCTTTTTCCAATTACCCCGCTTGAAGCGGCACCGAGCGTTTTGACAGATATTTCGTTTGCCGTTTCGTGGGCTCCTCTTGGAAACGGCCGCTCTCGTCCGTAGATTACCCAGTAAAATTTGAAATGCTTTGGAGCGGCGCGTTAGAACGCCAAACAAACACCTTGCGATTTCCGTGAGCAAATATTTTCAAGATATTCGCTATCGCCAACTGTTCTCGAGGTCAGTTTCTAATGTGATATTCATGTTGAAATCGTGGTTGCTGATTCTATAAAAGGTTTCATTAATAGGTACGTTATGTTAGCGATGCTCAGGGAGGAGAGAAACGAATCAGTGTTGTATTAAGAATTTTTTAGAGATAGAAAAATCGTTGGTTTATGATTCAGTTAAAGTATGTTTAGTATCTGTGAAATTGTTCAATGAAGGGATAAATTTTCACGTAAGCAGGGAATCTTCCTTAATACTTTGACGAACGCACCTTGGCGTACTTACGTCGAACGCAAAGCAATGGTATAGTTTGTGAAATAAATGTGAAATAAATTTGGATTCTTGGGCTAACGGAAAGTGAGAGATCTAAATCGTAAAATCACGTGTACTTAGGTGATGGAAACTGTCAAAGTGTTAATCCTCTCAGGTGGCACTGGGTTCTCTAACACTTTAGTATGGAGTATGTACTTAGGTTATTCATGTTTGGTTAGGTTTATATTGCTGTAACACAGTTCTATATTGTATTAATTAGTCAAATGGTCTCGAGGTAAGGGAAAATATTATTATGTCTAGAAGCGTCCGAAGGATGATTATCTGTGACGAATTTAGGTCCACTATACAGTCCCCTTTATAACTCTGTATCTTCTTTGGTATTCTTCCATCCCGTGGTATTATTTATTAGAATGCGACAATTTGAAAACTATTTCATTACTCGATCCTCCATTCGATCATCTGGAATCACCATCTCGCAAAATTGTACTTCTTTGCACACGGGCCACTGCCTCTGATTACTTAACCTTAGATAAATACGTGAAAATAAGTAACCGCGAACGACAAAGTAGCCGTAATCACGCGAAATACTGCCCTTAATATTTCCTCATTCAGGTCCACCAGTTTCCGTTAGGTAGGTACACGTATTCCACATTTCGGATTTATGCGACGTTCCCGTTGCACTTAGAGACTCGAATCTCCAGGGATTCGGTGTTCCGCATCGATGCGGTGCTAAATGGAACTCACATCGTAAATGCTAACTTTTAATCAAGTAACGTTACATAATTAATTTTCCCCTTTACCGATATACGTCACGACGCGCAACTACCTTGCATCCCTCCACACGAAATCATTGAACGAGTTGAAAGCTGAAACGGAAAAGCAAGCCCACAGCTTTGCATTCGTGAAAGATATGGAAATCTGAATATATTTGCAAAATGGGATGGTTCGCGAGTACCATGGCACTAAACGTAATTCGGTCGTTAACGTTCGTTTCATTTCGACGACCACGCGTAAAAGCTTTCGGAGTCGCATAAAAAGGAAGCTCGATTCAGTAACGGAGATACAATCGCGATAAGTGTCGTTAACCTCGTTCGTGCAGGTGGGCACCGGGAATAATAACGCCGGATCCGTAATTGCCGTTGGTGGTTAAACGGCCAGATATAGTGCAAAATGAGACGAGGTTGTCGTGCTGCTCCGATATATCGTTTGTCATTCACGACCCGTTCGCTATTACGTATTATACCTTAATGAACCGGCGGCTCGAGCGATTCGTCGGACGAATTACGTGAACGGTTAGCTTAATTTCGGCTCGGCTTTGCGAAACGAATTCTCGTGCGCGGCAGAAGCTCCACGGGGCTTGCAGAAAGTATCTCGAGAAATTTGCAAGCAGCAAGAATTCTGTACCCCACCCTGTGAGTACCTGAAGCACGTTAATATTTACACTGTTGAACTCAGTGGGAATCGACGACTTGAATTATTAATAATGGGAAATGGGAATGAGGAATGTAGTGACAGAGTATCTAATACCATGAAATTCGAAAGTTTCTAATATTTCAGAATGATTCATGGAGGCTACTTAGAATCTCCCTGTACAAAAGGTATAATGAGACGTGTTTGCTTGAAATTAACATTATTGGAGCAACTGCCACTGTAATCGATGATCTCTAAAGCGGCCTGTAGACGGTCAATATTCTTGTGCAATATATTGCACAATATATTGACAGTCTAGGGGCTGCTTACTGTTAATATTATTGTGCTATCTATTGCACAATATTTATGCTGCGTGTCCCACACAATCGATATTATTGTGCAATATATTGCACGATATATTGACCGTCTAGGGGCTGCTTACGGTTAATGTTATTGCACAATATTTATGCTGGGTGTCCCACACGGTCAATATTATTGTGCAATATATGGCGCAATATTTATGCTTCGTGTCCCACAAGATCAATATTATTGTGCAATATATTGCACGATATATTGACCGTCTAGGCCTTAGACTCTAGGTGCTGCTTACAGTCAATATTATTGTGCTATATATTGCACAATATTTTGCTGAATGTCCCACAGACAGTCAATGTTATTGTGCAATATTCAATATTGAACAATAAATATCACAACCGTTGTGATTCACACAATATATTGTACAATCTTCTAATATGATCCACAGACGGTCAATATTATTGTGTAATATGAATATTGAACAATATATTGAGTGTCTAGGGGCCGATTTTTTTCTTCATTCACACAATATATTGTACAACCTGTCAATATTGAATATTGCACAATAATATTGACCGTCTACAGGCCGCTTAACAGCCTCCTGATTTATGAAAAAGTATCAAGTGTGATTAATTAGATACCATTAACGTCGCGTTTCGTCCCCGCAAGTATATCAATAATGCGCATCATCGCCATAAATATCGAATCCACCGGACAGCCTATACTACTGCAAACAGAGCAAAACTCCTCTCCGTAATTAATTAGTCTGCTCCTGATCTTCGTCCACCTTTCTCGTCACTTTTCACGGCAGAATTGTAAACTACTGAGTAGCTGCGGGGAGCAACACGAGTCTGTAAGCAACAAGGTGTATCCATTTTAATGGATCTCCTTGATCGGAGACATAGAAAGGCGGTTGTATCGGGTATGTACGACGCGTTTCCCTTAATAATGTCGATATCAGAAATAGTAGCACGTGCTTGGATTTATAGATGTCTATAGATTCGCAGATTTATAGCTGGCCTCTGGGAAAAGGACCACGAGGACGGACACCGTCGCTAGAATGCCTCTGCCGATCCGGACGAGTATTAAAACCTTCTGGCGCTTGTCTGCCGGTCTCAGAACTCGTTCGATGAATCACTGCCGCGTTTCCTCGTCGCTCGGGTAGGTAGCTACATGAAAATGCTAATCGCCGGGAATAGCAGCCGCGCGCGAACGATAATGAGCGCTCGCCGTTGCATCTCCGATTCGCAGGGACGCATGTCGCGGGCGGACCTTCTGACTAGTGGAGGCGCCTCGATCGTCAATAAGATATCGATAGGATTCGATTCATCGGTGATACCGCGAGCATGCGGACAGAATTCGAGCGCGCATCCGCGCTATCACTCCTGCTAAACTCCTTCTTCCTTGAGGGGCAACATAAGAAGAATGGATCTGAAGAATTTTTTTTCGGGCGGAGAAATGTTTTTATCAAAGGAACATTATATACATTAGAAAAGTCATATTTTTGTCTATAAAATTTGAAATTTTTAGTAAAAAATCGGAGACGAATCTGCGTGGTAGCTGTGTCCGTACAACTGTTTTTTTTTTTCAGAAAAGGTGTCTGTGGTAACTATCATTTCCTCGCTATTTTTCATCTGAAACAGAAATGGAAAAATTATTCTTAAAGTACAAAAAACAAATTAGTCCTCGTCTTACGAGGGAACATCCCGAAGCCAGAAATTCAAAAAATTCTGAAACTTTGTGAATATATAGGGGATTTCCGCCTGATTACAACGCAATTTTTGTTTATTGTCCAAAATCACTCTAAGGGGGTGAAATTGACCCCTGAATATCCGGTTATTTTTGAATTTTGTGTTATAACTCGTGATTATAACTAATTAAAAGAAGTAACTTTTGTCTTGAAACTTGTTTCTATCTCTTACAGTTCGCGAATTATAACACAAAATTGAAAAATAGCCGAATATTCAGGGGTTAATTTCATCCGCTTCGAGCGAATTTGTAATCAGGAGGAAATCCCCTACATACTCGGAGTTTCAGAATTTTTTGAATTTCCGAGTTCGGAATGTTCCCTTGTTAGCCGATTTTGTTTTTTTTTTAATTTTTCGCAAAATGGCAGGTACTTGAACATAGAAGTCGACTTTATGTCTACTCACATTTTCGTTCAGAAAAAAATTCTTCAAACCCATCCTACTTTTTCGCCTCCTAGGTGTATGTTGCCTTTTAAGTTGATTATATTTTTCACTGCTTCTCGAATTCTCTCCACATTCCCCGATACACATCGATATTCCTCATAATTAATCTACTTCCCCTCGAACCCCCCAAAAACCTCTGACCTTGATTGCCCGTTTGTCTCCGCAGTGCCGCGTAATCGAGTCGACTCTCATACACTCGGAACCGCGCGGTAAATATCAATTCGAATCGAGCGCCCGTGCACGCGCACAAAGCGGGGGACAAGAGGGCATGATTCCATGTGACCAGGGAATTTGCGCGTCAGCGCGCCGAAGAATGGTCGAAGTAGCAGGGATCTTTTTCCTCGTTTCAAGCCGAGGAAAACGAACGTTTCGCGTGCGGCAACGCCTGTAATACTTGGGCTTTTCCTCCGTCCGCCTGTCCCCCTCCGGCGCGCAAAAAGCAGTTGGCGCTAATCGACGCGACCGTTAGGCGCAGGGCTGAGCGAGCAAGGAGATCTGGCCGGATTCCAGGAGCGTCTGGCGGAGGCGCCGGTTTTATTGTCTCCCGATCGCTCGGCCCACGCGATCCGCGGCGCTTAATCGGCGCGCCTCGGCCGACGAGACGCCCGCGGCGGACACGCGTTGTTCGCGGCCAGACTCCGCAACGAGCCGTGCTCACGATCGTGACGAAAGTTAATCGCCGACCGCGATGCGGCGCGCCGCTCTGCTCGAAATCCGAGCCCCCTCCGCGCGCTACCTCCTTGGCCCTGCCGTTGGAATTCGCCGGCGAAAGCGGGGACAATGTTTTCCATTGTGTCCGCGAGAGATCCGAAACGTGCGGTCTGTCGAAAGGTCCGTCGATGATAGGGCAACGTTTACTCCGATGCGACAATGCCGGCGTCTGTTTAAAGATTCCGCTCGGCGACGCGGTCCTCGGACGATCTTTCGCTTGACCGAGATTCCTGCGCGAACCAGCCTGGTTCTCTGTGCTTTGGGGGCTGAGGCGTGGATGGACGGGTGGCGTGAGTGTTTGAGAATATGGGAGGTAGGTGATTTCGGCGGTAATTGGAGTAGTTGGGTTTCTAAGTACCGCAGCTCGGTATGAGAGAATCTGGGGATTAGGGTTTGTCGCTGGTGATGGATGCTCAGCAGTGCACGTCGTTAGTGTGGGTGTGTCGATACCGTATGTTCGGACTTTGAAATATTGCCACACATATCGGGGCAAAGGTTTACTGCTCTATATTGTTATTTATCGTGACTCCCATGCACTTGGCAGGAGGAATACTTTTAAGGATTCCTTAAGCTAATACCAATTTGTACCTACCTGCAACATCAGGCGCGCGTTATTCATTAAATTCCAAACGCGCAAGAAAAAAAACCCTGCCACGAACGTCGTTCTCCAAGCGTTGACCTATCGATTTTATTTATACAGAGCAGGTGTAATCAGAGGGGAATCGCGAGGTATCGCGGTATCTAGCGACGTAAAAGTATTTTCAATGCAGTGCCTCGGCCGCCGCATCTAAGATAGGAAATAAAGCGGCAGAGATATGTATCTGTGTAACATCGATAATTTGTGCCCCGAGGGCCGCGCCAATTACAAATTATACACGCGTGTAAACTATTACGGAAGCCCCTGGCTATCTTTCTTACCGATCGACCGCGGAAGAGCGGCAGGGAAAAGTCTCGCGACCCGTTATAATCAGCGGGTACGGGCACGAAACTACGTCGTTTAAGCATAATCCAAACGCAGTTCGCGTGTTGCGTGATTATATCGAGGGTGTGCGCCGTCGCCTCTGATTATGCGCCTAGATGCGCTGGGAGGAAGTTTAACGTTCGTGGAAACAGTTGTTTTTATAGGGCAGATTGATGGAAGGGTGTGTTAGGATAGATTTGCTTGGCAGGAACCCTTAAATGGGTTGACAAACATTGGGTTAACCCGGCAGAACTCGCGCTGGGTCAGAGACACTCGTAGGTATTTGTTCTTATTTTTTATTCCAAAGGGTAGGTGGTTATAAAGTTGCCCATTTCAGTACCTTTCTGATCTTGGTGATGAGCTTGATAGCCATTTTTATTATTTGTTAACCGACTTCAAAAAGGAGGAGGTTATAGATTCGACCTGTTTGTATTTTTTTTATGGTCGCCCCACTATTCAGCATATGGGCCGATTTTGATGATCTTTTTTTTATTTAAAAGAGGACGATGCCCCGGTGGTTTCATCCTACACTGTATCAATATTGGCCCAATATTTTGCCACTTATGGTTAATAATAGAGACTATTGTCAATACAATATGTATAAAACTAAAAAGTTCAAAATAAAAAAATTTGAAAAAAAAATTAAAACCGACTTCAAAAAAATAAAATTGCACTAAAAAGTAAGAAATAATTTTTTCCCTTATTTAATCTACGACTCCCATCTTTTTTAAGTCGGTACCTCATCATTTGCACTGTGTAAATCTGGCACCGACTAAAAAAATATGGGAGTCGTAGATTAAATAAGGGAAAAAATTAATTTTTACTTTTTAGTGCAATTTAATTTTTTATTTGAAGTCGGTTTTAATTTTTTACAAATTTTTTTATGTGTTTGAATTATTATGAGTTTCACTTTAGAGATTTTTTCATATTTTCAACAGCAATGGAGATAGTGTAATGTTTTGTTGGAAAACTTCAAAGTCAATTGCATTTGACAGTAGTTTAAGCTCAAAGCAAATCGGGGAGTGAAAAATATTAATGTTTTTGCTGAGTGCCCCTGAGCGACACAACGAAATTGTTTGCCGAGGTCAAGTAGCTCTACTTGTTAGTTTATTGCATGTAATAACAAGATAAGCTGGGCAGATGAATTCAATATCTGTATGGAGTGCATGGAGTAGGTACGTAGATGGAAAATTGCTTCTGATAAAGCACGAACTCCAAATTGCCATAACGAGGATGTCTCCATTTGCTCGTCGATCCGATGATTTATTTATTATCGATGGTAAAGATCGCTCGATGCAAAGAAGAATTGCATCGTTTTGCATCTTACTAGATGTTTGACAAATTTTTCCCAACAATATATGTCGCATTGCGATTCGTCCGAACGACTTTTCATCTTCTCAAGTATTAAAATTCAGGTTTTTAGTAGAATCTTAAAAAGTTACAACAAAGCTTACAATATTCAGTTATAAAAAAATCACAGTCGAATCATATTTTCGGACCTCTCAGTTCTTTTCTCTCCAGTTTTCCTTCAACGCGGAACCGAAAAATATTTATCTGTTTCACGAAACATTCGTATCGAATAAATATCGCAGGTCATTACTGATGCATGCAGCATGAAACCCGTTAAACTCGACATTCCTCCATTGACGTTGCTGTCTGTGAAGCCATAGAAATATGTTTCCCCTGTTTTGCCTTCATTCAGTTCATCGAAACTCCACTGGTCAACCGAGTGCAGGCCGTTTAGCCGTATGATAGTATATCGGTTCGAAAGTCAAAACGCGGTTCACCACCAGATAAAGCGTTGTTGCATCACACACGGTGCGTATACATCGTGCACGTCTAATAGGACAAGCTGCTTCTGACACAATAAGACCGATATCCCGTCAGACGTCGCGTGGGTGGCACAACGTCGCAAATCCTTCCGCCAGGATTTTTCACTTTAATCTCAGCAACCTAATTGAAATTCTACGAAGGGGAGCGGTGCGTTAGATCAGTCGCCATTATTCACTGCAGGAAAACGAAATTTCACTGCGATCTTTGGCACTTTGGTCATAAAATGAAATGGCAAATTTTGACAGTAAATTCCTCTATTCTTCATCTTCTTCTTCTTCAGCTTTTTCATTTTCATCTTCAGCTTCAGCTTCAGTTTCAACTGCATCTTTGGTTTCATCTTCATCTTCATCTTCTTCTCCTTCTCCTTCATCTTCTTCTTCTTCTTTTTCTATCACCTCATTCCCAAAATTTAGCTCGTCAATTGCGGCCACCTCCGTCGACATGGTCGCGCTGATCGTCCAGCTCGTATAGATTAGAGGCGCCAACCGGCTGGTTGGAGGAAAAAATGGAGGGCGCGCTATGAGCGTGCCGATTAATTAATCTTTGGTCATTACGCCGAGCGCGCTTGACCTACGCGGCGTATCGATGCCGCGATTATTAAGCCTCAGCCAGTCGGTCTTCGTGCAAACACAGTCGCCGATTGATCGCAACGTTGCAATATTGGAACCGCACCTGGCGGTGGTGGTGGTTCACTGGGCGTGATAGGCTTCTTGATCTGTCATGCATAGATGAAGCGGCATTTAGGAACGGAATAGTAGAGCAGCCAGTGCCTTTGATCAGCGCCCTGTAGCTGGCGACGTGCAATTGATTCACTGTACCGCGAGCTTCTTCTTCATTTACCGCGTGTACTCTGTAATATGCATTATAATACGATGCCGTGCATCATTTCGAGGCTGTCTCGACTTCTCAGAGTTTCAAAGCAGTTTGGCGACGCTCAAAGTTCGCGGTACGGAGCCTTATCAAGCCTCCATTATTCATGGAAACAAATAATTGAATTATTTACATGTAGCTGCGGCTCGTTTACTGTGTTGTTAGAGATTTGCACGCTTGCACATTGGGACTGGTGGGAAAGCAATTATGTTACACGCTTCAAGTCTATGATAACTGCAAGGTTGTACGTATATTTTTGCAACTCGCAAGTGTGTGTAATTGAGCCTACAGTTGTGTCACCTGAATTCGAAGAATATTAAGGGGATTAAATAGTAGGACTGGGAATAATTTAATATTCGAATAATTTAATATTCGAATATTTTAGAAGTATTCGAATGCTACGAATAAACTTCGAATATTTGAGTGTTCGAATGTTATTATTCGAATACTGATGTATTCGAATACTATGGTGTGAAGTGGTTCAAAATTAGCAGTAGATATCACTCTGACAAATGAACCTAAAGAACTTGATTTATAATTCACAGTTTACTATTCGAATACATCAGTATTCGAATACTTAAATAGTCGAATAGTTTTCGAATACCGAAAAATTCGACAAATAGTCCCAGCCCTACTAAATAGGCAGTCGTTTTCCGTAAACGAAACACTATCTTTTTAATGTTTTTGGAAAAAAAAATAACAGCAAATCCAAATGTATCCTTTTACCTAATGTTTATTATTATCATAGAGATTACAAAAAAGTTGGTATGAAATATACTAGTGCTTTAGAAATAGCGGTGCTGACTGGTAAACATTTTAACGTTCTTTTGTAGTTTTGCCGTAATATTGGCCTTAAAAAATGATGTAATCCAATTTCAAGGTATGATTCTTGTCTGTTACGTCCGTAGTTTCCCGCGGAACGAATCAAAACTAAAATTAACACAAAATTATAAAATTGGTGACCGAAAAACGGCGATTATTTCAAGAACAAATCGGTCGTGTTTGTGCGCTACTAAAACTCCTCGACTTTTTAATTTTTTTGTGAAAATCTTGAATTTTTACCGATCATATCAGAGGTTTCGCGGAAAATGGACCTCCGTTTTTTTTTTGCAATCACTGCAAAAGGGCAGAAAAACAACTACACATCACACAACTATAGCGCCGTCATATATCTATATACATATTACTAAAAAAAAAAATTTCTTACAATTTATAGTATTAATAACCTAACCCAGGCGTACTCAAAAGTACCAGCCACAATTTGTATTCCTCTCCTTGCAATTAATTCGCAAAAAGTACTTGATTTTCGAGCGATTCGACTGCGTATGTAATCTCCTTAATAGAATTTTTATTCTTAGCGACACGGAAGAACCATTTCCTCCTTCCAACCTCTTCTAATCTTTTCAATAGTTATACTCAGAAACTTTTCACAAACTGTACCCCTTTTAGCTTCCGAACTCACCCTTAAAGTATCGGCACGCATTTATCGCCTCTACATTTCGATTACCACTATTTCCTCCACCCCGTCCAGCATCTTCCGTACATATTAGAAGCGCGCTCTGACCTGACAGGCCGTAGATCTCATTCTTCACTTTCCCAGTGGTGGCCCCTTTCGATGCGCTCCCTTTCAGCGAAGATCAATCTCAGATACCGCGAACGGCCTCGAGGAGGTCGGGACAGCGTTTTTAAGGCCGTGTAACACGCGTCGACGTGGCTGGCGGCCAGCGGTAGGTCAATAAGCCTCACTTTCAGCCCGATAAAACGCCCCTTTCTCTCGCGCGCGCACACGTGCACCGCCGATCTCGCATAGTCACCGAACACGCTCGACGATGCCTGTCCAGCAATTTCGGGACCTCCTGGTGGCCCTCTTTGCCCGCCTGCCGCGCCATTCCCCCTCTGTCCCTTTCACCTAGCCCACCGCCCCTCGCTGGCTTGGTCCTCGTGTACAGCTTTTCCCTCTTTCTTCTCGCCTCTCGCGCCCTTCGTACTTACGCAGGGCACGCAGATGCAAGCGTCACCTATACGCCCGGGGATCCTTCGCGTACCTGTTCGTCTCACTTTGAGCCGAAGCCACCAAGCAGGTGCGCTGGGATACATTCTTACATTCCACCCGGCCCTCGTCCTCATCCAGCATCACGCGTCGACCTCCTCCGCCGTGTCCTTCTTCCCGTCCTTCTGGACGACTTGTTGCCTTTCTTGCTCGTCTCCTCCTGCTAGTAGTCTTCTTGCCTTTTATCCTTCCACCGGTATTTCCTCTTCTCTTCGACCGTGTCGCGTCTTGGAGACTGCTTCTCTCGAACGAGCGCCTATGCAGATCTGTAAACAACTGTCGATGTGGCCGGGGTGAAAAAGGGAACACTTCTCACAGTTTGGACTTTGAAATTCAGACCAGTGATGCTGTTTAACGCTTCCACTGGCGCCGGCGTGTTTTCACGCCGTGGGACTTGCGCCCCGTGCGCGGCTTTGCTTGTGTTTTCACGTAGATATTTTCTGGAAAGCAGCGTTTGTTGGGAGTCCTTGAATGTTTAGCTTGAAAGCAAACTAAGTTTGAAGTTCGCTTTGTATAAACTATGATCTTGTAGATTTCAAGCGTTGACTTATTTAGTGGATTGTTATTTCTTATTTCACATTCACTGCGTAAGATTTTGTTTTATAGAATGTACAGATATGGTCTTCAGAAAATAAGAAATTAATTTCCTACATTCTAATAGAGGCAGAAAACCATAATTTTAACTGCTTGTCTAAAAATGTAAATATCATCTTAAGTTCCTGGCACGTTTGTGCGTGAGGAGTATTGTTGTTGCATACAATCCCTCGGAGGTAACACGCCCAGGGCAGCATGTCGAGTAGTTCGCCCGTAATTTCAGGATAACGACGGTATCGTCGCCCTATCCTTTCAAAGGCAATTTAACGTGACCACAATCACATTCTCCATGGGTTATTGGGGGCTAATGCCCAGAGGAACGGCGTCGCGTGTAAAGCGTTTGCTCAAGTTTGCTATAACCGCGTGATCGTGTCGTGAATAAACTCTGGCCGCAGATTGACCGGACGTTTGTCGAACAAACCAGGAGTGCTGGTCTCTGGTTATTACCAAAGCAACGAGACGTTCCTTCGCGTGGTCAAATAAATTTGGGATTCCTGACGCTTCTGAAGCAATGGCTTGTGCATACGACGTGAAGGTGCGCGAGTTTAGAGCTGTTTCACAGAAGGGCGATTTGGGGCGAACATTGGTTGGCTGCGGGAATTGTTATGGATTCAAATGGTAGATATTGCAGTAGATTTTTGGATATTAGAATATCATTTATAGCCACACACTATGTTCTTTTCATTTCATTTTATTTGTAGTAATTTTAGTTAATTTTTAGTTTCATGTTTTTAAGGTTATTAACAGTTCCTACTGCTGCCTCGCTTTTATTATAATTTTACTATCTTTATATGCAGTATACCTTCCATTTAAGGAGTAATAAAGTCGTAATAATAATAATAGATATTTAAAGAATTTTCTTGTGAATCGGAGCTGTTAGGTTTTCGCTTCGGCGATTTCTCTAAATGCTTTTGTATATAAAATGAGTCGTGCGTATAATAAAGTAAAATAAAATAAAATTTATTTTGAGAAAGTTACCCAGTTTTTGTAAGAATACACTGTGGAGTAGAGAAATATGGAATGAAACCAATGAAAAAGTACTTTATAATTTGACTGTTCCAAGTTTGTTGGTGTTGTATTATTAGGAAGTAGATATGTGATTTTATGATTGACTGAAAGTGATTTTTTGTAGACAGTTCGTACGTTAAAATGTTAACTCCGCTGCATTATTTTAGATTTCAAGAAAAAAACAATGCTAGCCCCTATTTTAGACTGTGAAACAGTAATCTAACAGATAGCACCTTCCTTTCAGAGTTCCTCAGTCAAATTCTCGAGAATCGCGTTGTCTGGCATAATAAGCGTTTTACGGAACATTGTTGAAATCGTAGAATTGTCGAAGAGCTGGTAATGGAAGGTAATCTCCCTGGAAATTGGTGTTCGGATGCCTCAATTCAATTGGCTCCATTCTGACAATTTCCTCCTTTGAAATGAAACAAACAGCATTTCACGAAGACACTGAAGCAAACACTTCCCCCTTGTTTGCTTCTGGCGAAAATGTTAAAGCTGATCTTATTAAAAACGCTTTCTGGCTTCCAGTTTCAGTGAGACAATACAAGAATATTGTTGATAGCGGGTTACCAGAGTTCGACATGCATTTACATTAAATAACCTGCAATATCAATAGGTATCGTACTATAAATATCAATTGTATTTATTCAAGACGAAGTAAATAAATAAAATTGGTTCTCCAACGGCAAAGTGACATAAAATACAAATAAAATGAATTTCTAATAACACGCAAGAATTTCTATTATTCACTCTAGAAATAAAACCCACAAACGTTCCCAAGTACCCTAAGTATTCTCACAATCGACAGAAAATATTACACCAAACAAATCGAACTAGCGAAGGGCAGGAATGTTACTGGAACATCGTGCTCTTCAAAGATTTTTCTCGTTCCGCGATGTCTAGAAGTTCGTCGTGTTTCCGCGAACGATACCAGCGGAACTCGGTGCCGAGGCGACTATGTAAATCAGCGTTAAATTATTATCCGTGTAACAAGTTTCTTATTTATCGCCGATTAATTTTGCCCCTGCCCCGATCGGGACACTGTCGTCGGATATAACACTCGAGTGGGTACAAAAGGACGAGCGCGAAGGGATCGCTGGGCGAGGGACGCGCGGGGGAAGGGCTGCCGTGTTCTGACCTTATCTAGCGACGTACGAGTGCCTTGTAACGCCGGTGGAACGCCGCGTAATTATGGTAGACAGGAGTAATTGCTCTCAGGAACTGGGAAGCAGTCCGAGTTGCGGCGTATATGCACGGGGCGCGCGAGTTAACTCGGCAAACTCCGCGGTGACCGTGTAACGCGAGGACTCCAGCCGCGATGCACGCCACAGAAACTGCTTGCCAGCCATTTTCATAACGAATTTTCCAATGTTTAAACCCGCGGACAGGCTTCCTCGCTCGTTCGCTTTATCGTGTGTATTCTGATACCCAGGCGATGTTACTCAAGTTCGATCGAATCAGAGCTTGGAAGTGGATCGCTGTATTTCTTTTAAGGGGGTATACCCGTTTGAACCCTCGGAAAATGTGTACATTTTGTGGATTTTTTTACAAGTCAGCGGCTTGATGAAGATTTCCCGTTTTTTTACTATCTTTACATAGTATTGTGAACTACTTAAAAAAAAAGTTTCAGTAAAAAAGGATTGTTTTTCGGAAGTTATGCATACATATCCGAAAGTCTCTCGATTTTAGACGGCTAAACGGTGGGCCTGAAAACAGCTGTATGTCGTGTCTGAAATCAAAAACAATAAAATCTTCTTATAAAGTATGTCAATAGCTATCGTTCAACGGGGCCGATTTTGAAAATTTTGAAAATTAAAGAAATGGTTAGAGATCAAAGGTAAAGTTAGATTTTTCTAAGAGAAAATGCCACCTTTTTTCTTTATAAATAATGAACGGGGAATCGGAATAAGAAAAGCCCTCGTTGGACGATGTGGAATCTTATTACGATCCTGCATGCAAAATTGGAAGTGAATTGGTTGAACGCAGCGCGAGTTTTTAGGCCCACCGTTTAGCCGTCTAAAATCGAGAGACTTTCGGATATGTATGCATAACTTCCGAAAAACAATAGTTTTTCAACTGAAACTTTTTTTTTCAAGTAGTTCATAATACTATGTAAAGATAGTAAAAAAAACGGGAAATCTTCATCAAGCCGTTGACTTGTAAAAAAATCCACAAAGTGTACACATTTTCCGAGGGTTCAAACGGGTATACCTCCTTAAGTGGACTAAGTAGGCAGTCAGATCGCTCGAAAATCAGGTATTTTTTGCGAATTAATTACAAGGAGATGAACACAAATTGTGACTAGTACGTTTGGGTAATGCTTATTAATACTATAAACAGTAAAAAAGAAATGATTTGAATATTATATACATATGTATGACAGCGCTACAGTCGTCTGATATGTAGGCGTTCTTTTTGGAGCCGCTGTAATTTTGCAGTGATTATGGCCGTAAGAAATTTAATTGTGAAATATCTTCTGAAATTTATACTTTGCCCTGGCCCCTATTCTCCCTGAACCTATTGAAAAAAAATCAAAATTATAAAAATGGTGGCTGCAAAACGGCAAATTTTAAAGAAACGTCATTTTTCGCCAGGGAAAAGAGCCATTCTATTTTTTTTTTTGACAAACCAGGAGTTTTTACAGACTTATGCGTAGGTTCAGGTCGTAACTAGACATGTTTCATATATGCTGAATTTTTTTCAAATCGACTGATACCTCCGTTTTTTCCCAATCACTGCAAAACGAAGAGGAAATATGATTCCGAGAAAAACGCGCTTAAAGTTTCGAAAGAGGAATCTATGTAGTCTACCTGCGTGCGCGCAGAAACGGTTTATGGCGCGCTCGACCTTTTCGGCTGTAAAATCCTCAATTTTGCGAATTTTAACATAAACCAAACGGCATTTTATTCGGGAAGGGTGGTACTTTCGAAAAATGCAACAAAAAGAAAATCGTGTTTCTGACTGCCTAGTCCCCTTAACAGGGTGCACTGGTAGATACATTTTGAAATGCTTTTGAAGTAGAGGTGACTGCAGAGTCTGGACATGAGGTTTTCTTATGGAATAAGAAATTTCCAGTCTTTATACAAGATCGTGGCAGGGAGTAATGCAGGGAAGCGTGGGGGAGGGGGGTTTGAACCAGGAATGAAAGCCGGAGTCCTGAGAACTGAACTGAATTTTCTCATAATTCTGTTAACACGGCTGATATTGTCTAAGCGGGGGACGCCGAGGTGTTGCACATGCAGCCGCGTCACGGTCATTAATAACGTTTAATCTCCCCTGCAGAAGCTGCGGGCGGAGAGAGGCAGCGGGGGCGCCCGCTTTCCTAGAGGAGCGGGGCCATTATCTGTCCACGACCGGCCTCTAATTCGCATAATTCGGTTTAGGCCCACATTAGGAGCGACGTTTATCCGACGTTGGCGTGGTCGTAAAAACGCGCGCCCGTCGCCGGCGACCCTGGAATTTACGAGCACCTTGGCCACATGCTGGCTAGGCGACTCTCTCCTCTCTCTTCTTCCTTCCTGCTCCCTCATCCACCCGCCGTCCCGTTTGCAAAAATTACCTGCTGGAAATGAAAGTGGCCCGATAACGGTCCCCTGATACGTAATCGGCCGCCAGAATTACGAGTCCCCCAGATGTAAGCTGGAGCATGGCGCCCGCGTCAACTTGCGTGGGACATGAAGGATTGTGTAGTTGAGGATCAGTGGTGCCAGACAGGAACATTCTCGATTCGTTCTGGATACTTCTCTGTGTGTTAATTTTGTTAGAGCAAGGGTTTCTTAAGGATGTATTGGACCTATTTTCAAAATAGTGCCAAGTTGATGAAAATTTGTGAGATTTTTAATCTTCCTGGTGTGCTCCAAAATTTTTAAACTAATTCACTAAACGGTTACTGAGTTATAACGATTTTATTTTTCACTGATTTTACACGTACTCTTATGGAAAGAGACGATCTTGACGGATAAACCATCTGAAAAAATGTTGAAGAAATA
This sequence comes from Andrena bucephala, assembly GCA_947577245.1. NCBI lineage: Eukaryota > Metazoa > Arthropoda > Insecta > Hymenoptera > Andrenidae > Andrena > Andrena bucephala. The sequence continues at coordinate 28,537,874 of OX387715.1, read as the reverse complement.
GTGCCAATGTTTTCAATTTTTTTTGTACATGCAGTATATGGGTAGATGAAAATATCTGCCGAGTTTCAGTTGTTTTCACTACACCGTTTTAAAGAAATAAATTATAACTTTAGAAAATTGTGAATTCTGGGCATTTTCACTGCCAAAAGTTTAGCAAATAATGCTTGAGAAAGCATTTGTAAAGTGAAAAATACCTTCCTAGGATTAAAAATAAGACTCCAACTGTCGTTCGAATTCCTTACATCTAGATTTACTATGCGTAAGACGCAGATATTCAAGTATTTCAAATTTCACATACTTTTGTCTGATATTGTACGTCCGATACATCCTTCGACGCATGAAAATCATAGGTTTTGCTTAGCAATTTTTTTCTTTTAAATTATGAACTCAATAGAAAATCTGATTAATTTCATATGTTACATCTTTTGTAGATAAAAAAAAATTTCAACAAAATAGTGGTGCTTGACTAAAATTTGTATTCGTTAAAAGATAACTTGCAATATTGGAGCCTCGAATAACGAATAAATTTTGTTATCTTTTATTTGTTATTTAAAATTTTTATTTCGATAAATATTTTGCCCATGCCTGTGCTAGAGCCGCGACGCGGTGTGTTCTTTACAATTGACTCGCCAATCGGCGTTGCAGGGATCAAATTTTGTTTTTAATCTTCAAGGGATGCATAATAAATGTCATTGCTCAGATTTTCTATCGAGTTCATTATTTAAAAGAAAAAAATTGTTAAACAAACCATGATTTTCATGCGTCCAAGGTGGCACCTCCCCCTTAACGCGGGGGCCTCGCACCCCTAACAGGTCCACGACCTTGGAACCCCATCACCCAGTTGTTATTCGACCTATAATGCCGAGTTTACACCAGACGAGTGTTCGGCCGAGTGAGCCCACTGGGCCGAGCACTCGCCCAGTCTGAACGCATATTCTAGTACTCGGCCGAGTAATCCGACGGGCAAATCGACAGATTTTCACTGGGCCGAGTAGCAGACCGAGTGACTCGTCAGGTGTAAGCCCAGCTTAAGAAAAACCTAAAACTTACCTTCAACTTGCCAGTACCTACTTCGAATACATTTGTATCCAAGAACCCTTGAACAGGGTAAGTCTTCTAGATCCCCTAGAAACTATTCGTATCCATTCACGAATTCTCACAGCCATCTAAATTTACATCTATACCCTCAAACATTTAGCGTACGTGTCGAAGAATGTAGAAACACTATTCCATCCTTTGTACCAGTCGATCGTGGCCCGCTGCTACTTTACTGGAAAATGAAAGTCAGTCAATGCCGATCAAAGGGCCGTGTTCCCTATAGATACTCCCGTGAGCACTGGTTCTATTCACCGCGCGGGGAACGTTCGACTAGCATCTCTCTGGAGTGCGTGTCGGAGGCGGAGGAAACTAACCTAAGATCCGACGAGTCGATAGCGATGGTCGAGAGTGGTTCAAGTTATTGATCATCGTGGCATGAGATGCACCCTTGGCTCGCAGGTGCACTGACGCAGCGCACAGTCGCCGAGGCGCGGCGTTACTACCCCTGCAGGAGCCCTCCTCGCTCCTGATGAAACTGCTCGAGCATGTCCTCGCGAGCCGGTTTATTCTTCTTACCTCGCTATTGGAATTTCATTTTCTTTACCGAGCCCCGCGTCACTGGGGCGTGTGTTCTTGCTGCTGGACAACCTTTGAATTATTAAGCTGCCCCATAGACGAGACGTCGCTTTCGTTAGGTCGGAACAAAAGCGTTCTCTGCTCCTGGCAGATACGACTTCGACGACAGAACGCATTTTTGCGAATAAAGTCTGATTATAATTCTACAGATATTCTTATTCTGAATTCTATGTATTTTAAGGTTCTCTCGCTTAAAATCTTAATAGAGGGCGGTAGCGTCTTTTGTATGATTTTAAATTGAGTTTTAATTGAATGTAAAATTTGCCCGCGTGTTTCAAAGGGCGCGTGATGAGACATTTTCGGTGGTACCGAGTGGAGACTGAAACTTGTTGGCTGCGTTTAAATTCTTCCGCAAGATTCCCTCGTTAGCGCTTAGATTGAAGTCCAAACAGAAGTTTATTTCAATTCCACCGCTCCTGGTGCATTTTATTTTAAATGCATTCGGCCGCTCGAAAAATCGCTCTATTTGCATATAGCCGTGAATAGCGTGCAGTGGGGTTCACCAAATGAAAAATGCAACAGCCGTGCAGGATGTGACGGCAAACTCCTCGCGCACCTGTATGGCTCCTCCTGCGCATACAGGTGTGCAGAAGAATGCGCTATTGTTAACAGATCTTTGAACTTTGACAGCTACTTAGAAGGTTGATATTGCACGACCACCTGGTAGGCTGATTCAAACTCAAATTCGATAATTTTTGCTAAGTAATTAACCGCGGAAACTATGGCTAAGCTTGATGAAAAGCGCGGAAGGTAATTGTAATTCGGTTCCAAGAATGTACAATAATTGAAAATTGCGGTAAATTAAGTAAGTAATTTTTTAAGTAAGTTGGGTAATAATAATAATAATTTTTCGGTCGATATCACTTCGATATTTATAATTATTTGGAAAATTCGTAGCGATCCTATTTTGCAGAGATGAGCAAAATTTATATTTAAATAAAATTTCTAATAACGAATAGAAGTTAGAAAAATTATTTATCATGTGTTGAATAAAGTTAACTCGAGTTAACGAACGAATGACGACTAATTTTTTTTACTTTTATTCGGTGTTGAAAATTTTATTTAAATACAAATTTTGCTATCTCTGTATCTTTGGTATTTCGACTCCAGCTATTTATATAAATCTAATTATTTTTTAGGCAATTATTATTATTATTAATAATCGTCTTTAATGCTTCGCACAATTTCCAGATTATACACCATATACAGATAATCGTTAAGGTTTACGTAGTTGTTATATCTTGTTAAAAGTTTGTTTAAGAATGTTCAGTAGTCTATATTATTCGTTATCTCTGCATATTTCATTCGATGTAAACGATAACACGTTAACCGGGGTATAAAACGCCCGATTCATTAAGCAAACGACATCAAACGTTGAGCAATATGTTAATAGCGCGGGATCGTTTCCATATTAAAGCGAAATTGGAAATTGGTTTGCAAGGTAAATGCCGCGTGGCGACAGATGAATTGTAAGCGCGTTTGTCAAATTAATGAGGAGGAGAATTGCGCGTAAAACTGTACAAATTATTCCCTTATCTTCCCGGTTGGAATTCATCGCGCATGAAATATCGGGAAATCATCGTCTTAATCTGCATTCCGCGAACAGCGCAGAATCACAGGAATTGCGATATTAATTCTACCATCCGCTCAAGTACACGAACTAATTATCAATTAGCTTAGGCGACAAACAGGCGAGACGTTCGCGACACGTGATTATATAGACGCGAATGCGAGAACTCGAGTAGTTGTAACATTTTATGAGCAGCCCGTGCATGTTGCCACTAATAGAGAAGTTCGAGGCGTAGTTTTCGAGGTGGAAACGAGTGTTGCCAGAGGAGCAGGGAGGATCAAATTATTATTGCAGGTTAGCGTGAAAACGAAGTTTCAGTTTCTACGCGAGCAAGCTAAAAGCCTGGATGTCTCGCGGAGGAAGCTTCCTCGAATGCACCTAATTATTTGCATCGTGCTCGCAGTTGGCGATCTTCTTTCCGCCGCGCAGAACGAAATGACTTGCCAGGGGAACGTGGTTAACGCAAGTAACTGTGCGCCATTTCTATTTCAGCACTCATTTGCATAAAGGGTTTTAATACTCCCTTGTTGTACACGGAGCAACACCGTGCTGGTCCAAACTTAGAGCTCTTACTTTTGACCCGTCGGGTACCCGGGTAGCCGGAAATTACCCGAAACAACTTCAAGCCATTGAATGTGGTATTGTTCAATCATATTTGGCTAACATCAGACTATACCACAGACAATACTACATTCAATGGCTTGAAGTTGTTTCGGGTAATTTCCGGCTACCCGGGTACCCGACGGGTCAAAAGTAAGAGCTCTTGTGTGACTAACTCGAATACTTGAAATTGCGAGGACATCTTCGCGATCCAATTATTAAATATTAAGTGTAGGAAAGAGTTTTGCGGGTTTTTTGGAAATGTTCGACTTTTATTTTATAAAGAAATGAAAGGAGCTCAATCATTAAAATATTCATGCGGATTCCATTGCGATAGGAACTTGGTTTTGATGTGATAAAGTCATCGACACATTTTCGGACATCGTCAATACGATAGAATCATTTAAACAAGTGGTAATTACTTGGAACTAAGTCTGGCGAGCAGGAAGAATTTCCCAGCCCAAGCTGAAGCTTAGGGGAAAGCGGGGCAATTCCGGCCAGCGGGTAATTCCGGTCACTTCTATTTCTTTAAATAAAAACCGCGTGACTTGACTCTGTATGGTACTCCCACTTGTTAATGATGCGGCAAGGTAAAATTCATGGTTTCCATGACAATAACAGTCTTTTGATTAAAAAAAATCCGGGAGGGTTCATTTCGCACCGTAATCTTATAACAGTGGTCGAGTGTGAAGCAAGGTAAGTTAGTACATGGAATAGATATGAATTATTAATATTAATCTCATTAAATAGAGGAATGTTTCTACTTTCGAACTCACATTTGGTTTTTGGTGATATGTATATTCAATTCAGTGTATTACTTCAAATATCTGAACATAAGGTGTGGGGTAATACCGGCCAAAAGTGAGGGGTAATTCCAGCCAGATTTTAAAATTGCTTTTTTTCTGGCTTAGATGCCACGTACAATTCAAATATTTGTGACGAAAAAATAGAGCACGATATTTGCTCCTTTTGCAAAGATAACGGAAAAAGTGTTGAAATGTGGTTTCGGTGCACAGTATGTGGTCAATGGGCACATGCAGAATGTTCAGGATGGGATACCCCTGAAGAATACATTTGTGATATATGTACTAATTAATTTTAAAATAAAAAATAACACAATTTTTATTAATTTAACAATTTTCCTATCTCTTTTATAAAAAAAAAATCATGGCCGGAATTACCCCACTAGTGGGGTAATTCGGGCCAAATGACTATTTTTGTGTTATTGCTCCCAATTTTGTTACAACATAAATTTATGCTTTCTCGGTCATACTAATACAAACTAGACACTTCAAACTATCAATCAGTATAAAAAAAATAACAAATGTGTAACTTGTTCAAATTTTATAGCATTTACTGCTTATGTGGCCGGAATTACCCCGCTTTCCCCTACTTCTTTCGTTACTCGAGCAGCATGCAGTCGGCCGTTGTCGTGCGGCAAATGGTTTCTTTTTCTCCAATTCATCACTTAAATTGATCAACTGATGTTGATATCGCTTAGTAATAACGAGTGAACGTCAACGCTGTAAACGATCTAAAGAGCGGGAAGACATCTCCGTTTGAAGTAATTTTGTAGACTATTAAGTAGCTTTATTACCCGGCTTCGCCCGAAATTTAGAATCTGATTTAAAGAAAATAAAATTTTTATTTTTTATTTTTTTCTGTGAAAATAACGGCAATATACGACAAAAGTGTGTCAAATAATTTTTTTCATATGAATAAATATCCCAAGAACCAGATACAATTATACAATTTTCGATTTATTTCACACCTCGAGAAAAAAATCCCAAAACTGATCAATTATTAGGCGCCGAGAACATATGTAACCCCTTAAGATCAAACCGAAAGCACAGAATTTTTCCCTACCCCTAATAACAATTTAAAAATCACAATACACTGCACACGTGCTTCTGGAATCAGAAAATTCGTTCCGTTCAACTGGCTTTCCTATTCCCACCGTCAGAGGACACAAATAAAGTACCTATTTTTGTCGCGTCATAGTGTACCATGTTTCCGAGAGGTGGAATAAAATTTCACGTTCGATGTGCCAAGTTCTGAATTTAGCGTCCCGTTCAGGTGGAAATTTTCTGATTCGATAAAAAATTCCACGCGACGCGTGACTCAGCCCGCGCCTAATTCGAACTGTTCGACGAAATTATCATCCTCGCGTGAACGATCTCGGACGAGAATGGACAAGACAAGGACGCAGCTGGTTCCTGAAATTAGTCCTCCAGCTTGTGCCGGCCGTGTCAAGCGTGGTAATAGACCTTGTCTAGAGACGTCCAAACGCAATGTACGCGCATAGTGGATCCCGGCGGAGCGTCCGTTTACGCGCAGCGTGTGCCGAGGAGCGCGTATAATTGGCAATGGAATATTATTATTGCACGACGTGACGCGAAGCTGATGAAGGGGGTTAACGGGGAGGGAGAGCCGGAGAGATGCTGTCAGGAATCGTTGCCTCTACGGAATTACACTCGTCGAACGAGATTTGCGCTGTATGCGCGGGAAATTCATGGGAAATCGCGCGGGACCCGATGGAGCAACGACGAGTACAATAATGAGAGATAACATCGCGTGTACATTGTAAACGACGCGGGTCCCTTGGAATTTTATGGCCGAGGTTTTTGCACTACTACAGAGAGTCCTTGCACGGGGTGTAAAACTGGTCAGGGTGTTGGGGGGGGGGGGGGGTGAAGATAGGGTACTGGAAACATTTATTGCATCGCTCGAATATTAAACACGTTATCACTTATACCTCTTTTATTATTAGTGTCAGGAAAATACTACTGTAAAATATTTATTGCAAAAATGTGCAGCTCACTCTCTTGGCGAAAATAAGTTGGATACGAATTATTTTATCAATCATATTACTACGTAAATTTAAAAGTAATGCAATAAATATTCCCAGTGATATACACATCCAGATTGGTGGAGGTTCATTGGGGAGAATTTAGCATGAAATTTTCCTTCAATTTGCAACCGATGCTGAATATTCCTTCATAAACTTCTAAATTAACAATCAGAAACACTTTGTGTACATGCTATGAAAGAAGAAGACGAATAAAGAGATGGATGAAAATACTACGTAAAATCTAAGATATTCAGTCTCTCCCAGAGATGGGCAAAAAATTATTAAACGATTTTATTCAGCTTCGATCCTCTGTTTGTTTGTTTGTATGTATATATGTTTGTATGTATAGTAACTGTCTCTGGTAACTCAAATTTAACCCACTTCCAACTATTCAATTGTCTTGGAACTTTGCCGGCATGCGTAGTTTGGATGACAATACAATATTTTTAAAAAATTAATCCCGAGCGGGTGAAAAAATTATCCAGTCATCAATAAATATAACCCATAACCACAAATCCAAACGACTTAAAATCAGCCACTCGCGTTGTTTACGAAAACATGAAATTTGAAATTAAATGAAAGATATTTCTAAAGAAGTCTGAGCTGCGAAATGTAAAACCATAAACACTAAAAACTAGAAAATAAAAAATATATAAAAAAAATTCGATGTTAAACGATTTTATTAAAAATGCACTGAAATCTAAAAAATAATTTTTTTCATGTACTGCAATTTTGATGGTGTTTTTCACTTTAAATACAATCGTGGAGCAGGGTATCTCACAACAAATTCATTTCGATGCTTGATGCTGTATTAAATTGATTCATATTCTGTTATAAAAAATCCTGCTCCACGATTTTATTTAAAGTGAAAAACTCCATCGAAATTGCAGTACAAGAAAAAAATTATTTTTTAGATTTCAGTGTGTTTTTAGTAAAATCAATTAACATAAAATTTTTTTTTATATATTTTTTTACACAAATTTTCGTACACAAATTTTTATTTAAAACAACTTTTCGCCCATCTCTGGTCTCTCCCAGCAGCTTGAGTTTCTAACGTTCCACCGCAGGAACCTCCACAGCATCGCGGAAATTGAAAGGAACGAAAGGAGGTGGCATCGATAGGCGTCTCCCTTGTCAGAGGGGCAGAAATTTCAATTATCGCCCGCGTCGTCAGACGTCCACCGTCGACCACGCGTGTACAGTTACTATCGCGGTGTTCGTTGGGGGAAAAGCCAGCGAAGGAAGAACTTAACGAGTGTAAGGCACATCCTGCATTTCATTTCCTCGCCTTTAAATTGAGGTTCTTTCACTGCTCTGGGTCAATTCAGTTCCGTCTGACGCTTACGCCTTTCAGCGGCCCTGCAGCGTCGCGGTTGCCTCGATTCTCTTGAACGCAACGTTCCAAGATGCCCGCGGCACGATATAGAAACTCGTCGCGCGAATGTCGCATGTAAATGCACGCTATTCAGACGGCTCGGCGACCAAAATACGGCCCCCGCTTCAAGAAGGAACGTTACACGTTTCAATAAGTTTCATTGAACGAAGGGCCGCGTTCGGGGACCGCTTATCGCTTACAGGGACAACGAATCGTAATCATCATCTTTTTCATTGCGTACAAAGGTACGTAAAGACTCGGCCGCTTTATTCAGCAGCCCATCAGTTATTGAAGAAAAGAAGCGGACAGGAAACAGCCAAGGGTTGGATGGGAGCATTCAGGGATGAGAGTCGTGATCGATAACGGCCAAGCTGTTGCTTGTAAAACGTGTCCCCTCATCTCGATCGATGTTGCGGTAAACGTAACGGGAATTTCATTAAATTAATTCGACGAAATGCATAGGGTGTAGAATTCAAATGAACGAACATCTGAGTGTCTGTGCAACTGGATATACAGCTTCGCTCGTAAGAAGGTTAACGATCTTGATTACCTTCAAAAGTTAATTAATGTAATTATCGTGGAACGTCAACGGTAATAATTAGGTGTTAGATAAAAGAAGTTCTAACTCCTACATTTCGCATTCTGCGCTCCAGTTACCCACAAGCTACTACGCTCAAGTTCATTCCAACGTCGAGTTTTATAAAGGCTCGAAGAGAATTGATTTTCCAATGCATTGCAGTTTCGAATTCTGAAGAATTGTTCACTGACGATCGAATCCATGTAGCACGAACGAGGTCGGCTGCCAGGCTGTCTCCGTCTCGGCTATCCGCGCTCGTCTAACCGAGCGACGCCGACGGCCCGTGATTTTTAAGAAACGCTGTGCTCGCCGAGAGATAAGGAATTTTCCGTCGTTACATCGTAGATTCGTGGCGCGCTCTCGGTACGCTCCGACCCGCGTAATATCGTTCCGTACGCGACACGAGGAACGTTCCGCGAGTGCTCGTAATGGTCTCTCGAATCTCCCGAGCGACCGAGCTTACAGGAGAGATTCCCCCCCCCCCCCCCCCGCGGAAATTCGCCGACAATATTTCCTACCAGACAGTTATCCGAGTAATAAGCTCTTCGTACAAGCTGGCAGAATATTTCGGCTAGTATTGCGTGCGACGCAATGCCCGATCACCGATGCACAGTCCTCTGCATTTCCCTGCCTCTCGAATCATTTCTACCGTCCATTAGCGTAAAAGCTTCCAATCTCGCTGCTGAAAAACGCGGGCTCGCGATTTCTCGCAACATCCACGTTTCTCAATGATTTTCCACTGGCCGATTCTCGCCAGACTCGGGATAAAGGGAAATCTGTCGGAGCAAGGTCCAGCAGCGTGACGGATGAATTAATGCGTTCTAGATAAATTACGATTCTTGTCAAAGAATATTCCCTTTCCTCGTATTAAATAAGCTCGGCTGCTCTGAATTTCAATTAGAGTCGATGCATATCAGGCACGAGACACTTCTTAACACGTTCCGTGCCGCGTGGGCCACCGGTGGTCCACGATATTTCACGGCGAGATTTTTAAATTTCATTGCACCACAAAAGGAAAACAGATGCATCTGAATTAACCGAATTAACATTGGTGATATAATAAAGACATATTATTATTATCTATCATATATATATAAAAAATGGACTTTTATTCAAAGGAAAATGTTATTTCCCAATTCAGCATTGAAATCAAAATACACCAAGAGAAAACCAAAATTACAAAACATGAAATACTACTTTTTACAGTTCTACTAAAAATCTGTATTTCCATCGTGGCGGGGAACATGTTGAACATATGTGACTTGATTCGTTGACAGAAATCAGCTGTTTCATAAGTATCATCCTCGGATAACGTTTCTAGCACATTTTTACGGTGTTAAAAATGGTCCGTTACTTATATGGAAAGCCAGCTTGCGCAGGTTTTGTCGTGGGCGGGGAAGCACGAAGCTTATTCCGAAGTTGAGGGGCAGTTTAGCCGAGGAGCGGTGGAGTTATGCTAGATACGTAGCACGTATCGGGCGCGACGTCGGAATGTAATTAAGAGAGAAGGCGAATCGTGTGTGTACCATTGTATGTCAATTACGCTTCGAGCGGCTATTCGTACGACTTCCGGCAAGCTTAATTGTCTCGTTGCTGGCCCGTCGATCGTCTGTATTTAGGTTACGTGCACAGAGACGCTTCATTCGTTACGAAGGTCAATAATAGCCTGTCAGTAATGTTTTCATCTGGACGTCGGGTCAAGATCGATCGTTAAACCGCCGTTAGACGCCATTTGGAATTTCCACCGGATTCGATGAGGGTCTGGGGACAAGTGGCCGTCGCCATTGGCTGGTCCCCATCCTCGTCTGGCAGTATAGAAACAGTCCGCAACAATTTTTCGGGGAAACACTGGGCACTTAGGATCACTGTTCTTTATCTCGGGATAGGAACGATGCTCAGCTGTTGCCAGATGCTCGGTTACGGGTGAGTTCAGTTGCAAAATACTGCGTTCCTGGGATTTCTCCGTGATTGATCGACCATGACAGGTGAGGGATGCGTTCTGCTGCAGTATCTCCTCGAAAAAATCGACAGCCGCCTACAGGCACGTTATTTCCTTGTCGAAGTAGATATGGAATGGATGTGACAGACAAGGCTGCCTTGTCACTGGCGGCGGTATACGAAATATTTGAAAAGTGTGAAAAGGCAATTGGTGTTATAGGGTGACCTGTCCAGTAAATGAACACCCCCCGGTGAATGAACGTTGCTCATGTAATCCGAAAAATTAAGGCCTATCGCGCTCATTTCAGGTTGATACTTACACCGAAATTTAGAGTGGACACCCACAGACGTCTCGCAAAAGCGTTTTTCTTTTTACTTATAATTTATATGGCATTAATTCCGATTATTCAACAATTGTCCTCAAAGCCGTTTATTCACTGGCAAACGTGGACATTTCTTACTTTACCAATGAATGAACAACTTACCCTGTCTTTTTTTCTCTTGACACTTTCGCCGCCAGTGTGGAGATTAGGTTAACCCACCCTAGAAAATAAATTTCAACTATGCACGATTATGATCTTATAAGACTACTAAAGTATAAAATCAATAATACTATTGCAAGTGGAGAATGAAATTGGCCCATTTTTTATTTAATCCTCTGCCAAACTTTTAATGAAAGTTATAACTAACAAACATTGCTAGAATGGTGTTCCGGGATGTCTGACTTTATTAATAAAACAGCTCTCTTGTAGCAATAACATTCAGGGGATTAAATAACGACTTTTGAATACTAATTTTAACAGACATGCAGCTTAAGTCTTCATTCACTGGACATGTCACCCTAAGTCTTCAGTTTACTGCGAACGACCGAAGAACCATTCGATAGACAACAGATAACATTTTCTTGTAAACCTAATGCATCCGTTGAGCTTCGATCATTTTTTAACATCTATACTTTTCTTCAGTCCGCATAAAAATATCCCCCCGCATTTTACTACACGTATGTTCACAACTGCAATCTATCACCCCGTGCCTTTAGAATTCAACCCAACTTCACATTTATCTTCCTTAAAAATGTATAATGGAAAGATCTTGATCCCCTTCGCGAGATGCAACTGTAACTGCCTCCACGATCGATGAATACATATCCCAGAAAACTTGAAGGAGAACGATGCCAAGCGTTCGCTCCGAAACGTCCGACTTATCAAGTTTCAGCTGCAACTCAATGATTCTGTTTAACAGGAGGTATTGTTAAATCCGAGCGCACGCATTGTTTCCTTGGCGACCGTAGTTCTTACCATAATTGATCAATATTCAAGCCCCGTAAGCAGCAAGCTCGCTGTATATCCCCGTGCGCATTAGTGCGCAATAAAAACCGTCTGTAAAAGGTAGTACGGAGCATTGTTATTGCGCGCGGGCAAGGAAACCGTACTGTTTTCGCAAAACCGGTTCAGTAGATTAAGTATTTTTCGAATATCTTTATTCTTGGACGCTTTACGCGTTTCGTAGCGGAATACGTTATGCAAAGTGGCCGTGCACCGCGCTCCCTCATCTCTCTCCCCGGCGCACTGTGCACGCGATGCTGGAAAATTCGACGATCGATGTCTTACACGGTGTTAAAAAAACTCGGACACTTTTCTCGAGATCAATGTTAGACGTCAGAATAGTAAAAATGGTTGAGATGTGCAGTGGCGGATGTAACGGATGGCCGAGATGAGAAGTTTTGCCGCCTAGGCTCCTGGCCAGAAGGCTCAGCCCCTTGCTCCATCTTCCATAAAAATTTTGATTTTATCCAAACAATATATTTTTCTTCGTTTCCCAGAATTTTCATACAAAACGCGCGTAAATTTATTTTTAATTCTGTTATGTATACAAGGTGTCTCAGAACGATTGTCACCTGGGCTTTTTTTTTCTCTTAAATTCGCCACTGGAGATATGCGTGCGCTCACTAAGGTTTAAGTCAGTCTTTCAACTACTTACAAGTTTGTTTTGTATTACCGAGAATACACAACAAAGACACCCGTAGATAAAATAGCATCTGGATTATGCTATTGGATTCGTATCTTCACAAGTGGCACTCTCAGTTTTTTAAATTATATTGAAAATTTTATATGTTCAATGATACTGAAAGATTAAGTGTAACGAACAGTCAGTTGAGTGTGTTTTGAAAGAAATTGTTATTTTATAGAATCCTATAGCGCAATCGAGCCTGATCAACGTGCCCCAAATTATTTTTGAAAATACACTTGGAGAAGTCGTATCGGGTTGAAGATGCGAAGCGTTGTCATTAAGAGTTTGCTTAGAAATTAGGAGAGCAACACGCGAATTGTTCGAATGAGGAATTGGGTCAATAATTTGCTTGGAATTCGTGGCATTCGTGCTCGAAATGTACCAGCTGGGAATATGAAACGCGGTGCCCATGATTTCCGTCTGCTTCACGCGGAGATAGTTAAAGTTTGATAGTACAGCTTTAGGTGTTCAGTTAATTTGAATCTCCAACAGTTAGAGCTTGATTTTATAATGTTCTTAGTAACTGATGTTGAATTTCCTCTGCTATGAACAACAGGATAATAAAACCAGTATCATAATTACTAATAATCCTGATAAGAATTTTTATAAAATTGTAGTTTTCTAGGTCAATCGTTGTTGACGATACATGCTGAAGTATGAGGAAATTGATAAAATTCACTGCTCAGCTATTATTTAAAGATTTACAGTTTCAAATATCGTCGCTTTAATAATGAAACCCCGTAGTTTGGAACAACCTATGGCCTATGCTAATTATTGTTTGCGTTGATTGTAATATTAACATCCGAAGCTGGTTTTAGTCTTGAGTTTTACATTGTATTCATCTATTCGAGATCAGAAAAACATCAATGTTTTCCTTGTTCCCTTCTCAGTAGGAAGCGAATGCACGCGTTTATTCAGTGGGAATTTACACGGGGATATTTTCATCGGAGAACGACAGGACATGCGATCGTATTTACACTGTTGACAGGCTGTTCGAGTTGCTTCAAAATCCAGTGCATCGGGGTGTATCGAGATGCACTGGTCGAAAATATAAAGTGTGTGAAATACCAGCGACATTCGATCCTAGTATTTTCCATCATTCACCGATTCGCAATATTTACAACCATAATATCCTTCTTTACATGAGGTAATATTTATGAAACAAGACGCAAGTTGATTGCAGAAAAATTATAACGCTACAAATCAAAATATTCAGTGTAACTCGATTATTTCTATAACACAGCATTTTTTAAATTCACCTTTTTCCTCCAAATTTTTGGTTTCCCAAATTGCAGTAAATTTAAAAAATAAATTAACATTGTGTCAAAGATTCATGCACTTTGCAAGTAACTTTTAAAACTCCTGCAATATGAAGTTTATATGCCTGAAAAACACGCTACTCTCCAGGCAGAAATTCTATAACCGCAAATGTGACGAAAAGTCCGCTCAGAATGGGAGTGGTGTGAAACTAAAGGACCAACGAAAAGGCCAGAGACCCACAATAAAGCGTCATTTCTACAGTCATAACAGTATATTGCCTTTCGCTGTTTCTTCCAAGGGTGACCGATTCCACTTTATTTCGTCCACGATTTTCCCCTTTTGCTGGTCCATTAGCCGAACATTCAGGGGCGAATCTCTGGCCCCTAAAGTTCAAGCTAGTGTACAAAATTTAAATAAACGTTCTTACATTCTTATCGTTGGAACCTCTCGCATCAGTTGCCCCAATTTTCAGCTAACCAATGCCACGATTTTTTAAAAAAAATCGTTACCACCACCCTGTCCTCTCAAAATTGGCCAACAGGTATAAAAACACCTTCCTTCCGCATTCGTCAAGGGACGCACGATGATCTGGAAAAAAGCAGACACGAAGGGGGAACGGAAACGCGAAACGGCGAAAATTCGGATGGCCGCGAAATTCGTAAGGCGTCCTTGGGCACCACCGGTTTCTGCCTAGCCATCAAGGTGAGCGGATACGTATCGAAAGCGAGCGTAATTGTCATTGAAACAAAACGCTGTTGTCAGTGCCCATAAAGGCGCGGGAGGGGGGAGGGGGGGGGGGGGCAGCGCACACGATGATTCATTTATGAGGATCGCATGAATAAGCGATTGTATCTGAAATCAGTCAGTCATTTACCGAAAGTGGCGCGGCGTGGAATGTGAAAGAATGGTGAAACGTCGGGAAAATGGAATGGGATTTTATCGGCCGTGATTCAAGGACGCGGGTAATACTCGCCCGGAGGCCCGTTCAGCGCAAATAAATTGCAGCGATAACTCCATAAAAATTCAAATGTATTCAATATCTATGCAACCGGGGCTGGGGCTTCTTCTCCAACGCGATGCCTGGGCGCGGAAGTCACGGGAGCGGATTTTTCAAAATATCTGCGGCACGCGGGGATGGATCCCAGCAACTTTTAATTGAAAATTTACCGGAACGAGCAGCCTTCGAACTTGACGGTGTTTTTAAGAAAAAGTTGCTTCCAACGACGGCCCTTAAATAATGGCCTTTTTAAATAAACATGATAAATTCTGGATTCAAGTTAAGACTTCTGAAATTTATTTGAGGCACGGTTTTGACATTTCTGGTTATATTTTTTACACGGTGGATAAGTGGCATCGGCTTTTCAAGGATTTAGATGTCTGCGGCCGGAAATAGAGTTACGGGCACGGGATTCTGGGAATCTGTGGAATCCTTCCCGCGATCATTCACTGGTGCGAATTCTAGGTACGCAGACGCGAGCGTGTAGTCGCACACGCCAGAAAAGATATACGGCTCTTCCCGTCGAGTAGAAAGCCGCCCTTCGAGTGCCCGCGAGACTAGTTATCGAGCTCAGCATCGAATTTGAATAAGTATTTGAATAAGTATTCGCCGGAATGCCGCGATGGAAGTGGTCTCACGTGAAAGGCTACGGATTTTTCAGGTTACGACGTCCGTCGTTCACCTTGCCAGCATCAACCTTCTTACCGCGTAATACCTACGGCTCCCTATCGCGTTTGTTGCTCATCTTATTTTTAAATAGACGCGCATCTCAAAATGCAAGCTCGTTTGCCCGGAGATTTAACATTCTCCATCGATTTTCTAACGATTTCATTAGACTGACGGTTGTACTTCGATCTTTGGTGCTAGTTCTAGAAGTATATCTCCGGCCGATTGTCCGAAAGGATACGGGTTCTACTACGGAAGTTTCGTAGAACCCCACATACGTATTTAGATCGTCGTATCGAGGTCCCAGGAGGCTGGGGTTATCTTATCAAAGTCGAACGATGTTGGATCTGTTGCATCGATTTTCCACATGTCAGCGATCATCAATTCATGTCTCATGAATTTAAAGTTACCACAGAATCCCACGGAAATCCCAGCTTCCTTGCTCATCGACACATATACCTATTATTTCTCCCACTCTGCGCCACCCACGCGAAACACCGCGCAGTCTTAATACATCCTTTGAACTATTTTAATCTTCTGTATTACCCACGAAACAGTACAACTATAATCAAAACCTTCGAAAGTATCGGCGATGCATGTAGTTATCATCTCGATAGCATTTTGCTGCAGCATGTGCGATGCCGATGCTATGTCGAAGCTGGAAGCTACCAGAACGCTGCCTGCAGTCCCGACACGTGTTCTGCTCCCTTCCACGGTTATCAGGAAACTATCCACCCGTTTATCACCGGACGGTCGCAACAGTTCAGCGTCCTTGTTGCCTGGAAACGCGGGCCCAGCGAAACTTGGCCGAACTTAACGAGTACATACGGCGGTGGCCCCAGCGATAACAGCGAGCAATTAAGACTGCACGGCAAAAGGAAGCTCCTTATCGCGACCACGTATCCCCGCCGGTGTTCTCGATCCATAGCATTTGTCGCGGCCGGCAATATCCTCCGTGGGGGCGATATGCAAAACGTTAACCCACATTCGGCGATGTGTAAATATTTATCGTAGCTGGGCCCAGTTGGCGAGAGCTAACGAGAGCCCCCCCTGTGGCAAATAAGCCACGTTCGATGGACAATTCGTGTCAGTCACTCGCGCGGGCCCGCCGCGTTGCCTCGTCAAACGGCGCCTTGTTTCAGCAGTGAACGAAAGTAGCTCGCGAACTCACGCGCCACGCGTCGCCCTGACGTCACGCGGGCCCCCCGAATTCCTACGAATGCGAATGAACGAGAGAAAATAGTGGGTGTCGTTTATGTAACCGTATTCTCGCCTGGGAACAATAAAGACATCTGTCCGCGTCCCTAGATACGCCTGGCAGCCACAAGCCTCTTTACCTCCAGGCGCGTTATCTTTTCGCTGGCAGAGTTCAACTTCGGCGAGAGGCCCTTTGAAACTTCCACGTTTCGCTCGACGAAATTACCAGTTACAGATTCTCGAGATTTCTCTCGCGGAGGTACGACGGTTCTTTGTTGGCGCTTGGTGCTTTCTTTGAAGTCCTCCTCGCAGGACTGATGCGATGTTTAACTGCGACTGTTGGTTATCTCTTTGCTTGCTCGGGGCAGGAACGGTCGAAGATGATCTTAAATTCTGGGTGGTGCTATGTCTGAATCATAATGACCAGGGAACACGAGCTTTACAGCCCACAGATGTAAATCTTCCTCTGGTCTTTGTTACTCTAACACGCTGACTGACGGCGGCGCGTTTTTACGTCGAGGGAGTTGCGCGTTCCGGGAAGCATCGGAGGCATTTCTCTAAACTTCACGACAATACGTTATGGAGGTTTTTATTAAAACACATTCCAATAGTCGTTTAGTCTGTTGCATCTTTTTTCTTTCTTAAAGACAACTGCATCACTTTTTAGTTTTTAATATAGAATTATTTCTAAAGGAAAGTCGTATTCTTAACTTAAAAAAAAATATATAGAAACAAACTTTATGTTAAACGATTTTATTAAAAATGCACTAAAAACTAAAAAATAATTCGTTTCTTGTACTGCAATTTCAATGGTGTTTTTTTCACTTTAAATAACATTGTAGAGCAGGGTATCTCACAACAAATTCATTTCGACGCTTGATGCTGCATTAAATTGATTCATGTGCTGTTATGAAAAATCATGCTCCACGATTTTATTTAAAGTGAAAAAACACCAATGAAATTGCAGTACAAGAAAATAATTATTTTTTAGTTTTTAGTGCATTTTTAATAAAATCGTTTAACATACAAATTTTTTTTTATATAAATTTTATTTTCTAGTTTCTAGTGTTTATGGATTTACATTTCGCAGCTCTGACTTCTTTGGAAATATCTTCTATTTAATTTCAAATCGCGATACGACTAGCGACCTAAACGCAGCGGCTTTTTGTCGTTTTCGTAAAGAACGGGAGTGGCTGATTTCAAGTCGTTTGGATTTGTGGTTATGGGTTATATTTATTAATGACTGGGTAATTTTTTCACCCGCTCGGGGTTAATTTTTTTAAAAAAATATTGTATTGTGAAGTGGGTTAAATTTGAGTCGTCAGATTTGAACCATACAAAAATACAAACAAACAAACAAACAGAGGATCGAAGCTGAATAAAATCGTTTAAAAATCAGAATGCCAAATGAAACAAAGAATAGGTAAAAATTTCTAAGAAACAATTACCTCGTGATGTTGTAAAAAGGTACAACGCGCGGGTAACCATGTTATAAAATAGGGCGCGGGTAACGAAAGGTTAAATACGTGTTCCCGCCGAGGGACATTTTCTGAAAAGCAACGAAAGCATTGTTCCAGAGTTCCGAATATCCAGTTTGAAACAAACCAAGTAATGAGTTCGCTACCTACGCTTTCTACAAAACTTTCCCAGTAGAGTCGATGGCTACTAAGGTTCCAGCCGACTTGAAGGTGCATTTTTCAAAACCCTACGCCACTCGAACCGTTAATCCACGTTACGGTCTTCCATTCGTTCCAATTCGCAGCAATCTTCTTCCAAATTCTTGTGTCCACATAATCGAGTTGAGCGATTTACAGCTGTGTGCCAGGAGGCTCGTACAGTGCGCACAGCGACGAGGCAGGAAGACTTTCGATTAGCCGGTGGATTTATGGCGGCAGGTAGTCTCGAGACGATTCCTTCAGCGACAGTCTACGAGCTTGTTCCGTTTTACAGGCTCGTAAAGCAGCACGTTCAAGTATCATAATGATCGGTAAATAGGGTCGAAAGAGACTGCCCTCCGACTCTGTTTTATAATTGAACGACCCCTCTGAGTCGGGCAACCTGCTCCGCGTCCAAGGGTTGCGAAGCCCGGCCTCACCGCCGAAGAATCTTCAAGTTATTCGATGATTCTTTGTCACTGCGTGATTCAGCTGCCATCTTGTTCCCAGGATCGTAATAAATCCCCGTTCGTCGCTTTTTCTCAGCACCGTTGCCACCTAACGGCGTTAATCCTCGGCGGCCAGAGGGCGATAAATTTCGAGGATCCTCGGCGGTGGCCAGCAAGTTTGTCGGCTCTTTTCGAAAATCCTGCCCGCAAACCGCCGCCTTTGGACGCTCGTCCATGCCCTCGTCTTTTTGCCGACGCTAGGTAGCCGCTTTTATGAGCGCAGAATACAAAGGACGACGCGGGACCGTCCAGGATGCCGCGGAATTTTTTCAGATGCAAGAAAAGTAACCTCGAGCGAGGCGGTTCTGCGCCCCGAAGCTTTGTAATTAATGGTACGTCCGTTGAATAATTGATTTCCAACAAACAATTCGCGACGGAGGCTTTTGCGTTCGGGATCGATAGCAGGTGGAAGTTTCGAGGCGAGCGGCGCGTAAAATTGAATTCAGCTGGTCGAATTAAAATTTAATCGGCAACGTAATCTCATTAAGTGACAGCCGTTTCGCGCTGCCGGGCTTTGTTTTAGTAGCCCCATTGTTATTACTATGGCTCGCGTAATTAGAGTCCGACGACGCTCGGCGAGCATCTTTCGCAGGGAGTTTTCTTGAAGCGTTTCAAGCGCTTCGCGCCCGTCGTCGCTGATGCACGTGGGATAATTGCCGCCGCGGACGAGTGCTTGCCGTTTTACGGGCGTAATTGAATTTAGCGCACGGTGGAGATGTACAGGGTGCCCCAGGGGGAAATCTAAATAGGTTGAGAGTGGATTCTGGGGAAATCAAAGGACTTACTTTTGGGGGAACGTTTGGGATCTTATTCTGCAGGTAATGTGTTACAGAGAAAGTTAAAGCAAAATCTCTTGGAGCATTGCTAATACTTTGAGCAGAGTGGTTGATGTTTTAAAGGAATTCGTGCAGGTCTGACACTGAATAGCCACCGAGATATTTAGTATTTGGGTTAACATGCTGAGTAGCCTTTACATCTTTTACTTTCAGAAGAAACCAAGATTGCAGTTTGCTTTTTAATATTAAATTACTAAATAGGTATTATTAAAATGGGTTTGAAATTTTGCAAAATAACATCACAAGCCTAAACGATGTGTTACTGAAGTAGTTATTCAACGTAGATCAAGATATTATCCACACGAGTAGAATTTATCAGGTTTCATTAATTTATCATTAATCGAGAATCAGACTAATAACGATGTATATGTATTTCGTTGCTTATAATTAGCTTCCGTTTCCACTCGCAGATTACGTGCACTTATTCCTCGATCACCCTGTATATTTAACTCGTCTCTGGAGACTGCACCAGCTCCACGGGGATGCAAAGTTGGAGAAGAGAATCGTTTACGTGTCTTCTTGGCACGTTTCCATCGTGCACCGCGGAACATCGAGAGAAAGGGGGAAGGTGCTTCTGGGTGGTCCTTAATTAACTTGTTCCTTTGCATACTTGAATAGGATCGAGCGACTGCGTGACCACGTTCGCAAGTTCGCTGACATTACATATCGAAGCGTCATCGACGATTACACTTTTAATTACCTTGCAGGACTTCGCTATTAAATTCTCCTTATCAAACTACCTTCGTTCTTCGTTCTTCAGTATTCTCCCTAAATCGTTAACTCCAGTATAACATGTACATACGCAGTTAAATAGTGGTGGGTTCGAATCAAACTTGGTCATAATTCAAATACAAAGTTTTCTGATCACAAAATGGTTCCCCTGCACCTCATACTTTCTTTCTGATTACCGCACTATGATATCTGAATGGTTTTGGAGTTAATTACCCAGTCTCCTCATGGCAGAGACCCGAAATAAAAATTTCGAATAAAATAAAGTTATTCCAGAATAACGAATAGCTTTTTATTCGAATAAAAATTCATTCGGATGATGCCTAACTCTGGCAGAGACCTAGGATTGCCCTCGAGGCGAAGGGAAGATTTAAGATTTTAGGGATTGTTGAAACACCTAATTGCCGGATTGTACACACTCTGATGACAGAAGCGTGAAGGCGAAAATTCTAATTAGATGGAAATGCTCCCTCGGATATCACGAAATATCATCCCGGTGGGCGATTATGCAAGCTGATGTGCCCGAAGATCGGGGAACGGAAGGGTGGAGAGTAGGGAGAAAGGGGTTTTCCAGTTATATAGCTTCGCCACCCTCGCGCGAAATTGCCCTCTCTCTGTTTACACCAGCTCTCTCCTGTGTCTGATTTCCGCAGATACTCACGTACTTCCTCGCGAGGACTTTTCTCCTCGTGGAGCTGAATAAACAGGCAAACTCCCCGCCTCACTGTGGCTGTTTAGACAGCGATTTAATGTTTCTTAAGGAGAGCCTCTCTATTTGCACAGGGACACGCGTCGGTTGGAAATTGAGAGCGATGAAGCAGTAACTGTACAATGATGAGAATTAACGTTCACATCGGAGAAATATTTTCGTGAAATATTTTTAATGCTCTTTATCGATGCTGACTCAGATCATTGTTAGTGAATTTACTGAATTTTGTCGCAGCGCAAGGTAGTTGGGACTTTGAATGGCGCGTGTATTCACGTTGATACGTTCTGAAAATAATTGAAAGTATTTTTCAAAAACTCGCGCCACTCAAAGTGTTACTGTCATTTGTAAAATATGTGACTGTTCGTCGTTGGCAGTGGTTATACTGCTCCATAAGGTTAGAGAAATGGCAAGTATGATGGCTTCGCCTGATTGAGTATACGTATTCAGTGAATTGACCAAGAGGCTACCGAGAAGTGAAACTTCAGATACATGTGGCATGCAGGTCAGGAGTCACTGCAACTTCATCTCACCACTTAACCCCTTTACCGCTCAGGCCACGCGAATGTGTTTTTATTCGAAGCGTGTCGCCTCTGTTCCGAAACGCGAGCGCGTTAGCTTTGACTTTAGAATTATGTCGTTCGTGACTGCTGGAACGACACGACGTGTCAAGGGAAGCGAAGATTAAACTGTTTACCATGGAATTTATTGGTAATCTTCACTGTATAGGATTCACAACGTTGAACTCTGTAACTACCAGTAATAACGCTGCTACTGATAATAGCCCCAGCGAAGAAGTAACAGAAAGATCATTTTCTTTATAATTAGGTCAATGTCTAGAACAATCACGCTTGGTATTATAATGCCAGCTTTATCAGATATACCACTTGATCTTCCAACAGACTAGGAACTGATTTCGGAGAGTTCACAGTAGAGTCTGTATAACCATGCCATAAATTCTGTCTTTCAAAATAAAATGATTCTATTATATGGATCTCGGTAGTTAGTTATTAATTTGTAGGCTAAATAAGCCCTCAGAAAGGAAACACTTTGCAGTAGAATCCAATTAGTCTAGTACTAAACATGGTGTGCACCGACACAACGTTGGTTGGAAGTGCGTACGTACCTAAATTAATCGCTTCCCAAGATCGGCTTTCAGGAAATCGAGATCTCATTCCTCTTCATTATCGCCTTTGGAATATTTTGGAGGAATAAAGCGCAATCTATCTTAACACTATTCTCGTATTCTGGGGTAGAACTAATCGAACAGCACTTGATAATTTCCCATATCTTCATTTTATATAGGAACATACGTAGACAGAAGGGTCACATTTATTTAAATTCTATCAAAGTATTAAAAGTTAAAGAAATTCTTATATCTAACTAGAATATTTGACAATCGCAGCCATTGCATTGGCTCGGCTTCGTTTGGAGACCCGTAGAGAGATAGATGGAATCAAAGTTCCATTGATCTCCCTGTACATGAAAACCTTAGCCTACTAAACCAAAGATATGGATGGAAACAAAGTCCCACCGATCTTTTCGGTTTAGATATCGAATCTAGGGAATTGCCAAGCAATCAGTCGATTAAAACAAATTCAGCAAAGAAGGAAAGACGGGGGTAAGTATGAAATGAGTATTCGATGGCGCAGTTCCTACCACCCGGCTGTTCGAGCCGAAAGGGAAAAGCGTTCGGCGCCCCCGAGGTGATTCCTGCAATCGGACCAGGTGACTTACGCAGAAAGTGTACCAAAAGGTACACCCCCTACGCCCGAAAATTTTCCCTTTGGACAAGAACACTAGGGGACGAAACCGATCCACCCATACCGATTCCATGCTCAGTCACTTGCTTCCGAAAACGGAAGCAGCGTCAGAGATGAGGAGCTAATAAACGAGCAACAAAGTTAATGATTTAGTGACTATTTGGCAATTTTACTTAAATACTTCATACTATAATAACTTACCCTAGGCTTCCTTAGATGTCTTCTTTCACAATCACTTTTCACTATCTTCTTTCACTATCATTCTTCACTACCTCTTTTAATATATTTTAAATAATAGGTTGATAATGGGATGGTGGGCTTGGGAGGAACTAACAAAAGACTTATTAGATTGGTGCCAATCGAAATAAGTTGAAACCACAGAGGAGCATTTACGAGCTTGCAAAACCATCGTAGAGATAAATGAATGCCAGCAGAAAATATAAAACCATCGACGAGATGCATGAGAGGGAACTAGTCTTGCAAAACCATCGAAGGAATGCTTGAAACAGAATAAATCATATTCAGTTTGGAAAGAACAAAACTAAATTCGGACCTTTGTAGACGGATAGAATTTCGAATGCCTTTCAACGAACCAAAAATTTGATCGGCACCGGCCGAATAAGCTACCTCAAACCAGGGGGGGGGGGCGAGCGGGTCGCAGGAGAACCAGGTTTAAAACCCTGATCAGGTGTCCAGTTGGTCCAGTTATTCCTGGGTCGCCAGTAGGTGCAGTTAGTCCTGAGCCTTCATAGGTCCGTGTGGTCCGGGAGCTCTCGGAGGATCGACGAAGACTGAGGATTTGGAGCTACGACCGCGCCGGTTGCTCACCTATTTCGAGAAACAACACTTGCGATGGAAACAAGGTCGACGGTTAATTCCAATTACGAAAGCCAGTTAATTAATCGACAAAAATTGATATTTCCGCTAAAATATTCATTCCACGGCTATTACTATGAGAAATTATGTTAACAACATTTACACTAACCGCCCAGTATAAATAATGTATTGACTGTGATCGATAAAACTCGAGATATAAAGCAATTAGGTAGTAACATTAGGAAATGGACTTCGAAATGATTTTCTACGCTGAATCAATTTTATTTCATTCTCAATGTTTAAACGTTAAGGTCAATGCTTATACGTATCTACGTATTTCAAAGTTCCTATTAATTGTAATGTATAAATAGTTTTTATTTGGACTTTGTGTAAACAAATACTTGCAGCAATATTATAATTTGCTTTCTATTTGCCTCGAGAATTATCTTACCGCCAACACAGAAATTTATAGTAAAATCAAGTTCTTCAAACGATTGACCACAGTTACTGCGAAACTGTTTATTTAGTTCGATTAAGGGTAACCCTTCCTACTAGGGATGCGACTATTTGTCAAATTTTTCGGTATTCGAATATTCGAATACTTCAGCTGCTCAATTATTTGGCGAATATAATTCGAATATCCAAGTATCCAAATACTATTCGAATATTTAAGTATTTGAATATTGAAATATTCGACTCTCGACTTCCTGAAAGTTATCTTCTGTAGCGATAAATAAAGGTACGTTCGGTTCCAACCAACGTTGTGTCGGTGCACTCCATGTTTAGGACTAGATTAATTAGATTCTACTGCGAAGTTTTTTCCAAGTAACGTTGCATGTGACAGTGAAATGTTAAAAGGGTCTTAGGACCCCACAAACCCGGGACAGAAAAATGGATTGGATGTTCGGCCTATTCAGTACCTCATCTGTGCCTATACCCTCAACTTCTTAAACTATCTGTTAATACGTTCATCATTCAAAAACAAAATTCTTAACAAACAATAAACTGGAATACAGTTATAACCCGTTAGTATCCAAATAATCATAAAAGATACTCCATACCAATGTTCGGATTTTTGTCCCAAATTTCCTTACGTCCGCGTTCATTAATGAGGGAGGAAAGTGTTGCAATTCGTAACAACTCGTCTACTTAATAAGGGGCGTTCGCCTACCGATCTATTCACTTTTAACAGGCAATTTTTCCGCAGTAACCTTCGAGCAACAATTATTTTCGAGAAGTTTACGTAATGCGTCTCGAGTATTGCGTCTATCTAATCTAATCTCGTGTGTCACGTTCTGTCCGTTTCAGATCGTCAAGCCGTTCGGGAGCCATGGCCTTCGATTCTACAGAAAATAAAATTCTACGCGACGTCTAAGATCCCGCGTGTCTTTACGGCGGAAGAGCATTAATTCCACGTACTCTCTGCGCCCGTCTTCAAAGTTCCTCGAGTGGCGAATAAAGAACGAGAAGAGGAGCCGAGAACGAGGGTCGACGGGTAAACAGAAAGGGAAGAAAGCGGACAGGAAAGGGTCTCGTCAATTACCGTCGCCCTGGAATAAGGTAAGCCAGCCACATTTTCAAATTCTTAACAAATTCTCCGTTCCTCTGCCGGGGATTGTATTAAGTTATCTATAGGTCCCTGGAATTGAATGCAATAGTAGGAAACAAAAATACGATAGATAATCTCATTGAGAATACGTGTACCAAATTTCACTAAATTTGGTTGAACGTTTTTCAAATTATTACAGACACGACGTCGAAAAGTGTAGTTTCAAGAAAAACGCGTTTAAAGTATCTTTGTTATTATAACGAATTCTTCAATGGGACCTTTCTCTCGTTATTTTGAAAGGTCCAAATTACCATTTCATACAATTTTTTTCGAATTCTTGAAAGTGTCAAGGTAATGTAACCCCCTAACTAAAACAGAGTGCCTTTTCTTGTGCCTTAAATATCCAACTTCTAAACCACTACTTAACTAAAAGTCCATTAGTTCTTCAACGAACTTAAGCAACCCTCAAACCTCCACACCCCCGTGACAAATTTTCACACCCTTTATATTCCCAGCGGGCGGCTAATAGCTGCCCTTTTAGTAGGCGAATAAACACGTCCCCCGTTTAACGTGTTGCCACGTGTGTCCCTCTGGAGGACCATCGCCATCGCGCGTCACGTCGCTCGCAAGTTTAAGGTCTTGGGGGTTTAAGGTCGTCGTGGCAAAAAGGACCGCCTGAAATAGTACGTGCTGCCGGTGCAGGGGACAATCTCGTCCCCTCGCGTTCCCGACGCTGACAACTATTGACTCCATTCGTCTCCCTCGCCGTCCCATGCGTCTTACTTTATGCTAACGTTCCGCGCGTGATAGCCAGCCTAGCGGCTCGCATCTTCCACGGGCGCGCTTTAATTGCGAGGTGCCTCGGTTCACGGGCGAGGATTTGTTGCGCCGGAGAAATTCGCGGCCTTTGCGTTCAGCTAGTGAATTGATCGTGAGAACTTGAGTGGCGAACGTTGTAACGCAACACGCACGCTAGTTCTTTGGTAGCTCCAATCCCCAATTTAAATTGCAATTTAATCAGTTGAGGATTGGCCAAGAGAAAAGCAATAATATTCTAACTCCGTAATAGCAGATATCTGTAGGAATTGAAACTTTAAGCTCAGGCTGTAAATATTAAAATACACAGGGGTCCATTTATATTCCGACTTAGAATTCACAGAGTTACTTTCTCCGCTACACTGAGGCACTAACTCAGTAATCCCTATTTCGTACTCTGCCCGATGAAGTTAGAAGTGGACGAGTCGCCAACGGCGTTTCGTCGGGACAAACTCCTCCAACGTCACGTAAGCGTTCTGCAGCCAATTCGTGGCAACGTCATATCCCTGTGCGTACGATTTTAATTCCGTTTCTAGTGTGTGACACGATTGCAGGTGTTTTCCTTCCGAAATTCGCTACGCTTGTGTTATGAGACACGCATCAATAATTAACAATCGATAATATTCATAGCTAGTAACTGTCAATCTTAGTCGCGACGAAGCTCGTTCGTTTCCAATTAAGTTCTCCATCGGTACGTCAATTTCATATCGAGTTTTTTTTCGGTTCTCCGTTTCCTCGAAGCCTTACTCGTAATATTCGACGCGTGGCGGACTCTTCCCGCGGGATTTATGCTGGACTTTTGCGGCATGAAGTCGGTATTCAGGTTGTTAGTTCTCCCTTAACTGACGTAGCGGAAGCGCCGGGCGAAATAGAGGGCCCTCGACGATCTAAAAATGGTTTCCACCGGTCAGGAAATGCCTCGTGTTTCCTCGCGGTAGGAGCCTCGTGGAGTTTCTTTGGAAGAGGTCGATCGAGAGGAACAGTCCCTCGGTATCGTGGAACCTCTTGTCCGATGGCCTACGTAATTAAATATTGTTCTGAGATAAAGGAGTTTGGATGCCTCTTGTGTGGTGCGTTTATGACTTTAGATAGTATTATTATATAATATAATGTAAAGGGGAGACGTAGAAATTATCTTCTTGAAGAAACATCGATTTCAGATAATAATCGTGTTTTTCATCTTTTGGAGCACATTATCGCAGGCCACTACCCGAATCGTACAGTCCTTTATCTTATTCTGTGAGGTGATGTCACCTCTTTGCAGGAAACATTTTTTTTTACGTTTTGAGTGATGGGTTAAGGAATAAATGTGTGGTTTAAATGTAGAGGAATTTGGAAAGGTGTATTATGCAAGAATGTCATTGTAACTAATGAATTGATAATTAATTGCTTATTCGTAATACCTTCTATGTGAATCTCTTCCAATTTTCATTAAATTATATTACGTGTAATGGTATTAATTGTTTCTGACGATGGGAGTAAAACAGTAACAGAGGAGTTGAAATACCTAGGGACAGCTCTTGGAATAGCACGAGTATTCCCCGTACGCAACGTATTAAGTTACATTAAACAGCTTCTGGTTTTCCATAATACGTTATACGTACCAACAAACGGGGGAGAGTTTCTCGTGGAAAATTAAGTCAAACATGCATAATGGGATTTTGTCCTCCTACGAAGCTCCAAAGAGATTGACTTTGAATCCCTATCGTGATTTATATGCTAGCAACAAACTTCATTAACTAGTTCGCGATAATCCTGGAAATTGGAAAATGCCTATTTCTCAAATGGAGCACGAGCTGATTAATTTGTGGAAATAATAACGTATCTGAATACAGACTAATCGACGCGCATGTTATTTAAAATATCGCCACTCGTTGACGATTCTCAAAAGCCATGCATTACCAAACAAATATCCACCACATTTGCTCCCTGAATTTTTCCACATTAACATTCTGTGTCACTAAAATATTCCAAATCGTCGCTTATCTCAATTACGGTTCACCTCTGTTCGAGAAGCAGATCTTCTACTCCGACCTTTCTCCCTTTCTCCGCCTTTTACGATTCGTGAGTTTGTGCCGGGCGCGTTTTTAAGGCCACGCCAAACACTCGAGATAAGGCGCGATAACGAAGATTTAAAGGCGTCGAACGTACACATGCACGCTGTAGATTAATCGAAAGTAGCACGCAATAAAGATAATTAGCTCTCCACCGTGGAGTAATCACGATCAAGAGCAAACCGCGACTTCCTGTGTTACACTTTGGAAATAACGATTCCCCGATTGTTCCGCGAAGCCCCCCGCGCCTTTGTTTCCCGAGCGTCTTCCGCTGGATCAGTTTTCCTTCGTACCTCCTCGACGGCGGTAGATATGAAATTGCGAAAACACACCGCGATGAAAGTAGTTTCTACCGCTTCGGAAGATATCGCCGCGCAAACTTTGTCCGGCCCGCGAACTTTCTGCAATCATTTCTTGTACACGCGTTGCTCGCGTGCACGTCCTCGTCGAGTCAAGGAGGTCTATCGAGCGGAACAAACGCTATATTCTAACATTCTTCCTCTTTCCTCGTGTTTTCCGAGTATGTATGTACTTTCTGCAGAGGAAAGAGCGATATTTTTTCGTCGAGCTTCCAAATACTTCCTCTTCTAAAGCTGCGCTCCAAAGGAAATTCATTTCACTGTGGGCGAAGTAAGTTGAAAATCATGGCATTTTCTCCTTGAAAATTTCTACGATTTCATACCTATTTCGAAAATTTCACATACCTATATCGATCATATGGACTTTTCTTCAGTTCTTTGCAAAGTTATATGTCCCAAATTAAGATCACTATTTTCCCGCCAAACATTTAATGGTAGCAAGATAACTCTTATCACTCGAATCCATCAAGCATTCAACGCAAACAGAATACTTCATAGAACTCCCAAAATTCCAAACAATTCGACGCCTCAAATGCAAAGCGGCAATCTCCCGTAAAAATCTTGCACATTGGTACAGCTTAAACCTCGCGACGAGCAAATAGACGCCTTTAAATCGAGAATCCATCCCCTTAAAGCCTCCCTTGGCAAGTAGTCGAGACACGAGGGAGCAGCACAAGTGTTTGTTACGCGTGTGCCATTATTCAGAGCGATCTGAATGGATGAGGCCGATGGAAGCGCGCGGTTTCACCGTCGCGGCGATACGGTAGCGCGTTTACGCTGAGAATGGCGTTAAGTAATCGTCAAGGCAATTCGCCGTGCACGTTAATACGAGCATGCAAACTGGCAGCGTACACCGTGTACGTAAACAAGCGGCTCCATTAAGACAGCCGGAGGAGCAAGAAGCGGGGTCCGCGAAAACTCTCGTTCCTCTGGCTAGGCCGCGGCCGAGCGTGCAAGACGGCGGGGCCCGTTGAACGCGACTTCCGTCGACATCATCGTCTAATTTCGACGACGGTAATAAATCATCATCCGGTCGGCTCGCTGATGCCGCGCAAATGTTAATTTAATCCGCTCGATCGAGGGGAACGGACGACTCGGCTGCTGGAGAGATTGAGCGATGGTAATTGAGCGGGCGGGCCGCATTGTTGGAGCAGCTTTCTGTTGTCTACGAGGAAAAGCTAATCTTCCGGGGGGGGGTCAGGGAGATGGAGTGCGGTAATACGAAGCAGTCAGAGTGGTCGTTTGAGCTTTCTTAACAGTGTGATGTAATTTTCTCTTTGTGAGCGGCTCCGGCGGAGGGGACATTATTGCCACATTTTACTGCTGGTAGCGTTGTCTGACGCGAGGCTGATAGTAATGATACTTTTGATGTCCTACGTCGATGGTTAATATTGCAAGAATTCTGATGTACATCAACCAACCTACGCGTAAATAGAAGGGAATGCAATTGTGATCAGATTCTCCCCAAAACTAATATTACAATTCTACAATCTGCAAATAGGTATTGATGAAATTTCTTGTTTGTTCAGTTCTTCATCAAAGAATATTTTCTCAGACATCTGTCTCATTTTCTCCGGAGAAATCTCGTAGGTACCTACATAATGCCCCTTTTCTTGACCAAGCGAGATTCTCCTGGGCACTGGTTAATACCAGAGACTGTAACCCGAAGAATTCTAGGTAGATCACTGCATTGCACGCGGCGTTGCACGCGGCGTTTATCGATTCGTTACGTGGGCATCGATTATGATCGCAGGCTCGCGCCGATTTATTGCCACGGGCACGTCCCTCTTTGTTGGCGCCACGCTCAGCTGGCGCGCCTCGCTCGTAGATGGCCTCGTGCGCGACTCATTAATATTTCGCGGATATGCCCGCTGATTGCGTCGTTGCTAAATAAATGCCCGCAACGAGGAAACGCACATACAGGAGGCCGTGGCGCAATTACCCGCGGGAATTTCGCTGCACGACCGCGCCTCCAGTTTCCTCGCGACAGCTTCTGCGCAGACCGGCGATAGAAAATTTCAGCGATTCAACCTCGCCTGCGCTCTGGCTCTTAACGAGCCCCTCGTTTTTGTTCCTTTCAATGACCACATCATTCGATTCCCCCGGAAAGACTGCCGACTGGCCAGCGACGCGCTCGCGCCACTGAAAAATCGTCGAACGTAATCCGAGGTGATATATAGGAGGTAAATCTTGGCAGATTCGCGCGCGAGCTTTCTTTGAAGCTTCGCTTCGGTGTCTCTTGGACGCTCGCGGTGAGTAATGGCCCGCGACAATCCTTCCGGTTAGCATCTAACGAAGATTTGTTCGAGAGGGACCACCAGCGGCGGCTTTCCTGCCTCGAGTCTAATCGGTGGCAGCTTTTTAATGGCGCCGCTTATGTGCCACAGAGTTTGTCGCATTTGGGTGGAGTCTTGGGGGTGCGCTGTGATATGGTGGTTTGTGGGTTGAAGATTTCTGATTTGTTTGGAGGATGTGTGGGACCTGTCTTCAAAATGGTACCAATTTGATGAAAATTCGTGGGATTGTGCTTTTTAATCTTCTTGATGTGCTCCAAAAATTTTAAACGAATTCACTAAACGGTTGCTGAGTTATAACGTTTTTAATTTTCACTGATTTTACACGTACTCTTATGGAAAGGGACGGTCTTGACAGATAAAACAGCTGAAAAAATGTTGAAAAAATAGTACCAATGTGTTCAATTTTTTTGTACATGTAGTATATGGATAGATGAAAATATCTGCCGAGTTTCAATTGTTTTCACTACGCCGTTTTAAAGAAATAAATTATAACTTGAGAAAATTGTGAATTCAGGGCATTTTCACTGCCAAAAGTTTAGCAAATAATGGTTGAAAAAGCATTTGTAAAGTGAAAAATACCTTTCTAGGAGTAAAAATTAGGCTCCAATTGTCGTTCGAGTTCCTTACATCTAGATTTACTATGCGTAAGATATTCAAGTATTTCAAATTTCATATACTTTTGTCTAATATTAAGTTTGTGGAGGAGCTGGCACTATGAGTTATTGAGTTGTGGGGTGTGGAAGTAGTCTTGTTATATTGGGGTCCCAGTAGCTCTTGGGAAAAAGATATCATGAAAACAGTTTAGTCTTATTGAATCAACTAGATTGAAACGAGTTATTACTCTGTTCAGGAAAATGAAGGGATACTTTCTCTCTAAAAATAGTTCGAGGTACCTTGGAAATCCCAGCAAACATAGCTGAAGATCCGAATACCGATTTCCAACAGAACTTTACATCGTACGAAGACTCATCAATTGTCATGGAAGAACTCAATCAGCGTGCTAGGAATGCACTTATAAACCAAAGTTTGGGGTTTTTAGGAAAAAAGCTATCATAAGCTTACGTGGCGGCTAAATTACCTTCCGATCCCAGTGCAATCTATCAAATCGCTGTTTCAAGGCGCAAACATCTGTTACGCGGAGTGTTTGGAAAATCCTTGAGAAGATATCGCCTCTCTTCAGAAACAGTTTCTGCGATTCTGTTCCAACAGCAAGCGCACCTCTACCGTTGTACACCGCCAGATCAAAAGGAATCGGTACCGCGATACTTCTGAAACGTTGTTGAGCAGTCTTCAACGCGCTCAACACGTGTTGGCGTTAAGCCCCGGCCGACTCCGCCGCATCAATCATTCAGGACTCTTCCTGCCTACGTGCCTCTCTCGCGTCTGGATAACTGCTCGCAAATAATTCATACGTCTAGAAGGAATAGTTTCCAGCAACTAATGCTATTTGCGTCAGCACTGAGGAACTTTGATTTCCCAGTCAAGCTTCTCGTGGATCGATACACCGTGCTGGCGTTGATGTGTATTGGTTCGCGTTAATAGAAAGCCGAGGGGACTCAATAATTAATGGCCGACGGCGGTGTGCACTTTGCATTTCTGATTTCTAGGTTTTTCATTAGCCCCCTTGAATACTCGATGAAATCTCTGATTGAACCTGGCCGATGTCGAACGTGAACTTAATCTCAAACACTTGGAGACCGATGGAAAAGCAGAGAATTCGTATATTACCGATCACATTTAACACTTCATCAACCCACTGTCCGCGTCACTTGATTAGTTCAATCTATCAACTCGCGCAAGCCTTAAGGCGCATTTACACGGTTAATTTTTCTTGAACAATGCGGTTGATTCCACAAAATAGAAACAATGAAATTGAAGGGTGAATTTTTATACATTTAAATGAAACTGACCAAACTGTTTGATAATGGTATAAACTGTACAAAGAGAACACATCATTTTTGCTCCCTAATTTCTCGCGTTGGATAATCCATCAGCAACTTATACGATTTTAATCTTATACAATTTTTTCATTATCTAAAATTTCGAACAGTAGCAATATTTACTTGAAATGCCCACCACCTCTTGGGAATGTTTCCTTATTAGAATTCGATTTTCGTTCGTAGGTACTTATGGATCGCCGATGAAATTGTATTTCCTCAAATCAATCAAAGATTTTCCAAAATCACTGACTACTTAGTTGGGGAATTTGAAGATCGGCAGTGAGCAGAAGGTTGCTCTAAACTCAAAACCATGTGGTATTCGAAGTGTTAGGATTCAGTTCGCAGAAGATTGCGCCCAGGCCTTTCTTGCAATCCGGTCGTAAGGATCCATTTAGGCAGCTAATCCTCACGTACTCGCGTTGCCTGGTGCACAATCAGCGCGCGTCCACTCCCAAATTGTTGCCATTGGCAATAAATCGATCATATTAGGCGGTGCGACGCGGTGAACAATGAGCTGTTTCGCATTAATGCCGCGATTCGCAGTCTCGCGAAGAAACGGACGTCGAAGTCCTATGGAATATTAAGAGGCATCCCAGCTACCGTACGCATACGGCTTATCGCCGCTCTCAGCTCTCACAATCATTCGCCAACATTCACCACCGTCGTGACTCCCCTCTTCGGGGGTCCCTAGTTTGCCAATCCCGCAGCGACTTTCCCGACTTTCTTTCCTCTGTTTTTCTAGGAGACTTAGAGAGTGAAAATTTAATATCACCTTTAAGCTTCAGCGTTACTTGTTAACGATTGCGTGGGGGCTTTCGCTGAGTGGCTGTAGCGGATGTTTCTCAGGTTCTCTTAGTGGAACTATGGGTAATAGTCGTGTCGGATATGGGGTGGTAAAGGAAGTGCTTTTCAGTCTACTATTTTTATTTTCATTTTTTACTTTGCTCTCATATTTTCAGAATTCTATGTTGTATAGAGAACTAACTTTACTACTCGGCTCCGTCGGAAAATTAGATTCGGATTTTATAAAAAAGATTCAAATTCATCTGGATTAACTAGGGATAATCAACTGGGGTACATTTCGTGACCCCAAAGTTTACCGTTCGAAAGTTTTTAGGCGACAGACAAACACACAAAAACTTTCTGCTTTATATATTAAAATTGTTGTATTGTATGCAAGTAGAATTATACCGGGTTTAAATAGAATGGTAATTTTACCGACTTTTTAAGAAAAAAGTCGATAATGTAATATAATTATTCTCCTGATAAAATGCAGAATGTGAAATCGATTTTAAATTTATATTGGCTAAACGTTGGCCTAACTTCCTAATCATGTGCACAATTTTCCTACCCTTTCTCTACCTAAAATTTCAATACTGTTCCTGCATCATGGAAAAGGCGAAGATAGGTAGTAATTAATTTTCTATTTGAAGGATTCGATCAATTGAACGACGCTTTCGTCAATGTAGTGCGACCATAGTCGTAAGTCCACGTTCCCCCGCACTCAACCATAAGCATAGAGACGCGAATGTACGTCACTCGCATGCAAAGCGTTGACTACTTGAAATTGCAACCTATTGTTACGTAATTGTTCGCGCAAATTCGTTCAACCTTTAGATGTCGGGATTTCGTAGTCGTCTAGCAGCGTATGGACATTTCAACGCGCTATTTGTTACATTTATTCGCGAATAATTAAGAAACTTTTATTTCAACCAGATTTTCTACCAGAGTATTATGTATCCAATTAACACGATGCATCAAATTGCGTTCGCGATCCATAAAATCCTCTATATTTCCATGATCGTATTTCATTGTGGGATGAAATGTGATAGAATTTCGTCAATAATTTATTCGAAGTAAAGCAGTGTGCTGACACATTGGGTGTAGTTTGAAAGATTTACAGTAAATTACAGTGAAACATCGTGCCTATGAATTACTTAGTTCGAATAATCAAAGCTCGACAGTATTAGAATATTAAATTATTCTCTCATGAATCATTCAGAGGTTCAAAAACCGCGTATTTTATGATAAACGAAACGTGAATTAATTCAGTTCCTTTTTAATCCCAATATTCCTCGGCGATATTTCGCTGGCTGTTTAAATATGGAACCACCGAAATGATAAGAAGACCGCTCCGCCAGCGGCTTTTTCAATATTATTAGAGCAAATAGAATCCCAGAAGTTTGGAAAACCCTTAAAAAATATTAAGGGGGAAGAAGAGCGGCGCTTTGACGGAAATAAAGTTACGAGGAGTGGAATAAATATGCTAATGCAGCCCGCATCTTCCATCCCGACCTGAACTCGCTTTGTGAATAAAAACCATATGAATTCCTGGCAATGATGATTCGCCAGGTTGCAAATTCACGAGTAACAGCGCGTATTTGCAACATTTGTTCTCTATGGAGCCTGTCATAGCTAAAAATGTACACTCGAATACATGCATATATTACGCTTGATGAAAAAAAAAGGAACAATCATAAAAGTTGGCCATTTTGAAGGGAAAAATATCGTTCGCTATCAGACTTCAAAGAAATTAAAAACTTACATCTATCTTCTATTTACTTCTTTACATAAATAAATATTTGACAAAGAACACCGGTGGTATAAAATACAGTGGCATCACTACGAAACCCAATAACAAGAAGTCGTATCTAAAACCAAAAATGTCCGTAGATACAATAATGTAATATTTCATAATTTACGTTCAGTGTTTCTTTAATCTAAACACCAAGAATCCACACGATTTCATTAGACCAGCGCCGAGAACCTTGCAAGCTCTGGAATAATAATCTGCCACCATAAGTTCCCCTTAAACCGAGCAACCTTCATACCCGTCTCTCCTTCTTCAGTCCAATGGCGCCAAAAAAGTATTCGCCCCCGGTTACATTACTGGCGCGTGACGCGAAAATTTGCGCCCGTGAACCGTCGTAGGTAGCGAGAATCCTCGAAAAATTGGCGATATTACGTTTCGCAGCGTAGACGTAGGGTAGCTGTCGCGGGCGGGGGGCGAGGGGGGGGGGGGGGTGGAGTTGCCCGCGGGCGAAATAAATGAAAGTTCTCCAGGAATAATTTGATCGTTGCTCGGGTTACTCGCGAGAAGAAAGAGGAAGAGAAATCACGGGGCTGGCTCAGAATCTGCCGTGAAATTGCTGCAAGTAGCGTCGCGGCTAATTACGTTATTCCGTAATTCGTTTTGCAGCCGGCACGGCGAGGTGAAAACGATGCGTCGACCCAGCAACAAGTTCATTCGTTCGTTCGATCGCTATTCAGCACCGCGCGAGACCGATACGGCGCATCGAGTGTGTAAGTTTAATTAAACTGCGCGCGAAAGAATCTCTTTAAATTAATCTAACTCGAGGGCGAGCGTCGAGGATCCTCGTTGATTGGATCCCGTTTCGCTGCCTGCTTGTCTGCTTAATTACCCGTCGATTGCATTCACTTTCAACCTCCCCTCCCCTCCCCCCCCCCGTCCCCCCTCTCCACCTTACTTCGTCATGTTTTTCGACGTATATTTTTAATTGGACGTGTAAACGTGCAGGGTGTTTGAAGGGAGGGTTTTGAAGTTTTTGGGTTTTTAAAGTCGGCTGGGACTGTGGAAAGATGTTGCTTTGGTTTCTGTTGTGTTTCGAGTTGAATGATTCGTTGGGACGGGTTTGAGACGTCTGTTGCATAAGAAGGTGGAGAGATTAGTTTAGAATGTTATTAGAATTGGTTAGAATTTTTATTATAGTTCAGCAGAATTTTGCGACAGAAATATTCTTTGCAGCAGCGTTGCTTTCTGAGTGGAAATGTTGGACGGTGGCTG
Organism: Andrena bucephala; assembly: GCA_947577245.1. Classification (NCBI taxonomy): domain Eukaryota; kingdom Metazoa; phylum Arthropoda; class Insecta; order Hymenoptera; family Andrenidae; genus Andrena; species Andrena bucephala. The sequence continues at coordinate 28,501,325 of OX387715.1, read as the reverse complement.
GGAGCGTTGAAATTTTTTTTTGCATCTGGGCGTGAAGAATGGGTGGAGGGAATATGGTTGAAGTTTTCATTTGAGTCTTCGCGGTTTGCATTACTCCGCGCATTCAGTCGGTGAATTATGCAGGCGACGATCGGCGGCGATAAAGAAACTTGCAGCGGGATGTTGGCGAGACCCTGAAAAATTGAACAGCGTCTGTATTATGGAGCAGCGGGTCGACACAGGTGCAATGTCGCCCATAGACTGTCACGCGTACCTCTTCGGTCGAATGAATGAGTCTCGCTGGACACATTGTCAACAGCAATGTATCACCGTGTGGTCGATAAACTCAGCAAACCTTTAAGTATTCATACTGGCCTTTATCAAACACCGTCTGATAGGTGGAGTCAGTTGCAGCGAAATACGAACTTTGACCATGCGATCCGACGCAACGAAATCCAGTACGACTTCTGTGCCAGCCTCGAAAACCAGAACTCTGCTTCCTCAACAAACATAAAACACAATGGGCCTAATGAATAAAGTGTAAGCAGTCGCTTTTTCTTAATATTTTACTAATAATTGCTTAAATTCGTATGAATAAAAACACAAGCAATTGCTTTATCTTGTAGGAATTCCTATACTGCCAAGGAATCGCTTAAAGGAATCGTTTTGCCTTCATTTTTTAAGGAATTGCTTACAATCGAATGAATAAAAGAAGCAATTGCTTTTGCTAAATAAGCAATTCCTTAAGAATTTTTAAGACTGCCGTACCCCCTTAAAGGTCCAATTACTTCATCGGTATGCATTACAGAGAAAGCGTATGATTAAATGGTACATGAAGTTCTTTAAACGATAATTAAATGCAGCTGTTTTTCTTCACTTCTGCTTTCAAGTTACTAATCTTTTGGCAACTTGATTCTTTGTTATCGAAATACTAAACACTTTTTCCACAATACTCTGTAACGGTTTGTAAAGCAATTTCTTTTTCTTTTTTTATTTGAGGTATTTGGGATTTATTTAAAGTACTTTATGTTCTTTCAACTTTTGTATAAAAATCAACTGCTTATCAGATTTCTCCCTGCCACTAACACTGTCCGAGATGATTATCCCAGGCAAATAAGTGCTTTTGCCCATTCCACGATACGCTAAACAATACGAATTGTTTTTAGCCCGAGAGACCATTTACTTATACGGTCTAGCAAAGCCAGCAATTCCTAATGATTGTTATTCATATGAAAATAAGCAATTCCTTTTTTGTTCAAGCAGCTGCTTTTTAAGCAATTGATTTTGCTAATAAAGAATTGCTTAGTTTTTATTCATCGGGCCCAATAATCTTTACCCTCCAGTATCATATCTCTCATCATACTCCCTCCCCTGCACCCTGCAGAGATAGGCAAAGATTTTATTTAAATAAAAATTTCAAATAACGAGTAAAAGTTAAAAAAATATTCACCATGTTAAAGTTTTTATTCAGTTATTGCTCAACTCTGCCTCGCACAACATTCTTCCACCTGCAAACACCCAACCACAGAACCTAAAATAATTCACAAACGTCCAAGCCAGCACGACTCACTCGCAAGTAAATCAAACCCCTGCCCCGCGTATTCGCCTACCCCATTGCGGCGCAGTGTCCATCGAAAACCGTATTCCCTTCCATAAGCTACAGCCGATGCAAGTCCACTAGCAATTGGCTGCCGCTCTTACGACTAATTGAAAGCGTGGCTCGTGATCACGCACATCAGACGGGCGCGAGTGGGAGTCCAGGTAATGGCCGTACAAAATTGTATCGACTGGTCTGGGAACGGTTCAGGAGGCGAACAGCTGAGGGACGATATAGGAGGGATCGCGTGACACACACAGGCAAACGGCTGGGCTCGTGGTGATCACGTGCACCGGGTGTCTCGCTCCACGATTGCGGGGCTCCCCTTTAATTATTGACCCCCTTGCTGGGCCAAGATGCACGCCACGTACACGACGGTTTGGCCACATTCGATCGTTACCAGGGGAATCGACGGTGTCGTGAGTGGCCAATTCCCTCGCGGCTGCGGTCACGTCCGGTACCGTTATTACGAGGACTAATCCAACTTCGCGCCCGTAAACAATATTACCCGTGGTCCCCGGCTACACTAGCAGCGGGGAACTCTGTCTGCTTGTAACCAAATTTATTAGCCGGTCCTTCCACCTTCCTAGCTCCTCTGATTCGGATACTTAATGGAGGCTCATAATTGCTCGCCGGGGACGTCGCTATGCTAAGTGCTTGGGCCTGGAAACTTGTCCGATGGAAGTCGTTACGTGGTTTAATTGAGATTCTACGGTTGATTTGGAATAGTTACGTGGCAGGATACTTTGGTACGGCAAACGTTTTTCCACTGTTACTTTGACTGCGAAATGGGAATGCTCTTCGTGAACAGGGAAGCAAGTGACATTGGGGAGTGATTGTAAAGCGATTGTAAGGTGGTTGTAGCTGGTAGACTGATGGATACCTTGTACATTGATGTAATTAGGTAGGTCCTGTAGCGTAACTTGGGGTTCACTGAGTCTACGAGTCTTAGATGAAACTTAATTCAAGGGGGAACACCACTGTGACGTCCGGAAAAATAAGCCATTTTTAAGAATTTTTTTTCAGAAATAATTTACAGGTTTCATAGAAAAATTTTATTACCTATCTTTAGTACGCTGTCTTAAGAGACTGTATAAAAATTAATAAATAGAAAAACATCTATAAATTTTAATATATTAATTAATCTTCTAGACCTCCTCACGCGAGCTGGTCGAAAGTGTAACTATGGAACAGCATGTCTGAAATCAAATTTAATTTTTTTTTATAAACTATATGAGTGTAGTTTCCGTTGTACTTACCGATTTCTTAAACAAAATATTTTTGTAAAAATGGTGCGCTTTAGAAGAACAGTTTCGAAAATCCGCGAATAAGATGGACAGTTTTGCGAGCGTATTTCAAAAAATTTGTTTTCAATCAAAGAATCCGTACGTACAACGGAAGCTATACTCATATAGTTTATAAAAAAAAAATTAAATTTGATTTCGGACATGCTGTTCCATAGTTACACCTTCGACCAGCTCTCGTGGATGGGTCTAGAAGATTAATTAATATATTAAAATTTATGGATGTTTTTCTATTTATTTTTTTTGTATAGTCTCTTAAGACAGTGTACTAAAGATAGGTAATAAAAATTTGCTATGAAAACTATAAATTATTCCTGAAAAAAAATTCTTAAAAATGGCTCATTTTTCCGGCCGTCACAGTGGTGTTCCCCCTTAATGGGATAGTGTATTTATCCTCTTTTTAATTGCAACTTATCTCCCCAAATCTATCCTCTGCTTTCAGTATACTTAGCGTACTCCTTTTCATTAACTAGTTGAAACGAAAGTACTTAACCCTTCGTGGTTACACGGGATGTGTTGCATCTCAGGATTGGCTTTGTTAATATTTCTGTAAATTTTTAGACCTTAATAATAAAATTTAGAATTTTAGTGAATTTTAACAACAAAATCACCTTTATCCACAAAACTATTTTTTTAAATGCAAACTTCAACATATCAAAGCTTAGATTTCTAGAAACTTAGATCATTGCGAAAGTACAATTATCACTGAAAAGTTAAAAGATTCAAAAATATGAAAATGGTAACTCAATCGCTGACTAATTTGTGATTATAAGAAGGTGTCACCGCGAAGGGTTAAGTCCAAAGAGCACTTTTATTTGCCAAATAAAATAGCTGGTTCCGCGAATGTTATGGGCGCAACCAGCCATTTTCAGTGTGTGGAAAAAGTGACAAGTGGCCGGAAGGGCGAAGTTTAACGGTGAATCTCAGAGTATTAGGTTGAAGACGGCTGTAAATCCACCGATTCGCTCGCGACATGCGCTCGCGCGCACGTGACCGCGTAAGCATAGTAGACCGTAGATGTTCCGCGAGCGTAGGGGAGGAACGCGAGACGCCCAAGCTTCTAGTTTACAGTCTGCGGAGGTTCGCCTAAGTTATGGCATCTAATATGGAATCCACCTCGCGCTACGTCGGAAGGTTATACGCAAATCCTTTTTAATACGATATGGAGCTGAGATGATATTTATACGCGGAGCACCGAGAGCTAGCGGCGGTTCCTTTGCTATCGAAATCAGGTCTCGTCGCTGGGAAACGTACCGTGGGATCTCCAAGGAAATCGGGGGGCAGTGATTTGATGGAAATATAAAATATGCACTTAACAAGTAGATAAAGTAAACCGTGCAACACAGTGATTTTTTTACCAGCGCACACTTAATACAATACAGCTCGCACTCGATTACTTCATTGTGCATCACTGAGAAATGCACATGGATGTAGGTACTATCGTTTTCTTCGAGTCAAACAGACAGAACTATATTTGAGCTCGAGGGAAACTTGAACGATACATCTCTTAGTAACATGATCTTAGATCATCTGGTAAATAAGTTAGGATATTGTGGTAGCGTATTTGATATTTTGGTAGTAAGAGTTTAATACCTTAAATTTTTTTGAATTTCTTAATGGAAGATACTGGCTACGGTGCTCCAAATGGCGGCAAGTTATTTATAATGGCGCACTTTAGGGAAGTTAAGGGTTGAGGAAGTGAAACATATAAAAGCACTTGCCCCTAGTTTTAATTTAATTCTCTTGTTCGATTGGAAACGATAAAATTGGGTATCGCACAATATTACCATCTAGGGCTAACGAAAGTTTTTATTTTAAATAATGTAAAGATATTTTACTTTCACTATACTTGCCTCGAGCAAACGATCTACTTACTCCAGCATTATTTTCACATATGCTCTTGTTATCATGCACCAATCTCCCAGTCAGTTTTACTAAAAATTCGCTGCCCTTTTGCCTTCCAAGCTTTCACTATCACCCCCAGCTTCCAGTAGAAGGTCAACGAGTTTGATTTGATCAACGATCGGGGCGAGTTTGCACAAGTTTCACTGTTTGCGGGAAGCAAACTAATTTGCAACTTCGATACGGAAAGCAATACCAAATACAGCATTAAACAGATCACGCCAAGGTTCATCCTTACTTATAAATTCAACATAATATTAGCATAGTTGATCAGCAGGAAGAATCCAGGAGGAAAGAGAGGAAAGTGTGCACACAGTGGCATCGTTACACATCCCACTGGTAACTTAGCTTGGTTTACTCATCGTGGGTGCAGCAGAGTCCTATTAGTCCACAGCGATTCGGCGGTCCAGTTACAGGGTTGTTTACTTTCCCCGCGCAGAAACGGTGTGATCGTAAGTTCACCTAGTCAGTGTGATCCCACGCTGCGTTAGCTCAGGAATTCTCTGTAACTGCCAGATGCCGTGTCCGGTGCGTGTGCTGTAGCAACCATTGGAACTTTACGATGGCAATAAAGCTGGCGAGTCAGCGATATTTTTTCCCTGCCACGCGTTATTTCGGACATTCATTTAAAAAGAGACTCGACTGGCGAATCGTACGCGAGGAATACATTCTCTGCTTTATATTGCATGGAGCAGCACGGCGGAACGCTTTGCCAGTGCAATTTTAACTTTGTACTGGTTCCTCGTGCCTCCTCTCCAACCATTCACCGAACTCGACTCATCTCTTCGAATTCCTTCGAAATATGAGAGTTTTCTCTTCTATGTGAACTTGTCGGGGGATTTATAATTAAATGTTCTGACAAGTGTAAACTCGTGTTACCAACAGCACATGATTTTTATAATTTGACAAACAGCTGCGGAGAGAAGATACCACGATGTCAAGTAGAAATCTCCATTCCTGGAGATATAAGCTATAGGTTCACATCAAAGGATCACATCAAAGTATTTCAGTTAACTAAGAACTTTGAAACCAATATCACGCTACATCACCAGCACTTAAATAGAAGTGGAAGTCCAAAAAACCTTGATTAAACATTGATCTTCCCTCGATCATAAACTAATGCTTCTTCCTACGAACGTGGAACCACGCAATTTTGATAAAATAACACACATTTATTAAGCTAGGATTTCGTTGAGCACACTTCTGCAAACGTAGCGACACAGCAACGAAACAAAATTTACGCGCGGATGATGCCTGAGGGGCGAACACCTTCGCAGTAGTATATACCGTCTTTAGTCAAAAATCTGGTATATGGAGCGTCTGCGAGCAGTCATGCTGCAGAAGATAGCGTGCGTGCCCCATTTTCGTGCTACGGCGGTCGACGTTCGAAGAAAACTTCGGGTGTAATTACGTTTAATGGCCGCTCGTATCCCGTGACGTCGATACGCGAGCTTATTGAAAGTGTCTGCGATACATCGAGGCCTCCATACGCCGTCAGCCGATTGTAAACCGAGCACGCGAGCCACTGCTTGATCGTTGGACGTCTACCAAAGACACGTCCAGAAATTGGCCACGGGCTTTACGCGTAATGGAATTCTGATGGGACTTGTACGCGACGGTCGCGCCATCGATCCAATCGACATTTTGCGGTCGACACGGACGGCCAAACGGAAATTCATATCCCGGAGGCCTCTGGAAGGGCGGCCGTGGGCCGCTAAGAAAATTACAACACACCCCAGCGCTTCTTTTCGAACTGATGTAACGCTGGAAATCGAAGAATCGCAGGAATTGTAGTCCCTATGGATACTTTGGATAGTACCTTAAAAAGTGATAACAAATTGGTTTAAAATATTCGATTATAAGAAAAGACCGGTTGAGTGAAATTCTTTAAACATTCAGCTTTTTTCTTTTATCATATTCCAAAATTAATTTCGGAGAAGAAGGTACTCACAGTGCTGGATTAACCAATAAGCAAAATAAGCGCGTGCTTAGGGTATCAGGAGGAAAGGAGGCATCATAGAAATTTTCTGAATTTTAAAGTCTAAATTTTGTTAGGGACATTTTTTGTCAAATAATCGAGAATGCCTAAGAAATCGTACATTGCGTTGCAGTGATCATCCTCTATACCCTATAAAGGCGCCCCAAAATTTCTTAAGAGCTTAGGGCCTCGTTTTAACCGGTTAACTGTCAATGTATCATATATGATCAAACAAAAATCTGGCCAATTCTGTCAATGTATCATATATGATCAAATGGAATAACTTTTTTGATTTACAAAAGATTTTAATCAAACTTGGTATGTAATGGTTTTTGGGGCCGCTGAATCTGAATTTGGCATCGGAATTGTAAAATTCAATATGGCAGACTCAAAATGGCCGAACCAAATTGGCTGACAAACATTAAAATACTATCGGGATATAGAAAAATTGTATATAGGGGTTTTTGGGGTCGCTGAATCTGAATTTGGCATCGGAATTGTAAAATTCAATATGGCAGACTCAAAATGGCTGCCAAATATTAAAATACTATCGGGATATAGAAAAATTGTATATAGGGGTTTTTGGGGTCGCTGAATCTGAATTTGGCATTGGAATTGTAAAATTCAATATGGCAGACTCAAAATGGCCGAACCAAAATGGCTGCCAAATATTAAAATACTATCGGGATATAGAAAAATTGTATATAGGGGTTTTTGGGGTCGCTGAATCTGAATTTGGCATTGGAATTTTAAATTTCAATATGGCAGACTCAATATGGCCGAACCAAAATGACTAGCGAATTGTTGGGATTTGTATAAATTATTCGTACTGTATTCAATTTCATAAGTAAACTCTTACTCCTGTAGTTAGCTGGTGAAAATTTCACGACCCCAGAGTGTACCGACGAGAAAAGAATTGACAAACTCACCCCTAAATTCTATTTTTTAGGGGTTGGGGGTGTCAGATGAAAAAAATTACCCCCGGAATCGGTTCAGCGACTCAAAAAACCCCTGTACACCAAATTTTGTGTGATTCACTTAATTTTCCGATGTTACCAGTTTGGGCCCGAATAATGAAAAGGACCGTGCCAGTTAACCGGTTAATCCGGCCCTGGGTACTCATGATAAATGCTACGAAGTACGGATAAACTCAACTTTGTCAATTTTGTTTTCCTACTCGGCCTCAACGAAAATGTGGTTCAGTAAAGCGGGACCGAATAAGAAAAATTCTACTGTATTCCACTTTTGCTGGGCTTCTGAGCAAACATCATCTTAACAGCCAAGCCAGACTACTGCAATTCTGGGTCCACAAGAACCCAGTCACCATCAGAGAAAAGACAAACCTTATCTGGACATTAGTCTACTGCAAATCTCCAAGTTTACTCCTTTTCCCATTCACGAAACGTTTACTAAGTAACCATCCGAACTGAACACAAGTTCTAGTCCCAAGCAACCATCCTACCTACACCGAAGTGTCCTTAAACATTCATCGAATCACCGAATCGTGATCGGCGACGATTCCGGCAGGAAGTTCAACGCACAGCTCCTGTCCAATCCAGGTACGATCGCCGAGGCAAAGAAATCTCGACAAGAAGAGCAAAATTACCGGACAGAAATTGCATCTGGTCGGTTGGAAATTGGCTTGAACACCGGTACAGGAGCGATCCTTTGGGAAAAGAAGTTTCTCCTCGGCCGTCTCCCTCGCCCTTCCCCCTTACCCCGTAATAACTCTGCGCCAAAGAGACGAAGGACGAGAGACAGGGGCCTGTTCGTAAGAGTTCGAGTTCCATTTTACGGGGATGCACCGTGGTCCCCGTCCGAATCCGCCCGGCTTCTATTAAATTATGACACGGAGTTATACAGCGACCTAACTTTGGAAGTGGTTTAATTGAACGTCGCCCGCCAGATTACACGATTATTCCGTAAGGGATGAACTTGGTCTAAATGGATTTACGGGCGGCCGATGAGTTTCGCGGCGCGGCTCGTTACGCGCGCCGTCCTCGCTGAGAAAATATCGCTCGTTAGTTAATTACGGGCGACGGTGACCGCGCGGGCGCGCAGGCGCGCGCGCGCGCCTTCTGATCGCCTGTGAACAATATAAATTTTCATTCATGAAAGCCGTCGGCTGACCTCGCGAATGCAACACGCTTTTATCAGCCGTAATCTCGTAGTGCATTCGCCTGCCGAGTGGAACGATTACGTAACCGCTCGGTGCCGCTCAATGGACGCGGCTGACGTCGCGGGAGAGCGGTTCTTACGTCGAAACCGTGTGCTGCTTTTTGCTCGCAGCGGCACGAAACGCGGGCCTTTCATCGAGTTCCTCCCTTTCGCGCGGGGATCCGTGCAACATGTTTCTGTCAGTGTGCAGTGAAGCTTAATCTGTTGCATTGAAACTGAAATTCTTTAACAGGGAGATCTGAGCGGGGGTAGTTTGCTGTTGGTCGTCGTGAGAGGAGAATTAATAATCTTTCCAGTTGGCATTATTTCAGGGGGATAGAAACTTGATGGAAATTGAGTGTCTGGGTGTCCCGAATGGTCCCGCAAGCTGAGCTTATCTGATTGTTAGCACGCTAGGGTGAACAGAGAGAAGGGGGAGGGTTGAGAGATTTGGGGAGGATAGTATGGACAGTTTTATATCTGACCATTCGACTTTTTTTCACGAGAGCATTCCAAAGTAAATGAGTAGCAGCACGCTGGTTGTTGTTTGTCTGCGATGCAAGGTCTGACAGAACGATCAGGTGCACTTTCACATAGACCCTACTTTAATATCGTCTGCGTGAGTTGTGCCACTTAATTTTGTTAATAGCACGGATTTGTCGCTGTTGTGTGCTGGCTTGGTCCACGGTTTTCAGGAGAAACGGTGCATTTGCGAGATTTAAACGAAGGTCATTCAAAAAGTTAAAGAGGTCGATTAAACGTCGGGACGATCAATCTAGCTGAGCGTCCGAAACGTCGAAACAGCCTCAGATTTATTATGGTCGATTAGCTGCATTGCGGTGGCTCGTTTCGTAGTTGCTTGCGTGACAATTACCTGCAGCACTAACGACGAGCAATATTGTTGGACAGGGGAAATGTGTTCGGTGGTTAATACCCTTCTCGTTTCCAAATATTAATCCCCGCGCGGGAAACGTTGCTCCACTAATTCCGCGATACTTTCCATAGTCACTCTTATCTCATTAACAACCCTTAAAATCGTTTACACTGCGGCGATAATCCCGCGTAGCAATCGTAGGTCTATAATTATAGAAAAGTGTAAGACGGTAGCGATTAATAAGATAGATCTTTTCGCTTATCAGATCAGCACAATTAAGTTCCACGTCCCGTCTGCTGAACTTCTGTGAATCGTTCCTTTTGCCAAGGCTCCGCGTAATATTCCTCGGTCGTAAACGGCCCACGATTCCTGACGGCTGCGGTCTCGTCTAGCTAGACAATTTGTCACTTCCTTATCACTCGACCGGCTCTCGTTTCTTCTCCTTCCCTCTGACAGTGCGCGTGCTCCGTTACCTACGCACGCGGCGCGTAAGAAACGCGGCTGCTGACACGCGAGCGTGCAAGCATCTCTCCGGCGAGAAACGATCCGTCTACAGTTGCAGCAAAATTGGATGGCCACTCAAGGTCACTCTGAGGAGCCGCCCTTCGACCACTACTCTATCCCTGGTCCCTTGTATGCGTAGATCTGCAAGTATGGTTGACGGAATGGATAGAAGGAAGTTGTGAAAGAAGCAGGGGGTGAATTATGGCAGCGGGTTTGGGTGTCAGGTGTCAATAAGGTTGGATGCGGCGTAGCCTTTGGACTGTGGGACTTCTAGGCTCTATGTAGAACAACGTGGATGCACTTTTTAATCCGCAGGACTTTGCACAATAGAGGGAACAGATTTGGCGATTTGCACCCCCCGAGGGTATCGTTTTACGAACCACTTCAGTGTGTCCCGGGGACAGTAACTCGTGGAGATAGTGGCTAACCTGAGACCCCCTCAAGTGGCGTGGAAAGCGATATCCTCGAGAGACAATCCCCTAAATGTGGTCTCCGTCATTCATTACAGGGTTGTACTTATTTGGTCACGTTTCTATGTACACCGGCTAAAAATACCTATGTCCCAGAATTATACCGAGCATACCCCTGGGTTCTTGACTTGTCAGCTTCAAACTCGAGGGGTTGATTCACTTTGGAGTTGTGGATTAGAATACTAGATATACATATTTACTGTCTGTCTAATATTGATGTAGTTTGTCATTTTATTGAACGTAGAAGACTATTTAGGAATCAGAAGTCGAAACGTGTAGTAGGAAATGTATAGGGAAACAGTGTAGGGAAAGTGATTTCAAGTGATCTGTTCGTACTGTTCTAACTATAGTTGCTGGGGTATGCAAGATTGTGGACTAGAATGGGAAGCTTAAGGGGTTATACCTAGTCAGGCGGCCGAAAAGGGGCGAATGTTTGTGAATTTTTGTTGAAAAAGTGGATGGATATATTCTTATAAAACCTTTTGCACTTAATAGAGCAACATTTAAAGAACATTTGGTCATTTTTTCGTAGAAAAATATTTACGTTTATAACAAAGTAACACCGACATCCAAGAAGTCTTTTTAAAAATTTGGTTTTGCGGTGAGCACTGCCATTCGGAACCAAATTATCTAAAATCAAAAAACAAACAAGATTTCGTTAGTATATTAATGTATCCTCTGATTAACGGAGGGAATTTCCGAAATATTAATTTAAAACCAAATGGTGGCTATTTGAAGTTGAAATCCTGATTTTTTCGCGTGAATTTTGCACGAAAAAATCAGGACTTCAACTTTAAATAGTCACCATTTGGTTTTAAATTAATACTTCCGAAATTTCCTCCGTTAATCAGAGGATACATTAATATACTAACGAAATCTTTTTTGTTTTTTGGTTTTAGATAACCTGGTTCCAAATGGAAGTGCTCACCGCAAAATCAAATTTTTAAAAAGGCTTCTTCGGTGTGGGTTGTTACTTTATTATAAACTTAAATATTTTTCTACGAAAAAATTACCAAATGTTCTTTAAATGTTGCTCTATTAAGTGCAAAAGGTTTTATAAGAATATATCCATCCACTTTTTCAAAAAAAAAATCACAAACATTCGCCTCTTTCAGGCCGCCTGACTAGGTAGGTATAACCCCTTAAAACAAAAAAAAAAGCAAGTTTGTAACTCTAATAGCAGATCTATTGGTGTGGATCGAAAATTAGCTGATTTAAGGTTAAAGTATGAAGAGTGTTTGATGTGATTGGTAGAAAGAGAAGTGGTATTCAGCGGCCACTTGATTTTGCTCCAACTGTAGCGTGGCTGGGTATCAGAAGCAGCGGCGTCAATGCTCGCTAGCATCCTACGATCGCGCGTTATCAGCACCGCGACGTGAATGGTAACATCGCGGTATTTCCTTCCGGCTACTGCGACGGTTATCGCAGTGGTGCACTTGGGAACGCGTATAAAGATGTCTGATCGCCGCGAGCCTCTGTGAACGCGCTGTCAAGACGATATTTTCTACTTCCGAAGTGAGCTCAGAAAATAGACGCTGCTGATAATCATTGGCATTACCGTTAAGATGCAGATAATACGCGCGAGAGTAAGTGAAATTAAGTAAGCTAGTTATAAGGGAAGTTCGGTTACCCGAACGCTCCGATTTTTTTGAAACTCTTCAGGTTTGTAGAGGACCTGATTAGCAGGGATCAGGCAATTTTCCGTTTGTGTCCATTTTCTTCAGGATGAAAACACACCCTAAAGGTTAATGAGTGTTTTCCTATTTTCAAGTATAACTTGAAAACTATAGTAGATATAAAATTGGAGTGTCTAACATTGAAGAACAATTATTCTTATGGACGTTCGCTTCAAGAAGCCAACGGAATTTTTTATAATTCTGATGTAGAATTGTGCATGCATGAAGCTTTACTGAATGCTTTTACCAGTCCACTTATATTTCATTCATATTTAAACAACATAGGTGGCATTAGATTCTCATCTGTACACTTAAAGTGCTACAGAATCTTCAGACTTAAATACGGGTCAAAATAGATTAACTTAGGAAACAAGATACACCGAGAACGTTCAAAGGATGCAGGAATCCCCTGCACGCCGTGTTTCGGAACGTTCAGACCTCGGCTACCGCACAGCACGGACGCAGACTTTGTTGAATATTGTTCGTAGTAGTATTTGCGTGTGATGGTCATGATACGCGAGGTTTGTCAGATTCCCAGCAGAAATTAATTGCAAGGGAAGTTTGCGTCAGACCACGTTTCACCAGGATTGTTATAAACGGACCCCTTTTTAACCCCCCAGCTACAGATCTCTCGGCATTTTCCTCGTCATAGGTACTTCGCTGACGTTTGCGCATAAATTCCCAGCGAATTTGCTGCACCTATTCTATCAGCAAGCGGTCTCGCGTTTCAATAGGGGGTGGAAAAACCGTGAATCTTCAAGTTCCTCGGGAGACCGTGTCCCTGCAGCAAGCTTCGTAAGTGTTTACACAAGTAACAGCGCGGCAAAGGGGGCATCTTTGATGGTGTCGATGGTGAACGAAATACCAGCTTGGAATCTGATTGACCGTGCCGGTGCTGAAAGAACGTTTGCGAGGCATCGTATCGCTTCGCTTTCGTCCTCGTGTATCAAAGCCGAGCGGGAAGACGTCTGCCGTCGCCGAGCGCGGCAGGAATGGCGGGGACGCTGGAAAGAGCCTCGAGGTCGCAGGGCTTTGATGGTCTCCGTTGCTATTCGTCGACGCCCATGATAGAAGCAATCGCTCTCCCGTTGCAAAATAACCGCGGCACACTGGTGTAATGACGGTGGCGTGATGAGAAAATAATTGCCAACGTCAGTGCGAAAGGGCGCCGAGGATGAGCCGCCAGCGATTACGAAATTTTAACAAGTTACGCGCAAATAATACGCCTCGCGGAACATGGAATGCTCGCGAATATGTCAATGGTTATTAACGTGCCTTCCGCCAAGGGCGGCCCTGCACTTCGTTCACTCGTTTTTCGCCGTCGTTGGAGCATTTAAGTATTAACACCTTGAGTGGCGCAAGGTCTGGCGAAATGGTACGGTCGCAACTGCGACGAAAGTTTCGCTTAACTCGCGTCGAGCACACATTCAACGCTTCTTAGAAAGTACGAACGGGAGGGAGAAAGCTGTCAAAGCTGGGCGGTGGATATCTCTCGGTGTGGAAACACGTGAACGCCAGTGGAAGTGTTCTACTTGTAATCGGTTAGATCGGTATCGTTTGCTCCGAAATTAAGTACAACGTCTCTTCTGATTTGTCTGCATCTTTAAATAATCATGACGCGAGAGTAGGGGAAATTTGGACAAAACCGGATACCTGGGTAAAACCGGGACGCGCTATTATTTTTAAAACGGCCTTAAATTTTCCCGCGTCGTTGCAGCGATATATTGTCACGATGTGCATTGTTTCATCAACAAAGGACGATCGTCTTAAAATCGTGCATAGTAAGGTTATATCGTTCTCGTGTGTTTTTCAAGGCTCTGATCTAATTTTCGATAGTTAAGAAACTTCAACACTTTTGACAGTGTTCAGGTAACTACTTTTTTCTGTGAATTATGTTAATTGTTGCATATTAAAGTGCAAATAACTAAGACAGTTTGTTTGTACATCGCCCTGGTATTGTTGATAATTCGTATTATTTACAAAATTGTATGTTCGGGCAAAACGTGTATAACAAAGAAACGAAGAAGAGGAAGTTATCAACAGTAAACTAAATCTTAATAAAGGACTACAACTAAAGAGAAAGGAAATCACAAAATTAAACCAAATACGGAAGGATAATGATAACAGTGGTGATGACGACGGTGAAGTCATTTGCATTTATGTCCAAGAATCCTATGGTTCATCCAAATTGAATGAAGGTTGTGTATAATGTGTACAGCTTGTTGTAAGTGGGCTCACGAAGGCTGCACTGGTTGGGGGACTGAAGAATTGGACGAATTCCGTTGTTATAGATGCTAGGGTTATTTTTTAGTATGGTACTCGATTTTACCCAGGCCATGGGGTAAAACCGTAAAAACGAACCATACTTGAAATCGTAATTTTGTTGTATTTGTTATTGTATTAAAGAAATTGGATATATACTAATTTAATAAAGAGTTTATTCTAATGAATCCTAATTTCAATTTCTTTTTCACATTAATAATGTCAAAGTTATGAGCTTTTATCCTTAACGTCCCGGTTTTGCCCCTACTTCCAGTACATATTTACTATGGTCGTGTGCTCCAAAAGTAGCATAAATTTGCAACTATTCTGTGTTACAGCTTAACACATTCAGTTGTAAAGGGAATCTTCTGAATGGTAATCGTGCTTACAGTCCAAGAACCTATATATCATACAAATGCATATGCACTGAGGATCGCGTATGCAGAAATGAGCTAATTTAACCCAGCAATGGTTGAAATAAAATTATGCCCTCCACCTTTCTGCTGCAGGATATTCTAATTGGAATATGCCGAAGCAGGCTTGGCCTCTTCCTTCGGAAGGTTGCCCGACGTCTTCCAGCGTGTGTGCATGCAAAATAGCAGTCTCAAGTGGCATTCGGATGTGCTTGATGAGAAATAACGCCGCGAACGGGGAACCAGGAGATCATCTCTGGGAGTAATAAACTGTCAGAAAAGCGGGACGATGGCGATACCTTATTACACAGGCTGTTACAATGTGGCCAGTTCCACGTCCGCGATGCACCATACGTAATTATCGTTCTACCGACGCACCGTGCGTATTAGCATTCTGACATAATGCTATGCTGGAGGATTTGCTATTGCGTTTCTCCTTTTAGCCCCACGTACCGGCAGCCGCGCTCTTATCTCACGGAATAACAATTATAAAAGTGCCCGTACGGTTAAGGTGCTCGGTTCGAACAGCCGAAGTAATGACGGCCTCGCTTCTTTCGCAGCGGAAACTCGCGTGAAATGGCTGGGGCTAGGAAATGTGGTGGCTTAACAGGACGGCTCGCCCCTGTTAATTTCGCGATAATAGATATTGCTGAATTATTAATGTTTATATTTAGGCGTGTTAGCATGGGAATCGATACAATTTATTAATCCCCCACATCGCTCACCGAAGCTGCTAAATTACTCGATAATTCAAACTTCGGGAACCGCGAGGTTTGGTAAACAAAATGCGAGGTCTGGTAATTAAAATTTCAGAAATGAGGATTCGGGATTTAATTATTGATCAATTACACGCACGAATTGTACATTTGGACAAGCGGAGATTCGTGGAAATTTATAGGGAGTAGCTTTGGGATGGCTAGAAATTTCTGGAAATGTGTCGGATTTGTGTATCAAAATTTATATCGGGACAAGATTCCACTGAAAATAAATTAGATAGTAGAGGAAGTGCAGCATATTTGGAATACTGTTGGTAATTTGGAATACCGAAGTATCTAATAAACTACTAACGCTATTTAATTTTTAACACCGTAGATTATAGGGGCTAATGACCTGTTCACTAATGACATTTGTGGATGAACCGCAATTTTTACATTTTCGGCTTAATCTGCAGAGGAAGCAAACGTCAATCTGCAAAACTTTTTCAGCGCGTATTCAATCGTTCCAATCATGGTTAAAATATGTCAAAACTTTAGTGTTAAACACTTAATCGACTCATTTGCATGTTCCTTCTATGGTTCCGTGCCAGTTTTGCGATAATTTCGAGAATACAAAGTATGACATGAAATTTTAGGTTTCAATGCCATGTTGCTAATTCGGAATACAGAAGGTGAAGATAATTTGGAATATTCCAAAGCCTACCGATGCTTTTGTTTCACGCGTAATGGCTACCACCGCGTCAGTTTCGTCTGTCACCTATATAACCTTTTTTAGCATTTGTGTAAATATTGTCTTATAGATATCTACATAAAATTGTTCCTTAATTGTGATTTCTTAGCCTGATTACGTCATAAAATAAACTAATTTTATTATCTACATGTTTTGTTTAACTTTATAAAGTGAAGGTAAATTGGAATATCGGTATTCCAAATTACCTGCACCTTAACGAAATCGATACTTCTTGTCATTTTTCATTCAAACCAAAATTTCAGTTACTTTTTGTTTTTTATTTTTACTGACACTAAGAAATATGAAAGTTTATTAGTTTCCCTACGATATTATGTAGTTTAATTTGTTCCCATCCTCTGTCATAATTTTTTATTCGTCTTAAACAAACTGGTATTCCAAATATACTGCACTTCCTCTACTATACAAAAACCGGAATCCTCTTCATTCAATTTACATTTTGGCACCCTCGCGCTTCTTCCAAATCCCATTTTACCTACTATTAAACAGCCATAAACACACAAAGTCTCCCTTTACAATTTTCCACGTCCACGAACCACTTACTATTCAACCCTTAATTTACACTCCTGAACCTCCCAAGTTCCACCCCCTAAAGCGGCCCCCTAAATCCTCGTCCGGACCCTGGCTCCCCTAGTTACTCTTCTTTTCGTCCGGACGAACGAGTGAAAATCCCCGCAGCGTAATAGCAGTTTAAAAACCAGCGAAGAAGTCGGATTGTCCTCGGCAAAGGGCATGTCTTCTCGTTGCCCTTCGCAATATACCTGCCCCCTTTCACGATCTGCTGCCTTGACCTCAGCCCCCGTTCCATCCCCGAGGGAACAGGATCGCTGTTCTTTCCCCTAGCTCGCGTAAAGTGTCGTGTATATACCCGCGCCATCGCGGACGTAATAATAGCGCGTACTTTACGGCTGTATGTGCACAGTATCGCTGGCGGTGCAACGTGGGCTGCATCGGGTGCAGTGGAGGCGGTTCCCTGGGACAGGATTCCGTTTAAGTGTTCCGCAAATACTGTTACCACGAATAGCGAGGGAACAATCCTCCCGCGCTCGCAGCTACCCCGCTCTGATAATGCATTCCGTGGCGGGCTAGCGTACGACGACGATGGGCGTCGTTCCCTATCCGTTTTATATCGGATGTAACGACCTTCGGACGAGGAGGGAACGGTGGTGGGAGAGACGTTCCTTCGTTGACTCGAGAACGAGCAGTAGGGCGATCTATCTTCATGATACTCGTGAACAAGGATCATCTTTCTGGATCCTCGAACGACGTGGATCTCTACCAGCGAGGTTGTCCTTCATCCTCCATAAAATGGCGGGGAAGAATATTGAGTGTATAATTATGAGGGATGAAGTTTGGAGAAGGGTTGGTTGCAGGTTTCTGTATGCCAGGCAATCACTTGAATATTTTTGGTATTCATTAGGGATGAATTTCTGAATACTAATATCGAAGTGATAAGAATTCTTGGTGATTGCGTGGAAATGTGGAAATTACGATATAATTAAACACAGTTGTGCGTACGTCAGTTTTCGATATGTTGCGCTTGTATGCAGATGTGTTATTGCTAACGATCAATAAGTAATTAATTTAATCCACTTGTTCATGTTTATTATAATTGTTAATCGCTGTTTGGAAGCTGCGCTGTTTGGATTTCTCGACGTGGAAATCATAATGCCCCGCACCGTGGCACGACTTAATCTGCTATGATAATTTAATTTAATATCTTCCGACTGTTTATTGAATGTTATATATTACGCACGAATGCCGTGCACCCAGCACTCGTGAAAATCTGATCTGCCACGCGGAGCTGGCACACTTAATCGTGGAAATTGCCGAGTGCAAACCGAAAAGTGGATCTGGGGGGCGGGGGAGGGGGGGGGGGGGGGTCGTTGTCGCAATTAATTAATCTCGGTAGCATCAAGTTTTCACTACTGCTTAATCGCATGATCGTTGAGCCGTCCGAATCGTCTCCACCAGGTGTTTGCTGGGACACGATAGACTGAAGTTAGTTCATCCGTTTCAGCGTGCAGCTCAGCGTTCGCTAATTAGACACACTATCCTTGACGGTTGTTAATTCCACCGAGGCCCCATCCCAGCGAGCAACCTGTTCACTTGGGTAATCTTGCGAATTGCCTGAAATCAGAGTCCGTGTTCCGATCGCCGGGGCTCGCCTAATTATTGGCCGTAATACCTAATTAGTCCCATCGCCAGACCGGCGTCTGTCCCATAGAATCCGATACTTTCAGACACTTAGGTAACTGGAGATGCTCTTCCACAACGAAGCAGAAAATTGTGCACGGGTCTCTTAACAAAATCTGTAATCAGACTTCCTGACAGATTACGACAATGTTAGACATTACCGCAACTACTCTTTTACATCGCAATTTGTACTTCATCAGCATCGATGCGTACGATTTTCAAATTATTCCCATCCATAATAATTACAGCGCAACTTGAGTAGGTACCATAAAGAAGGTCCCTAACTACTATCCTCTGAAATTATTACACAGGGTAACAGGAAAATGCTTACAAGCTGCCTTAGTAGGCCCAGGCACCTCTTCCACACCGTCATCACCTCCTCGTGCCAGCATCTGCTCTTCCCCCGTTGAAATCCTTTCTGGCGTCGAGCCGAAGCGTCATAAGTCACCTGAAAACACTATAACGAATACGATACCCGGCACATAAGCGGTATTGCTTGCGTCCGCCATTACCGAATTTCTTTGACTCTTCGACTCAAGTGCTTCCACCGCGACAGGCGCCCCAAAGCTTTTTCTCCCCCTGCGACGCCCTCCCCTGGATAGACAACCACCCGAGCACACTTTGCTCCCGGCGGGAGGGACGCGCTACGCGTGTTCCGTGGTGTGCCCGTCGACGGCAGGGCGAAAGCGGGGAAACGGGAATTCATTTTGTCGCAGAGTCTAGTAGGCGAATGATCGAGTTAGCTCGGGATGGCAGGATCCGCAACTCGATTATATTCTTGAGTATCCTGGTAATAAATACAAAGCGGCCCGTGCGAATCGTCCTCGAAGCAAACGTAATTTCATCGTACCGCTGAAAATAGCAATTTTCCATCGGCAAGTGTCCCTCGATACCCGTCATTACCTCGGCCGCTTCGAGGCTTGCAAATTCACTAACCACCCGGGAAGAATTCTTTTTCAATTCAGCTGCGTTTCCAAAGTAAATACCGCTGGCCATACTGTGCGAGCGTCCTCGTTGTTCCCGCTGGCTGGTTCGTGGATTTTTAAGTTATTTCGCTCATTATTCCAGCACTTTCCAGCTTCGTTTCGCCCGTCGGCTCATTCGCAGTCTCTCCGACGATCCGGTTAAAGGTGGCTTCGTTTTGCAAAGACGTGAATGGTTTCGTTAAAATTCGCTTGGCCGGGATCGGCAGCCGGGGAAAGCTCGCGGCTTTCGAAACGCTTCGGCCATTTGTATTCATTTGACGTTAATGAAAGGCTAGATTAGGGGCCCCCGGTTCGTAAACTCCTGGCGAGAGTTGGGAATTTTTTCCTCGACCGCAGCGCGGCTCTTCTTTACCGTTCCGTTCTTCCACGGACAAAGAATTCCCCGGCGTTGCATCGGCTCGTTGCCGGCGAGTTCCCTGCATTTTAACGAATCATCCACGAGTTGCTGCGCTCCCGAGATTATTAACCGAAAACTCGTATTTAGAGGGAGAGCTGTGGTCGTAATTAAACCCAATGGAATTTCCGAGGCGTGATCTTGAATATTTTAGGGTATTTAGAGTTTGATTAAGACTGGGGGGTGTTCGAATTATTAATTATCTCTTAGTAGTGAAACTGATGTATTTTATAACTACCAGAACCCTTCGAATAGCAAATACTTAAAGAGATATAGTGGCACGCTGAGTTTACTACTTTGGATCATCTTGTCCGACCAAAGTCAGTTTGAACTACTGAAATTTCAAAGCAGCTGAAGCTACGCTTGAATTCCTACTTCTTCAGTTCTCTGCATCCCATCCTGGAATATCCGAATTCCAGCATCGTCCCACTAACCCCATGAAATTTACAAAAACCTTCTTCACCACCAAAGGCTCATCAATTTGTCATTATATCCAAATTTTTAACGACCAAACGAACTTGCCTGTATGAAGTTCGATCGTAATTAATACGAGACTCACGCCCGAGATGATTACAAGTACCATTTATTCTACCTACTAACAGTCACGGTTTCAGAATTTTAAACCTAAAAATCTGGGCTCCCGATCCACCCGGCCCTGGCGCCCTCCGACGGCTCGACTCGTCATAACGTTTTTTCGTGCCGAAGCACGCTCATCAATTTGTCATTCTATCAAAATTTTGCGCATTAAAGGGAGTCCCGTTAATAATAATACCTAACTTCACACCTACATTCACCCTGCATAGCCAAGAGATAATCATCAACGTTATCCCTCGCGCTAGTCTGAAAGCAGATCAACACCTTCCTTTCACAAAGTGTTTCCAAAATACAAGGACCAGGGTTATCTCGTTCCCGGCCATCGGATCGTTCGAACGCACCCGTGAACACAAAGCTCGTTCTCGCGCCCGGAGCGTCAATCGAACATTGAATCCTGGATCAAAGTCACTTTCCAAGATACACTTGATCACAAGCGAGCTATCAGCGGGTCCCATCAAAGCCGCCGATCCCTTTGGCCCCGCTCCGAGCAACGAAAAGGGCCATCCACGGCCTGATATACATTCAAATTAATCCCGGTGTATCGATACTTACCAGTCGATCGTCCCGCCCACCCTCGAACGCCGCCGTACGATCCGCGTGAAACGATCGACCAATTTTCTCGCCCATCGCCGCCATTGTCGGCGCTCGGCTATTCCCGGGGCCTGCTACCGCCGACACCTTGTTCCCCCAAGGGGGATTGGGGCGCCGAGGGAGGATTTTCCATTCACCTGATGCTATTCAGACTTCTGATTCGCGATGTCTGGCCGGGTCATCCTCTCCTGCGTTCGACGACGGTGGCTCGAGTGGATGGAGAACGGCTGGGAGTCTCGAGATCGATAGTGCCGTATTCAGCGTCGAAATCGGCTTTCGCAGCCGTCGACGCCAGGCGGATTTAACGTCCGTTTCCATGACCACGGGCGTGAACGAGGCTTTACGTTTTCGCGAGCCACTTGGCCGCATCGCTTTCGAGCTCTCCGGCCGTCACGCTCTCCGCCTAACAAGCCTGCCGCAGCACCGCGGAACGTTCTTTTAACGGGTGCGAATGAGGGGTGGTCGGTCGTCATTGTCGACACTAATTTGTGAATAGTTTCGTCACTTTCGGCTGGCTCGTTTCGGTTGCTTCGGCATGGCAGCTTGGTGCCTTCGGTTCGAATTTCAGTGGCTCACGTTCGTGAGTTCTGTTCAGCTCTGCTCTCGGGCTTGTGAAATTCTGGAAGGCTAGAAAGAAGCCACAAATGAGGGGGTTTTTTGGTGGTGCTGTTAGAAAAAAAGGCTTGCCGCGAGGTGTCTACTTGGATTAAGAAATATCTTGGTTGAAATGGTTCTTGTTAAACTTGGAACGAGGTTTATGGGGAAATAGTGTTATTGGGCAACCTCTTTGCGGGCTTCGCAATGAGAGTTTTGGTTGAAATGGCGAGAAAGGTGAAGAAGATCATGGCCATCCCGACGGGGAAGCCTTCCAAGGATCAGATGAACAATCCCATTTCGAGGATTCCTGCAAACGAACACACTTTTATCCAGTTTCTAGTTCTGCCTCGGAGCGCATCCTAAATTGCGTCGTACGTCGCGCCGGCTCGGTGGCTACGGTAGCGTTTCCATGGCGACTTTGAGCCGCTCGTGTGCGTGCTTGCAAGCTCGTTTCACCCCCCGTAATCACCAGTTGCGTCGAGCATCCTCCTTACCCTGTGGTTGATTTCTCGATATTCCGTGCTTTCATGTAACTTACTTCATCCGCGTTTGACCCGTGACGTAAACCTCGAGCGAAACTCTACTTGCTCTCCCCTTCCCCCGATCCACTACGGACGTAACATCTATGCTACGTCAAATGGATGAAGGATTGCCTTAAGGGCGCAGTGACGTTGATTAATTCACCAATAATGAATCGGTTTAAATATAATCGACGTCAAACGGCAACTCCTAGACTTCTATTATGAAATGAAATTTGAAAGTGTCTGAATCGAATTAGACTCCAACTTCTAATAAACTGTGCATGAACTTAGATGAAGGCTAAGTTGAAGAGGCACTGTGTATCTCAGCTAAGAATTAAAACCGAATTGTCTCGGAAAGTCTACGCGCTTCTAACGATATTTCGGAACAGGAGCGAGGACGGTAAGTCCCCTCGCAGAAGATGAAGAATCTCTATAAGCCATCCAGTAAACAGATTTCTAGAAACGACGAGCGTTCCTGTTGACGGCCCAAAGAAAATTTCATTCACCACGATCAATCGGAGGATGCCGCAGAGGCGCACACGCACGCTGGCACACGTACGAGCCCGCAAAAAGTCCCGGTGACTCGGACTTATAACGCAATTGTGCGACGTTTAATTCGATAAATTAACCTCTGGTCCCGGCCGTCGCCGGGGTCCACGGGGGCAGAAGCGAGACGGGGCAAGTCGGGCCGGCTAAACCGCGGCAGGAAATCTCTTCAATCTGCCCTGATGCGCCTCGTTAACGAGCGTTTGTTTTCTTCCGTCGCGCTCGCCGTTTTTGCTGTCCCTCGCTTTCTTTCCTGCCCTTTCCGCTCCCCCTTTCACCAAACCACGTCCCTTTGTTCTGCCCTCTGACACCGAGCATCTTCATTCCGGACAGTTCTCCAACCCGTCTCCCCCTCTCGCGCTCTCCCCCTATGGAAGTTCTGTTGCCACCTCGGCCTTTTCTTCCGACGCCATTGGTCGCGGATTCTCTTTCGCGACTGCTCGTGTCGTTTCCTTCCCTTAATGCCCGTATCTCTGTCGTTCCTGCTACTTTCAACGCCTCGGCAAGGGTGCTTCGAACGAGAAGCTCTGCCGCGCCAAGGTTCCCGAGATCTTTGGCTAGGGGGCTGCTAGCGGGACCTCGTTTTTCAAAGTGCTTCCTCGACTTCCGCCTTGCGGCTGGGCACATTGCGCTACTACTACTAGGAAGACCGTGGTGGTGTACAGTTGAAGCGTCGCGATTAACGTCACTGCGCTTTTTCCTGGCCAGGGAAATTTCATTTTACGAGATAGGCTACGAGTGGAAGTTTACGAGTGGAGGTGAATAGTGCTCGGGATACATTGGATGCCCGCTGACAGTGGGCAGTAAGCCGGACGCGAATTATTTTAGATGTGGATGGGATTTTATTGAAATGATGAATCGATGTCGTTTAGGTATCTACTATGGCTGAGTAATGTTACAGGGGGCTGATGTACTTGGGGGTGATTGGGTGTTCAAAATTTTTCTCGGTGAGGATTTGACATATACAGTGGCGGACGAAAGAAAGTTTACAACTTTTAAAATCGCTTAACTTTCTTAGAATTAGTCCAAACGATATTATTATTATTATTATTATTATTATTATTATTATTATTATTATTATTATATCAACGGGAGAACCCTTTAGTACAAAGTATACATCTAATTAGTACAAAGATAAAGATAATATGAAAAATATGTACAATAAAATAAAATAAAATAAAATAAAATAAAATAAAATAAAATAGAGTAAAATAAAATAGAATAAAATAATATGAGTGTTTTGAGAAGCTAGAAGGGTTACTTTGCTGAGTGAAGTGTTTCGTCGTTTTGAAAAAAATTTCAATTGGTCGAAATAGCATAAAAATAGTAAATTTCGTTTTTTAAACTTTTTTTGTGAGCCCGTAATGAAAATTTAAAACACCCGTTTGTAGATTGAAGTAAGTTATATATATGCTCAAAATTTCATTAAAATCGGTTAACGTTGCTCTGAGCTACAAACGCTTAAAGATCGCAGAATAAGGTCGAAAATCGCTGATTTCGGGAATTTCGCGATTTTCGATCCTATTCTGCGACCTTTAAGCGTTTGTAGCTCAGAGCAACGTTAACCGATTTTAATGAAATTTTGAGCATATATATAACTTACTTCAATCTACAAACGGGTTTTTTGAATTTTCATTACAGGCTCGCAAAAAAAGATTAAAAAACGACCTTTACAATTTGTTTTTGCCATTCCGACCAATTGCAATTTTTTTCAAACCGACGAAACACGTCACTCAGCAAATTAATCCCTCTGGCTTCTAAAAAAAAAAACTCATATCGTTTGGACCAATTCTAAGAAAGTTATGCGATTTTAAATGTTGTAAACTTTCTTTCGTCCGCCACTGTAGGTACCGAAGTCTTCGAAGATTTTTGCAACACACGGAAGTTTCCCTCCAGGCGGTTTTATCGTTGGTTATACAGTAGTGGCTAAAAAGTTACCACTTTTTCAATCCACTCTACCTTTATTACTTTTTAACATCATCTCAAATCTGCAGCATGTGCCCAATATACCTACACACTCTGAAAGAGAGTTAAAAGCTGTATAAAACCCAGTTAAAGTTGAATTTATTTAATTAACAAACAAAAGCCCTACAGAACATCAAACAAAAAAGTTAACACTTTTGAAATGTAATAAAAAATCTAATATTTTGTCGGAGTACCTCTTGCTTTCAGGACGGCCTAAAAAGTGAACAAAAAATGTATTATCCCGTTCAATGCCATATAAAAAACTTTTGTTCGTTAGTTAAATAAATTCAATTTCAACTGCGTTTTATACAGCTTCGAATTCTCCACCAGAATATGTATAGTATATTCAACACAAGCCACAGTTCCAAGTTGATGCTAAAAAATAACAAAAATAAAACAAACCTAAAAAGTGATAACTTTTGTTTCCGCTACTGTAAGTGTTAAATATTCTGTTAAGAAATTGGATCTACGAGGTGTACCTATCCTCGACAGCAGAGTACGCGGATATATCGTAACGAACGCTCACATCAAAATATTAAAAGTTAGCCTTCATATCCCATCCTCCATCGATGGCACGTGTTGCAAACTCCTTTCAAACTCCGGCCTTTCTGAAAGTTGAACAGTCAATAAATTCTAGCAGCGTATGGAACGCTATACAGAAACGCAATCGGGGAATCAAAGAGAATTATCCTCGGTTGAAAACGTCCTTTCTATAGGCGATCGGTTTCCTTTATCCCATGATCGTATCGAGCGCAGTCGATATGAAATACACCTTATACGATAGGTACGTGATAATATGAAATGCGCGCTATCGAGGATAAAGAGGAGCGCCACCCTCGTATCGCACGGTGTTCTCGAAACGTAATAAAACGGAGGAGTACTCCGTGAAACGATAAGGTTCTATGCTTTATCCGTCGCTTTGTACATTAGCGAAATTAATTTCGGTGGCTGTGCTTGATAAAAGAAATAAAACGCAGCACGGGGGTTTGTTTGAGATATACGAGCGCGGAGGATATCCTTCCCTCGTCCTTCCAGATAAAAATGTATCCCGAGGAGCGTTCGCCAGGAAGATTGGAACTTCACATGCTTTATCGTTGCGTCACGGAGAAAAGCTTCCGTTCCTTTCGCTAACTTTTCATTAAACATTTACAGTGGTTTCACGTGAAACTTGGTAATTAAACTTCTCTGCTATCTGAACTGGAAACTGGGATGAAAAGGTGGGAAACTGAAGTTGTACATGTTTCTCGTTGTTTACTACCATTTTCGATTAAGGGAATAAAGTTGCTGCGACCCAAGTTATGAAACACTTAACGATGAAAGGTGGAGTGCATCTATGAAATTCCATACATACGTGAACATTTCACTTAGGATTTTTAGAAATGCACTTTGTCTTCTGCTTGATCAATTTGTGGTTCAGTTTGCGTTACTGTATTGGCTTCTAAAAAATTTTTATTTTAATTGAAGATCCACCTTGTGAGAAATTTTTCAGACCTTTTAGTAAATTATGTGTACTTCGAGTTTCTTAAGGACCTTTCATTGATATCCTATTAATAATCCTACGTATAATATCTAAATTTAAATAAGTACCATCTCCTTTTCCCTTTACAACAACATTTACCATTATTTCCTGAGGTACCATAAATAATTTCAACTAATCATACTCCCTTTCCAAGCGACGTCACTCTAACTGCTCCTTTGTCGTTTTCTGTCTGCAATAAAACGGTCTCCTCCCGTCCGATATTTTCCCGTCGCTCCATTAAAACGTCGACGAAGTATCGACTACAAAGCCGAACGTGTAGCAATATTGGCTGACAACATGGCGCATTTCAAGCACAGGCACAGAGTGTTTATCAACAATCCGCCTGTTGCGTCGAACTCCATAGACAGAGAGTTCCCTCTGGTCCGATGTGGTTCGAAACACTTTTGGCAGTTATTCTAACGAAAATATCCTGCACAACAGAGGAGAATTGATAGGAACAGTTACAAGGATACCAAGACAATCGTGCAATGTACTCCAAATAATCACGAGTAAATCGATCAACCTGTAAGTGAACAAAGCTTGATTCTTAAAAAAAATTAGGTCAGAAAATAACAACCAAGAAGGTACCACCTTGATTCCTTCCTCACATACTCATTATTTCTCACTTTCCCTCGAGAAACAAAAATTTCAACCATACCTCATTCCCCTAAAAATATACCGCAGCAGATCACATGAAATAATACTTCACTTGAACTCAGCCAAACAGTCTTACATCCGTTAAAACCTACTTCACTCAGTGTAAAAGCCGGCGAGAGAAAATCACGGGAGAACCATTCTCCAAGATAGATTCTCCCCAGCTGCATTGAACGATTCAGTTCAATCAGAAGCTGGCGGGAGCGTCGCGTCGGTACGGGGCACGAACGAATCTTCGCGATCCACTTTCCAAGCACTCCTCGAGCCTCGCTCCCCGCCTAGACAAGACATTCGTGCTCAAAGCTTTTCCGAGCATGCATGTACCTGATGTACCTGCTGTACTCCGCACGCATTCCACCGGGATGCGTGCAGCTCGTGTCCTCTGGTCAGCTTGCTCTTTTTCGCATAACCGAAGCTGATCGACTTCGGTGCGCGCGAATCTGATCGAACCAGTTGCACGTGCACGTTATATTACAAAGTTGCTAAACCATGACGCTGAGTGATCGAGGGCGACGATGCGTGAACCTGACAGTGCCGGCTTGTTCGCAGATAAGTATTGCAAATTCTCGGGGTGCTCGGGCCACGCGAACACCGGTTCAATCTTTCTGGTCGAAGTTGCCGCGTTTGCTTATTTGCTTCTGAGCGGGCAATCGAAATTCTGGCGCATCCTGTATGGCTTTGGGTTCGAGTACAGTTAAAGTTACAGTACGTATTTAATCTTAAATGTGCTGAGATTTTTAAAAGTGAAGGATGTTAGGCTTGAACTTCTTATGATAGGGACAGTTCCTTTGTTCTTATTCTTATTGAATTTCTAACAATGTGAATGTCGAACTGATTACCAACTTCTCAGCTTGAATCGTTGGTAAGGTCTTTTGAAGTATTTCATTCTGCGAATCGAAGGGTATTCTGCGATGTAGAATGTAAAACCCTCGAAGAAACAAAACCTTTTTATGGCTTTAACAATTAATTTCCTTCCGCAAGTTCCCATCGATTATTCTTTTTCCACAAAGAATTCCTGTGGAAATTTAATATAGAGATGTTTGGTTTAATAACAGTTAGGGAATTACCAGTTGGGGAATTAATCAGAATACTGGAACAAAGCTTCGCAGAGGGTTTTGTTAAACGTGCGCAAAATTCTCGAACAATTTCGTTTGGCTGAATATCCCGGGATATTATTATAGAAAGGGGACGGGAAAGCGCAGGTAATAAACTCGACGAATAATAATTCATCCGGATGCATTGAAGTGGGGAAAAAGTGGCGATGTAATTTTATGGTTTTTACGTGGCTAATAACTTTGAGGAGCTCGCTGTGTTTTGAATGCCGATGCTCACCGCGAAATAATTAACGAGCAATTAAATATTCAAATTACTACCCTAGAGTGGCTGAAATGTGCGTAATGATAGGGTGTCGTTACGATCTGCCATTCGATTGTTAGCCTACGTGCAGCGGTACGTGACGTTGACATATTCGAATTATACACCGCGTACACGCAATAGAACCCCGTCCAGCCTTAGATGAAATGTATTCCTTTGAACGCACCTACTCATTACCTCTCGATCGCATTATAATTACTCGCTTCGTAAATGACACGCACGTTCAGCCTCGATTCGTTTTGTACCTTAATGATTTTCAGCCGTCCTTCTTCTCCAGAATATTAAATGGAGACGCTGGAGACATTTATAGCGCTGGAGTTTATAGTCCCCCATTTTTCTATGTGCCGAACGAGCGATTTTATGTTCGTTTATTCCTTTATGTGTTTATTATAGGATATACCAGGCAGGAATTATTACAAACTTCAGTATCTCAAAGATGGATGGGACCGTTCGTATAACGCACAGTGATACTCATTAATATTCGCGTTATATAAAGTTGTATATTTTAATTGATAAAAATGCAAGTAGCACCGTGGCGTTTGAATATTTAATAAGATTAACTATGTGTCGTATCACAGGTATGCTATCTTTATAAGGCAGGGATGATTCCTTCTTTTCTTTCTCGGCTCTCTTCCCTGCTCTCTGCTTTTTCCTGTTCTAATGATGACAATCGATCGCAAGGATGGAAGAGTCGTTGAACTCAGCCTGACATTCCTGCACGAAGGGTTTTCACAACAGTATTGAAGATGCGATTGAAGCGATCTGTATCACGTAATTCTTACATCGAATTAAAACACTTCGTGGTTGGAATAGAATCACGCCACGTTTCCACTGTATTCCTTTTCTTCTTTCTTCCTAAGTAGTGGATTGCAGTTTAAAAATCCTGTTCCCTGAGAACACGGTACACGACAGCTCGTTGCAGCCAACTTTCTTCTTAATGATTTGCATTTATCCCTCATTTAAGCTCGTCTTCGCGAAAACTTTCCTCCGCGTCGTGCAATTTTCAACCACCCTTTCCCATCGCACCGGGGAAAAACTTCGACACTGGTAATGTCCCTCGTGACGTCATCCGAAACCTTTTATGCTTGAAAATGTTCAACGAGGTCTTCTTGAAACTGTTGGGTATCTAAGGAAACAACCAAGTGTGGGTCAAAGCTGTGGAAAATATTTTTTATAATCTTTAAATTTTTAAATGTAAGGGTGATGGATCACAGTACTAACCTCTAAACTCTCTATTATCTGAAAATGATTTTTTACTACAGATTAGGGATTGCAAATTTACCGACTTTTTCAATTACCGGTAATTCGGTAAAATTTTCAATCAAAACCGGTTTACCGGTAATTAACCGGTATTTTTTTAAGGAATTAAATGACTCTTAAAATATAAGAGTAAACGTTACAAAAAACTTTTTTTGAACTCTAATCGTGCATTATAA
Organism: Andrena bucephala; assembly: GCA_947577245.1. Taxonomy (NCBI): domain Eukaryota; kingdom Metazoa; phylum Arthropoda; class Insecta; order Hymenoptera; family Andrenidae; genus Andrena; species Andrena bucephala. The sequence continues at coordinate 28,471,372 of OX387715.1, read as the reverse complement.
AAAATATATGCATGTGAAACTATTCTGAACATAAAATATAAAATGATATAACACAAAATAGATATATTTGTATAACTATTTACAATACTTATTAATATGGATCTTCACCAGGCAAACAATGAAAAGAATCTTATCTTACATACATAATTAAATATTTTTTATATAACAATTCTTTTTAACAAATAAGTACGTCAAAAATATAATTTGTCTAAAGTTTAGTTTCCTGAGCGCGACCTAATTTTTGTAAAAAATAATCCAGCCACGGATAAAGCGCTCTCATATTCTACACTTTTTGGTCGGGTAATCATTAAGAAATCATATGCCATTTGTATATACTTTCCCCTTACTTTTTCTACTTGAAAATGCGTCCATTTCTTGATGACATGATTCAGATTCTTAGTTTTCTTTTGGATCAGAGTTGGTTCTCCATGAGATACTTCGGTTTTCATCTTTATTAGTAACTGAAGTTCTTTTTCACTGATAACATAGTAGATGTCGACGGAATTAATAAACGCTTATATGTGTTATATTGCTATACGTAATTTATCGAATTACCGGTAAAAATTTGGCGAATTACCGGTAAAAATTTAAGGGTATTTCTCGCGATTTACCGGGAAACCGGTAAACCGGTTTACCGGTATTGCAATCCCTACTACAGATAACTGTTTCGAATAAAATGGGTGAAGAATTAGTAATATGGACCACTTTTTGCTTTAACCCTCTAGTGCATACGCCTGCCTTAAAGCGGGCATCTGTTTAATCCAGGGGTTGGGAATTCTCATTTGCCAGCCATAAAGTAGTGCCACAGCGCACATCTTGGTCTAAGAAACATATCAAACTGATGTTTCGATTTCACAGAAATCTGGTTTAAAGTGCATTTTTGAGCTACAGACGCTGCGAAAATTATTATTATTATTATTATTATTATTATTATTATTATTATTATTATTATTATTATTTCCTCCAGATTGAAGACATACATCGGATTCGGTATTTTCATCCCCAAATTAAAGTAGTCTAATTTTTCCAAATGAATTAAAAATCTATGCACTAGAGGGTTAAAGAAAATGATCAATTTTAAATGTATGTACGTATTGCATCAGCAATGACCAGCAGTGTTAGCCAACGTGTCTCTTACCATGTGTCATTTCATTAGCGCTTAGGATACGAAACAACCCCTCGTTCCATAAACGTAGAAGTCGGAGCCAATACATTGAAGGCGCAGAAAAATTGCAATCCGAAAAGCAGCGGGTAAGTCACGCCCGTGTGGTAAACACAGTCTACGTTCCCGTCCTTAACACGTGTCGAAGCACGGATACCAGCCTCGTACACCACCTATTTATCGATTTGACCCGCGACCAAGGTACGATGCCTTTACGCTTTGCTGCACGCCGAAACTTTCTCGCCGTGAAATCACCTGCAAAATAGATGCTTAATCTTCCATGGTCGGGGAAGAAGGATTGCAATTTGCCAGATGAACCCCTGGAGACTTTGGGGCGAGCCGTCCCTCGCGGCAGAGGGCGCGGAGGGGGTGGGAAGTGATCCCCTTTTCCCTCTCCGTCGGTCCTATTGGAAGATTCTGGATACGTGTTCCCCCCGTGCTTCGCGGAGCGGAAAAGTCTCTTTCTTTTTCATTTCGACTCCGGATGGACGGGGACCTTCCTCTTTTATTTTTTGACAGGAATATCCGATTCCCTTCCGGCTGACATTTTCGTCAGGGATCCTCGGCCGTGACACGTGCGAAGGAATCGGAGGATCTGGCTTTAACAGTTAAATGGTACCTTCCTTGGCCTTCGTACGAACTTCTTGTGGCTTCCAGGGGCTGAAGTCGTAAGCTCGAATTACGAGGCTAGGGGTTGAATATTCTTCTGTTTAATCGATATCCAATGAATCGAGTTCGGTGATGCGGTATGTTAGCTCTTTATTAGACGCTTCGGGCCAAACTTGCGCCCCTTGATGATTTTTCGAAATTTCGGAAATGTTTGGTGATTCTTGAAAAGTTTCTCAATTGTAACTTCTTGGCACTTGAAGGACGGGTTATTTTTCTTCTGAAGTGGGCACTTTTGGGCACTTTGGGGAAACTATTGTGGCAAAATGTAAGTACACTGAAAGTTCAATTATCCGAATGCTCTGCCAAGAATTGAGCATTCTATTATCTGAATGGTATATTTCCTTTCGAGATTAGATATGTAATTTTACTATCTATAACGATCAAAATAAATGCTGTTCAGACTACTTTATGATGTAATTGACATTACAAGCTTTAACATTTTATATATAATGCCGGCAAAGATGACCTGTTGCAATAAAAGAAGAGATACTGCAGTAGCTAAAAAATACATACTATAATAACTAGTACGTTCATGTTACTTTTTATTTTTGGTATTGTCACTTGCATCATTCCTTCGAAAATGTAGAATAATCACCACGAGGAAAGTGAGCGTATTTATCCGAAAATTTCTTTATACGAACTATCATGTTCCCCTATTAATTCGGATAGTGGAGTTTCTACAATACTATGTACCTGACCCGTTCTGGATAGATGATATCTAAATGTTAATAGGGTAGAAATCTTTCAAAATTACAATTTTGTGGGTGAAACACATGAAATAACATTAAATTTTTAGGCACTCGAGCCATGATAGACGGAGATCATGAAGTTATACCTCTGGGAGTATGGCAAATAAATTAACTGAAAGTGGATAATCATTTACTATTTCTTCTTTGATAAGACATTACACCTAAATTGCTCTTAGACCGCCGCAGAATGATTGAAAGAGGATCGATCGGGGTCCCGACATTTTTAGGAGGACAGGCAAAGGGATTTAAGTAAATTAAGCAGGGATCTTCTCTCCCTTCTTTTGTCTGCAGGCTTGTCCCTTTTGCCACGTTGAACCTGAGACGGTTCATTTCCTGGGGAAGGAGATTTCGTGCGATTTTATATTCGATTTCTGTGGCAAGCCGATCTGACATTTAGATGAGAAAGACGGTTTCATTCGAGTGAATTTTAAGGAGTCTTCTCGGCCATCTGGTGATCAGTTTTTATGATTCTGATGTTATTAGGTTCGTGCTGAAGTTTGGGGAGAACTCGCGGCGAATTTTTCTGAAATTTAATTTGAAACGAGAAATTTAAAAAATGAGACTAAATTTGATTTAAAGAAGGGCTACTGTTAATTTTGTTTTGCCATCCATTTAAATGTTTTCAAAATATACGAACAGTTAGTTTAGCGATCAACGTGATAAATAATTGGAATGTGTACCGCATTAAATGCAATTCTCTGCAAGCTAATGTGAACCCATTGAATCCGTTCGAACGATCTGAATAAATGTTTAAAGGATTCGGGGACCGCTGATTTGCCCGATGGAAATGTGATTTGTCACGTTTCTATTATGTCAACGAGACGACAATTTCGTCCTCGCTTTGACGTGCCTCCTCTGCAAGTATTTTCATTCGTGGACGGTTTCCCAGCGTTCACTTCAATGCAAGTAGGTTACATTCTACATGCACAATGAAATATTAAAGTAAGCCACAAACGAATTTTAATGAAACGACCTGTACCCCTTGATGGGAGTCGTTTTTTCCTCGTGTCGTACTGGCTCAAAGAAAATTCGAGATTGCCTCTTTATTTCTGAAATACATATACACATACATATATTCGAGACAAAGGAAGTCATAAAGGTCTGCACATCTCGTAGGATCATGGAAACGGGATCAAATATACGATTTTCCTGACGGAAGTACCTACATTTTCATCTTCCTCGATAATTCTACTCCCGTTTGTTCATTCCCTTTCGTTGGAAAGTCCCGAAACGATTTTTCTGGAACGTTCTTGTGGATGGTCGCAGGAAAAAGAGCAGAGCAGCGTGAAGAGCCCTCGCGACGGAAAATATGCTGGATCGGAAGCATTAATTCTTCTTTTACGTTTTATGGTATTCGATGAGAAAGTGAGTTAATAAATAAGTGTTCACGAGATTTGTTTGAATTCTTAGAGTGCCGTTTCGTGTACTCAACTTCCTACTTTTCTCGATCACTATTTCTATCGCGAAAACGAATTTCATCCACCGCTCTGCAAGATCCAAAGATTTTTATAGGAATATAATTGAGCTTGGTAATTGTATCGATTGGTATTTTATGATAAAATTCTTCGAATATGATTCCCTTGACGACGAATTCGTGTTCGTGAAATTCGTGGAAGTGTTGGAAGAAACTGAAACGTGTGAAATACTTTTAAGTAACGCGTGTTTACAAAGCACTATACTATCTCGAGTAGTTTTAATATTCTGATCGAATTAGTATTATGTCGATCATCAAAACATAACAAATTCGTTTTTTTTGTTGAACAGATGAGCTGTACAAAGTAATTAAAATACCACGTCAACTATCAGTCATCAGTCACTTCAACTTCAAAAAATTCAGAAAACGAATATCACACAGTGAAAGATTCTTAACACGTTCCATGCATGGGTCACTGGCGACCCACGATATTTACCAGAAACTTTCAATCTACCTGTCAAAATCAAATTAGAATCGAAGGAAGGCTGAAATCATGGAGAATATAACACCAACACTATGTTCCTTTAATTGAATATCACAATCTACTAGGGTAGATGTACCAGTAAACGAACTCGTACCAGTGAATGGACATTTTTTATTAAAATGACTAAAATAAGTTATTAAAGTAAGCAACTAATTAATTAGAGACTTCTTTTCATTTCTTGCTTCATATCCAAACAATTTTTGCAACACGTGGAATCAATCGCGCTGCGAACATAATTTTATAATTGTGTTCATTCATTAGCCTTAAGTGTTCATTTACTGGTGCGTTTACCCTATTCCCACCACAAAGAACTGAATTTTCTTCGCAAAATGCGCCATTCATCCCCGTATCCAAAGATGATACTCCACATATTCAGGTCCGGCTCGAGCCTTTTCTACCAAATTACGCCCTTAATTTATAATACACTTATTTGAGCTTCTTGATGACCCCACTCTGAATTTTGATTCGCAGCTTAAAACATTTAGGTATAGTACCTACAACTTGTAATATTTAATTTGAAACTTTATTTCAAGAAATGCCATTTTGCGCCCCATGCCAACTTTATGCCCCAGGCAGCTGCTTAAGTTTCCCTATAGGGACGATCCGGGTCTGCACATATTATTACCATCCCTCTGGCAATACCTATCAGCCAACATACCATCTCTATAACCTTCGCCCTCGGCTAGTGCTCAGCCGAAACGTATGAGCCACCAGCTTGATTGGAACACATTCGAAGCCAGCTCCCAGATCGAATCGATCGGAAGTGGCATCGCGGTGACCGTGAGCATTCAGCTCGATACGCGACAGGCAGTTCAGCATTATGATTAGTCGAGCACGCAGAATTTGTCTCTGGCCGCGCGTGGGCGAGAAATATGGCCCTGTAATTGCGGGCGGCCCTCGCCGGTAGCCACTAGCCAGCACGCTTGTAAAACCAAGCCCGATGCTGGAGGATACGCGATCGATACCAGGGGTACAACTGCAGGTACAAGGAGAGATCGCGGTACGTGGACGAAAAGCGCGAGGATAGCCAGAAGACGTCCCTGTGCGATACGCGGACGTGAAACGTCTGAATAATGCATGAGATCCGCGTAATAAACTGGTCGACACGCTGCCCGGTGTGCACCGACTCGCGTGCACTCCGCGTACACGGGATTGTGGGTGGAATTCGTCGGCAGGGATCGAACTCTTGCAGTTTAATTGGTTCTAGTGGCATAGCAGATTTGATTCTCCTGGCATTTCAGTTTGAACGCTGCGCATTTAACCGTGATCAATTTGACGCTGACTCCGGGGTGGTTGATGACGTTATTATACATTCCTCTGTTTATGTAAATTGATGTGTGTCTTTTGTGGAGTAGACTGGTGGGCTTTTATGTGTGTAGCTGGTTTAGGTGCAGGAAAAGAATTCAATGTTACGGTTAGGGTAGATGCACCATTTGTTGCCACTTTAAGGATTTCAGTGACTTTCATCGTAATTATCTTTAAAATTGTACTTCAAATCAGGAAACTAAAAGCTTTACTAAATTTTACACTATCTTTACTATTAATGTCTAAAGTTACCATTAACTACTTAGAGAAATCGTTAAAGAATTAATAAAGTTAAAAAATATAAGAAATCCATTTTTCACCGTTTGTGGCCACTTGCCACTTTTCGCGGAAGCAATAAATGTAACCTTATATTTCTGATGGTATTCTAAACAAAATATTTACGGTTTGAAATTCTACACATAATTATGTGGCTACAAGCAATTTCAAGCTAAAAAACCGCGATAATTATGCACATGGCCAAAAACGGTACAATGGCCACAAACGGTACATCTACGCTACTTCGGTATAGAATTAGGATTGTTATTCTGGAACGAAGTAGATATATTTTTAGTTCTGCGTGAAAATAGTACACTTTGTCGAATTACGTCCAGCATTGGACGCTCCCTCTGTTTTGCTCAGGTTATACGATACTCCGAAAGAGGATTCATGTGCGATATCTTGTTAGCGGATTCTGGAGTCAATTTGTGAAAAAAAAATGCTGGAAAAAAGGGGTTGGCCAATCGGATTGCTTTGATGCAGTTTCACGTTCGGATTTTTCATTTGCCGGAGGAGCTTCGCAAATGGAATATGTCCAAATTTGGCCGATTTTTCAGCCCCGCCGACCTGCTGGCGTATTCTACCGAAATTTTTCCAATAAAATCGTGCGTGGCCTGGTCGGAATAGTTCCATTCTGCTTTTTCTGCTTGTTGCAGAAAATACATGTTCCATTAGTGAAAACACCCCCCACTGATTTGCAGATATCGAAGATAGTAATCTCGAGAGAAATATCATTCAAAGGAATATTCGGAGCGAGCGAAACTTGGAAACGTAATCGCAATACGTACCGCTCATTAGTTAATTGACAAACTACATCACTGTTCCTATGGGAACTGGTAACGTTTGCCACGATATCGGGGATTATCCATTCTTGAATTATGCCAATCGATCGCTGGCGGTTTTCACAAAGCCGTCAGGAAATTAACATTGCAAATTGAATTACTGTACTCGATGCTACAAAAGATAACTACAGCCATCGGTCGACATCATTCTCTGATCGATTAGAACAAATTGGTTCTCGAAATTGCTTGTAGACCCTTCCTATTACAATAAAACCCTGTCAAAGCCGACTATTTCACTGCGGCTATATTAACAAAAATTAACTCCCAAGTAGTAATTAAAACACAACTTCTTTAATATTTCAAAGGAACAAACAACAACGTAGGGCGTAAAGTGATCTATAATAACCAGAAATTAATCGACAAATAGAACATCGAAACCAAATACACCAAAATATTCTGGGCACCCCAAAAATTTATCTAATTAAATAAACGAGACCTTCAACGTCCCCATTAACCTCCACCCCAAAATATACTCAATTTCAAACGATCACGTGCTGACACAATTCGCACATCCAGCAACGGAATTTTATTTTACATCCACTGATGCATCGGCGCAAATTGCTGCCAGTTCTGGTGAAATTCTGAATCGCGAATTGACGAAACGGTCACGAGATCAAGTGAATATGACGGGCGACGGGTGGACACTGTAATAATTTATCGAGCGACCAGAGTCACGAGCAGCGTTTTCGTGCTCGTTTAATTGCACAGACGCAGCCTGCGTACAGGAATATTATTATAACTGACAGCAGACAGATTTTAATTGGACAGCTAGGGGCGGCCGGTTATCCCGGATTTTCGACGGGTGTTTGACTTCCTGATTTCGGCCTGGGTAGAAATCAGTCCCGTTTAGGCCACGACTGAAACCATGGAGCTTGATGAAACCGTCGCGGTTTTGCTCGCTACTCGTACACATTTATCTTGGTTAACGAACTTTTCGCGGCGACACACGAAATATAGGAGTTATCGAATTGGCAAGGCCGAGAGCCCGCCGAATGCCGGTTTGAAATCCATCAGTGGATCGGGAATGAATCGCTCCGATGGGACTCGGTAAAGTAAAATGCTCTGGTTTCAATCGTGGGATAATCTGCTCGCAGTCGAGGGGGAAATTTGTTTCCAATTGTTAATTCTGTTATAGTCTGTCGAACCTCTTGTAGCAATCCCAAGTTAGCAGAGAAAAGTTTAAGGAGTGTAACTCTTGTGACTTAATTGTGTAAGAAGAATTCTTCTCGGACGAAGCGAAGTTTGGAGAGACATTTGTAGAAGATTTGTAGAAGATTTTCGAATGGTTATTGATGTATTTATTAATTTAGAGCTGGTTAGCATTGGCAGATTAATGTCTGCTGTCCAGAATCGGTGGTGTGAGATATTCAAAGTAGAACAAAGCGAATCGTTCTATTTTTATTTAATCATATTTCTTTCTGAAGGCAAAATTAGTATTAATATTGATCTATACGTTTATATATATTTAGATACTTGAAGAAACACGAGCGAATGTTTCAATAGGTCCATACTTTCGTCCCTTCGAATATACAGATTCCACCGAGAGAAGCGGGAGCTTCAATTTTCCACGCGTTGACGGCTTAATTATCTGCAGCTTGGATAACTGGAAAAAGCTGCAGAAGGCAGCAAAGGATAGCGCACTAGAAAAGGAGAAGCTCCACTTGTTTGCACGTTCTCTTTTGCGCCACGAAACGATTTTCTTCACAGGTACGGAGAGGAAAAATTCCTGTCGACTATTTCTTTGACCTACCCCCGATACACGTGGCAATCGATACGAGACACAGTAATTGGCGCAATTGTTTCATACCGTTTTGTCAAAGTGGAAGTAATATTTCCGAGGTTATCAAAAGTTCGTCCCTTCCCACAATGTCACCGTGCCGACTCGTTCGAAGATAACGATTCGCCGGTTTCTCGTTATCAGTATCTTTCCTGCTTCTAATCGTCTTCATGATGCAACCGGTTTGCAGTTTTATGATACCCTTCGCAGAAAACTGGCCGAAATTATTTTTCATGACACAAAGCAGTAAAAACGAATTATTTGCTACGTGTTAGAGGAAGCGAATTGTGTCACGTAGGGCTGGACACGGATTAACAAAATTGCATTCGCTGTAATTTCGCGAAGTTTGTTGCAACCACGCGAGAAACCAACCCCCGAAAATGAGGGAAACAGCGATCTTGCTGCGATTACGGCATTGTTTACATGCTGAATAACAGGGGGCATGGGGAAGGGGGTCAAAGGAAGTTCCGTGACGATTTTGATTAAAGTATAATTATCGAGGACGTCGCCAAGACGCCTTTGGTGTCTGCTCGAAGAAATCTCGTTACGGAGTCTGTCGCGATATTTGCGCCTCCCTGTAATTGCCGCGTCCGTGGCAACAAACATCCTCGCTGAGCCCCGAGACGGACGGTCTGTCGTTAGCGACAACAGTAAAGTATTACATTCGCGCATATCAACGGTGATTAAATCGACGCTGTATCTGGAGAACTTCCTCCGCTTCTTTAATTAAATTCGAAGGAAAACTGCGAAGTTGCCGGCTTTGGAAGGGCAGCCATTTCCAAGAGAACGTTGTTAGGGCTCTTTTAAACAGGATGGTGCCGTAGCTCACTACTTGGAAATATTTATTGCATCACGATAAAATGGTTCGTATCAAACTTATTTCTAAAATAAATAAATTCTGCAATAACATTCTTTATTAGTAGTAATAAGAGAGGTATAAGTGACAATATGTTTAATATTAGAGTGATGCAATAAATATTCCCAAGTGTATATGCACTTAAGGGGTCAGTCCACTGTGACGGTTTGAAAAATGAAGCTATTTTTAAATATTTTTTTCTTCGTAGATACAACATATAATGAAATATATCTTTTTGGTGTTTATTAAGCTACTCTTATGTTACACAAAACAGGTTAAAAGAATTTTTTTAATTTATTTCAAAACTTTAAACGAGATTATCTCAAAACAACATTTTTCAACTGGTGCAGGTGTTTGCAAAAAAACTATTTGACCAATTAGTCTGTAATTTTTACACGTTATTCAGCACATATTGTGCTATTCCCGGGAACACGGAAATCTTTTTCGATTAACCATTTCATACTTTTTACAAAGCAAAATGATTGAAAAATTCACCGTATTTCGACACTTAAACTTCAAACCTCCGCCATTTTGTTGATTCTTTATCAGTAAAAATAATCCTGGTTCCGACGATAACCACATTCATAATGATTACAACACACTTTGAATTTTTTGTTTCAAATGCGTCGTTCTTCCGAAATCACCTGCACCAGCACTACACCGCATTTTCAAGGCGCTCACGTCAGTGCGACGTATATTTAAAAAAAAAACTGTTAAAAATTTAAACTAGATTTTTTGTATACTGTCAACAAGTGTATTAATAAGTAGACAAAATATCCGTTTATTAAAAAATAAATCCCAAAAAATGACAATTTTTCTCGACTTCACAGTGGACTGACCCCTTAAGAGTTCGGAAATAATAGAGGGAAAATATGAGGGAAAATATAAGGGAAAATATGAAGGAAAATATAGGGGAAAATGAATAGGGAAATAATAGAGAATAATAGAGAGATAGGAAATATGTAGATATGTTAAAAACACTGGTTGATAAGCATCAAAGTGTCTCACGTGAAAAGGTCCTTACCGTAAAACACAAGTAATACAAATGAACACTGAAGTAGCGAAAAATATATAAATCTAGGGGAAGATACAGTGCCACATCATAGGCAGCGCGATAAAGCCGCAGGCTCGTAAAATAAATTTAAACGTGGACGGCATAATTCATTATCATGCTTGAAGCCTATTAATTCGAAGTTATCACCACGAAGTTTAAAGATAAGCCAACTACGTCCATATCTTAATCAAAATTTGCGAGAACCCAGTTCCTCTCACTAAATACTATCGCAATTGATCATTCCTGTCACACTTGTCATAATTCTCCAACAGCTAGCACAGGCTTCGCAACCTTATCGCGTAAAATATCGCTCTCATTTAGGGACGAATTATCAAAGGTCGCCTGCCACGAGAATAGCAGACGCGGCGCTTCCAGGGGGAGGTATCCGGATGGTTAGCTCGTTCCGCGATAAAATTTATCAGGGGGCTGCTGCTCGTCTCAATTTTATCGGCGTGCGTGCAATAAAACGAGGCTGTAAAACGTGAATCCCCGAAGGGGGGAGGAGGAGGAGGAGGAGGTGGAGGTAGGAGAGACGTCTGTACTACTTGTCCCGTGCCCGCATGCGACACGGCCTGTCGTGCGTTGAATTTAATGCGGACGGGTACCTGTGCCCGGAATGAGAGTGCTACTGCCTCGTAAACGGCGTAATGCACTTAAAACCGCGCCGACATGACGCGCGATCCCGCTTGAAATTCGTCGAATCTCCGGATATCTGCCGGCCCCTGCAGACGGCCTCTGCCATGCTGCACCCGATCGACAGCACCGGTGCAATTGCATTAGCGCCGTTGCCGGGACACAGACCTCCGCTCGCCTGAAACAGCCCCAACGTGCCGCGAAGATTGAGTCGTCACAGAGCCACCGATGGCTCCGCCAAACGCGCTTAATTGACATCCTTCCATGGACCGGCGGCGATTCGACTCGAGATTTTTCCCTTCCTCCTAGCCCGACATCGAAAGCTTGCAATCTTCGAGGCACGTCTGGACATTGAAGCGTAAGGTTCAGCTGTAGGATTCCGAGACAGCTCGTATAGTTTGACTGGCGGGTTGTACTGCTTATTGCAGCTCACCTTGTCTCTTCGTTTCGAAGCTGTCTTCACTTCGCGTTGAAAGATGTGGCAGACTCGAAGAGACGCGTGGGCTTGACCGTTGCAATTGGTACAAAGCGATCGAAGAAGCTGGAGGCAGCGCCTGTTCTGAAAAACTGTCAAACTGCAATTCAGACGTGGCCGAGGCGACAGGATGAGGAATATCATTCAATTTAATCATTTAAGAATAAACTCGCCCGTGCGTATACGCGGACGAAGGGATCGTGCGATAAGCAGAGGATCGTTCCCTCTAAGAGGGAGCAATAGGTGGGCCAAGGATCGCGGAGGAGATCCCTAAAGGCGGGATTTCCTAGACACGATTCGCCGCGGCGGCTGGCGGCGGTCCCACTAGTGCAATAGAGAGGTTATGCATCTGTGTCTCCGTTGCACTTACTAGTGGGACCGCCGCCGGCCGCCGCGGCGAATCGTGTCTAGGAAATCCTACCTTAACTCCACTTCTACACCGACATAGGCAAAGTGGCAAGATTCCTGCAGTGCTCCGCGAGGAGAATCAAACGCCCCACGGATTGCTGCGAAAAGCTCGCCGTAAAACCATAGTTTATGGACTTGCGGGATCTCCGTTGCCACGCGACGCAGTGGGAACGGGCTTGTCGGAAAGCTACTTTCTTCCGGCAACACCGCGAGAGTTTTCATAAAAACGGGAATAGTCGCGGGAGTGGGATAGGCCGCGTTAAATGAAGCCCGGCCTGGCGTTTCCCTCAGGTAACTGCCTCCTATTTCCTTCTCAGCCGGTTCCATTGCGTCGTGCACCTTCCTCTCGCGCGTTACGCGCGTTTCCAGGCGCTGTTAAAAGACGTCAGACAGCGGGACCGTAGCGACAGGGCGTTTAGACGGCGCGCGTGGGCGTTGAGGTCGTCTTGGCAGCTTCCTTCGTTCCAGAGACGAGGCGATCGCGCGACGGAAGTGGCCCGCCACCGTCGGGAGGATGTTACAATTAATGCTGACCGGGGCTCGTTAGCACGTTTCCTTTTTCCCTGAGTCATCCCGATGGAAGTCATCGCCGAGGAGAGCCGACGAGCACGCGGGGAGGAAGACGGATTACCGAGGCACGAATGATCGTCTGGACACGGTTAATGGTCGCGATAACGTTTGGGGAAGCTGTCGATTCGTTGGACGCAGCTTCTCAAGAAAACACTTCGAGGCTGGAAGACCAGAGGCGCTTCTTCGACATTCGATCGAAGGACATGCGTCCAAATGGTCGTATATTCGTGTTAAGGGGGTACGTCACCCTCGCTAGCCCTAAAACAGGCCTTTATTCAAACGCAGATTGTAAAGTGATAAATAACATTAGAGACAACGTTTTTTTCTAGTTTTAATCTTTATTCTATGGGCTTTAACACAAAAAAAAGAAAAGTCTAAATATCTCTATATACATAAAAGTTGTGAGTGGAACAGCAAGTCCGAAACCAAATTTCATTTTTTTTTTATAATCTATATGAGTGTAGTTTCCGGTGTGCGTACCGATTTCTTAAAAAAAGTATTTTTGTAAAAATGGTGCGCTTTAGAAGAAAAGTGTCGAAAATCCGCGAATAAGATGGACAGTTTTTCGAGCGTATTTTAAAAAATTTATTTTCAATCAAAGAATCCGTACGTACAGCGGAAACTACACTCATATAGTTTATAAAAAAAAAATTAAATTTGATTTCGAACAGGCTGTTCCATAGTTACAGATTCGACCAGGTCGCGTGGGGAGGTCTAGAAGATTAATTAATATATTAAAATTTATGGATGTTTTTCTACTTATTTTTTTCTATGGTCTCTTAAGACAGCGTACTAAAGATATGAAATAAAAATTTTCTATGAAAACTGTAAATTATTCCTGAAGAAGAATTCTTAGAAATGGCTTACTTTTCCGGCCGTCACAGCGGTGTTCCCCCTTAATAGGGGATGACGATTACTTTGATTACGTGTCATGAAGGTTTCCACGCTATCTTTGTAATTATAGGAATCTTCTGGTATATAATACTGTATGAATTTTCAGATCTTTTAAAATTGACTTTCCGAAAAATTCAAGTGCATGGAAGAAGTATTTTAAGGGAGTTTGAGGGTTGAAGAAGATACACTCAACTGCCACACGGCGAGGCTCGCCGGGGTTGAAACGGAGCGAAGCGAAAGGGGGTGGTTTCACAGTTAATTAGATATCGAGGAACTGGGTCGCGGCGGAAAGCATCACGAAAGTGTGACTCCGTGTTATTCCATGTGTTTTCTTCCCTCGTTTTGGTTCGTTTCGGGAGGCATTACTGGTCCGTGCAATTTGCATTCGAGCAAACGTTCCACGTTTCACTGTATCCTGGACAACACCTTGCTTGGTGGATTTTCAATTTTGCGGTGGTTTCGCTGGCCTACGTCCAGCTCTGTTCACATCGTTTCCAGTTTGCTGCGAGTAATTAAGTTTAGCGAAAAATGAAACGCAAGATGGCTCAGCTTCTCCCGAATACATCGGTGCTCTGTTTTATGGGCGACGTCATCCGCGCAGCGATGCTCTTACAACGCGATTGCTTGGTGGGTTTACGAGCGTTATCTGTCATCGTAGATTCGTTACTCGGCCATTTTACGGACTGCCTTTTTATGTAGCATTTATTGCTACTGAAACGGTGAAAACGCCGATGGCCACGAACTGGGGCGCAACACGTGCCTGTGAGCTACGCGTTCATTTTCACGAGCATGTTTTGCCAGTAGTGAGACTTCATATTCGATTATTGAAGACGGTTTTAGTCAGCTTTAACCCTCGGTTGTTACACTGGCTCAAAATGACCCACAATTTGACTTTCAGGTAAAACATCTTTGAGGCATCATTGACAATGGTATCTACTACTGTTTAATCATGATGATACTTTAAGTGTTAATTTTCAACGATGATCATATATTCTACACTGTTCAAACTTTATCTCAGAATTTTTGCGTCTTAATTTAACAGATAGATTTTAAATAGGGTCCAATAATTTTGGGTCGTGACCAGGTCGTAAATAGGTGTGACAACCGAGGGTTAAGTAGAGGAGACCGGGGCTGGTAGGCCAGTTTTTCAGTTTTTGATTTTCAATAAATTATGTGGGCGAAATATAAATTAAACCGGTTAGTATATTTGATAGGGCATACATTTGGCTATCTGATTAAATTATTAATGTTGACTCAATGTGATAACAATTAAGGTATTTTAATGTTTTTCTAACACCTTCCATGCTGTCAACCAGCCCCATGATCGGGGTTGGTTGACTTACAGTATGGGGTAGGTTGACTATATGTAGGTAGAATCAGTTAAGAAAATGTTATTAGTAACTTATCTCAGTGGTAATAAAATAACACAATGTCACAAGAGTTGTGTCATTGTAAAATATTAATTTCTTTCTTTCATATTTTAATAATAACCTGAAATTTTTTCCAACTTGAACACTAATTATAATGTATTTATAACATAGTGTAAAGTTTAGGGTTGTTATCCCCATGTCACCCTAACGAAAGGGGGTAGAGATCTGAAATTTCTCTCAGTGGATTTTTAGGCAAAGAGTATTATTTCGAACACATAAATACTAAAATTGTTGCTGGGGCCGTTTTCCCTATGCTAACCCGGCTAGACCCTTTAAACAAAAAATAAAAATCGCTTTATGTATAGCAAAATAACAATTTAAACCTTATTAGTCAACCAGCCCCGACAGATCATTTTGACTTCAATAATCTATATAACCTTCAATTATTTATGTATAAACAAAAATACTATGTCAATAGATCGTCTAATAAACAAACTTTAAAATAGTCCCTTAACATTTATTCTATTGTAACTATATAGAGCGTGAAAAAATAAAATCTTCAAGAAAAAATATTTACTTATGTAGTCAATTTTTCGACAAACGCTGATAACTGTTCAAAAAAAAGACTTCTTTCTACAGTGAATCTTTCCGCAGTAGAGCATATGTCGGTGCAACGTTATTAACAATTAGTCAATCTACCCCTTAGGACACCCAGCCCCGGTCTCCCCTACATTACTTTGAAAGAAGGTAACCGCGGGCAAGAAACAGGAAGACTGAATAATGTTAACAATAATATATTTTTATAGAGGCTTCAAAATACACCATGGATTTCAACAAGATTTTAATTTCACGTTCAATTTCTCCTAAAATATCTCTGACTTTCCATTCAACGCTCATCATTCCTCACTTACTAACTGTCAAGAACAAAATCTATTTTTTAAATTACGAATCGTTGTCCATCAAAATCCAAAAGCAGCTTATTCCACATAACATTGGACACCGCCGGTCCATTCCGGATCAGCCGCGCGAAAATGAATTCATTTCTTGCCTCGCAACGGAGCACGTCGGAAAATGTGCACGCAGCAGGAGCATTGCAGGCGGAATGACATATTTAATATAGTCACCGATCCACCAGCTAATATTGACATCGATGTTTGCGCAACTGTAACAGTGTTTGCAAAATCACGCCGCGCACACACGGCGGCGTATTAAAATCCCCAGCTGTTTGAAGCGAATTGCACGCGTTCATCGACGAGCAATCCCCATTCCCCTCTAGCTTCCGCCAAACAGGCTTTTCCGATCGATAAACCCCTTCCTTTTCCCCCAGAAGGAAACCGACATTTTCGATCCTCCCTTGGGAAGAACTTCCTAGACGAGCGCCTGGCATAACTATTTCGAAAAAGCCAACTTGAAAATCGTGTTTGTGGTTATTTTACTTGAAATACTGCGCGCCCGAAGGTTGCGCCCGTGTATTGCAGCGCCCGGGTCGTTGGGAATCCAGCTTTAATCCCGCCGGGACTATCTAAAAGGCGATTTTTCAGGATTAAAAGTCGGTGGCAGTCGCAGTTGCAGGCTGCAAGCCGCGTTTCTATTGGCCACAGCCAGGGTGCATCTATGTTGTCGATACTGATTGGTTTACGGCGCTTCCACCACCCCATCGTTGCTCCTCCGCTTCCATTCCCTCCTACATCCGTGCAGGTACGGCAGGTCTCGCTTGATTAGCCGATATCGCTTGTCGATTCTCCGAATGTCGACATACGAATTACGTACTCTGTGTCGAGGAAAATTTCAGGCTCTGCTTTCGGAAGTCACGCGGGCTCGAAATTGCACGGCCGTTTCGACGAGAAGTGATGAGGTCTCGCGCTAGATAAGAGGATGCTAATCGTGCGATGCTATCGTTGGGACTCGATAGTGGTTATACAAAACGAGGAAAGTTTTTGAGCGACGTCTCGAGTGCGTGTGCACGGGTCGGGCGATTGTTTTGGCCGGGAACAGATTTTGTAGAGGATAAGGCGTTGGATGCTATCGGCGAAAGTGTTTCTTACATGTTCCAGCGATTTGAATCGGTGCGAGCTTGGATACACGATACGAGCTCGAGATGGTGTTAAAGCGGTGGCGGAGTTCTTGCGTACCACAGTTTCGTGCAGATGGGGCGATAACGTGGGTGGAGATATAAGAAACGATATTACGGACAAACCTATCGCACTGAGCAGAGGGTCTCTAGGTAGATTAATTATGTGCTAGATCGCGATAGCGATAGCGTATTTTACAAATGGATAGCGTGGCGGGCAGTGGTGTTGCTTGCTACAATTAACATTCAAACGACTAATACTTGGCTGCCTTTATATTAAACTAAACTCGCAATCAGTACCAAGAGGGGTCAGTAATTTTAATTTCCCAGCTAAATTGCTGTTTTCGTAGAAAAAGTTACCTCCACCCTCTATTCCAGGATATTCTTCTCGACGACCACCCGGAAGCTCTTTCTCTCCCCCGAAGACGTCTCTATTTCCAGGCCACTCGCCACGCCAGCTTCAATCTTCCCGTCGATGCGCCTGACGCGCGCCTCATTCGATTGTATCCATCAGAGCGAGTGTCTCGTCACGTTATCAAGTGAGAATAGGCCCGATCCAATTAAAACCGTGGTCCCCTGGCTTCTCCTCGGCGACGTGACAGCACCGCTGCAAGCACCAATTTTCATGCAGATCTCACGCGGGGCGATTTGGAAGTCCCTTTGGTCTGAAGCCGAGTGATTCACTTTCTCGAGCAGACATCAATCCGCAAGAGGTTTCCTATCAATTTTACGTGACCCGTGCCGTTTTCGCGGGCCACCGAGGTTAAATAATCAGATGGATAATATAACCGATATTAGAATCGTCGATTTGGAACGTGGAAAGGCCTGCAACGGAGATGTGTTCGACGCCTTCGATCCCTTTCCTTCGAAACTTCAGTGCACGGTGGATCAAAGAGATCGCAGATTAATTCCGAAGTCTTAGAGAGTCGGTAGAAGAAACGAAACGTGAGAAACGTCACCCGTTTGAAACCCTTTTTTTTTTTCTATTTCGACTGGCGTCGGCGTATTTCCACGTCGACATTTTCTGGATAGCGTCAAAAGTATCGTCCCAGAGCCCCCGAGTATTTACTTTGGGAATATCCAGCTGGAAGCTCGCTTTGCGCAAAACTTTCCCCGGAGAAGCGGTCTCTTGGAAAGTCTTGATCGATTTAAGGGGCATTTTTCAAGCCCCCGCGCCGCTGAAAGTGTTGGGGTGCAGCAGATCTCTCCGGTATACCCGGGAACGAATGGATTGGAAGCGATGAGACGACTAGCCGCGTGGATGTTGAAATTAATTCAGCCACTTTGATTTAATGGCCGCCACGAGTGCAAATGGAAATCGCTGAATATACGTGTAACGTCTCTATCAGCCCAAGCGAAACTGTATAACGCTGTTATTGTTGCCTCCATTATTATTATTGCTACTCGTGTAATCTGGTCGTGTTGGAGGCTTGCGGTGACAGCTGCGGGGGCGTTTATGGCAGTTTGCGGCCGCGGATGTCGTGGACTAGGCGAGATTTTCCATCGATTAAAAGTTACCGCTGGCACGACGATAAATTCCGCGAAATTGCCCCCTGCTCTACGAGTGTTTCGTTCAGCTATAATCCTGGGCCACGTAATACCGGTCCTGAGACCACTTAAGACACTCTCCGCAGATAAAGTTCGCGTCGGGGCTCCGCCGAATAACGGTATCCACGCGGAAATAGGTCTGCTAGTGATATTGGTATTGGAAATAATGAAATTTAATTGAGATCGTTCGTCGTTTCTGCAATCTCTTGATATATTGCCCTTGACGGCCAGTTTCAGAAGTAACAGCGCTCGGGTAGTTAAGTAGTAAGGTTCAGGAATTAGAAATGATTTATCTGTTTGAAGAATGTGGCATTTAGAAGCGATTAATCTCCCGTGATAAAAGGTTGGACTTTAGACATCGTGGAACTTGTACCTTCTGGATCTCTCGAGCTGTGTTATAATAATAATCATTGTACGGTAGAACTTGTATTGGAAGAATTTGGAAAGTTTGGAAGTAATTGAATATCAATGGCAGAACCTTTGTACTTCAGGATTGGTTAATATTATAATTTCTCAGCTGCTTGAATTGAGCAAAGAATTCTCTCGAGCATAAAGTTCTCGCGAATCCTCCAGTTGCGCGAATTTCCTCAACTCGACACTCGCAATTCCGCGATGTCTTGAATTCGGAGGATTTATTTTGTCCAACGTCACGCGCCTTCGCTTTTCACGGAAGACCGTGCAGCAGAGCGCGGCTTCGCGTGAGCGAAAAAACCAGAGGACTTATTTGCTTTGTCCCGTGAAGCGAGGGAAGCAGAAGCATTTGAGATTTCCACGTAGTCTCGCGGAATTTGCAGCGTCCGCGTTCGTGCGCAGGCTAAGTCTGGAAAGGAGTTTCAAAGCGGTTTATAACTTGACGAGAACGTCATAAATATACTGCCGGCGCCCGTAGATCTTTGCCGACTGACGCAAGGCGTTGTTTGAGGTCATGGGCTAAGGGCGAGACAAAGTACGCCGGGAGCTTTTAATTTCCACCGGCGGCCTTAGGCAAAGAAATCGTAAATTCCCTCCGGCTATGCCTCACCTGGGCGTGGCACACCTGAAGGGGAAGACGAAATGGATTACGAAGAAGTTTGACATCGATCATTTCTCTAGCTGTGCGAGTCCTTGGAAACTGTCGAAGTCGATTTCATTTTCCTCAGAGTTTTCTTTCTTCGGGTAGAGTGCTGGATATATTTACTGCGTCACTCGAAGATTATTAAACACGCTAACATTTATATGTCTGTTGTTATTACTATTAAGATAATATTATTGCAAAATTTATTAATTGCCAAAATGTGTAGCTTACTATCTGCAATTAGGGGAGAGTTGCCAATATCGTATTAGTCACCTAAATCGTACCTCATCAATTTCTCAGTAATTAATGAATATAAACGACATATTATGATAAAAATATCAAGTAAATGCGAAATAAGAAGCTTGCACCCTATTTTGTGCGTGCTATAAACATTTTAAAAAATCAGGTATGATGTAACTTTTTACTAGTTTATTTTAGCGGATAATAATCAAACAATGCCATTTTGTCCTGTATTTTTGTATTTTTCTAAAAGCGGGTTTAATGCAGAATATTTTACATTCATTTTAAATACATATTACATTCATTATAAAAATTAAATTGATTTTTATAAATAAATTGGCCATGTTTCCTGAATCGTTCCACTACAATCTTACCAGTAGGATTTGACAACTCGTATGTTATATATGTTATGTACATATATCATATTCGTAGGCTTGTGTGTGATCCATATACATATGTATATGTAACTATATAATAATCACTACTTTATGTTGAATATTTTCTACTCTATTTGTTATTGATACTATTTTTACTGGAGGTACGATTTAGGAGACCGGTTGCCTAAATCGTACCTTTTACAGTATGTGACAAAATGATTAATAACAAATTAATTTGTTCTGAAGAAAAGGTTAAGCGTATAATAGTAGGTGCCTATAGGATCAAGCTACAATATCCAATAGTCAGTTGCGTTCAAATTAGTACCAAATATGAAATATAACGTAAAATGTCTTAAGGGGTTAGGACACAGTAACGGGCCAAGAAAGCAGACGATTTTTAAACGACGATAATAAGAAAAGTGAACAATCGATTAATATAAGGTTTTGTGTTTTAGTTCACTATATTATGAACTATAAGAAAAGCATATAATATTTACAAAATAGAATTTGTACGCCGTGCAATGTCTCCATTTAAAATGTCCTTTTTTTTTTCGGATGGCCAACTGGTGAGCCGGAATCCGGCAAATCGGATGAACTGTAACAAAAATCCCAAAAATGTCATAAACTATAATATATTTCCTAGGCATTGACGATCCAACATTTAAAATTTATTAATTATTGTACAAAATATAAACAAAAAGATCACACACTTTTTTGTCGAAATTTGATCATTATTTTTCAAACATCGACCATTTTGTCAATTTTCGCAAAAAATGAAATGTTGGATCGTCAATGCCTAGCAAATATATTATACTTTATGACATATTTGGGGGTTTTGTTACAGTTCATCCGATTTCCCGGAATCCGGCTCACCAGTTGGCCATCCGGAAAAAAAGAACATTTTAAATGGAGACAATGCACGGCGTACAAATGCTATTTTGTAAATATAATATGCTTTTCTTATAGTCCATAATATAGTGAAATAAAACACAAAACGTTATATTAATCGATTGTTTACTTTTCTTATTATCGTCATCTAAAAATCGTCTGCTTTCTTGGCCCGTTACTGTGTCCTAACCCCTTAAGTGGTACGATATAGGCAACCCTCCCCTACCTTCAAGAAATTAATGAAGGATGTTGAGCTATGCTATATCAGAGAAATATCGTAGAAACTGCCACAACTTTTCCCACAACTAAATTTATCCCGAAATCAAAATCAACAGAAAACACATTTTGTCCAATTCTTCAGCCATTTTCAGACTAAAATCTTCGAGCGCAGTTTCTTGTTGCAGCCAGTTCCCCCTCGACTCGTGTTGATCCACTCCTCTGAAACTCCGCACAGCGTTTGAAGCTCGTTACCTACCTCTTGCACTTTACACCCCTCTGTACGCTGCCGGAGCAACATTCTTCGCTCGCTCCTCGCACTTTTTGCCACGTTGGCCCGGTGTTGCTTAAATTCTGCATCAACCGACACTTTGCATACGCTGGCCAGCGCGAAAGTTCAGATGCTGTCTCGCGCACCCTGTAATCAATTCCCCTCTCGCTCGACAGTCGAAAGTAGTAAATATCACTTTTCCCTCTCGCCGAATGTACCACTGACAGCACACCACGCGCCAGGACGTATACTTACCGTGATATTTCAAGTTCAACCAGCAGAACCCCGACATTTGCCAAAGGAAATTATCGTGGGCCATCCCCGGGGCCCCTACAATTCGTAATCAGCACCCCGAGTTTCTCGTCCCTCTTCACTCTAGCCCGGGCACGGTTATTCCCCCCTCGCCTGTCCGAAAATTAAATTGCCAATGTTCCACGAAGAAGAAACGCGAATTGAAGAGCCCTTTGACTCTCCTCCGCGGGGATACCTCATTAAACGGGATCTGTGTCTTCTTTGATCATCTTGCGGATCAGAAAAGAGGAAATTGAAAACGCTGCTCTGGCAGATTCGCGGGGAATCGAGGCTGGCCGTGTCTCGAGCTCAATGGTGAATTTATTAAATCCAGAAACATATTGAAGAGCTGTTCGAGATACGTAAATAAACTAGTAAATTACTAACCACAGTTGGGGATGAAAGGGGTTGGAAATGATTAAACTTCACTGTAATTCCCTCGCTTCGAACAATCAAGCTTGCACCTGGGAACTTTATTCCAAAAGCCTGCTATCTGCCATTCAATCCCCATCGATAGTCGAATTGACAGTGAATTTAATAGAAATGTTTGTTGGAAATTTTCAGAATGGACAATGAAGGAGCGCAGCGCGAGCTGGTAGTAGACGAGCGGTCGTCCTCACGGTTGGTGCCACGACGGTCGTCGACGGGATCCTGCAACGTTCGATCATTCACCTTGCAGGTGTTGCGCACGGCAGGCACGAGGTCGACAGGTGCGATAATCGGGGGTGACCCGGTTGCTGCCGCCGGGGCGGCGATGCGACGATGAGCTCGCCGAGGATACTGCTGTCCCTCTACACCCGACCAGAGGTTAGTAACTGCATTATCCATTCCACCCTACTTCACAGTCTCTGCAATGTGCTTCGAAACTTGGCTGACGGGCACAGCAAAATGGCGCCGATCAAAGTTTACTCGTTTCCGAAATGCCAATTTCGCTGTATATATTCATGAATTCCTGAGCTGCGTCAATTCTCTGATGAATGTGTAATGGGTTGCCTGCCGGACGGACAGATGAGAGATAAGGTATGGATTGGGTAAATTTCTTTTACGTGAAGATGAAGCATAATTTACGTTTTTTTGTAGTATTGGGGAAATTTTTAATGTTGACATACTTGTTAATTCGTGTTGTATTGGGTATTCGGAGTTAGTATTTAGTGGGGCTATTAAAAATGATAGAAAACATGTTACACGGAAGAGAATAAATTGATCGTTAAATATTGTATGGTAATAGGATTGGAGTAAAATTGGATAGGGTAATAAGGGGTATACCAGACACGATAGTTCTCGGAAAGGGTGGCCAGATGGAATTCCACGAAAAATTGAGGCAATTACGGGATTGGCCAGTAATACCGAAAGCTATAAATTTTGCATTTGATGGTCCGGTTCGTTAGGGGTCCGCAACGAATTGCCCCTAATCTGTCCTCTGGGAGTATTAATAACGGCTCAGGCTATGCGTACCACGAAGTCAGTTGCTAGTAATATTTCCTAATGGAACACTTACCTTTTCCTCTATCATTCATTCCAGAATAGTCTTCAAACTCGAAGTGTATCTCTCATTTCACTATGAAGTCCCACCATAATTCTAAACTTACAATACATCCCTTTCACAACACTTAACCTCATCATAATCACCCTCAAGTCTCCAACCCTACCTTCTTTCTATTCACTCAGATAACTGCTCATAACTGTTCCAGTGACCCAGCCTTCCTCCTACCCAAGTAATTTCCTTTCAAAATGCAGAGGTGGAAGTTTTGACGGAAGACCTGGTGAATTTGTCCGCAGCCCCGAGTAGTAGGAAGGCCGGGTCGCCTCGCAGGCTGTCGCAAGGTCGAGCATAGAGGAGCGGAAGCCGGTTCAAGGCCGAAATTAGTCGCCTGGCCATGGACCTCGAGGCGAGGAACGGAACCGGCGGGAACGACGACGAGGAATACACGAATATTTACTTCATCGTTGGCGATCGCAGGGAGACGGCAACCTACAAAGCGGATCAGGTCTCGAACATGGAGCTTAAGGGTAAGTCCGTTTCGATCCATTGATCCGTTAATAGAACCCCAATACAGTTCACGAACTTGTATAATAATTTTCGTAAATTCGAAAGCTTAGTCTGTTGATTTTAAAGTTTTCATGGGGGGTGGTTGCTTACAAATGTAATGTTTGCTTGGTGCAACGGTGTTTGTTTATCTGTGGTAAGGGAAGAATGGGGAGACTAGTAAGTAGTTTAATGGGGTTTCAGGTTAGACAGTTTTATTTTTAATATACTCCTAATTAGTTGAATTGCAAAGTCTATAAGGAATCTCATTTCTTGTATCTCAGGAGCACTTTAAACAAATTTAATTTACCGCTTCCTTCCCCTTCTTTGTCTTCTAAATCTCTCTTACCAAAAATATGTATATCCAAATCTAACGAAACTACATGCTTAAAAAATCAAAACCATCGACTCCTTTAACCCAAATCCGAGCCTTTGATTCGCTTGCCGATTGGACCTTTTCACTCTGGGGGCTCGACGACAGGCCATCAGGGCGCTCGTTCTCTCGATGAAGATGGAGATTGCTCGGTTGCTCGATACACGTCGAGGAATATTCGATATTCGGTGGATCCACTCAATTATTGATCGGCCTTGCCAGTCAACAAACCCGAGCAATCTCCAACGAAATCTTCCCCTGACGCCCGTCTTTTGCCCCCGTCGCGAGAGATATGAGAGGGTTCGTAAGCACTACCGAAATTATGTTTGCACATACGTCGAACCGTGACCTATCGACCGGACGGGGCCTACCGACCGCAGCCTTTGAGGGTCCTGACTTGCCAATCAACTCTGTTTCACCCTGCTGCGTGGCAGACGACAGAGCAAACATGGACTTAGGCTCACGCGACTGTTGCCAGTCGATACGCGGGATGAAATGTTCAGGTGCCTGGAGGGGAGATATTTCGTGGCACATGTATTTTATTACAGTCTTCACTGCTTTGAATTTTTCGTTTTTTCGTTCCATTCTTCGTGGTTGTCAGAGAATTATGATGGTCTTATAAAGTGTTTAGGAAATGAGTATAGCGAAGGGACTAAGAAAGATCATCGAGAAACTCGGAAGTAGGATTTATTGAGTTTAGAGGTCCAGTGTATTATAGTGTAGGAAAGTATACAAGTGGAGAATTATTTGGTTGGAAAGGATAAACACTTTGTTGCTAGTAGAGGTTTTCAAAGTTTAGTGTTGTAGTTGTAAATTACAACTTGTAATAGGGTTGATTAATAGTCGAACAATTTCTGATATCTGTTAAAGCTGTACCTGCATTGGTATTTATAGCTGCGACCCTCTCCCCACATAATGTAAGGTGAAGAAAAGACATTAAAAATAGGTATTTCAGAATATTATTCTATCTTAATAATAAAAATAAATAAGTGATAAAAATAGGCAACTAAAAATAATCGTGTCGACCCCGCAGAAAACACTTTACGACCCACAGGTTGGGAATCACTGAATTAAAGGTATATAAAAGTACACGTAGTACAAGGTTCCCAGAATTTTTCCTTGAAAAATTGTACTCGGAATTAGTTAGGGAAAGTAATTCACGTTCCCAGAAATGCTGTTAGAAACTTGTTTTCATCCCCATGAAAATAACAAGCCGTACCGTTACTGATCCGATTACCTACATTAGAGCGTTACAGCATTCTCCGCGACCCTTTTAAACACTAATTCCCTTCAATGTCGTTGCTGAAAAATTACTGCGAAACTCCGTGAAGGGAACAGCTGTGCAGAAAATTCAGATAATTCACGTGGAGGCGAATGTCAAATCCTGTCAAAAGTTTCCTCTCTGTTATCATTTCGAAAACAATCCTAGTCCTTCTGACACTGTACAATTCTGTTAACGCAGGATCAACACAGATTGACACATTCATGTCATCAAACAAAAAAGAGGATTAAAATTATTTTTGGACACGCTGAGCCCCGGCTAAAATGTAGCTCTTTACATCGTTAATATTCATCACGACTGACACGTCATTCATTCTCAAATTGGACACGAAATCGCAGTCACAAAACTCTGTGCATTCACAGATATGTATACAGTTAAAAAACATTTGTTTCTCCGATGAGAAATTATTTTTCCCAAACGTTTTATACCCTTTCCGTGCGGAGTTAGTAATTCACAAAAAGCATTTGCACTGGCGTATAGGGGGATAATCTCCGCTTTCCCTCGTTAAGATTAGATTTTCGTTGCAAAAAATGGAGGACACTCATTTTGCTGGCCAGTGGAAATTATACAGCTTTCCTTGAACGATATCCTTTGTCCTACACGTGTGTATGAAGATTTCCCATTAATTTCACGAGCTTTCCACACTTCTGCGACCTTGCTTCGACGCTTATACGCAGCTAAACGGTTCGACGTAAACGCGGTGTGTTTCATTTCCTGTTCGCTGAATTATGGAAATTAGCTTGGCACCTGGCGCAGAGTCGAAAGTCGATTTTCTGCTTGTCTGCTCATTACCGTCTCGATCTACTTAATCCGCGTGAAACTTGATACAGCATTTCCCTGTTCTGGTTCTGAGAGTAACTGAGCGCTTAATATTGTCAATTGCGGTCTGTTTCACTGATCTGCCTGCACTTAGGGGCTGCTTGGTACTTCGGTCGGAGTTTCGATGGAATCTTGAAAGATGGTGGAAGAATTGAATTGTAATATTGAATTATGTCATTCCAACATCTTCTCTACGTATTTTTCACTTTGATATGAAATCAAAGAACAGGCTGGCTCCTTTGGTGAAAATCTCTACTCCAGTTTTCAAATTTTCAGTCATTTAATTATACGATACCATTGTTTATAGCGTCTGAGTCACGTAGATTTTACCGCAAAACATTTTCACTTGTTCCTTCGGTAGTAACATTATCAGTGACGTCCTCAGTCACAAATCCATTGGCCATTCCAAGCACATGTATAAATTTCCAAACCTTTTATGCCCGCAGAATTAATTCTTCCTATCTACGATCATCACCATCCTAATCTACTTATTATGTTTCGCGTCAGCTGGATATTCAGATCCTTGGTGGAACTAAAGAAAGCGATGGGAAAAGTAGATTGCGGTATGCAATTTTAGAGAGCAACTAGTAGTTGTCATATCTTGTTCATAATCTAAGCTTTTCCTGTTCGATCTTGATTTCGACTTTTCTTTTAAACAAAGTACTACAATTTATTTTAACTGTGTTCAACTTAACGCGACACACTAACACTCGTTTCTCGACATTAACATTAACCAAAATAATCTCGATTACACGTCCTCCGACTGTTCCAAGCGATTCACTCGCGGTCCACTCCGTGTCTGACCATCGGTGGCTCGATCTACTTAAACCGAATCCGATAGAAACGCAGCATTCTCTTGTCGCTCCCTCAGCCTCCCTATGGTTAGTGATATTTTCAACGTGGTTAATTACATAATGTACGTCGTTTATTTTCAACCGTTTGCTCGTAATTTGCCGCGTCACGAATACGAGAGGCGAATTCGCGGTCGAACTGCGCCTCGTAATTAGGGGATGATAATGGCGTTACTGTGTTGCGCAGGTCTGCCGGCCAGTTAACGGAAATTGCTTTGCCGTGAATGTCGTTAGGTGGAATTCGTGACGTTACAAAGGCAGCACGTGAAACTGAGTGGATCCTGTCAATGCCACGTGCCTTTACGACGCGTCTCGTGTCGTTTCTTTTCCCCTTTGCGCTCAG
Source organism: Andrena bucephala (assembly GCA_947577245.1). Lineage (NCBI taxonomy): Eukaryota > Metazoa > Arthropoda > Insecta > Hymenoptera > Andrenidae > Andrena > Andrena bucephala. Next base: position 28,443,724 of record OX387715.1, on the reverse strand, counting down.
CCTGTGTTCTGGAACCCGTGGTAGTCGATCTTGAATAGAAAATGGGGATAGGCGGGCCCTTTTGCATTCCGCGCATATTTTTCGGAATATCTCGGTTCTGGATATTCGCGACTACCTTTAATCGATAAATTCCTGCTGTAAAAATTCCACCACGCCGAAGGCAGAGGGCTTCGAAACAAGAAATTCAAAAATGTGATTCATAAATGTTACATTCAGAGTGCTGAATGTAGACCCTTGCTCAAAAATCTTGGGACACCCCCTGTTTTGACGGAGACACTAGAATTTGGTATAGTTAAGGGGTTATATCTAGTCAGCTGGCGAAAAAGAATGCGATTTTCGGGAATTTTTTGTGGAAAATCTACTGTATATTTTTTTACAACCATTAGCTTATTTTTACAGTACATATATGCAGCAACTCTCAGTAATTTTGTTATAGAAAAACATTAAAAAATGAACGAATAACGGCCATTCTCGCGGATACGGTTTTGATAAAGGCGATGTGCGGTGCGCACGATTTCTCTGAGCCGGATCATCTAAAATTAAAAATTCAAAAAGATTCTGGTAATATATGGTTGAATTCAGTAGATGAACGAAGGGTTTTTCAAAAAGTCGATTTTCGACAAAATGGCGGCCGTTTAAAGCAAAACCGCGATTTTTCGATGTCTGAATTGTTCCTTTTTCGTTAATTAAAAATAGAGTTTTTGTTAAAATAAAAAATCCTTCGTTAATCTACTAGTCTTTGGTATATACAAAAAGTCTGCAAAAGTTTAGGCCAATCAGTACAGCGGTTTCCGAAATATTTTGCTCACCGATATGAAAACAGCTTCCGCGAGAATGCCTGTCATTCTTTCATTTTTTAATGTGTTTCTACAACAAAATTACTGAGAATTGCTGCATATATGTACTGTAAAAATAAGGGAACAGTTGTAAAAAAATATACAGTAGATATTCCACAAAAAATTATAATCTCTTAATGAATTAAATAGATTCAAAAAAGCTGTCTAAGTTAGTAACGCAATTATTCTTCATATCTTTGAACGATTGCCTCCATCTTTCCACATTCGCAGTAAACACGACTGTCCAAAGAGTTCTGAACTCAATTAGAGCTGTCCATGGTGCTCTTTCGCTGGAATTTTCTTTAATTCCACGGGCTCGTTAATTAAAATCTGCTTACCAACACTTGTTCCCTTATTTTGACGGGTACTACGCACAGTCACTGTTCGAACAACACCACCACATCCCGAGAACGCTGTATTGCACATCCATGTCGATGTAACACAGGTGCCTCTTCTAAGTTTAACCCACCTTCGTTTGTCATGAATGGCCAGGAACTGCATTGTGTTTGCCCTCTTGCATCAAACGGAGTGAATATACCGGCGTCCTCTTGTTTGCCGCCATTGTGGTACCAAATATCCGCGAAGGGGCAAAGTCGGGGCTGCGTTCACTGCAAAACAGAAATCCCACTAATAACGAAGTGAGAAAACGATACGAAATTAAAATCGCAAACTGCGCGCCGCAACCCCAACATTTTCAATCAACGGGGGTTAACAGAACCGCCTCACGCATTTTCCCGATTGCGTATTTTTCAGCGCGAAAAACCACCACCCATACAATCGGTGTTCATCAAGGCTTTCACCGCGTTGCAAACTGATCACGGGTTCCCTGCTGTTCTGCAAATTGCACGTTTGTATTTCGTTCCCGTGGATTCCTTCATTGTTTCCGCTGTTCACCGACCGCGGCCAATTACAAAACTCGAAGCGGCAGGGGGGTGAAGCGAACGCCAGAGAATAAAGGCAGATACCAGAAGGAAATCGACGCGGAACCTGGGACCGATTAATCCGTTAATCCCGGTTTAAAAAAAAATAGGAAGGAAGAGGGTTGGAAAAGAAAAGAAGAGGTGGCTGCCTCAATCGAATTCTGGGGGGTGCGTTCGATTCCGTCGAAGTTCCCTTTAATCTCGGCGTCTGGTTTCCATTCAATTCCATCGAAATCCGCTTAATTGCCTGTCTCGTTTTCATTTCGCTAAAAGTGTCGAGAACAGACGACTGTCGTTCTCCGTTTCGCGTTCCAACGTCGATCGCGAACGATCCGTCGACGCCCCTCGGTCGTTTTGTCGCGAGAATCGCGGTCCCCTTCTCCGCTGTAGTAAGCCGATCGTTCGTCCATTCTCGGCCCCCCTTTTTCGCGGCGAGGATGGCGAGGATCCCCGCGGAGATACGATGCCTTTCCGAGCGGAACGTGTCCTCGCTGTATTCCTCGTCTCTACTTAATTAGAAAGCTTTTTAACGAGGTCGGTCGCCGGCACCGCGAAAAAAATATGCCGACTGTGTCCCGCTGGGGGAATCGATATCGTTCGCAGGCTAAATTGACCTTTATTGGCTGGCCAGCCTCGCGAAATTCGACCTTCCACGGAATACCCCGCTGAAGGGGGGAAACGTGGTCCCTAATTGTGCGGGGGTGGTGCACGTGCGAGACACGATAAATGCAAACGGAGATACTAAGTTCCGGCAGATATACGGTTTGACTTGATTGGATTCTGGGGCTGCGTTCGTTACGTGTGTGTTAAAAAAGTGTTTCGGGTTAAATGCAGGGGTAGCTTGTGTGATTTGACGTAAAAAGAAATAATTAGGGACGAGATGGTGGCATTTGTCCTCGAAACACGCTTCGAATTACACGTCTCGGCTTTTGTTCCTTATTTTCTGTGGAATTCATTCGCACATCAAGCCATTGTTGTGAACTTATTGTTTTAATTCTTGCGTATTTCGTCAACGCTTTTATGGATTCTTGATTATTTAATCTTCGTTTCTTTATCTGAGTTTTGTAGCTCTCTATTCTGTACTATAAATATCTCGAGTTTCTGTGAATTTTCAGACCGGGCTCATTTCCACTGAATGACATATGTTATTGACGTAATTACGTGTAAATTAATAAAGCACTCTATTTTGATATAGCTTGTTAATATGACCAACGGTAGCTTGCATATTACTGTCTCCATATATCTGTATACCGTGTATATTACCTATCAGCATAATTTCCCCGAGGTACTTTCTGCTTCATTCCACATGGAAAGCGTTCATTATTACAGTAATTACCTTATAATGGCTTAAAACGTGAGTGTGTTCAAATGTGAAGATGTTTTCCACATAATTCGATTCGTCGCTATGGTTCTAATCAACGACAGAAAACATTCCAATTACTGGTGGGACACTGTACAATTCCGGCTAACGAATCGCTAACGCCACGCTTACCAGTTTCATTAAATCGATGGTATAAATTGGTCGTTGAACAGCCGGTCCTGCAGTCTCGATTTCACGATAATTACCGAATTATCTCACTACCCTCTCACCAGTAATACCATTTCTTTAGCCTAGAATTGAATGAACCTAAAATACCAATTCCAAACTACTAAATACCTTAAACGCTAAAACTGAGTAATTACTTTGTATACGACTTTGCGCCACAGAAAATGGAATTCCCCAATTTTTCCTGCTGGAAAATCTCAGTTATCCCTTCATCCACGTATTTTTCCGGCCCGATGAACCTTCGCTGTATGAAAACATTTCTGTCATCCAGTAACGGTTTTCACAAATCCCACACACGGTTTGATTCGCATGCGCGGCCAACTTCTTGCTTGTTTCTTCCATTAGCCGCGAGGGAAATTCGTTTCTGTACGTGGTTGTTCCGCTGGTTGGTAAATCTCTGAGTTATAATGTAACTCGAGGGCGAAAGTTGCGACGAAAGGCAGAGGGATAAGCAGGAAAACTCACATTTTTTGTGAGACAGAGAAAAATGTAGAATAGTGTAGAGTAAAGCTAGGGAAATGAAAAGGGTGGATGAAGGAAAACCAGAGGAACAGAGAGGGGGATAGAGAAAGGCAGGAAAGCAGAAAGATGAAATAGTGGAAAGGGTTTTTTGACCTAGGTGACGATTTACGTGAAATTAAAGCACCACGTGCCTGGCTTGCCGCGCTCCAGCATTTCCGTGTTCCGTCGTGCGGGTTGCATACGCAGATAATCTCCCGCAATTAGCGCTGCGCATCGCTGTTCCGTGTCACCGAACGTTCAGGCAATTTTCTTTTCGCCCTGAGATTAACTAAATATGTGAGACTCGGTCGATGTGGATTAGCGAAGAATTAAGTAAGAAGTTCTGATTGGTTCTTATGCGCACATTTTTGCTCAAACTACAAATTTTAAACAATTTCATTGCATAGTTTTATAGAACATAAAAAACATCAAATTTCCATTGCAACAGTTTTTTTTATATCTGCTATAGTTTTCAAGGCATATAGGAAAATAGGAAAACTCCTATTTAAATTAATATTCAAGAGATGTTTTCACACTGAAGAACCAAAAAATAGCAGGAAAATAATTTCTCTGGTATTTCTACTGAGGATCTCTACAAACCTGCAACGTATAAAAAAAAATCGAAGTTTTCCGGTTACCGAAGTTCCCTTTTCAGTTGCAAAGGGTTGCACGATTTAGTTTCCATAATGATAGAATGTTCTTAATCACTATGCACAACGTCACTGAAACGAATCCTTCCCCATCGTCTAATAAGGACAGCATTCGACAGGTAACGCGTCCCAGGCAGCTAGAGTTGCGTTTTTCTGCCTCTATGACAAAATCATTTCACTGGCATTTTTGCAATATCCCGTCATAGTGACGCTGCATCCGGTCTGGTGGATCGACAGTTACGTTCGAATTCCCGTTTCCATTTAAAAAAAACCGCGCACGGCTGACTGCCAATCGACTTCAGGTCGCTCTTATAATCGACCATTTTCGCGTTTCACGCGCCACGAGCGTTTCATTCTTCCCGTTGCACGCTTCCCTCGCGTTTCCACTCAGCTCGTGTCCTATAGGACTGCTCATTGTTAGCGTGCACAGCTTCAGGGGTTAATCCAGCATAGCAAAATAATGAAAGAAATTCACGCAATCGTGGATCCCACCAGCTCTCTCATTAACCCTCTAAATATAACCGAAGGTTTTTATTATTAAAATTGATACACATTTTAATGTAATTTCATCAACATTTTATTGTAAAAGAAATGATTCGTGATTTCTATGTTACAATAGTTGAGCATGGAGCTCTGGTAAATAAGCACCTGCAATATAAATAATAAATAATACAACACGCTACCTCAAAGTTAGATGATGTTACAAAGTCTTCTTGGATTTTCATGTAAGTTGTTCATATAGTGACAGTTTCTTCATAATAGTCACACATAAAGTCCAATAATATATAGTTTCAGTACCAAGTGTAGGCTGTCATATAAAATAATTTTGTACGGAAAATTACGAAAGCACACCCTCCATTTTGGAAAGAAGCTCAACCTTCTTTTAATTATTTTGTTACTGTAAATCCATCCCTGAAGTCATGACCACCAATAATGATACACCCTGTTCTTCACCCCACATTTGTACATGAAAAATGGCGCTGACAGCCTCGGATTTTCCTTTTTATCTTTGTCTACTTCGTGAAAATTGCGGCAGCTTCCAGCCATAAATATAATTACTACGCTTAATTGTGACAAGACCGCCGAGATTTATGCACTCGTGGCAATCGTCGGGGCGAATTCCTCGCGCGTGAACCAAAACGCGTCATAGAATGGGGAATTAAAAATTGTCCTGGTGAAGCGTAGGCACATCTCCCATTTTAATATTCACACGGCAATTCTGTCGTGCAAAATTGCCGACCATTAATTTCAAAGAATGGCTGTATGAAAGTGTTCGAAGCGAAAAATTAGCCTCAACTGTGACATTCCTGTTGCATTATATTGCTTTTAATCACAGCATTATTACCTTGATGTATTGTTTAGGAAATGCAATACGTACGGTATTGCATTTTCTGTGTCGCGATTGGAGATCGCAAAACGCAAACGTGAAGCCTGAGAATTTGTTTTTTTCCAAAACTGTTAGAGAAATAAAGAGTGCTGGTGTTTAATAATTTGAGAATCGGCGATGCTTCTTCTGTGACGCGTAAGATACTGTTCCCAGAAGATGGGGATGGGTATAATTCCTCACCGCCGAAGAGGGACGTCTACGGACACTAATAGACAAGTAGAAGTAGCGAGTAATGGACAGACACGCTAGCCAACTCGCGCTGGGTAGCATTATGTCTCACGAGTTTTCAATGTATGTAAATCTTCTCGATAAGGACTTTTGAGGAAAAATTTTATTCCACATTTTTTATTCATTTCTCAACCAAGGATCACCCCCTTCTCCACTGCACAAAGAATTACTTCGAATAAGGAGACAATCTGTAAGAATATTGTATCAAGTATACCTGAATACCTGAATATTGTATCAAGCTCATGCCTGAATACTGCATCTTTTAAATAGCGTATGGATAATGCTAATTATTCCCAAGAAAACCATATTTTTAATATTCAAAATACGATACACATTTTGTATAAAAGAAGGTTTTCCTATTGGAGCAACAGCCTTGCTCGTTCAAGTTCCTTGTCAAATAGTTTCACAATCATTTTCTGCAAATTTTTAGCAAGTTCAACGAACCCCTGTGGGAGCAGGAAGACCCCGAACGTGGATTCGCTCCATATAAAACCAGTCCATCGTAACTTTCCATAGCGCGCAATCATCGTCGATTTTCGCGCGACTCCACTACTGCGAATAGGCGATCTTTCGACCAGGTTGCGTCGGTTCTGCCCGGAAATCGAGTGCACCGAAATTGTCGGTGGTCGAACAGTCGCTTACTGAACAATCCTGATGGATTAGCTCACGTTGCAAAATATCTGTGTCCTGGTTACTTTCAAGATTAACTAGAAAAGGAGACTTCTTCATTCACGTGTTCCTGTGAGTATTTTTCTGTGCTTTGAAATGTGGTACCTGTACCCCTAATTTCGAAGAACCTTCTTAAACTACACATATTATTGTACACGGGTATGGAATCGGATATTATATGAATTTTGAGCTGTATTAATTGTTTGCCTAAAAGTACAGTAACACAATGGTCCACGATAAATATATTATTCATTACTATTGTTAACTTGCTTGTAGCGTTCTTCTTCGTAACGGGCAAGTTGGCGCAATGATATTTGAAAAAATGCCTGGTCGCAAAACACTACTAGAAGTAGTAATTGCATAGAAAACAATCGTGTAGAAAGATAGACGCTAAGTAGACAGAGTGGTCAAAGTACTGAATTAAATTTTACAGTAAACTCTGAGCAACCTATTCACTGGATGCTATCCAATTTCCCGTGCTTCCTTTTCGCTACCACATACCTAGATGCATTGAGACGTTGAAACTGTTGGCGACGATCGGTAATGTTGCTCCAAGGAGAAACACCTACCATTTCCGCCGCCACCGTTTCTTTCCACAGTACGTGCTCGGCCCAAGCATACGTCATAGGTTAGCACGGCCTATCCCAGGGTCCCAATAAGAATCGTCATAAATTAATGAAAGCCGACGTGTGGCAGCGCTATCGTGCAATTCGCCCTTTCCCGGGCGGTAATTATCTTGTTATTAAGAGGGAGCCAGGGCGGCAGGGCTGCCGCGTATCGAGGATGTGGCCAATCCATCTATAACGTTTATTTTCTAATTCCACACGGGGACGGATGATAAAAATAATAATAGCAAACGGGCAGCCGTAGGAACGCTGGAGTGCCCGATGCTTTCCGACCCGCAATGGGCTTCCTACACCTCGTACCAATGATATTGGCCTCAACAAAATAATGAATAAATTGAGCGTGGGTCACAATAAAAATATAATCGTCCGCCGTACATCCATGATTCACGTTTCATTATCCTATTAGAGCCAATGGACGGTCGGAAGATAGCTCTCCCCCTTCTTTCGCTCTGTATATGTGCCAACCACGTTCGTCTCGTTTCGTACGGAGCCCGGCGTCGTGTGAGCCAGGACGAACGAACACCCGGTCGACCGTAAACCAGCCGCGAGATCTGTCGCTCACGCTAAAGCTCGCGTGTTAAATCGTGTAAGCGGACGACAGAACAGAGAAGGTAGGAAGACCACTTTGATTTCAACGAGTAACTTAAGTTTCGGTCGTCGGGGACAGGCAAAGGGGGATGGGGGCGGGGGTCGGGTGGGGGGCGGGTGGGGGTGGTCGACGACATTTGAGGGGGGGGGGGGGAGGGACGTTCGGGTGGGGGTGCGGACGGAGGGTAGGAACAGGGGGCGAAACGAGAACGGGCGCGACCCGTTGCCCCGGAGCGCAAAGCGTTTACGCTACCGTTTTAGGGCAATTTAGCCTCGTTTTAGGTGAATCATCGACTCACGTGCTTTCCGCTGTTTGTGTGCAGGGACGTGCGCCACGGGACGTGGCGGTCAGATCGGGGGATAAACCGGGGTTCGCTCCCCGTTTCAGATGGACACTGGTCGCCTCGGAATGATCTTCGAAGTCGCACATTTCTCTCCTCTTTTTTTTTCATCCTCTTTCTTCTTTTCACTTGGGGAGCTGAATGGCGTGGATTGTCGGGGGAGTTAAGGGTGGAGATGATGGAGCTGTGTATGACGTAGTTGTTCGCTGTAGCTGCCTCTTAAGAAATAGAAGTCTCCTTGCAGGCGATCCTTTTTTAAGGGAAATATTCCAGAAGTTACTTGGAGTATATGAACAATGATTTAAAACGGTTAGAGTAGGGAGGAGTACACTAATGCAGAGTTCCATGACGAACGAAAGAACGATGATTCGTTTATTAAGTGTACCTACCTACTTTAGAATCTTAAAATTCTAAAGCTTCTACTGCAGCATCTATCGCAATTTCATACGGGATGCAAACCGGAGATCTTATAATCAAAACAATCCCACAGCCTGCAAACTGAAGCTTCTACAGCAACATCTGTCATAATTCCACTTGGAATAAATATACAAAAATAACTGCTGTAAAATTACCACTGTATTATCTGCTATAAATCTCCGCGAAATACAAAAAAGGAAGTCTGCAATTTTATGCAAAACACAAAAACTAGCGACCCCTTAATCGAAACAATTTTAAGCTCCCCCGAATTGCATGATTCCAATTCCTAAAAACAAGCTGCAGGGTAAACGTGTTTCCGCGACGCAAGGTAGAAGGTGGCGGTGATTCTGTCTTGAATCGAGCTCTCAGACTACAAAACGATCCGACCGTGTTCGTAAAGCACTCGCAGAGGGTTTCCATCGGTAGCATGACGATTCGACGAACAGCCCCCACCCCCCTCGGGCCAATTAAAAGAGTTTACTCAGCAAACGATTGCGCATGGCGCATTGAACGAAAGTCGCCTCGTCGATTTTTACAGCCTCGTCTACCACCGTCTCCGTCTTTGACCTCCGTTCACGTCCCCGATTCTAATTTAAGATCCTATTATTCCACGTTCCGCGAGTCGTTTCCTCTTTTCTACCCCCTCCCCTCCGCCCTCGAAATTGGTGTACCCTACCCCCTCAAGGATGCACATTGCGAGCTGGCTGCGCTAATATTTGATTTGCTAATTTCGACGAGTGTAATTGACGGCGTCAAGGATCTTTCGCGGCGACGATCGATCGTCGCTCTTCCTCCCCCTTTCGGCTGGAAAATTTTCTGGCGAGCAAACGGTGCAGTAGCCTGTCAGATACTGTGTTGGGTTATAGCTGTGCAAGTAAGTGGTTGGACGAGGGGCGCGGATCTGTACTTAAACTTCTCGACAGCTTTGACATTTGAATTATAGCTGGTGCTGGATAAGGGTTAGTACAGTCATGCAGGTGTGGTTAAATATTGTGAAGGGCTAGTTCAACTGTGTAATGTAACAAACTTTCTCTTAGGTCTCCTTAAAACTGTGAAACCAATCGTAGTCGAGATTACAAAGACACACAGTGTTTATAATATTTATAGAAGAATATGAATAATTATTACCTGTTGTGCAGTTACAATTTTAATACAGTAGCGCAATATTTAGGGTAAACTGTACTAATGCTGGCACTGCACTAATCATTGGCACTCCTGATTAAAAAGTCAAATATTAAGAAGTACAAGCTTAGAAAGTACTCTTTTACAATTTCTTATTTTTCTTTCACTACAACACTGCAAAGCCCAGTAGTTGAACAACACATTTTACATCTGGCAACACCACAAAGTGAGACAAAAGGCTGAGTTTTAGGTGTTTTTTTTAAATTTTGATAAGGGGTAGGCAAGTATATTTTGTCGCTTTATAATTAAGTAATGGATTGAAATACAGATTTACTAAATGTTGTAGGTATTTAACAGTGAATGAAATAGTCTGTTTAAACACTTTACACTTCGTTTTTAACTACATATGTTTTTCTATACAACCTCAAATTTTAGGATTTACTTTTATGCCTATTTTTGTTTTTCATTGAATATTTTTAAATTAAAAGACTGAATAGGTAGACAAGATGTTTTATTTTAATAAGAAATCCATAAATATTGATAATAACTAAAAATTAAGACCATACAAAAACTTCACAAAAAAATATAAACATTCCAATTGGGATTTTGGCTTAGGGTGCCAATCATTGTACAGTTTACCCTATATAGATTTGGGACGAGTAGGGTAAACTGTACAATGTTTGGCACCCTAAGCGGAAATCCCAATTGGAATGTCTATATTTTTTTGTGAAGTTTTTATATGGTCTTGATTTTCAGTTATTATCAATGATTATGGATTTCTTATTAAAATAAGACATCTTGAGTACCTATTAAGTCTTTTATTTTTAAAATATTCATTGAAAAACAAATATAAAAGTACAATCATTGGCACCCTAAACTTTGAGGTTATATAGAAAAACATATGTAGTTAAAAACGAAGTTTAAAGTGTTTAAACAGACTATTTCATTCACTATTAAATACCAACAGCACTTAGTAAATTTGTATTTCAATCCATTACTTAGTTACAAAGCGACAAAATATACTTACTCAACCTTATCAAAATTTTAAGAAAACACCTAAAACTCAGCCTTTTGTCTCACTTTGTGGTGTTGCCAGATGTAAAATGTGTTGTTCAACTATTGGGCTTTGCAGTGTTGTAGTGAAAGAAAAATAAGAAATTGTAGAAAAGTACTTTCTAAGCTTGTACTTCTGCATACCTGGCATTTTAATCAGGAGTCCCAATGATTAGTGCAGTGCCAGCATTAGTGCAGTTTACCCTACTTCGTGCCTCGTTATTGAGGGATCAGGATATTTACAGTATCGAAACACCTAAGCTACTCATTTCTTTAGATTTCTTTACATTATCTGTGTTTCAAACGATTCCACGTTTCCGGGATATTTTCTTATCACGGAAACGTTTCTCAAGCCAGCACCAAAGCTTCCCCTTCGGGATCAGTCTTTCGTAAGGCGAATTACCTGTCTAACTGTGTCCAGAAAGTTTCTAGCTGGTGCTTTATTTTATCGTAGATCGTGACTTTTCCACGTGAAATTTCCACGAGGAGACAGCGGTTTCACGGTCAAATGCTTGTTACACTTGTGACTTTCCTCGTGATATGCTAGGGGATGTTCGAGGGTTCTTGTGCCTTACCTTCGCGGCGAACTTTCCATACAATCTTTAAAAAGTCTTCAAGCATCTCTTAAATATTTCTAGATAGAACGAATCTGAGAATTTCTGCTGGCCAATTTTAACCGACAATAATACCCAATTAAGAATTCAACGATGATAACGTCACTTTACACTTTCAATCAGACCACCGAAGCATTCCTCTCCACAGAGGAAATATTCGATAAGTAAACAAAATCGTTGCTCCATGCAAGGCACATATTCAATTTGAAGCTAGAAATTAATGTTTCATTCATCCCCTAGAGGCCAATCAGTGTCCCATCGTAGTTGATCAACGAATTTCAATAATAGACAGCTACGGAAAAACGCGGTCGGGAAGAGTCAATTAACTCGATCCCGAACGAACGATTATCGAGTATCCCTTGGGGCGCTTCGTCGTGGGAATTTCAACAGAATCACCAGCAGTCAGACTGTTAACTAATAAACCAGCCAGTGTCTCCTACCCTTTTGACATTATGTAAATCGTTCGCTCTCCGTATTTCATCCCGGTAGCTCGCATTCGATGATGGCATTGAACGAGCAAAAGGGGCTACAAGGCCCTCTACGAGCCTAGTAAAAAATTCGTCGAGGTGGTCGTTCGTAAGATTTGAAACACCGTGAAAAGAGGGGGGACCCGCGCAATGCGAGAGATCCTAAACGATCGAGTTTATCGACCGTTATCGCGCGAGGTGTTTGGGTGAGTAATATATGGGGGGAAGAATTCGGGTTAATTGGCAGAAGAAGGTGCAGAGAAAAAGTGGGTTTCCACGATAACGGGCTGGCCATTAATCTTGAGGACGAAGTGGTCGCGTTGGGGTATTCATAGTTGGTGTCTGTCGCGGATAATTGATGAAATGCGCGCTGGCTGGATTAATTAAAAGCAGCCTTTTCGCGGCGGCCACGCGCGTGCGCGCGCGTCTCTGCTGTAAATGTTGTTTCTGCAACGGTGTATAAACAATTTCAGTTTAATTAGCGGCCTCCATTCAGATGCACGCGTGGGCGTGGGCACGCGTCGCGACAGTGCTCCTGTGTTTCGCGTGCGCTCGCGTTTCTGGACTGCGCATCTTGCACGAATACCGGTGGAATTATTCATTGGTCCAGGAGGAACTCCCTTTTCGCCAGGTGGTTCCACCGCGCCTCGTTTTGGCGCTCTTATCGGGGCAGGGAAAGGGTTGTAAATTTTCATCTGTGTTTAAGATTCAAGGTCCTCCTTTAACCTATCGATGTAGTAGCCTCTGGTGATTATTTCCTAAGTTATTGGAGATACAATAGAAAATTAATGTTTATGTTGAGGTTTCAACACTATTTTAATCCTTCTTTTTTATGGAATATATAGGGGAGACCGGGGCTGGTTGTCTCAAGGGGTAGGTTGACTAATTGTTAATAACTTTGCACCGACATATGATCTACTGCGGAAAGATTCACTGTAGAAATAAGTCACATTTTGTAATAGTTATCAGCGTTTGTCGAAATATTGACTAGGGTAAACCAACCAGTAATTGACCGCATACCAGTGAATTACCATTAGGCAAAGAAATGTCAATTATAAATTTGAAAATATTATATGTTTGTAAATGGAGTGTAGTTGGACTTTTATTATCCCATATTTTTAGTTACGCGTATTAAGCTATAATTAATAAGTACAATTCTTATTAAAAGTATCCAGTCATTTACTGGACTTCTACACGTTTTGCATTTTATAATCGTTTTTTTTTAAATTACGATAAGAAAAAGTAATTATTTTTATAGAAATTTCAAGAAACATAAATTTAAATGCAATTGCAACAGTTGTTTTGTTGTTATACATAAATATATTCAAGTATTAATTTCAAAGATCTATAAATTCAACAATTCGGTCATTCACTGGTTGGTTTACCCTGCGTAAATAAATATTTTTTCTTGAAGATTTTATTATTTCACGCTCTACATAGTTACAATAGTATAAATGTTAAGGGACTAGTTTAAAGTTTGGTTATTAGACGATCTATTGACATAGTATTTTTGTTTATACATAAATATTTGAAGGTTATATAGATAATTTATGTCAAAATGATCGGTCGAGGCTGGTTGACTAATAAAGTTAATAAGGTTGAAATAGTTATTTTGTTATTCATAAAGCGATTTTTATTTTTTATTTACATTTCACTATATTATAAATACATTATAATTAATGTTTAAGTTGGAAAAATTTTCAGCTTATTATTAAAATATGAATGAAAGAAATTAATAATGAAATAATTTTATAACGAAACAACTCTAGTGACATTGTGTTATTTTATTACCACTGAAATAAGTTACTAAGTCACATTGAGTCAACATTAATAATTAATCAAATAGCCAAATGTATGCCGCGTCAAATATACTAACCGGTTTAATAATATTTCGCCTACATAATTTATTAAAAATCAAAAACTGAAAAACTGGCCTACCAGCCCCGGTCTCCCCTACTATGTTATTTTACCTATTTTATGTAAATATATTTCCCACGATGTGCAGTTTCTTAAACAATCTGCGCAAACCCGCCAGTTTCTTCCACTCAAGGGCCAGGTGAGCCGTTTTCCACGGGTTTTCATCTCACGCAGATAACCGATCGCTTTTCGCGCCCACTCCTACGTAACAGTTGTCTTCACACCCCGATCGAAGGAACGGAACGATTCGCCGTAAAAGGAGCCGCCTTACTTTCACGCCGTGTCGAGAGGCGTTCACCGCCGCCATTCTCTGAATTAACGCGCGATAAGGGGTGGGTGAAATTGCGAGCAGCTGGGAACATTTCGCCGCGTCCTACGACAATCCGCTTTCCTTCGATTTCATTTCAGTTCCAGCCGTGGAACCGGGTCACCGTCGGATTTTATCCATCAAAGGAGTCCTGTTCTCTATATTTTATTTCACGGTTACCCCGGGGGCGGATCGAAGGGGAGCACCGAGAACGAATCTGTTCACGGTGACGAGCAGTTTTCATCGCTTCCGAGGATCGATGCTTCCGCGAACGGAATGAATGCGAAAGGGGCGGCCATTTTCGCGGAAAAATACTTGGTCCCCGCGGTGCTGAACGGGACACGAATAAACGGGATTTAATTAAAGTCCATTGGCCGCGCATTCTCATTCGTGCCCTTTCTCCTGCACGTAATAACGTCGCTCGGCGAGAAACGGAAAGAGCAACAGCTGAATTTTATAAATGGCCCTCGTATGACGTTCCCTGGAAATCTCATTTTTCACCCACGGGATCATGAATCTTCTCGTGAAATACAAGGGACGGCCGGGCTTACGTAGCTTCGAATCGATAGCTCGAATGGTAGGGGAGAAACTTTCATCTTTATTTCTTCTCTTTTTTAACCATCATCCAGCTACCATTAGCGAGTCTTTCCCTTCTCTTGTAGCAGCTTGAAAGTTGCGCGAATTACACCATTTCATTTAATTTTTCTCACCCTAGCTTCTTTGCAACGGGTAGGGTTTGTCGGTTTTTAAGAACCGGTTTTTATTTATAAATTTGTAAAATTCGAAAACCGGGTTTTAAATTTAAAAAACCGGTTTTATATACTAGAATTAATATGAAGAAATGATTTAATTATTTAATTAAAAACGTTAACATTTTGACTTGAAATCGCCTCGGACACAAGCAAATTGTAGTAGGTAACTGTTTACTATAAAACTAAGCTTCATGAGTTCATATTTTCAGAAAAAAAATGAAATGGAATAAAGATTTATAATTTGGTACCACATTTTAAAAGATTTATATTTTGTACGGATTTTAGTTATTTCAGCTTTTTTTTTTCATTTGGTTTTGTCTGCACTCTATTTTATTGTATTATAGTTTTGTAGATCCATAAATATTAGATGAACTCAAAAATTGTATGTATTCGTACGGATTTTAGCTATTTTAATTTTATTTTTATTTGGCATTGTATAGATAGAGTGTATTTTATTTTGTTATTTTTTTGTAATAATTCCATAATATTAAGGAAACTGAAATTTTTTAAAATAAGTAAAAATATTTATTTACTATTTTAATTACATTTTTGTTGTGAAATTTCAAAAACCGGTTGAACCGGTTTTTTGGGAATAGTGAAATTCGAAAACCGGTTTTTTCAAAAGTCGGTTTTTGTATAAACCCTAGCAACGGGGAACTAAATCCTCGCAGTTGAATTTCACCTACTTCACTTCCCTTTCCACCGATCCAGCCTGCTCTTTCACGTTTCAGTAATACTTTATCTTGTAAAGAGCGAAAAACAGTGCAATACGCATTAAAAAGTTCGGTATAAGTGCGAAAATCGCCAAACTACAAAATTCATGTTCAAAAGTTCACAAGAATCATTATTCACACTATTTCATTTTGCAGATTTCCAACAGTTTACTCTCTCCCACAGATACCTGTGCCATTTCTCTTTCCCCCGCGACCGACTATCCGAAATTTCGGTGACACGATATCGACTCCCCATTATTGGCAGCAATCGGCGCTCCGCCGTATTTCAGCCATAAAATCGTAAATTGATTACCGTCACTGGCGATAGCTGCAGAAGTCTCTTAAGTTAACTCGTCTCCGTTGTTCAGCGACTCGTTGCTTATTATTTTCAGCACGGCCGGAACTACGTATCGGTTTATTGCAGGTATAAATCTACATTAGAGCGCGCAACCTACGAACCGATGATTAATTGTTGTCGAGCCCCGTGCTCGCGCTCCCGCCACCATTACTCATTGAGAAACGTGTTAATCCCCTATAATACAGCGCCGTGAATATTTTCCAGTCCCTTCCACTCCCCGTTCCGCGCGGCATTCATCAGCGTTTCGCGCTGCTGCCCCGCTGTCCTGAAAATGGAATAGTGTGTACGTTGCAGTCGTTGAATGGTTGAATGGTAATTTGCCCGACCGCGGCAATTTATGCGGTTGTTCTTGGATCTCGCTGTTAGTTAATCAACAGCCGCGACTTCGTTTAGCGTGCAATTTATGGGGCTCAGGTGTCCCCGATGTAATTAAAAAGTAAGGTTCGACGCTGGTCTCTATTACTTTTCGAATCACCGGTCTCGAAATCCCTTCGGGCCTGACCCCTTCACGACGGCAGCCGGAGTCGTTCGTTTAATTGAATCTTGCGTTAATAACGGGCAACTTCGGCCCCGTGCTTCAGGTTTCAGGCTGCTCTCTATGCAGTGTAATGGGGATACTCGGCGACGCGCAACACTGTGTCACCCTAGGAGTGTTTGTGAACGAGAGGCCTTGTGGTAAAATATTAGGTAGGGGAAGTAGGGGCATGATGGGGAAGCTAAGGAAAAATGCAAATAAAGTGATGATTGTACCTATTAATCAAGTCTTTATTACTCCAAATACAACTATAAGTTAATGATTTAACATTTGTTACACACTTCGGACTATCTGAGGTCAGGCGTCTAAGTTATTAAACATTACAAAACAGATGGAAAAAAAACCGTCTTGCCCCTACCACGGGGTGAAATGGGGTACCGAAAATGGGGTAAAATGGGGTACCGAAATGATTTGCCTAAGTATTTTATAAATTCGAACTAAAAATAACGAGATTTATTTCAATTAAATTATAATAGAGAAGGATGACGTTGTTTAATCTCACATGAACAACCATGATACGGGGAATGATGGGGTACCCCGACCTAACCCCTAGTGGGGTTAGGTATCAAGAACCCCATCTTGCATCAAAGCATCGTTTTCCAAAGATTAATACATTTGTACAACAAATAAAGAAATATTGAAATTTTGAATATGGCACATTAAAATAGATGAAGTGGAGAATATCATTGAAGAAAAATAATAGACTTACCGTTCTTAAATATATATTTATTTCAAATCATTTTATCACACGAAATAACATCGACGCAGCCCGAAAACGTTTCACAGATATAAATGAAAAACGCGTGCTCCCCCACTCGCTTTTGCCAGCGACCACACTATTATAACACAGTGGCTTCCTAATGATGTATTTGTCACGTGCTTAGCATCATTTAATTAGAGTTTAGGGAGATACCCCATCTTACCTCGCTACCCCGTCATGCCCCTACTCCCCCTACACAGATTCAGTCGGGAGCGGTATCACGAATGTAAAAGAAACTTTTTTACAGTATAATAGGGTGGATGTACCAGTAAATGAACACGTACCAGTGAATGGACATTTTTTATTGAAATGAGTAAAATAAGTTATTAAAATAAGCAACTAATTAATTAGAGACTTCTTTTAATTTCTTGCTCCATATCCAAACATTTTTTGCAGCACGTGGAGTCAATCGCGCTGAAAACATAATATTATAATAGTGTTCATTCATTAGCATTAAGTGTTCATTTATTGGTGTGTTTACCCTAGTTACCTTTCAAGTCCCACAAGCACTTTCAAAAATTTCAAACTTAAATAATATTTAAACCCATTCGAAGCGTCTATAAATATTATCACGAACGTGAATGAAACTTTTCTTTCTGCGATTCAGAATCCCTGAAAGTTACTACCCCGTTTACGGTATAATAGTTACCCACAAAAACCTTCAAGATTTTCACACTTAAATAATACTCAAATCCATTCGAGGCGCCCAGAAACTCATCACTAACCGAATCCCTAGCCCCGACCACGACTTCCGCCCACAAGTTCACCAACTCAGCCCGCTTAGGCGCCTTGCCCATTGCTCGCGGAAGAAACTCTCCATGTCCGATAAATAGACACCCATTATCGCCTCCTGCTGGCCGTTACCGCGTCTTTCGCGAGAACGCGCACTCGAGTAGCTGGTGGCGTTGAGTAATCTCGTCGTTGGTTGAAAATGGCGGGAAACGAACGATACGCCTGTAGTTGCAGCATTGTGCCCCAGCGTAGCCGTAATTGCGCCAGCATAATCCACTCGTTAGCTCCAGTTACGCGTAACGGTTCCCGTTTCGATTATGAATAAAACATGCACTTATAAAATGCTGGTCCCGCGAGCGTTACGCTCGGTGCAGAAAGGACGCGCCGCTTCGGCATTTAAATAATGAATTCACGACCGCTGAGCGGTGATGGTCTTGTAGGAGTGAAAGACAGAGGAACAGAGGAGGAAAAAGGCGAAGCGCGTTTCGTCCTGGGTATGCTAGTGGACTCGTCACTAAGGCATATCTAGCAGACCTTGTCTCAGACTAGCGTGGGGGTGAATCGGGGGTGGAAAGTGCGCTGTTACTTTCAACAGACGCGAATGGAGTTAGAGAAACTTGCGGAGCGGAGTAATTATTCCCTTCATTGTGTGAGGTTGCTTTCCCTTTCGTTGACTTACTTCTGGTGCGTTGCTTGTAAAAAAACATTGGGCCTTTGTGTTAAAATGTAATTCGTTTACCGGGCGTTTCGAGGGAGTGACGTAAATTACGTTCGAACGTGCTTGAGGGAGCAAGGAGAGTTGTTTTTCTGCCTCGGAAAGTGGAGGCGCTGTAATGCCATACTCTAGGGATATTCCTAATTCGAGAGACTCGTGCTTTGATAACGATGCAAGGGGAATTTCAGTGGGATCGGATTACATTCCCACCAGGGCTGAATTCTGAAGAGTGTGAATTGTGAACACGAAACGTTTCCACTCGGTGGATTGCATTTTTCCACGTTGGTATTTCGAACACGATCCTGCCGAGATTTCTTTCTTCCACCTAGGCTTTCTCGTGATTCGAATTCATTTTTCAGCGAAATGTCGGATCCGAGAACGCGCGAAAGTGACTAAAACCTGTAGATTTCCAATATCCTTCGCTCCCCGCGATAATTCCCCTTCACATATGCACTCGGTGCTCTTCCTTTATTTTACTACCGTCACATTAGAATTGCAAATACGAAAGAATGGGGCATTTCGTTCGCCGAGCCGCGCAATATCAATACAATAAAACGCGTGGGACTTGGATTTCATCGGCATATCGAAATGATTTATCGAATATTGAGATTGAAATGGTGAAGACTGTCGGCGCATACAAAGGATAGCATTTCTGCTGCAGCTTCGTAAAAGCAGCTATAAAATAATAATAATATATAACAATTGCGTTAATTAAGTGACGAATGGGCGAGGTTCAGCACCTCTGCTGTTTTGCAACCTAGCCCTCTTACATGGAAACAGATTTAATGCTAAGGGATCGACAGACAAATGAAAGAAGCAGAAGGCAAGAAGTCAGGGAAAGTTAAGGGAAATGGAAAATAATGAAAGTGGAATGGAGCGGGCAGCGCGTTTGAAAGCAGAGATTGAAGACAAAGAACGAATTTCCAAAGGAAGAGAAATATAGTAGAAGGAGGTTAGATAGGAGAAAGATGCCGTAAATTTAACCATGCAATGAAGTGGAACTGCCAGACCAAGACCACGCTTAGTGGATGGTGTTATTAGTAGCGTGAAAAGAAAAATTACGACGTAACAATTCCCTCAAATAAATGGGTTTATTATAATGAATGGATCGCGGAAAACATTGCTACCAGAGATAATTCAGTTAAACTTTTATTATTATGACGGAGCTTATGTAGAACTGAACAGAGTTTCTATTCTGATTTAGAACTGTAAGAGAGAGAGACAAAAACCTGGGTTTTAAGATATTTTACAATGGAAGTGGGGCAGAAATTCAGGGTAGTGTTTGTGTTTTCACAGTAACGAAAAAAATTGGAAAAGTGTAAACCTGAGGTTGCATGGTGATCCGATAAAGTAAAAAATAAAATGAAATAAAAAATATATTAATTTAGTATTCAGGAAGATGTAGGAAGGATTCAAAAACATTCGTTTATACCAATTTCTTATTCTAGCAAGGTTGGCTGTATTATATAAGAGACGACCGGGGCTAGTTGATACGTTTTTCAGTTTTAAATTTTTTTCACTTTTGTTTGAATTAATTACTTAATAATAAATATGCTAAAATATACTTTGATCCTTCCTCTTTAATATATTGTAAATGAAAAGTTGAGAAAATACATACAAAATGAATGAAAAAATGTTATTTGGACGAAGGTAAAATTTATCGATTTAACCCACTGCGGGGCTAGTTGATACGTTATTATGTTTTCAATTTTTTCATTTTTTATTTGAATTAATTACTTAATAACAAATATGCCAAAATATACTTTGGTCTTTCCTCTTTAATATATAGTAAGCGAAAACTTGAGAAAATACATACAAAATGAATGAAAAAATGTTAATTGGACGATCAATTTGGATGTATCAAAACTATTATATTGATACATCCTATTATTATACAAAACTATTATATACTATCTTTTTCTCTATATAAACGAAAGCAGATAAAAACGATTGTTATCGTCAAGGTACACACACGTACGCTAGATCGTAGGAAAAAATTGAACAACAATCTTCATATATCTCGTTTAAATGGAGGTACATATATACGGTGTCGAGATAATTCGTCTGTATCAACTAGCCCCGGTCTCCCCTACTGATCACAGTCTTATCGTGTATACCTATTTGCTCTCTTATTGCAATATTCCTGCATACCAAGGGTTCCCGTCTCATGTAACGAAGAATTGGATAAACATATGTGTATGATCTAGTATGTCTAACGACCCGTTTTTTGCATTTCTGTTGCAGAACTCTTTAGAAATGCGGCAGAGGCTGGCCCTCTGGACATCGTGAAGCTTTGCAAAGGGGACAAGCTCTTGAACATTTCAACTAATTTGCCGGCGAACACACCCGACACACCCTATGTTCTCCAGGTAACGATCTAGCGATCCTGTACAGCTGTCTCCGCCATTCTTGGCCCATCCCGTTCCTCCAAACCATTTCTTAGCGTTCCTCGTTAAATTATATAATGCAGTGTTTTCTGTAAACCTCTCAGGAAAGGTTGTTGGGAAAAGCTGAATTGAAACGCCTTAGCCAGGCAATTCTGCTTGCTGGGAAATGCTTTTCAAAGTTTCTCACTGGGAGGCTTCTGTCGAGTCCTTTACGAAAACAATGGTTTTAATTATCAAATATGACTATGATCTTAATTATAAGAAACTCACAATTCAGATTTAATAGCGCCGAAAACTTCTCGAGTAAAATAAAATCTTGTGAGAAATCATTATTTTATTGCGGAGGGGGAAGTGCAATTCGAGGGTTGAAATTTTATGGCTCTCCTGCTTCCAAGGTCCTGTTCAGAATTCAATACTTCGCCGGTAGCTGCTCGAGTCGATTTAACGAAGGGGGCACTTCCCCTGCACCATGAGTCAATATTTTCCTAAAAAGTCAATAATCAAAAATCGATCACCGAGAAATCCATCTCGAAAGAAAACTAAATCGTCCCTCGACTAAAGATAATACAGTTTCGAAAGCTTATAATATCCAGAATATTGGGAAAAGGTGGTTAAAAAGTCAAGATAAAAGCTGCCTGATCAACGTAAATCTACAACTCACTCCTTTCAGAGTAAACGGCGATGTTTCACATAGATCACTCTTGATCCCACCCTTTTTCAACAAAAAATATACTCGGTGCACCCGATTTGATGGGGTACAGAATGTAGGTGTGAGTTGTGTCTCTGGTCTTTTGAAGATCGTCGGAGCGCATCCGGCCTCGTCGAGGGTGATCGAGGCGGAAGTGCTGTGGGCTCTCGAGAGACGCGTGGCGGCCTTGGAACGGCAATTTCGGGAGCACCAAGAGGCTCTGTACGCGGCGCCATCCTTCGCTCTTCGCGAGCTCAAGGGGCAGGTCGATAGTTTCAAGAACAAGTTCGAGCACAACGACCAGCTCGATTGGCTGAGTAAGTTTTGCACAGAGTACTCTTATCCCCGAGAAAACGGACGTAGCTCGACACTCGACACCTTATGAAAGATCCCCTAAACGTCGAACAATGCCACCAACACCCCTTCGATTTCGACTCCTGAGAGGGGAATTGTTCGGTGTCTCTGAGTTCTACGTCTGATGTCACTTCACACACTGCCTCCTTCTTTGCGGTTCCTAATGGAAGCACTAACACTCAAATAGGTTCCCGTGCCATCGAATAATTAAACGAACTATCAGTGAAGTTGCATGGATTTTCCATTTTCCGAAATATCCTATGAATTTCATTGATTGCAATACTGAATTTTTATGAGGACCATTATAGAAATGTCAGCTAACACTCCTTTATCCGATTTTCTCCTTTCATTCGTCGAAGCTTAACGGCCTCCGCGTCGAAGCCAATTCGATCCCCCGAAAACGCTTGTCCGCGGGAATCGTAATCGTATTAATAATTAAAATTGAAAACTACGAAAGCAAAGCATCCGCACAATCGGAGCCCAACCATCACCCGACTACTGTTTTCCTGTGCTTGCACGCAAACATTGCACGCTCCGAGCCTCGCAGCTGGCCAAAGAAGCGTAACGCGAAAGGGAAAAACAGGAGCGGGCATTTCGGAGCGTTTCAAGCTTCGCCGGTGTCCTTTCATCGCTGGTTACGTCTATTTCTGTCGAATCGCACAATATGGTACACGCTTTCCACGTGCTTCCCAGGTAGGAAGCTGAACCTCCGCGATACATTCACCCCCATCGAGAATTCATCCTGTAAAATTGAAGATCGCCGCGAGCTCTGTTCAAAAATAGACGATAAGCCGGACATTTAAAAAATCACTGCGCCATTGTTAATATCTCGATCCTCTTTTTGCCTCGCGAAAGCTTCTTCCGAAATATCCATCCCCCTTCTCTCTCCCTTTTTTTTTTTTTAAACCGCATCCTTTCGACTGACCGCATTTCGAAAAAAACAGGAACTACCGTGCACAGCGCGCACCGAAAAATCGTTGGAAAGCTGACGATCGGACGGGGACGATGGATATACGCGCGGATAAACACCCGCCTGGCTGAATACGCCTACCGCTGAATAAATATTTGCCCATGCAAGGAACCGTCCCAGCTATTCCTATCTTCGGTTCCTAGCCAAACGCGTATATAGATACAAGGTTTCCCTACGAGTTCGCGAGCAAGCTTGACCCCGAAGTCCTCCATTCCTCGCGGCCCGATTTGGCCCGTACACAGAATTTTTCCACTTCCCAGCACAGAAATCTCGGTCCTCACTCGGAGCGGCTCGACAAAGAGGGTCGAAAGGCTTCGGCACTGTAGCCACCCGCAATGAACTCCTTATCTCCATTCCCGGCGAACGCGAGCGGGTCGCCTCGACTTCGGTCAATGGTCTCGATTTTATTGCAACACACCGTAGACGCCGGCGTCCACGAGATAATTGAATGTTCTGATGGTAATGGAGGATATTGGAATAAATGGCGTTTACGTGGAGTGGGAGGTAGTTCTAGGATAACTCGAAGAGTCTGGTCGATCGAGGGCGCGATTCGACTGATGGACCAAAAGTTTCCGGTTCAATCTTCAGGCTGCTGTCACTTTCAGGTTTCTACAAACAGCTCCCGGAGCCGATCTACGCGGATTCTTGCGGCAGATTGCAGTATCGCCGGAAGAGCGACAGCATGAAGCGGAAGGTGCGGGAAAAGTTCCTCAATATGTGGTGAGTCGATTGGCGAACATTCTTTTCCGCGGCTTAAATCGTTGGGTCATTCTCGGGTACTTCCGGGGGTTGAAGACGCGCGGCAGATGGCTCGACCGATTTCCTCGCGGGGGGGGGGGGGGGGGGGTACGGGAAGTGGTGAAATTAGATGAAGAAGCTTAACTTTCTTCGTCATTTGTTTGTGGATATGCGGTTCTAGGAAGTTCACCTTAATGTTCTTTTCTTAGAATTCCAAGATCTCCTGACTTCTCACGGTTTTCAGATTTAGTTTGTTGTTTGCCCGATTGGTCGCGAGAGTGCCGGAAATACTCGCGGAGATTAGACTATTTAATCGATGAGAATAGGACCATTTAAGGGGGTGTAGGACTATTGAACGACTGAAATCGACGGTTTCTTGTCGGTTGGATTGCTTAGATACCAAATAATCACCATACTGGCACTTTTCACAGTTTTTTATCTACGCTTTTACAAGTAATGTAAAATAAAAGAATTGTCAGATTGTTGAAAATTATTCAAGTTATTTGACGCTAAAGATGGTCCCGCGTAGCCCGCAGCTGTAATTGGTGTATATAGTCCCACGTGAACCAATCATCTAAAAGCAAAATGCTTTGGGATGATTTGTTTCTACACTAATACATATCGCGTGGAACTTTGCTGGCGAATTTAAATAAAAATTGTAAAAGTTACGCACGAATCAAGTTTTTTACCACATCTTCATGGAAAAGAATCGTCTTTAATCAGTTATAAAATGTGTTTACAAACATCCAATGTTGATGCGGAAATTTCACACGATAGAGAAAGGAATTTTACAGCTCCAGTTAAAATTTTAAATGAAACTATTCATTCGTTCAAGAGTTATGATGTACACCGTGTTTGAAAATGTAGTTTCGAGATAAACGGCTTGAATGTTAAGTCCCATACGCCAATACCGCTCTGCGAGGCCGTTACTCGACGGTGCACTCAATTATTCAGCACTATAATTTCCGTAATTATTCGAATTTCCACACGATACATTGTTGTAAATATTCACAAAGCATGACACTTTCAGAATTAATAATAATAAGAAAATCGATTTTTGAGATTTCAATAGTCCTATACCCCCTTAAATGCTTCGTGTTACTTAAATAGCATCGGTTTCTGTTTAACGATCATTCATTTCCACGAGATCATCGAAGCAATTTCTCGGAACATATTTATGCCGATGCAGAATTCCTTCGATGGATTATTTTGTTACGAAGACGATGCTACCTCGGATCCTCGTTTATACATCTAATCACTTCGACGGCGATGATTAATTTCCCGCGGTAAACGACGTTTGCCATGATTCTCTCGAGCTCCTTGCGTAACGCTTCCATTTACGAGTGGTGTCTGTCCAGCACCGGGATCGATCACTTCGAGATCATTGTGACAGGCGGAGAAACGGGGAAAAATTTGCAACAACCTTGCCTCTCCCGCGAGAAAGAGAGGAAATGGCGCAGCTCGAGAAATTAGATCGCTAAATGTCTGTTAGGCACGAGCGAAATTACTGTTAATTACAGCTTCTGTTGCAGAAATGGCTTTCCCTTGAGCTTAATTTAATTTGGGCCAGCGTGCGCACTGACAGAAACAGCTTAATTTTAATAGACTTTGACTACGCCAATAGGAGCGATCTAAAATGAGAGGAAAGACACGAGATAAATTATGGTATTTGTTGAGGGAAGGCTTTCGAATTGAATTTATAAATGTGACTACTTTTCTACCTCTGAGATTTAGAAGTTTTGTACAAGTACCCATTACTTCTGATAAAGAATTCATAAGATTCTATTATTGATCGTTCCCGAAGAATCCCCCGAAGAATTCCCTTAACACATTCTAAATATAAATTCTCATAGCTCGTACTTTTTGCAACTTTGCACCATCTAAAAAAATAATTCCACTAAACTCAATCATCAGTCAAGAAGAACATTTGAACACCTGAGATATTTTAACCTTCGAACCCTCAAATCTTGAAACTTCAATCTTTGAACCCTCGAATCTTCAAACTTCAACTTTCAATTCGTATAAATACCAAGCGATTTCCCCGTCGCATTTACGATTCACCTACTGTAGAAACTGATGCCTTCCGAGGTAATGACTTAACTTTAATTTGGTATGGACGAAAGGATTTGAGTGCAGTCTTCAGTTGCCATCTAAGAAAAAGGAAGCAATTTGTGCGGGATAAACAGGAGACTTGGAAACAGATCCCGCTGGTCGTTAATTGCAAGCAACTCGACGCATAAGTCAGGATCGAACATTATCGCGGCGCGTGCGATTTGACTATCAATGAGCTACCGAGAACCTGTTAACCTGCGCGGCCTGTGGTGCCTCGTGATGATTAAGTGCTGCTGATAATCCGATGTATTAAGCTGCTGTTCTCAACGACAATGTTCTGAGGCTGACAGTGTTCAGTCGATTCTGAGGTTGTTATCGAGACCCAGCACGACAGGTTTCGATTCATCGTTGTATTTAAAACGATCGTCACATCACGCCTGTGAAAGCCTTTGATCGTCCGTCTTCGACGTCCGGTAGATAATTCAATTTTGGCAATGGCGACGAGGAAAATGTATACGTTACGTGTAAAAAGGGCGATGAAATATTAGCAAATGTTTACAA
This sequence comes from Andrena bucephala, assembly GCA_947577245.1. Lineage (NCBI taxonomy): Eukaryota > Metazoa > Arthropoda > Insecta > Hymenoptera > Andrenidae > Andrena > Andrena bucephala. The sequence goes on along the minus strand of OX387715.1, from coordinate 28,417,220 downwards.
ATATTAGTGATTGTATATTTGATGAGTAAATTGAAGAGGTGCGTGAAGTAGAAGTTTTATTTAGTAGGAGATTTATTTTGTTCACGGAATCCACTTTGATGTGTTTTGTTTTAAGATGTTACTATTTTAGTAAGTAGTATCGCTGATCAGGTATGAAAATTTTATGAAGTTGGGTTTAAGAGTTGCAGATAATTTAGTGTGGCAGTTTTCAATGCCAATTTTCTTAGTACAAATTAATGATAGGAGTGGATTGATTGAATGAAAACGAATAAATGTCGAGTGAATCTCACAGTCTATGCATAAATGATCCTTTCCACTTCGTCCATCGTGCCAATGAAATGAAAATAAGCTCATTTCATCGATTTCGCGCCACTTGAAACGTACAAATCGTTGCTGTTAGGTACATTTATAACAACTGCCAGTAGCAGAATCATTCGTCCAGTTTAAGCTGTTTACGAATTGTATCGTGTATCAATTCGTACAACAATTCCATTGTCGAATTTGGAGTTTGGAATTCGCCTTTTGTTTTGCCTCTATATATCAGTTTCCGAATATCATTTGTCTAATAATTGACAAAAGTTATAAATGCAAAGTAAAATAATATCCATTCAAGTAGTTTAATGATTAAAATCTTTCACTATTCCTCCCCATTTTTTTATTAAATTTTACTTTAAAGTAACTTTTCAAACGTGCCAAAAATAAAGCCACTATAAAGTACAATATAAAAAGAACAATAACAGCCCCATTGTTTCAGTAAAAACCGATATACACAACTTCCTAGGGGGTGTGTACATTTCGCAGTAGTATGAGCCACTCGATGGTCAGGCACAAAGCTACGCAACTCTGCAGAATCCAAATGTCTGCGTGAAATCAAATTTTTTTACATTTCTCTGTATCCCCCAGATAAATAAATAATATTCTGTCTTAATATTAAGACTCTGCAGTTTATCCACTATCACAGAAACACAATACATTGAACTATATACGAAGCAACGTCATCAGACTGCAACCATCGACCGCTCCTTCGATACTCTTGTATCAGTTACACTTTTCAAGAACCAGTAGCTTTCGTATCGGCTAAACTTTCGTTGGAAACAAGCTAGTTTGTTACTTTTCTTTCCACGAATGAAGTTCTCGCCGCTGCGATATGAAAGCTGATCACGATTTCTATGCCAAAAGGTACGATGAGATCGAGCTAGGCGATCCTTTTTCACGATGCTGACTGGCATGAATTATTCAGACGCCGTTCGAGTCGGCGCGCGATCGCGCCCGGTGTTTAGGGAGAAATAATATCGTGCAACTACCGTTCTCCAACGAGCTGACCGACGCTGGTAGTACAACGGGTCGATAGTATCGCGCTGTCGGGCTGGGAAACACGTTTCACGTGAAATCGATTCGTCTGGGCATGATGCCTGAACCATGGCCAGTCGTTTCACGCAGGGTACCTACACCTGAAATAATGCATAACCGATTCTGCGTATCAGCCGAACGTAGGAAACATATATTCACGCGTACAGGAACGCTTTCATTTCAAAGTCCAAAAATTCGATTTTATTGGATTTTATTATATTTTATTTAATTCAGAAGAAAATACCATAGATATTTTTCCTCTGAAACTTTCACTCATCCATCGCCCTAATTATTAGCCACTGACACCGAGCAACCTTAACCCTCGCCTGGGGGGTGCAGGGTCCTCTTTGACCCATCCTAAACATCGACCTACATGTATTACTTATCATTAGTATTACTTCTTGGAGAAGATAAGAATTTAATAAAGATAGTAATGATTTGATGACAAAGGAAGCGATTCTAATATAAAAAAATTATGGGGTAAATCGACCCTGCTTTTGACGTAGTTCAACCTATCCACCTCCCAAGGGTTAACGAAGTTTAATCACCGCGCAACTTCTCCTTTAATCATTCCCTCCGCACACTGCACGAAAATCCAAACTTTCGAGGCAGCAAACAGATTCCAGGCACCCCCTCAGTCAACCCCGTTCGACAGAAAGCTGAGAAAAACTATTTAAGAGGGGGCGAGGAAACTAAACTGCTCGTTGCGCAACGAGCTGCGGACATTAGTACGTTCCACTTCCGATTCCCTTTCCCTCTCCGTTGCATGCGACAGCGATTGAACCCGCACGGAACTCGCAGGACGGAAGTTCCGCCTCCGAACCTGGTGCCCTTTTCTCCCCTGCCCCGCTTTCCTTCCACAGCTCGCCCCATTCGCGAAACCTCTAAAAATTCCGCGCGCGCTTCTCACCCGCCCGCCAGGCGCATCCTGCCCTGCAGATAAATGAATAAGTAATTCCACCGCCCCCCCGCCCCCCGCCCTCCGTTTTTCCACGCGCGTACACGTTAAATAACGCAGCGCCGCTATCAGCGATCAACGTGGGCCATTAATGCGCCTGGGCGACGACTTGATTTATTATGGAACTTCGTGTTCGCCTCACTTCAAGTGTGTCGCGCGTTCGAATGGAACCGGCTGATTTATAATCTATCCGAACGTGGCCGAGAGGAACAGGAAACGAATCTTCCCGCTCCTCTTCCCCTCCAACCCCCGCCGGGCGGCCGACGTACACCGCTCGATTTGTCAATGCGTGGCGGGCTGAAGATTAGGGAAAACTTCGAGTTTCGCGTGGATGTGTGTTCTTGAGAAATGGGAATTGGGGGTACTGCGGTCCCTGAGGGGGTTGGCACTGAAAGGCGCCCTCGTGATTGTTAACGACTGCCAGAAAGTGGATTCATAGTCGTCTGAGTGACAGGGTAACCTTCTTGGATGAAAGGGACTGAGGGATGTCGTTCGAAGTCAAAGTGTCTCTTCTATGAGTAACTATATTGCGTCGAAGTTGTTATTTTACAGGGGGGGGGGGGGGCGTGAATTCGTTGTGGGTGCTTTTCAGTTGATCTAAAATGAAGTCCTTTTGGCAAGAGTTATGTTAAGTGGCTGAACAAGGAGATTCTGATGTTCCCAGATTTTTACTACTTACAAGGAGAGTATTTTAGGTGTCCGCCTCCGATCATTTCGATTTTTGGATATGTTATAGAGGACCGAAAAATAAGAAACACGTGTTTTTTTATTTTTCCCCGTTTTCATATTTGGGGGGTGAAAACTGCGTTCAAAGTTAGGGTTGAAAAATCATTTTTGTGGAATATCTCGAGAACTATTAGAGATAGGGGAATAGTGTCAATGGACGAATTTTGTGTCTTTGAATGCGAAATATGACTGACTCACCAGATTTTCAAAAAGTCCATTTTTTCCACAAAAATGATTTTTCAACCCTAACTTTGAACGCAGTTTTCACCCCCCAAATATGAAAACGGGGAAAAATAAAAAAACACGTATTTCTTATTTTTCGGTCCTCTATAACATATCCAAAAATCAAAATGATCGGAGGCGGACACCTAAAATACTCTCCTTGTTAGTAGAATTTTATTAGTAGCCTTGCCCTTACTCCTTTACGTATTCTATGTTCATCTGCCATTTATCGTGGTTCGTCTAATCCGACTATGTAGATTGTAGAGCAAAATGACAGGAGTCAGAGTGATAGTAGGACTTGTTCGATTCCTCAAACACATTCTTACTGTGCAAGGGGTTGGGGTTAAGTTGACGTCCTACCGTCGAATACCTATAGCGAAGGCACGAACAGAAGTTGCTCTGTAAAGTTTCGTGAACGCAGATACAATCTTCGACACGAGCTAATGGCTCGTTACACGTGCAGGTTAGCACGTTAAATGGATTCGAAAAAGCTGGGCTGAATTTTTTGCTCTCGAACGGCCCTTGCCGTTTATCGTTTGATCGGAATAGTCGCGACGTTTTCTCGTTTAAACTTTAAACATGCCAATAAATTGGACGTGAATAATGGAGAGCGGCAAGCTTTTAGTCTACACATGCCAGTATTTGCACAGCAGGATTGCTGTCAATTTTTTATTTTCATGAATACAGGGATTTGCACGCGATGAAGGGAATGTCAAATACGCTCAAAAAGCGACACAGAATGCAATACGTGGACCCTGCGTGTTTCAATCGTGATTAAACTCGAAAGAAAATAATGAATGAACATCACCGATTTTTCAAATTCTTCTTGCTTCAGTAATGCTCGCAATTACTGCGCAAAATGACGTCAAATTCGTCTGTTATTGGCGATTGAAATATAAACGTGAAGCAGCTATAAAACAGTTTGTATTTTTAATTACAAATTTTCATTCTATTAATAAAATACAGCTGATTTTTTTATTTTTTTATTTTGAAATATTCCCGTTCAGAGTCATTTAACGTCTAGCAACAATTTTTCACGCAATCCACGCACTCCCCCGTGATTAAATCGTGCAGACCTGTTTCTTTAACGGCAGAGGGGGAAATCAGATTTGATACGTACGAATAGGGAGGGTCAGGGTCCGTGATGAATTGCTTGGGAAAGTGCTCCGAAATTGCAGAAAAATCGTCTACCTCGAAGAATCGCCCTTGAGCAGTGAATTTTCTTTAACGAAAAAAGGGAAAAGGGACGGTGGGAGAATATTATATCGATCACCTCTTCTAATTACTTTCCACGCCGTAAATTTTTACGCGTGTGTTTTTTAAAAGAAGCTTTGGAAGAGGAAGTGCCCTGTTGTAGACTTCACGTGTGTTGAATCACTGTCACACAATACAAAGGAGAAAACGATAAGGGAATGTTCGAGTGAACATCTTTGAGCAGATTTTAATGATGATATTTATTGAAAGGTTCAGAAATTGTCGCATTATTTTCCTTTTAAGTAATTCAAATTGCTTGTAAATGAAGAGGAACGATATCTAAAGTGGAAGCTAGATATTTGTGATGAAATATAAAACATTCCCCACGTCAATATTTATTTCTAAAGTAAAAATTAATACGACGTTCGCAATTTATTGTGTTATCCTACGATCAACCACTTTTCCAACTCTAAAGGTTGCAAATACCGGCAGAAAAACAAAAACTCCATGTTACAGAAACAGACCTCCTTCTTTCTGCTGCACAGAGATGGGTTTACTTGAGGATTAAATTAAAGTATTAACACAAAAGTGAAGAAGGTTAATTAACTTCTCAATTGCATAATTCTCTTCGCAGAAAAGTGGTGCGCTTAGCGTTTACTCTTACCTTCCGCGTTCTCGTTATTTGTCTCGAATAACTGTTCTTCTTCAGCGCACCGTAAAAGAACACAATTTTTATAATTCACCCGTCACGAGTACTTCCAGAAATTATTCTGCCAAATACAATCTTCGCTCCATAAGCGTTCGCCGCGAGGCGCGACTCCATTAATCTTGCCAGCTTGGATGATTAATAAATTCCTGCGCGGAGTAATAAGTTATTGAATAGGCTCTCCTATCTCCGATAAACATTAATTTACATTCGATTTGTTTACGATGTAACGAAGCATTCGTGTTGCGCGCAGATAGCGGGGCTTATCGACTACCCCAGCCTACGTGTTTCAAATGCCAGTTACGTTCAAGTAGTTTTAACAACCGAGGAACTTTGATGTTCCTGTCCAGGCATTTAAATGTCAAGTTATAAATAAGAAGATGCTGCAGCTTTTCAGCGTAATGTCGGTGCCGTTACTGCCCGATGAATCGCGGCGCAGCCTTCTCCAGCAGTAAAACCTCGTTTTGCTTGCAACAGAAATTCGATGACGGGGACCTTGATCCGATAATGACACCGTGCATCCGCGAGCGACGAGGGAGCCGTCTTAATTACTCCGTACATGCCCGCAAGAAAAGACTACTTATTCGATACTCTGTCGCGAAGCAAGCTCGTATAAACGGGTCACCGAATTTATTTCGCGTAATTATTCCGTTACCGAGCCGCCGGAGATCCCCCGAAATTGATGGAAATATCAATCGGTTCCATACGAAAGAAAAAAGTCAACCGACCCACCGGCGAAATTAATCGACTCGTTCAAATTAATTAATCCGGAGCTGGAACGGTTGGACATTACCATTTCAATATATCTTTCCATTCTGCTTCCTTGGCGACAGTTGAATGCAAATGCACGCGTTCCCGGTTGATTGATCAGCCATGAAAAACGCCGCTGCGGACTAATATGATGGAGTAGGCGGACCACCGACGAATTTATTAAAACCTGGCATCGATCCGAATTATTCGAAATGCCAGCCGATTGAAACTCTATCGCCAGCAGGACACATATTCCTTTTGTTCGATGCACGGTGTTGGTTGATTATTTCTATACGCATCCGGGCTATGTTTCCAATCGGTTTCCGATTAACCTCCTCGTTCAGGAGTGGCTGTAGTTTTCTAGTCGCTAGTGGAGCAAGGATAACGAAGAACGACACAGCGAGTTTCCAGTTCTCTGCGCTGGCCACGGTCAAAGACACCCGAATCACGTTACGCTCTACATTTCAAAACGCTTCAACTGCACGCACGTCATCGCGTTTGAACGCGAACCAGAAGCGGTATAACCGGACAGCAGCGAAATTTTCGTGATTTTCTTACTTCAAACAGAGCGGGCGGATTCCTCGCGTGCAGGAACGCGAGAGATTGACGCGTTCCGTAAACTTCTCGTCCTCAAAGCGTCCTTCTATCTGTAAAGCGTCTGAAAAAACGTGTCAAGAATTTTGGAACACTTAGTGCTCGCTGAGACGAGTGGAACGCATTCCATGGAATTAACCCCTGACTGTTTATTTCCGTATCTTGTTCTGTACTACTACATATTTGCAACGAGTGAGAGGTGAAAGTTGAGATTTCAAAATTGGAGAATCAGTTGCTTAGGATATATATTCCTAAAAATTAGCATTTCTGTTCTCGTCAAACAGGTTAAAATGGATGACAAAAGCTTCTGCTGGTACTTAAGCTCTCACTCCTAAATAGTAAGATTTAAATTGCTAATTTCTAATTTACTGAAAATGCTATACTATTTCTAATTTACAATTTAGAAATGATTATTGAATTTTCAGGGATTTAGAAATACCATTGCTGTATTCGTGGCACTGTCTATTTTACCAGACAGAATCACTGATTCGAATGCCTGCTATTATTGCGATGTCCCTTTCGCCACATTTTTATTTCCCGTAATTACCTTGCGCGACGTGAATTCCTACGTAGCCCCTTTAAAACGCATTGTCCTCCTGTGCACTCTTTATGCATTCACGTTGCGACGATCTCGAGCCGCACGTTCGAGATCGTTTCGTGAGCGATTAAGTTGGTGGCCCGTTGGGATTTTCGCAAATTGAATTCTAACGCGGATCGCTTTCATTCCGAGCGCCAGGGAATTCACTTGTCACGCTCGAATTGTGCCCGCTCACTGGGAATTCTCGCGATAATTCATTGCGTTTTAATTAAGAGATCTCGCTTGCGTCACGATGGAAACAAGGGATGATAGAAACAGGAATGATGTTATCATACTCTGCGAGGTTCAAGTCTGCTTTAAAACACTATTCGACAGTCACTTCTCTGTCCACAATATGACCCTTCTTCGGCTGGAAAATGGAGGCCTTCGAGTGGATACGAGTTCCTGCAATATTTCCAGAGATAATGCCACTTTGAAAACAGTCTTGAAAGGGTCGACCAGAAAGGAGCAGAAACTGGCAAAAGACTGGGGAATATCCGAGAAAAAGAGACGACGATGGAGCTCCTAGTGGGGAATTGAGAGAGGAACTTAAATGATTCGATGGACGGTGTGCTTGTGATTCAGGGTGAGAAAGTGTTTGAATTGTAAAAGGAAAATATCTGTCTTGTGATCTTGACAGAGGAACGTTGAAAATTCGACGAACAGCATAAGTCACATCGATTCCTTCAACGAGTTACGAAATCCAACTCAAACGCATTTTCAGCTTCTTCTTTTTTTCAGAGCACCTTGATTTCCGTTGTGAAATAAAACAGAAAATAGCCCGGCCTGAAAATGCAACAATCGAAACCCTTTCACGGCGGTATTTACTCTGTACCGAGCGAAATCCCGATTATCACCTGTAAAGGTTCTTGCCTCCGTGGAAAAAAATGTGCGCGCGGGAAAACAAACGCGAATCGATTTTCGCGTCGGAAGGAAGCAAATAACTAGAGCGGACGTGCTGTGTGTACGAAACAAGAACCAGCCGGCACATCGATCGGGATGTAATGCAAATCTTGCAAATCGGTCGTTGCTGGAAATCCAATGAAAATACAGTGGTTGCGTTCGAGAAAGCGCAACAAGCCTCACTTTTCGTATACAAAACAGTAAAACTAGAACGTGAAATGGTTGTAGAATGGCAGAGTATAAACGACTGCATATTTTTGCCTCTTCGATTTCGAGTGTAATTACGCCGATTGTTTGAACCTAGTTGTGAGTTAAAAGGGAAGATTCACAATCCGGAAATTCAAAAAATTATGAAACTTGGGGGATATGTAGAGGATATATTGATATCTATTACGCAATTTTTTTCGCTGCCCAAATTCACTCTAATGAGGTGAAATTAACCCCTGAAAATCCGGCTACTTTTCGATTTTGTGTTAGGCATAACTCGCGAACTGTAAGATACAGAAAAACAGTTGTCAGACAAAAGTTACGTTTTTTAATTAGAACTATCATTTGGTAACTTACAGTTCACGAGTTATAATACAAAAACAGGAAATAGCCGGGTTATTAGGGGTAAATTCCACCCCCTTAGATTGAATTTGGATAGCAAAAAAAATTGCGTAATATGTATCTATATATCCTCTATATATCCCCAAAGTTTCATAATTTATTGAATTATGGATCTTGTGGATCTTCCTTGTTAGTTGCCTCACAATTTTATTCCACAGACGTTCCCCAAATTCTCAAACTCAAGGGGGGAATTACTGTTCTATTTCTCATAATTCCGTTTTTCTTCCCATTTAAACAAGAGAGCACTAATGATCCCTGCTAAATACACGATAGTGGATAACAGCAACACGAGTTGCTACATTTAAGGAAACCCATCGAAAGCCGAATGTCCATCATCCTCCCTTCGAGTCTATGGAAAGATGACAGTAGTCTCCGTTACGTTAGCCGCGAAATGGTATTAAGCCACCGTTATCTCTATAATAACCTGCCATTTGCCTAGCTGTAATGGCGACCGTCACAAAGCAAACATTATCGCATGACACGATTTGATGCCCGAGCTAAATGCGGATTGCCAATTAGCGGTCTTCATTACCGCGAGATTCTACTTGATCTCCTTGATCTCGCCTTGATTCCGACGCATCGATTCTACTCGATGTCCCTGCAACCCCCCAGTCACTCTATTTCAAAGCAATTTACCCGGCCAGGCTCCCCCGAAACCCGAAGACAAGTATCCAAGTTGATCTCGCGGAAACTGACTTCTGATCCGCCCTCCCGAAGGATCGGCAGCGTCAAGCGTACACACCCGTCCGATATTCCGTGGCTGTAGACATTTCTGCTATATTAATCGTCCATTGAGGATCCAGCGTGCGGATTACCCTCCAGCATCACTCTGGTAAATCGATACGTTCCTAATGCAATTCCAATCCGTCGTAGGTTGGCCTTCCCATATTAACTTAGTTCAATAAGCGGATAACCCATTGTTCCACGAAGTACTGGATTCCGGCCGGCATCCGTGCCCGGCCGAATTGGCATATTAATCCGATTAATTTCGTCTCAACGTCGCGCTCGGATTAAAGTTGACACGTGGACGTAAAGTACAGTCGCGATAGGAACGTTCTCTTCGCATGACACGGGTGTATTAATGAGTCGTCGATCCGCGCACCAGACGCTCGCCTCTTAAGACTGCGGATGATTAGAAAATTCGACCTGGAACAAAGGCGCTCATTCATTCGCAGGGAAGGCGGGCAAGTTTTTGCTAGCTTCGGCGAGCATCTTTTCGAATGAGTTTATTTACTTCTGGGAGCTTGTTGGAAAAATTACCGAGGAACCGAAAATGGAACTGAACCGTCGAATTGTACAGCAGTGCGCGTGACGCGTCTGTTTCAGCGATGTGTCGGTGTTGCCGAGCGTTCGGGAGTGGCTGCGGTCGCCAGCGTTCGATGCGCGACAGTGGGAGGACGAAGAGCTCCTGTTGATGCTGCAAACGATGTTCGTCGAGCTCGACCTACCTCAAAAGTTCAACATTCCTTTACCAATCCTGAGGAACTTCCTCTACGAAGTTTACAACAACTATAACGAAGTGCCATTTCATAACTTCAGGCACTGCTTCTGCGTGGCGCAAATGGCAAGTACACGCGGACCCGCGTACACCTGCACGTACCTACACCTAATCGCGTCGGGGAAAGCCGGGCTTCGTGCGCGACGAATCCAGCGCTCGCGTCTAATTGCGACGCCTCGGCTCTTAATGAACGGGGTTTTATGTATCTCCACCTAGGGACGGTACACTCTGCAGCATCTGAAATTATAATTCTCGGATACTGCCTGACATTTGCATTTCAAAAATGTCCATTACATTTAAAGAAATGGTGTACCGTTCCCCTTGAGAGGTGCATGTTTTTATGCCCGGTAATGTGGCTTAAGGATTGCGCGGACGAGCAGTAAAAAGGGGACGGGACTTTAACCGTGCACTGACAATGAGGTCGCGTAATGTTCAGCTGTATGAGCAGTCCCATGTTTGATGCATCTGCTAATCTTTCAAGCTTTCCTTGCGTTGATATTTCGTTATCGAAGTAATTACTCGATGGTGATCGAAAGATAGAATAAATTGGAGTTAGAATAATAGTTAAGAGGTTGGAATATTAGGGTACATCCTAACGAATCTTTTACTTCTGGCAGATGTACGCGATAGCCTGGGCAGTGGATCTTCCGTCGCGGATCGGCCACCTCGAGGTTTTTGTGCTGATCGTGTCCTGCATCTGTCACGATCTGGATCATCCAGGCTACAACAACATTTATCAAATAAACGCTCGTACCGAGCTAGCTCTGCGGTACAACGATATCTCGCCTCTGGAGAACCACCATTGCTCCGTGGCCTTTCGCGTTTTGGAGGCGCCCGAGTGCAACATACTGGCGTCCTTGGATAATGCAACGTATCGAATAGTACGCGAAGGGATAATCAGATGCATCCTGGCGACGGATATGGCCAGGCACAACGAGATCCTCGGGCAATTCACCGACACCATCCCCGAATTCGATTATTCGAACAAAGCTCATATCAATCTGGTAAGCGATCGCCATGAAAGCATCATTCTCGTCATTTCAAATTCCAATGAAAGTTGTCTCGCGAAAGAAATGTCGTCAGTGGATCTTTAGATAGCTACTTCGATTATTAGGATCATCGATTGCATTCTTTCGGTATAGAGATCTAATGTTGTAGGGATGCTTCCTTGCTCTGGGAAGCGAAGTAAGATTCCCGTTAAATTGTTCCAGTTGTCGATGATCCTCATCAAAGTGGCGGACATCAGTAACGAGGCGCGGCCGATGGAAGTCGCGGAGCCGTGGCTGGACAGGCTGCTTCAGGAATTCTTCAAGCAAAGTGACGCGGAGAAGCTCGAGGGACTTCCAGTAACACCTTTCATGGATCGTGACAAAGTGACCAAACCGTCGTCCCAGGTCAGCTTCATCGGTTTCGTTCTGCTCCCTCTGTTCGAGGCCCTCGGGGAGCTGTTGCCAGAGTTACAGGTACCATTACTACCGTTTCTACGCTAGCAAGTAACAGCCTCGATATTTCATGGTTCGGATCCTCCTACGTAACACTGATTTTCCTGAGACTTTGGCATCTTAGAAACTTGGGAAAGCTTTGGCAATAATTTTTCCAGAAACTCCTTAACTGTGCCTTGCAGAATTCGAACATTCCTCGTACCGCTTGGAAACCTTTCATCCCCAGGGAACCACCTTTCACCTCCTTGAAAGTCTCAACTCCCATTTGAAATCGCAGAAATCGGGACGAACGACTAACGAGGACCAACCTCGATAACTTTGTTCCAGAGTCTGATAGTCCAGCCGGTGAGGGAAGCTCTGGAGTATTATCGTAGACTGAACGAGGCGGCCAAGGACGAGCGTCATCACAGGAAAAGCGTGGCGGACCTCGGCGAATCGACGCTGACTACCATACAATCGGGTGGCACGGGCTCGTCGATGGTAGTGAAGTCCACCTCGTCGCATAGCATGCGCTCGAAACGGTCCGCTGGCACGGTCCACTCGAGATCGCGGTCCACCGACGAGGACATCACGGAGAACCTGACGGCGGAGGACGCGGACAACCTCGAGACCTCCGACGCGGAGACCGCGACGGAGGTCGAGGTCAGCGAGAAGACGTTGAAGTTCAAGATCTCGACGGAGGGCACGATAGCTGGCCCGGCAGCAGGTAGGAAAAGCTACCCCGGTAGCCGGAAGGGTAGCCGCGAGAAGTCCTCGCTGGATTATCATAATCACGACCTGGCCAGGGCTGTCAGGGAGCACGAGCGAAGACGGAGTAAAGGGGAGAATCTGGGCAGTGACCTGAGCTCGCCAGTCAGCGCCAGGTCGGACGAGGGGATGAGGTTCCTGGAGAAGGACGAGATGGTCCTGAAGATGACCGAGGTTAGGCTGATCGAGGGGAACGGTAACGTGGTGGTGGAGGCGCAGCAGAGAAATAACCTGAAGAAGGCGAGTAGCTTGGTAGAGAACGATCAGGAGGTGAGGTCTAGTCGTAACGAGGTCCAACGGGAGGCCATCGCTATGTGGTGCTGCTGCGACGATAAGGCGGGCTCCAACAACCACAGGTCCTTCTTCTCGCGAATAAGGAACTTGACCGACCGACTGAATATCAATTTCGACTCGAAAGATAGCCCCTCGCTGAAGCCCACGAAGCACGTGCCGAAGACCCTGAACAAGAGCAGCTGGGTGACGAACGCGACAGCGGCGACCACGTCCTCCAGGCAGAACAACTCCCTGCCAATCTGCAAGCGGTGCAACCTGATGAAGCCCGCGGCCAAGGAGGGCAAGGCCATCGCGACGGTAGTCGAGCTGTCCTCGGTGGACAAGAGGGCGATGACACTGCCCAAGGTGAGGAAATCGGCGGACTGCAAGAACAGGATCTGGCGGACGGTGTTCGTCAAGGACAAGAGATCCTCCGCGTCCCTGGAAGCACTGACCGAGGCGGTCTGCGAGGCCTCGTTGTCGAAGCACAGGCGGAACTTCTCCAATCCCGAGGGTAAATCCCAGAGCCTGAAGGAGGTGAAGGGCCAGAAGGATCTGGGCATCGAGTTCGACGAGATCGATGTGCGCGGGAATAATCAGACGCCGGTGATCGTCGTGAAGGCGGAGCGCGCGTCCAGGGAGGACCTGGGGGAGGCGAGCATAGGCAAGGTGGAGATCAGGAGAAGCTCGGCGAGCATGGAGGACATATCGAAGATGGCGAAGCAGGCGGAGAACGCGATGCTCGGATCGTTGGAGCCAAAGAAAGCGGAGGAGCGCCCCCACACGGGCAGCCTCGACTCGATGCTGTGCAAGGACTCGGCAAAGTCGAGGAAGAAGCCCGTGTTCGCCTCGCCGGCGGCCGCCAAGAAGTCGTCCCCTGGCCTGCTGTCGCGATTCAAGTCCGGCATGAGCATCGACAGCACCAGGAGCAACAGCAACAGCAACAGCGACTCCTTGCACGACCAGAGCTCCCAGTCCCCAAGCGGCTGGATCTCATCCCTGACGGCGAGCTTCCGGCCGAAGAGGCAGGCGCCCGACGCTCCCCTGTCCTCCGCGCACCCTGCCCGCTCGCCGAGCCGCGAGGAGATCAAGTGATACCGCCTGGTGGTCGAGGACTCGTCCGAGAAACAGTTGTCCGGCCTGCACAGGTGGCTGGCTGAGAACTTCTTTTGTTGCAGCGGTTAAAAGCGTGAACGTTTCGTTCGCCGGTCCTCGAAGAGGCTAGGCTAGCCGCTTGTCGCGCGTCGGTCCAAGGGGCGCCGACGACCGGTGGAACAGCTGACGGAGCCAAAGATCGTTGACGATGCGGAAATGGAAATGGGTCGGGGGACCGTCGAGACTGGCGTGACGGTCGGGAGCGTTCGCGTGGTGGTCTTCCGACGTTGCTTCGTTACGAGCAATCCACTTGGCGGAAAAATTCGAGCCACGATCTCTGTTCAGTTTGGAAATATCGTTCAGCCGGATCTCGCGCGGTAAACGTTCCTCGTGAGGTATTTTTGCCTGGGATTTTTCGGTTGTTTGTGGGAGGTGGCGCGGTGGGGGTAGGGGGGAGGGGGGGGGGGGCGACGTGATCTCTCGGCGACGATCGGTTGGATCCTGTACAAGGGATTCGGAACCGTGACGATCCTTTGCCTAATAGAATCTGCATTCCTAGAAGAATCGCTCGTGGTTTTTTTCTCTTTTTTTTGTTTGTTTGTTACGAGGAACTCGAGGAAATTCGATCGACTTTCTCCAGCTGTCGAGCGAGGCCGTGCAGCAACCTCTTTCTCGATGGCAGTGACGAAGAGGGGACACGCGCGATTAAGGGTACGTTCTGACCGTTCTGTCGGCGATATCGCGAAACGATGGATGGAAGTAAAACGTACGAGGGCACGGTGGGGGTAAAGCCGGACGTTGCGCGAGGATCAAACGCAATTAAAAATGTCTTAGTACGTGCGTGTAGTATGTCGATTAGCTGTTTCCAAATGTAGCCAGAGAATGTGTGAGTGTAATTAACGTTCGTATCGAAGCCAAACTGTCGAACAGGTGGCAAATACCAAATATATGTATATTGCTCCTAATTATCGATCTCCGTTCTGAAGGCAGAGAGTGGGAAAGGGGGGAGAGGGAGAGAGAGAGAGAGAGAGAGAGAGAGAGAGAGAGAGAGAGAGAGAGAGAGAGAGAGAGAGAGAGAGAGAGAGAGAGAGAGAGAGAGAGAGAGAGAGAGAGAGAGAGAGAGAGAGAGAGAGAGAGAGAGAGTGAAAGCGAGTGAGAGAGAGAGATGGAGAGCGAGCGAGCGAGAGAGAGAGAGAGGGGGGAGGAGGGAGAGAGGAAGGAAAGAAAATTGTAAAAGGTAAGCCTTTTTTGGAGGTTGAAAGCACGTGATTGATATCGTAAGAAGGATACAAAAGGGGAGATGGAGACGAAAAGTGGAACGAATGAAGGGGAAGGATAAAGGATGCACTGTTTGAAAAAATGGGAAGCAAAGATGGCGCGGTATATAGACTATTTTATTTATTGTCCAATTAAAGAAAAAAAAAAGAATAGCCTAATGAGTAATCATTAATGTTGTTCGTTATTATACATATATACATATATATATACATAAAAGAAAGCTATATATATATATAAATATATGCAAGACGCAGATGTATACAAAGACGTGAAAAAAAATGCTATGCAACTCCCATCGAGAGACGAGAGCGTACGTATATAAATATATAAATATATAAGGAAAGAAGTCGTATAAAGAAAACAAATCTATATAATTAACGGGAGAGAGAGCTAAGCGCGTATAGGGTAGATAGAAAATGAAACGGATTCAGACGGGCACGTCGTGTCGAATCACTAATCGAACAATCGAAAACGAAAAAACGAAGGAGAAGGAGGAAATGGGAAACTTTCGTGGAACGTCGCGAGGATAGAGGCGAGAAGCCGTGCGGGAGAACGATTCTGTTGATCTGTCAGAAATTTAGATGAATAAACGGCTGAATAAACGTTTGCTTTACTCGCGAGAAGCTGCTCTTCCTCTGATTAAAAGCTGCGAGCGGGTAGAGAATGTTGGCGAGGCTCTCACGAATTTCTGTTCTTACGATCGCCGCTGTTCGAGGCGTCCGCGTTTAAACAGTTCATTCGTTTGGAAACGTGTTCTGATGTTTTACCAGAGTTGTGAATTTGATATGGGAGCAAAGCCAAATGGCCGGTTCAGGTCACTGAACGAGAGTTCGGGAAGGTAGTCAGATGCGGGTGCGGAAGCAACTCTTGTTCACGCGCTTTTGAACGACCACTCGGGCTTATTTCGATTGTGATTTCACCATCCCTCAGAGCCTGAAGCTCGCTCTTGAGATAGCAGTAGCGATCTGAGGTAGCTAAGCAAACTCATCGCTGCGCAAGTCTCGCAGAAGTGAGAATAATTCTGCGAGTTGTAAAGGCCACATTGCAGCTTAAACTAAGGTATTCGACTAGGGTACTCCTAGTTCTTGACATAGGCTCGTAAGGGTTGTTTCTCCCCATATCTTCTCAGAGCTTAAACTGACAGAGCATCACCTCAGGGGATTATTGTGTCCCAATTCGTGGTCTGCAAACCTGCAGACCTTTGGGCTTATTTATGCGATTGGTAAGGCTTACAACTCTGCCAACATCTCAGCTCAACGCTGAGGTATGGTCTTTTAAATCCGAGGCACTCTCGAGATGCTGCTATAACACTACGCGTAGCTTCATTAAAGACTCAAGATCGCACTGGTATCCGTGCACGCATGGAGATCGTCGTTTATTTATGGAAAGTGATAAGACACTGCTAACACAATGTACGCTTCGGTAAAACCAAAGTGAAACCAAAGCCTAGGCGAAGAGGCTCTTTCTAAGGAAGATATAGAAAACAATGGAAGTGAGGCAATCTGAGAAATCCAGCACTTAAAAATTACAAATCGGGGTATCGATCGAAAATAATTACGAGACACGTGTAGATCGATATCAGTGGGATCAGATTTCAAATTTTGATGTAGATAGCTACTATCTCTAGACAAAACCACAGAACACGCTTCCAATACACGATGTTTACACGTGGAAGTCTCGAGAAGATTCAATTGTAACTACAGTCAGATAATAATTTAGGTTTCATACATGTACCGATATAAGAATGATTCTTAAAATCTGCAGAGTATCCCATATTAATTCTCCCACGCGAATCTAATCGAAACCTATAGTGACACAAGATTATATCAAATGAATTTGAAGTTTTTCGACTGGAATGCTACATTAAAATCATTCCAATCGACGCGTTTCAACCATCATCTGAAACATTTCTTGAAGTCACTAATAATATCGACGACATGGGACATTTTGTATGTGTGATACGTTCTTATCGAAGACAATACTTCTGTTTTATAATGGTTGACGAGGGATCGTTACCTACGTACCCCTAAATTTTTAATAGATCGACAAATCAGCTCTCAGTTTATCTTAGAACCCGTTCAGCGAAGGTGAGGGTCGGAGGATGTGAACGTAGAGAGCCTAACGTAGCCTCCCTCGCGGAGAAAAACCCTCGTGATTAGTTCGTCCAGCGCCATTACACACGCGTCTGTCAGCCTCGACACAGCAATCAGTTTCTCTAAAACGGTGTCACGCTTTTTCATTTTCAGATGTTTATATTTTTATACTACTCCATCAGTGTGTCTGTACGGCGATTAAAAACCGCATGTATTGTTGAACTCTAGTCTTACGTTATTGTCTTCAGCACCCAAAACTCGGTTTTTGGGCATCTCTTCGTTTTCTACGGTGTACACGTATAGACCGGGAAGAAACTCATTCTGCGTAACGCTTGTTCGAATTTTTCACTTCGACGTCGCGGGGAGAGATTCGTTCGAATCGCTTCGAAGAGCCGAGCGATTGGAAGTCATCGTCGATCTATCATCCTGTATCATTTTTCTGCTCTTTTAACTTCGGCTTCCCCTTGTCCACTTTGACCCTGCTTTTCTTCAGTGCAATAACCTTGATTGCGGATTTGTATTGTAGATACTTCTAATTAGCTTCGAACCAAGTCAGGCTCTACAATTCCTTGACCCTTCCTTGAAATATTTATTTCCTACATGCCCCCAACATTAATCACAGATTCGTGATTACTTCTGTAACGACTTCGGTCATCAAAATTCAGTATTTGCTGTTCAATTAAGATATTATAACTTCTCCAAAAATCTTGAAAATTGAAAAATGGTAAAAGATCACAGTAACTCTTAGTTCCTTTCTTACACACATATTTGCACAAGAAATTTTCCTTCCTCGACTTCCTCGAAAGCCTTCCACTCAAAGTACACTTGCCAATAACAGATACGATCTTCATTCTCATTCACAACAATTAAACCAACGAATCTCTTCCCCCGACTTAAACTACGATTTGCGCGAAAATACTTTCAGCCCTTTCCATGTCGTGTACAAAAGTCTCATCGCGCGGATATTTCCGCTCGCGGGAGCTCGTCGATATCTCGAGGCGCGTTGAAGATCGAAAGAAGGATCTACGACCGCTAAAAGCGCGACGGTGTCTTCGAGCAAGCGAGCTACTTCGAACCATATAACGTTGTATACACGCTATAATATAAATTATTAAACTTCCGGTGGTACGAGGGAGGAAAGTGCTTGATCTCGTCCCGTCGGACGGCAACCAACTCCAAGCCGAGTTTGCGCCTGAATCGAATTCGAAACCGTTCGGGCCGCCGCCGACGCCAGATCAAACACTTTCGCCGTTCTATCACTCACTGTCTGTGCCTGACCTTTGTCAATATTTATTTGTCTTTTCCTAGACAGTAAATCGATTTATCCGTCAGTATCGAGCGGCTGCGAGGCGATTTTCCTAAAACTATCGGACCACCTGTGCCGACAATCGAACTTTACGATCACCGACTGGTGCGTCACTTTCGGAGCGACGCGTCGACCGATCGCCGAGAAATCCATGGACGCAAGGGTCCCGTAGGGGGGTTGGGGGTCAGGCGAGGGCGAAGAACGCGGGACCGGAACTCGATGGTCCAACGGAGCCGCGGGAGCCGCGAGGCGTCGCGCCTCTGCTCGTCAATTGATCGTTTATTCGCGCCGAGGTAGTCCTCGTGTCCCAATTACTCTCGTCAATTACGTATGAACTTAATCGATCCCACGTGGTCGCCCCTGTCAAAAGAGGCGCATCGGGATGATCGAGGACGGGGAGCAGCGTGCGACTCTGGAGTCCCACGCGGGAGCCACCCCCCGGACTCGGTCCCCTCTCTCGCCACCCTCCGTGTTTCTTGTTTCGTAGCCTCGTTCAACCCCCTCCACGGCGAAGCGAAGTTGATTAGCCAGCGAGGAATCGATCGTCGCGTGGAACGAGTGGTTTGAACAAGTGCGTGCGGCGATGATGAATGGAGATGCTCTGAGACCACTGTAAACCTTCCATTTCTATTTTTTTTTTGCTTTTTTTTTTTTGTTCTGTAACCTTCATCGTGCGAGTTCAGGCGTCCAGTTTTAGGGGAGAGGTTGGGGGGAGTCATGTTGGGGTGGTAGATTCATTCGATGCTTTCCTTGTTCATTTGTTATCGCGTTTATATGCCCGCTTGATTTATTATTCACGTGAATTTTGCGTGCGGGGGTTGAAGATTGAATATTTTACGAAGTTTTAACTCGAGTTAGTTAGAGCATGCAATTTCGTTGCGCTCAAAGGAGCGGAGAGGTAGTTGAACGCTTCGCAACTGAGACCTCGTTTTCGGGATATCCGAAAGTCAGATTTAGGAGGTCCTAAACTAAATCTCATTTGGTTGGGGCTTGAAAGTTTAGCCGCAGGCTTATAACCGTAAAGGACTTTCTAATTTCTTTTGGCGTGACGGGTTAGTTACATGCTTTGATGTTAAATGACAAAGTGAATCACTAAAGACCGAACGCTTAAGTATTTCCTTAGAATTTTAAGACCCGACACAACTTAATTTTCTTTTTCTTTTTAATGCAGCTGCGTGCTTGCAATACTTGTATATAGTAGCAGAAAAATTCAATTGGGCACTGTAATATCACCTTAATCTTGCAATTTGCATGTTTCTGGATTCCTTGATGATTCTTTTCCAACTGACCGTTTTATCGAAATTGGTCAATTCTCGTTGGGATACATGATAATTTACGATCATGGTGTCCGAAATTGATCATTCCAGTTCCCACATACATAGCCTGTAGAGTATGCAAGATTTTCGGTATCCATTTGACGAAAAGCAAGCCGATCAGCGGCCTCAGCGGCGAAAGCGTTAATAAAAGAGTCTGGCAATGCCAATTACCGAAATACACGGGTGAAAACGCTCCCTCGTGAATAGTTTGCGTGCTGCGGGAATTGAACCGGGCACACGATCATGCGATTGTTCGCGGGAGAAGTTCAACTTTCCATTTGCTCCATGTTTCTTAAACTATCACTTACCTCGGGAGCACGAGAAAAACAGAGAATAAAAACGTAATCGTTAACTCAGTGGAGAATGCTTGCAAAATTGGTTATGTCGTCGTAAATTAAATTTCAATATTGCCGTCGTCGAAGCGTCAAGTGAAAAACGAGGGGAACAGTAATTGGAGTAGTAAACGATAAAAAAAAGTCGAGGGAATTTATTTATTCTCGCTGGCAGCTCAGCAAGATAGAATTACTACTAGTATTTCACTGCAGACTGTCTAATAAATTCAACAACGTCGGCCCTGCGGGAATCAATATATCCAATTACGTCCAAATGGAAGTGTTATTCCGTAATGAACCCATTGACCGTGGGGTACTTCCTTTTTTTTTCGAGAAGATTACCCTCTGGAGAATGACGTAACATTGTTTTATAGATCGTTTCTAATTCTTCTCCTTAAATGGCCCTTTTCTTCTTTAACTTCCCTTCGACCTTACATACTCTTAAAATTCATTAGCGACATACACATCTACCGGAATTAAACCACGCCGTCCGGCAGCTCCGGAGGGAACTTCTCCCGCCGCTTCTCCCCCCTTTATCGCTCATTTACCATTCAGAATACGATTTCGCGTGACTCCATTAAAGGAGAGGAACGGAATAAAAGGGAAACGGCGGCGCAACTGGACGACGTCGCGTTTGACATTCGCGCTGGGAAACGCACGATGAAGGTTAACAGGGGACGGCAACATGGAAGCTAGGCGATTATTGTAGCGAAGGGACAGGTCGAGATGCGCGCGAACCGCGCGGATAAAACAAGACCAGATATTATATGCGTTTAATGTATATTTACCTGGCGGGGAGAATTATGGAGCGCGAAAAATGACTGCTAAGCTCGCGGGCGAGTTACTATCACGATATTATAAACGATGAATTGTATAGTTATTATGTGTGTAAGAGTACCGTGAAACAGATCCAGCCACGCCGTGGCGTGACGCTTCGTTGCTGCTCGGTGGCGGCGGCCGGTTCATGTTCCCGGCGATTGATATCTCAGGAAACGCGACATTCATCGTTATCGATCGCGGAAGACGTCCGAAGGGCACGGAACGCTCGATTCTGCACACGTCCCGAGCGAAAAGTCACCAGCATCCCGTACTGTAATCGACAAGCTGTTGCTGCGTGACATTTTACGCACGCCACTGCATCATTTATTGAAGAGAACAGCGGGTGTTTCAATGCTCTCGGAAAGGGACTGAAGCGATGGCCTGTAGGGTGTTAAATTCTTTTGTTCATTGTTAGATAGAAACGATATATTCAAAAAATACGGAGAAGAGAATGATTCGTCGCGCGATGGCGAGGTGGGAGGGCGGAGTGAACTAGTTTCGGGGTCAGTACGCCGATGGATGGTTTCGGGGCGCCGTCACCGAGCAGTGTATGCGATCAAGAAGTTTGGGTACCGTTCGTCCACGGTATCCGCCATTCCATTTGATTCCAAGGTGTCGTACCGATATGTTACACAGATTTGAATGTAAGTAAACGGCGGTCGCGAATCGGCCACCCGTCAAGCGACCTACCAGATAGTCTCTTTTGTAAATGAGAATAAGCGAATGAAATAAATATATGTACGTCACCGCGTGAGTGAAAGGAAATGTAGGTGATTCCTGCGTGGCAACGCGTGCTTCCAAAGAATTCTGGCCAAGGAAATGGCACGGTGGATCATTCATCTAGTATGCAGCAATTTCTTTTGCACAATGTACAATATTAGCATGCCTATGCTTAAAGTTACATTGCAAAGTACTCGAAGACTAAGATTCAAGAGGACGTTGAATCAGGGCGTCCGCAGGGGGGGGGGGTAAAAGGGGCAGTTGCCCCTCCCTGGCTTTTGAGAAAAAATTGTTTATTTTTCAAAACTGATCTTTATTAAGTTTATACTAAAAAAGGGAATATTTGTAAATTTCGGTTTTAAATTTTTAATTAAATTGGCAGCATAAAATGGGTTAAAAAAGGCAATTTTTCGTTATCATCATCCCAAACTTGCCTCCCTCCTGGGAAAAAGTCTGCGGACGCCCCTGTGTTGAATCGCCATGGCGGCTATTGTAGTTGCAGCTTAACCAGCCTCGCTGGTAATCTTCCGAACATTCAGGTAAAGTCCTCCTTTGGCTGTCGTGGTCAGTCCCTTTGGATTCAGCACAAGCGGGATAGGTGTCTGTTTGCAGGGTGTAACCTCGTATTTCCTCAGCACTTGCATCACTCCTAGCTTCGATTGCATTAGTCCTAATCGCATACCTGCAATGAAATTCCTCATGAGGTGGATGTACTTGTGCTTTCGTTTCAGAAAACGCGAAATCGGTACGGATGTTCGGAGGTGTGCTGTTTTGATTTCACTTTTTGAGGTCGTTTTTGGAAATGACAGCAGGTAAGTTCTATTTTGAAATACTGGTCGAAATAATTGGAGGATGCTGTACTTATACGGCTAGCTAATATTTTTCAAGCTGCTCGTGTTATGATTTAAATACGTGGCAGAAATATTGTGGCGGTAAATGTACAGTGATACATTGTTTATACTTTGGAATCCTATGTTTCTTCAGCTTCCCGAGGTTCTCTAATTATTTTCAGCAGTATAAATGAAAATGTATCTCCTGAAAATAATTAATCGGGGCTATCATAATTTCGTTTAATGTACTTATTTTCAAGAATCACCAGTTGGATTCATTTCATTGGCTCTAGGACGTCATTATGTGATAAAAATAGTTTCAACACGATTGATACAAATCTATACGCACCGTCGAAAATATTCCGCGTAAAGTCCATCTTTCACTAAATGCCTAAAGAAGGGGGGTATCGGTTCATCATGTCAATGATAATCGCTTGCAAGTCACATCTAATCAATTTTGTTACGACAGTTAGTTAAATATCACTTCACGCGATAAGAATATTCCATGTTCCTGCCATCTCCAAGTACGAGGCAACACGAAAAGAAGAAACTTGCAACGTTGCATTTAGTATACTATGTATTTAACGTTGTAATTTCTGCAAGTAACAACACGACAAAAAATCAAATCCACCATTATGTTATTCCTGCGCCAAACGGACAGTCTCTGCACGAACAGCTTTTTTCTGTCTCTGGTAGCTTGAGAAGTAATTACGTGCACGCACAGTGGAAACGGACATCCCATGGTTAGACGCACATTTCTCGACGAAAAGAGTTTAAAATACGCTTATACCAAAGATATGCCGTATAAATAGAATAGCAATGATCTTCTGCAACCTTGCTTACGCTCTGATAACCCCGAGAAAATAAAAAATTGCACAGTGTAAATAGATATGTTCGATGCGGCATAAATATAAAGCAACTTCGCACGCATGCAGCGCGTAACTTTGCGTCTTCCATACAAACACTTTGTATAGAAACACAGTAATGACATACATAAAAAGTTTAACGAACCCCTTACATCCACTTGAAACATGGATAGGTGTTCCACGAAAACATTTCAAAACCAGATAACAATCGTAGATCGTCAAATAAAAATACACATACACTGTCACTTGTCACTTACTAAATACAAGTTTAATTAAAACAATCCGTAACGATTTCTTCGGGAGATCTTCATTCTCGTCTACGGACCGTACGCACTTTGGTTAATGCCCACGAATCAAGCGTTAAAGGGGCTAACTTAATTTGAAAGCGGGCGAATGAGAAGAAATGAAAGCTGATGGTAATTACGAGAGTAGGAAAAATAATAAGATTTGTTTACTGACCGATGCAAAGGCGCGGTCCATCGCCGAAGGGGAAGTAGACGTAGTTCGGTCTCTTCTGCTTGTTCTCCTCGCTGAACCTTTCAGGGTCAAATTTCTGTGGCTCCGGGAAGTATTCCGGGTCGTAATGCAATCCCATCATGGGAATGAAGACCGGGGTGCCTTTCTTCAACACCAAATCGCTATTCGGCAGTTTGTAGTCGGCGTTCGACCTGCGATCCAGAAATCCCAGAGGCGGATACTTGCGCAGCGTCTCAGAAATCACCTTATCGAGGTATGGCAGAGTCGTAATCTGCGAAAAGGGCTCATTCAACATTTTCTGGAGGTGGACCGAAAAAAGCTTTTCAAGAATGTTTTACCACTGAGTGTGCCAAGGGTTTGAAAAATATCCCTTCAAGTCGGTCACGCCTATCCGAGTTTTATAGAAAACGTAGGAAGTAGACTTCTGGCTTGATTTGTTTTTGAAAATAAACATTCAGGGAGTCTCGAACGATACTTTGGATACTTTTCGATAATAACGACGTGGCAACACGCCGACGCCAATAGAAGTATAGTAGAGTGGGATTAAAATGGCACTGTTCTTTTAAAGAGACGTTTTTCACTTTAGCATACATAGAGTCCGAAACTTTTGCACACTAACTTATTCGCTGGTAGAAGACTTTGAAAAAAGCAGTGCAATGGAATTGAAAAATCAGTGGTGCCTTCAATTACGTAAACAATAACTTCTTTCATCTTTGCAAGGACAAATGATACCAATGTGTAATGTCAATTGAAAGATTGATATCCATAATTGCTTGAAGTGGCAGATTTATGTTATCTTGCTAATTATGTAACAAATAAGTAGGTATCATGTTTGTCCAGCGATAATTGTATATCACCTAATTAGACGAAAATCTCCAGGATAAAATTACTTACACACGTCACACCGAGGTTATCTTAATATTTCTAATTGTTCTTGAATTTTATAAGCCAAGTAGAAACGTCCAAAGTATGGTCAGACATAGGTCAATAACACTGTGGACGCATCTAATGTTTTCATAGCATTACCATAGTATCGTTTCAATGAACATGATGTTGGAAATTATTTATTGAATAATTTATTACATGTTTACTGCGATAATTGAATGAGGTCGTGTAAAGCTCTCATGAAATATTACGTGCAACGACGAATTCTAAGCTTCACGCGTTGTAGTCCCGTGTCATGCCTTGCCTTCCTATCCTAGTCTATGTTGCGTCGTGATTAGGGTTTGTCGGTTTTTAAAAATCGGGTTTCAAAACCGTTTTTTTATAAATTTGTAAAATTCGAAAACCGGTTTTTAAATTTAAAATACCCGGTTTTATATACTAGAATTAATATGTAAAAATAAATAAATTACTAATTAGAAAACTTAACATTTTGACTTGTAATCGCTTCGAACACAAGGAAATTGTAGTAGGTAACAGTTTACTGTAAAACTAATTTTCATGAGTTCATATTTTCGGAAGAAAAATACTAAATGAAATAAAGATTTTTAATTTATATTTTGGATGGATTTTAGTTATTTTTTCATTTGGTTTTGTATGCAGTGTATTTTATTGCGTTATATGTTTTTAGATTCATAAATATTAAATGAACTAAAAAATTATACGGATTTTAGTTATTTTAATTTTTTTATGTATTTCATTTCGTAGAGATAGAGTACATTTTATTTTAATGTATTTTTGTAATTCCATAAATGTTAAAAAAAAAATGGAAATTTTTTTAAATAAGTACAGATATTTATTTTCTATTTTAATTATATTTTTTTATGAACATTCGAAAACCGGTTTTTTCAAATGTCAGTTTTTGTATAAACCCTAGTCGTGATCAATTTTTATCGGGTTTGCTTTAACTGCCTGTTGGCTACTATTGTTCTCTTAATTTCATTTTATTTGTAGTAATTTTAGTTAATTCTTAGTTTTATGTTCTTAAGATTAGGCTTATTGACAGTACCTACTGCTGCCTCGCCTTTACTCTAATTTTACTATCTCTATATGTATTATATCCTCCATTTAAGGAGTAATAAAGTCGTAATAATAATAATAATAGTCTCTTTCATCGTCATTAATTTTAACGCGTAGATTGCTTACCATCTCGTACGTAATTTTACCGCCGGATTCCTCCAACGCGTCGAGTATCTCCTTCCTGAGGGTGTTCTGTATCTCCTGGTTCAGCGCGAGCTCGTACAGCGTGAAAGTCATGGTGGTCGAGGAGGTCTCGAAACCACCAGTGAAAAACACTGCTGCTTGTCCCACTAAATCGTCACCATCGAATTCTGAAATCATCGAATGCAACACCATAGTTTGTATTTTTCCATTCCTCCTCCACCACTTTTTTGTTCTCCCTTGTATTAAGCATACCTATCCTAATAGATAAACTTAGAAAATCCTTAGAAAATACTGTTTAAATTGAAAATGAATATAATATCGAATGGGCAACTCACTGAATCCGCCCATATCGTTTTCGGGGCCGTGCTTTTGCCTCAGATCCATCAGAAGATCGATGAGATCGGTCCTCTTCTCTCCCGACTTCTCCCGCGCATTGAACACATCCCAGAATAAGTTGCGTAGGTATTGGGCGAACTCTTTGCTGAAAATTGTAGCGTGTGTATACGTGACTATATCCGGTATGAAGAATACGGAGAGAAGTTCGAAGCCGCGCAGCATGCTGTAGTCGAAGATCTTCCTCCCTTGCTGGCGGAACTCGGAGTTCGGGTCGTTCAAGGAATTCACCCTCACCCCGAAAGCAGTGCTGCCGATCAAGTCGGTGGTGAAGTTCGCGCAGAGGTCCTTCATCTCCACCTCCTCTCCGGCGCCTGAAACCAACGCTCGTCCCATGTAGTCGGTTTAAATTCTGGAGCGAGGGTCCCATGCGACGAGTAATCATTACCGTTCAAATTCAGGGTGCCGAGATGCTTCTCCAAGTCGTCGGCTACCATCAACATCAGCTCGTGCATCTTCTTCAGTTTTCCAGACGTGAAGAATGGCGTCAGCTTCGCCCTGAGGACCTTCCATCCTGGGTTCTTCATGAGGAAGAGGTTCGCGTATCCGATACGATCGTTCACGTCCCCGGAAGCGTATTTGTCATTGAACACGTGGAAGTCCTTCACCAGGATCAGCTTTATGAGCTCAGGGTCGCGCACCACGAGGACAGGCTTGTCAAAAATGTAAATTCCAATGTAGGGCAGCCCCTTGCCCTTGTCGTACATCTCCTTGACGAACTCCGGTGGCGATTTCTTCTGCATGACACACTCCCCGAAATTACCCAGGAACGGTGTTGGAGGGAACTCCGCGATCCCCTGTTTCTCCCAGTATTTGAATTTCCGTGTCATGTACATGTAGGCGGCCGCTATGAGGGACAGGACGACTATAATTCCGTCCAGGCCCCAGTGAGGAGTCAACAACGCCATTTTGAATAGACCTGAAGGATTAAGGCGTTTATTGTAGAGCTTTTCGAGTTCTGTCAGCACCAGATTTTAAGAATTGTGGAAACAGTAACGAGGCGAAGTCACGACACTGCACACTGGTCCGAGTATACTACATGCTACCTGGACAAAATTATTTTTTCGCGGTATTGGGTTTATGCGGGGTTCAAATTGTTAGAAAACAAACCTGATTCATATCACAGTTTATTATGACACTAAAAATCTCTCCGGCCGAGCGTCGCACTCGAAAACAATTCACAAAACATAGTTTCGCAAATTTTTGCAGATCGATCATTTGATTAAAAAAAACTAGAAAGTCTCTACTTTCCGTACATTCAACCCTTGTCGCGTGGAACGACGCGGAACATATAGTAAAACACTATTTTAATAGCGATGCAGAGAAAACTGATTCCAAAAACCAGGTTTTAAAATTTAAAACTCAGAAATTACAGGAATACACATAATATTATAACTGATAATTACAGTTAAAGTACAATACTGTCGTTTTGTTCTTTTTCCTTTATTGAATCAGTCATATTTTTATTTTATTAATATTTTTAGTGAAATAGTAAATTGCAATACGAATCAGGTTTGTTTTCTAACAATTTGAACCCCACATAAACCCATACCCGCCGAAAAAATAATTTTGTCCAGCTAGCATGTAGTATACTCGAACCACTGTGCACTGGTGCGAATGGTACTGATTGGAGACAGGCGATATTTCTGTGCTAGGTATATTAGAAGAAATGGGTGACTTGTGTGGAATGTGTGGAGTAGGGTAAATCCGGGAGACGGAAGGCAATTTACCATTTTCTATTTTTTGTTTGCGTACTACTGCTTTTTAAGCTGTTGAAATTTGATCTTTTAATTTGTGCCCCCCACCCGGAACTTTTACTCGGGAAAAATTTTCTCCACCAAGCCTGAAAAGTAGGTACGCTAACATATAGAAACATGAAAAAGAAGGAATGTCAGTTGACTATGTTTAAAAATAAAAAAAGTTTTGTTGAGCGACAGGGGAGCAGAAGAAATAAAAATGTACATTTGTAGGAACTGGTACAACGTTCACACTGATCAAATGAAAATAATAGAAAGAAAAATATAATTTCATTGAACTCAGGTAGAATTCTCCGGCTTTTTTACTACGTCAACCAAGCGTTACGACTTTTATAACCAAACAATAAGAATAATGTAACATTGTAGTGCGTTTATTTCCATGAGCTCAAATAGGATGATAATGATTGTATTATACCGGGTATTATGTACGCAAACAGGAAGATGAATTGATGAGTTATGATATGTATACATATATGCACTTCGTAATAAGATCCAGATCCCAGTAGAAAAGAAACTGTTGATTCAATTCAGTGGCACAGAATGCACAACATCCACATTTCAACGTACAGAACACCACATGTTACGAACCCGACGCATGGACAACCGCGACGGTGATAATGACGATCTATCGAAACGCCGAGACTTTTATGTATGTGCTGTAAGATAGAAATATCCCCTCCAAGAATGATGAAATCCGAATGTCATGTCCTACTCCACAATAGTAGATAATAGATAACTTGTTCACCACCCGAATACCTACTTGATTATACAAACTTTTCGTGTCGATACAGGCTGGTTCAGACACGTCCAGTAATTTAGTCGAGTAGCGAGTAATTTAGTAATTTACCGTGTGCGGACACTAAAATTTTGTCGAATAGTTTAATAAACCGTAAATATGCAATGTATGTGGATGAAATGTGCAATGAATATGAATTTTCGCAGGAATCAGGAAATTCGTGCAATTTTGTTTAATTAATATATTTATAATGTGCATTGCAGAAACTGTTATAATATTATAGAAACTGTTATACACCGCATGTTCTGGACAGTTCAAGTTTTCTAAATTGTCAAGTAAGAAGTCTCTAAAATTGTCTAATTTGTCAAGTGATTCACTAGTTCTTCAAAGTGAGCTTTTATATTCCATTTTTCAGAACTTCTTGTGCCGATGAAATTTAAACAGCGTTGCCGTACTCAAAGGACTGAATAATTTCGTTACTTACTTCAAAATTGTATGTAATTGAATTGCTAATTTTCAAGCAAATTTTGGATATGATAGAATTATGTGAAATATGTAAAATGGGGTTTATCTTCTTTACCATTTTAAAACGTTATGAGTGATATTTCAACACCCGCTCTCACTTCTTGGTGTATTCAAACGATAATTCTGCAATATGTGAAAAAATCTAAATGGATGTAGCTTCGTCTGATTACAAGCAAATAGTTTTCAATTAAATTCTTTCCCTCTCGATCTATACCTATGCTATTCCGTACACAAGATAACGAATTTGCATATTAATGAAAATATAGAGAGTTGCGCACATAGGATGACATGCATTTTACTGACAAACAGATTGAGCTAGAAAACGTCATAAATTTACTACTATGATAACGTACGAACTCGGAGCAGCTGTTTCACTGATTTCGCTACAGTTAACATAAATCCAAATCTCTCGATTGATTCTTCAGATGAACACTTTAAAGTTTTAAACGGCGTCGGCACGTTTTCGAGACGAGTGATTCGCAAACCTCCGCATAGTTTTAGCAAGGGTTCACGTTTTTATTTTTTGAAAAGCTTCAAAAGTATTGTCCAAAAGTCCCCAAATGCTTCCTTCGAAAACAAATCAAGCAAGAAGTTTACGTTCTATGCTTTGTACAAAGCTCAGATAAGTAGGTATCGGTATTCCCAATACCTTGCGTCACTAGAAACGTTCAAACGAAATAAAAAATCACGTCCCTCAAGGTTCCTAAACATACCATGATCGAATATTTATCCGTCACACATACGCCACAGTGTATAAACGATAAGATTAATACGTTCGTGCATAAATAATTAATGTATCCTCAAATATCATCCGACAAACAGGTTCTTTTCAGATTTGAATACCTAATGATTGTGATATTGGTTTCCCGTGACTCGTCGCAACGTGAAAATTGCTGTGTCGTGATGCATCTAACAGTCGAGACGTCCACGCGTGCAGTAGTCTAGGACACGCTCGCAATTTATGCTCGCTGGAGTACAGCCGAACCAATCATTACTCGCCGCGTGGCTTGTCGGGTATTGGAAAATTTAGGCATGCGGCCTGGTTGCTTGGATGGAGACGAAGGTATCGTTGAGTTTCACCGGGGACAGATCGGTGACGTGGGAAATCGTTTCTGTTGCGAAGCAAGAAGCAATGATCGGTGTGTGCATTGGCGATGAGAAGGTTTCTTTCCATAAGCCTAACAGTTTCTTTTCAAAAGACGTCGTACAGACGTCCAGAAGGCATCTTGAAGAACGTTAAAAGACGTTGTAAACACGTCTTCTTCAGGTGTGTAAACACATCTTAGGAAAAAAAAATTCGGGGTGAGAAGCATCGACCCAAACTTTCCGCTTACGAAGCAACCGCTGTTCCCACTTACCCAACACATTTCTTTGTAGACAATTCTAATTTCTAGTTACATAACTAATATTAATTGTTTATAAAAACTGTGCAGTGACGCGAAATATTCTACAAAATAGCATCATTCGACCTTTAGACTCATTCCTTAAGATTTCACATTCGTCTCAAGACAGACGTCCTCATTACGTATTTATAAATAAGAAAAGAAAAATCACAACTTGGAATATAATAACAGGTTTTTGGATGTAGCAAATTTTTTGTCGTTTGTAAGACGACATTTAATCATCGTTGTAAATTTTTTGTTAATTAACCAACCATTGTAATTGTAGGCCCAACATTGAATATTCGTTGGCAAACTGTCGAAACTTTTTGTTAATTAACCAACCATTATAATTGTAAGCCCAACATTGAATATTCGTTGGCAAACTGTTGTAAGTTTCTTGCCATAGGCCCTATGTTGGAAATTTGTAGGTAAAACACTAACTATATCCCAACTAATTCCCAACTGTTGGCTACCGTTGGCCAACCAAAAATGCTACTAGGGAGTTGGGTCATCTTAAGGGTAGTTGGAAAGCACCATTATGTACTTGCAGCTCATTTCGATTTCACATCTATTTTTTATTTTGTAATTATTATTATCTTCTATTCTTTGTTATTTATTTGATTTTATGTACTTGGCGTAATTTTTTTCCTTTTTTGAAGTTTTTTTTGGGTATAATACATGCTAGCGGGACAAAATTATTTTTTGATTTAAAAAAACCCGGGATTTGATATCGCTAATCCCGAGATTTTCGGGATTTTTTAAAAATGCGAATTACTTTATGAACAACTGAAAAATATAAAAATAAACAGAATAAATCAATATATTCATTCATAATAATAAGGACAATAATAATAATGATTTATTTAAATAAAAATATTGAATCGCACATAACTAACTAAATTGTATTTATTTTTACAATGATATTCCTACTTTCCACTATTTCGAAATCGTGCGCGTTGCAAATTGCAATTTGTCTGAACACGTAAAGTCGAAACTTTGTAGGTCGAAATGCGCCGAACCGGCTTACATCTCTTTGAGGGTGGTGGAATCCTAGAACAAGCATATCAATATTTGTTATCAATTCCTCCGACAAGCATTGAAGCAGAACGAGCTTTTTCAGCGGCCGGTTATATAGGTAATAAAATAAGAAGTCAGCTAGGAGATGATACATTAGATGCTTTGCTATTTCTTCGTGTACATTGCCAAGACGCTTCATAATGGTTTACTAATATTACCTATACTTATTCAGACTGTTTTTTTATTCTTAAAAATGATTTTAATTTATGTTTGTTTACTTTAAATAATGATTTAGAATTTTAACATACAGTAAATCATTTAAATTAGTGAATTTTTCTATTACCCAATCCCGGGATTAGACCCGGGATCCCGGGATAGACTTTAAAAAATCCCGCAATCCCGGGATAGTAAATAATGACCGGGATTGAATTCCCTAGGCGTGATGCTTCGTTGCTGCTCGGTGGCGGCGGCCGGTTCATGTCCCCGGCGATTGATCTCTCAGGAAACGCGACATTCATCATTATCGATCGCGGAAGACGTCCGAAGGGCACGGAACGCTCGATTTTGCACACGTTCCGAGCGAAAAGTCACGAGCATCCCGTATTGTAATCAACAAGCTGTTGCAGCGTGACATTTTACGCACGCCACTGCATCATGTATTGAAGAGAACAGCAGGTGTTTCAATGGTCTCGGAAAGGGACTGAAGCGAAGGCCTGTAGGGTGTTAAATTCTTTTGTTCATTGTTAGATAGCAACGATATACTCAAAAAATACGGAGAAGAGAATGATGATGATTTTTAAATGGATTAAAAAAGGTAATTTTTCGTTATCATCATCCCAAACTTGCTTCCCCCCTGGGAAAAAGTCTGCAGACGCCCCTGTGTTGAATCGCCATGGCGGCTATTATAGTTGCAGCTTAACCAACCTCGCTGGCAATCTTCCGAACATTCAGGTAAAGTCCTCCTTGGGCTGTCGTGGTGAGTCCCTTTGGATTCAGCACCATCGGGATAGGTGTCTGTTTGCAGGGTGTAACCTCGTATTTCCTCAGTACTTGCATCACTCCTAGCTTCGATTGCATTAGTCCTAATCGCATACCTGCAATGAAATTCCTCATGAGGTGGATGTACTTATGCTTTCGTTCCAGAAAACGCGAAATCGGTACGGATGTTCGGAGGTGTGCTGTTTTGATTTCACTTTTTGGGGTCGTTTTTGGAAATGACAGCAGGTAAGTTCTATTTTGAAATACTGGTCGAAATAATTGGAGGATGCTGTACTTATACGGCTAGCTAATATTTTTCAAGCTGCTCGTGTTATGATTTAAATACGTGGCAGAAATATTGTGGCGGTAAGTGATATGTTGTTTATACTTTGGAATCCTATGTTTCTTCAGCTTCCCGAGGTTCTCTAATTATTTTCAGCAGTGTAAATGAAAATGTATCTCCTGAAAATAATTAATCGGGGCTATCATAATTTCGTTTAATGTACTTATTTTCAAGAATCACCAGTTGGATTCGTTTCATTGGCTCGAGGACGTCATTATGTGATGAAAATATTTCCAGCACGATTGATACAAATCTATACGCACCGTCGAAACTATTCAGCGCAAAGTCCATCTTTCACTAAAGGCCTAAAGCAAGGGAGTATCGGTTCATCATATCAATGATAATCGCTTGCAAGTCACTTCTAATCAATTTTGTTACGATAGTTAGTTAAATATCGCTTCACGGGATAAGAATTTTCCATGTTCCTGCCATCTCAAAGTACGAGGCAACACGATAAGAAAAAATTTGCAATGTTGCATTTAGTATACTATGTATTTAACGTTTTAATTTCTGCAAGTAACGACACGACAAAAAATCAAATCCACCATTATGTTATTCCTGCGTCAAACGGACAGTCTCTGCACGAACAGCTTTTTTCTGTCTCTGGTAGCCAGAGATGATCAAAAAATTATTTCAAATAAAAAATTGAATACGACTAAAAGACGAAAATTTTATTCGAGACTCATGAATAAGACTAACCTGAGTCAATCTTTAATCGAAGCGCTCATGATTGAAACGATGGGAATTCAATCGCCGGCCATGATTGAATTACTTCCATCATGGGGATTCAATCGTCGGCCATGATTGATTTACCTTCAATCATGGGGATTCAATCATGATTGAATGAACAGTGTTCTCGTATTCAATCGTATTTTAGTCGATTGAAACTCGACTAACTTTGGCGAGCCTCGAGACTCGCGAGAGCCTTTGATCGATGCCGCGCGAGGCCCGAGCCGAGCGACATTGTATTGTTCGTAACTTTGCGGCTTCCATACAAACACTTTGTATAGAAACACAGTAATGACATGCATAAAAAGTTTAAAGAACCCCTTACATCCACTGAAACATGGATAGGTGTTCCACGAAAACATTTCAAAACCAGATAACAATCGTAGATCGTCAAATAAAAATCAAATTCGCGTCATATCGTTAACGTGCCACATACACTGTCACTTGTCACTTACTAAATACAAGTTTAATTAAAACAATCCGTAACGATTTCTTCGGGAGATCTTCATTCTCGTCTACGGACCGTACGCACTTTGGTTAATGCCCACGAATCAAGCGTTAAAGGGGCTAACTTAATTTGAAAGCGGGCGAATGAGAAGAAATGAAAGTTGATGGTAATTACGAGAGTAAGAAAAAATAATAAGATTTGTTTACTGACCGATGCAAAGGCGCGGTCCATCGCCGAAGGGGAAGTAGACGTAGTTCGGTCTCTTCTGCTTGTTCTCCTCGCTGAACCTTTCAGGGTCAAATTTCTGTGGCTCCGGGAAGTATTCCGGGTCGTAATGCAATCCCATCATGGGAATGAAGACCGGGGTGCCTTTCTTCAACACCAAATCGCTATTCGGCAGTTTGTAGTCGGCGTTCGACCTGCGATCCAGAAATCCCAGAGGCGGATACTTGCGCAGCGTCTCAGAAATCACCTTATCGAGGTATGGCAGAGTCGTAATCTGCGAAAAGGGCTCATTCAACATTTTCTGGAGGTGGACCGAAAAAAGCTTTTCAAGAATGTTTTACCACTGAGTGTGCCAAGGGTTTGAAAAATATCCCTTCAAGTCGGTCACGCCTATCCGAGTTTTATAGAAAACGTAGGAAGTAGACTTCTGGCTTGATTTGTTTTTGAAAATAAACATTCAGGGAGTCTCGAACGATACTTTGGATACTTTTCGATAATAACGACGTGGCAACACGCCGACGCCAATAGAAGTATAGTAGAGTGGGATTAAAATAACAGTGCCATTTTAATCCCACTCTAAAATATTCGTTCTTTTAAAACGTTCTTTTAAAGAGACGTTTTTCACTTTATCATACATAGAGTCCGAAACTTTTGCACACTAACTTATTCGCTGGAAGAAGACTTTGAAAAAAAGCAATGCAATGGAATTGAAAAATCAGTGATTCCTTCAATTACGTAAACAATAACTCCTTTCATCTTTGCAAGGATAAATGTGTAATGTCAATTGAAAGATTTATATCCATAATTGCTTGGAGTGGCAGATTTATGTTATCTTGCTAATTATGCAACATATAAGTTGATATCCAGCGATAATTGTATATCACCTAATTAGACGAAAATCTCCAGGATAAAATTACCTACACACGTCACACCGAGGTTATCTTAATATTTCTAATTGTTCTTGAATTTTATAAGCCAAGTAGAAACGTCCAACGTATGGTCAGACATAGGTCAATAACACTGTGGACGCATCTAATGTTTTCATAGCATTACCATAGTATCGTTTCAATGAACATGATGTTGGAAATTAGTTATTGAATAATTTATTGCATGTTTACTGCGATAATTGAATGAGGTCGTGTAAAGCTCTCATGAAATATTACGTGCAACGACGAATTATGAGTTTCACGCGTTGAAGTCCCGTGTCATGCCTTTCCTTCCTATCCTAGTCTATGTTGCGTCGTGATTAGGGTTTGTCGGTTTTGAAAAACCGGGTTTCAAAACCGTTTTTTTTATAAATTTGTAAAATTCGAAAACCGGTTTTTAAATTTAAAAAACCCGGTTTTATGTAGTAAAATTAATTGAAAAAATAAATTAATTATTTAATTAGAAAAGTTAACATTTTGACTTGTAATCGCTTCGAACACATGGAAATTGTAGTAGGTAACAGTTTACTGTAAAACTAATATTCATGAGTTCATATTTTCGGAAGAAAAATACTAAATGAAACAAAGATTTATAATTTATATTTTGTACGGATTTTAGTTATTTTTTCATTTGGTTTTGTATGCAATGTATTTTATTGCGTTATATGTTTTTAGATTCATAAATATTAAATGAACTCAAAAATTGTACGGATTTGTACGGATTTTAGTTATTTTAATTTTTAATGTATTTGGTTTTGTAGAGATAGAGTACACTTTATTTTAATATATTTTTGTAATTCCATAAATGTTGAAAAAAATGGAAAATTTTTAAAATAAGTACAGATATTTATTTTCTATTTTAATTATATTTTTTGTGAAAATTCGAAAACCGGTTTTTTCAAATGTCGGTTTTTGTATAAACCCTAGTCGTGATCAATTTTTATCGGGTTTGCTTCAACTGCCTGTTGGCTACTATTGTTCTCTTAATTTCATTTTATTTGTAGTAATTTTAGTTAATTCTTAGTTTTATGTTCTTAAGATTAGGCTTATTAACAGTAGCTACTGCTGCCTCGCCTTTACTCTAATTTTACTACCTCTCTATATGTATTATATCTTCTATTTAAGGAGTAATCAAGTCGTAATAATAATAATAATAGTCTCTTTCAACGTCAATAATTTTCACGCGTAGATTGCTTACCATTTCGTACGTAATTTTACCGCCGGATTCTTCCAACGCGTCGAGTATCTCCTTCCTGAGGGTCCTCTGTATCTCCTGGTTCAGCGCGAGCTCGTACAGCGTGAAAGACATGGTGGTCGAGGAGGTCTCAAAACCACCAGTGAAAAACGCTGCTGCTTGTCCCACTAAATCGTCACCATCGAATTCTGAAACGATCGAATAGATTTGTATTTTTCCATTCCTGCTCCACCACTTTTTCGTTCTCCTTTGTACTAAGCATACCTATCATAATAGATAAACTTAGAAAATCCATAGAAAATACTGTTTAAATCGAAAATTAATATAATATCGAATGGGCAACTCACTGAATCCGCCCATATCGTTTTCGGGGCCGTGCTTTTGCCTCAGATCCATCAGAAGATCGATGAGATCGGTCCTCTTCTCTCCCGACTTCTCCCGCGCATTGAACACATCCCAGAATACATTGCGTAGGTATTGGGCGAACTCTTTGCTGAACAATGTCGCATGTGTATACTTGACTATATCCGGTATGAAGAATACGGAGAGAATTTCGAAGCCACGCAGCATGCTGTAGTCGAAGATCTTCCTCCCCTGCCGGCGGAACTCGGAGTTCGGGTCGTTCAAGGAATTCACGCTCACCCCAAAAGCAGTGCTGCCGATCAAGTCGGTGGTGAAGTTTGCGCAGAGGTCCTTCATCTCCACCTCCTTTCCGGCGCCTGAAACCAACGCTCGTCCCATGTAGTCGGTTTAAATTCTGGAGCGAGTGTCCCGTGCGACGAGTAATCATTACCGTTCAAATTCAGGGTGCAGAGATGCTTCTCCAAGTCGTCGGCTACCATCAACATCAGCTCGTGCATCCTCTTCAGTTTTCCAGACGTGAAGAATGGCGTCAGCTTCGCCCTGAGGACCTTCCATCCTGGGTTCTTCATAAGGAAGACGTTCGCGTATCCGATACGATCGTTCACGTCCACGGAAGCGTATTTGTTATTGAACACGTGGAAGTCTTTCACCAGGATCAGCTTTATGAGCTCAGGGTCGCGCACCACGAAGACAGGCTTGTCAAAAATGTAAATTCCAATGTAGGGCAGCCCCTTGCCCTTGTCGTACATCTCCTTGACGAACTCCGGTGGCGATTTCTTCTGCATGACACACTCCCCGAAATTACCCAGGAACGGTGTTGGAGGGAACTCCGCGATCCCCTGTTTCTCCCAGTATTTGAATTTCCGTGTCATGTACATGTAGGCGGCCGCTATAAGGGACAGGACGACTATAATTCCGTCCAGGCCCCAGTGAGGAGTCAACAACGCCATTTTGAATGGACCTGAAGGATTAAGGCGTTTATTGTAGAGCTTTTCGAGTTCTGTCAGCACCAGATTTTAAGAATTGTGGAAACAGTAACGAGGTAGAGTCACGACACTGCACACTGGTCAGAGTATCCCTAGTAGCATTTATTTGCTGGGACTTTGTTGGGCCAATGACGTGAAATCCATTGGCCAACTGTTGAAGTGTAGCGCTATTTTTAAATGGGCTAACGATTGTAACCAACGCAGGCCCAATTGAAGGTTTCTTTCCATAGGCCCAACTGAAGGTTTCTTTCCATAAGCCCAACAGTTTCTTTCCAAAAGACGTCGTACAGACGTCCAGAAGGCATCTTGAAGAACGTTAAAAGACGTTGTAAATACGTCTTTATCAGGTTGTAAACACGTCTTAGGAAAAAAAAATTCGGGGTGAGAAGCATCGAACACAAACTTTCCGCTTACGAAGCAACCGCTGTTCCCACTTACTCAACATATTTCCTTGTAGACAATTCTCATTTCTAGTTACATAACTAATATTAATTGTTTATAAAAACTGCGCAGTGACGCGAAATATTCTACAAAATAGCATCATTCGACCTTTAAACTCATTCCTTAAAATTTCACATTCGTCTCAAGACAGACGTCCTCATTACGTATTTGTAAATAAGAAAAGAAAAATCACAACTTGGAATATAATAACAGGTTTTTGGATGTAGCAAATTTTTTATCGTTTGTAAGACGACATTTAATCATCGTTGTAAATTTTTTGATAATTAACCAACCATAGTAATTGTAGGCCCAACATTGAATATTCTTAGGCAAACTGTCGTAACTTTTTGTTAATTAACCAAGTATAATAATTGTAGGCCTAACATTGAATATTCGTTGGCAAACTGTCGAAACTTTTTGTTAATTAACCAACCATTATAATTGTAAGCCCAACATTGAATATTCGTTGGCAAATTGTTGTAAGTTTCTTGCCGTAGGCCCTATGTTGGGAATTTGTAGGCAAAACACTAACTATATCCCAACTAATTCCCAACTGTTGGCTACCGTTGGCCAACCAAAAATGCTACTAGGGATACTACATGCTACCTGGACAAGATTATTTTTTCGCGGTATTGGGTTTATATGGGGTTCAAATTGTTAGAAAAGAAACCTGATTCATATCACAGTTTATTATGTCACTAAAAATCGCCGCACTCGAAAACAATTCACAAAACATAGTTTTGCAAATTTGTGCAGATCGATCATTTGATTAAAAAAAACTAGAAAGTCTCTACTTTCCGTACATTCAACCCTTGTCGCGTGGAACGGCGCGGAACATATAGTAAAACACTATTTTAATAGCGATGCAAAGAAAACTGATTCCAAAAACCAGGTTTTAAAATTTAAAACTCAGAAATTACAGGAATAGACATAATATTATAACTGATAATTACAGTTAAACTACAATACTGTCGTTTTGTTCTTTTTCCTTTATTGAATTAGTCATATTTTTATTTTATTAATATTTTTAGTGAAATAGTAAATTGCAATACGAATCAGGTTTGTTTTCTAACAATTTGAACCCCACATAAACCCATACCCGCCGAAAAAATAATTTTGTCCAGCTAGCATGTAGTATACTCGAACCACTGTGCACTGGTGCGAATGGTACTGATTGGAGACAGGCGATATTTCTGTGCTAGGTATATTAGAAGAAAAGGGTGACTTGTGTGGAATGTGTGGAGTATTCCACATTTGAGATTTTGCTGTGTGGAATTCCAGATTCCGAAATTTGGAAGGCAATTTGCCATTTTCTATTTTTTGTTTGCGTACTACTGCTTTTTAGGCTGTTAAAATTTGATCTTTTAATTTGTGCCCCCCACCCTGGACTTTTACTCGGGAAAAATTTTCTCCACCGAGCCTGAAAAGTAGGTACGTTAACAGAAAGAAACATGAAAAAGAAGGAATGTCCCTTTACTATGTTTAAAAATAAAAAAAAGGTATGTTGAGCGACAGGAGAGCAGAAGAATTAAAAATTTGCATTTGTAGGAACTGGTACAACGTTAATACTGATCAATTGAAAAGAATAGAAAGAAAAATATAATTTCATTCAACTCAGGTAAAATTCTACGGCTTTTTTACTACGTCAGCCAAGCGTTACGACTTTTATAACCAAACAATAAGAATAATGTAAGATTATAGTGCGTTTATTTCCATGATCTCAAATAGGAAGATAATGATTGTATTATACCGGGTATTATGTACGCAAACAGGAAGATGAATTTATGAGCCATGATACGTATACATATATGCACTTCGTAATAAGATCCACGTGCCAGTAGGAAAGAAACAGTTGATTGAATTCAGTGGCACAGAATGCACAACATCCACATTTCAACGTACAGAACACCACTTGTTACGAACACGACGCGTGGACAACGGCGACGGTGATAATGACGTTTTATCCAAACGCCGAGACTTTTATGTATGTGCTGTAAGATAGAAATATCCCCTCCAAGAATGATGAAATCCGAATGTCATGTCCTACTCCACAATAGCAGATAATAGATAACTTGTTCACCACCCCAATACCTACTGGACTATACAAACTTTTCGCGTCGATACAGTTTCGAGACGTGTGATTCGCAAACCTCCGCATGGTTTCAGCGAGTCTTCACGGTTTTATTTTTTGAAAAGCATCAAAAGTATCGTTCAAAGTCCCCAAATGCTTCCTTCGAAAACAAATCAAGCAAGAAGTTTACGTTCTATGCTTTGTACAAAACTCAGATAAGTAGGTATCGGTATTCCCAATACCTTGTGTCACTCGAAACGTTCAAACGAAATAAAAAATCACGTCCCTCAAGCTTCCCAAACATACCATGATCGAATGTTTATCTGTCAGAGCTACGTCACAGTGTATACACGATAAGATTAATACGTTCGTGCATAAATAATTAATGTATCCTCAAACATCATCCGACAAACAGGTTCTTTTCAGAATTGAATACCTAATGATTGTGATATTTGTTTCCCGTGACTCGTCGCAACGTGAAAATTGCTGTGTCGTGATGCATCTAACAGTCGGGACGTCCACGCGTGCAGTAGTCTAGGACACGCTCGCAATTTCTGCTGACTGGAGTACAGCCGAACCACTCATTACTCGCCGCGTGGCTTGTCGGGTATTGGAAAATTTAGGCATGCGGCCTGGTTGCTTGGATGGAGACGAAGGTATCGTTGAGTTTCACCGGGGACAGATCGGTGACGTGGGAAATCGTTTCTGTTGCGAAGCAAGAAGCAATGATCGGTGTGTGCATTGGCGATGAGGAAGGAAAAAAAGTTTGCATGAGTTGTGTAACTCACATGGACGCGCAAGCTGTCCAAGGAGCATAATTACGAGGTATGACGGGTGAAATTGGTGTCGTTAACGATTTAGCAAACAGTACGATAGAACTCTTCTTTTGATGGGTTTATCTGTGATACGTGTATGTTGCTCGGTAAGGGTGCAATTATTACTCTGAGAACGTGAATTGATATGTATGGATGATTGCGAATCTGTGGATCACGATTAGAGCTCTTACTTTTTGATCCTTCGAGTACCCGGCTACCCGGAACAACTTCAAGCCATTGAATGTGGTATTGTTCGAACATTTTTGGCTAACATCAAACAATACCACAAACAATACAACATTCAATTGCTTGAAGTTGTTCCGGGTAGCCGGTTACTCGAGGTTCGAGTATCCAGAGACGCGGTAGCGTCTCGACGCCAAGTACATGTTTCGACACCCCGTATATGTCGACTGTCGCTACCGCTATCATTTACTCGTCGCCCGGCAATCCAACCTAACCTGACACTTATTTCATTAATATCTCATCACGCCTGCAATATTTTCTAAATTTAAAGGCATTTTTCTTATGTAAACCGCATATAAGCTTTCGAATAAGACCAAATTCAATAAATTCGGTCCACGCATGATGGAGATATCGTAATATCGTCTCATGGATTTGTCGGAACCAGTAAAATTTTCTTCTGCAAGAAAATTTTCGTCAACATAATACTTATACTACGCGTGACACGCACACCTTCAGCGAATAGAAACTAACCGATGTTTCGTTCGTCAAACGCTACCTTCATTATGCAATCGACTCCAAATTTTGACAGCTTACAGTCAGGTTATAACCTGGCGAGTGTTAAATAAGGTAAGTTTTCAAAATTTGAGATGCCACTTGTTTTTACAGATATGTATGGTTGTACCATTGAATTGCAACCAAAATGTTTGTATACCATCAAACTGTTTTTTATTTGTAACTAAACTGAGTATTTTATGTATATGTATATAGATAATCGAAGCGTAAAATAATGCTGTGACCTACGCCAGGCTATGAATGTACGCATAATTTTGCAGGAAGGATTTCGAATACATACTTATTCAGTTATATGTATACCCCATATAATAATAATGATTTATTTAAACAAAAACATTGAATCGCATATAACTAACTAAATTGTATTTCTTTTACAATGATATTCCCACTTTCCACTATTTCGAAATCGTGCGAGTTGCAAATTGCAATTTGTCTGAACACGTAAAGTCGAAACTTTGTAGGTCGAAATGCGCCGAACCGGCTTACATCTCTTTGAGGGTGGTGGAATCCTGGAACAAGCATATCAATATTTGTTATCAATTCCTCCGACAAGCATTGAAGCAGAACGAGCTTTTTCAGCGGCCGGTTATATAGGTAATAAAAGAAGAAGTCAGCTAGGAGATGATACATTAGATGTTTTTTTCAACACCTGCATGAAAATGTGTGCTTTTTTACGCCTGCTGAGCGGGAGCAAAATGACCAATTTCAGACGTATTCGCGTAAAATCTTTCTCCGAAGGGAAAAATACTTTA
Source organism: Andrena bucephala (assembly GCA_947577245.1). NCBI lineage: Eukaryota > Metazoa > Arthropoda > Insecta > Hymenoptera > Andrenidae > Andrena > Andrena bucephala. The sequence continues at coordinate 28,374,595 of OX387715.1, read as the reverse complement.
CGCGCATGCGTATTCGCAATTTCTTACTTTCCTCCCACGGAAACTGGACTTTGACGTTACCCTGTGGTATGAAGATGCAGTTGTTCGACTAATCGTTATCGATTTGTCGGAATATAAATACATGTATTGATTAATTTCGTCAGAATAAAAAAGCAATCGAACATGCATATTTTTTGCGAATCGCTCAGCAGGCTATCAAAAACACACGTTTCATGCAGGTGTTGAAAAAAACATTATACGTGATAAGGGAGAGACGCGATTTCGGCTCGCGTGAATTTCTGCCCTCGCTGCGCTCGGGCAGCAAACTTCGCGCTCGTCGAAATCGCTTACTTCTCTCCCTTATCACGTAATGTACTATTGCTATTTCTTCGTGTACATTTCCAAAACGCTTCATAATGGTTTACTAATATTACCTATACTTATTCAGACTGTTTTTTTATTCTCAAAAATGATTTTAATTTATGTTTGTTTACTTTAAATAAAGATTTAGCATTTTAACATATAGTAAATCATTTTAATTTAATTAGTGAATTTTTCTATTATCCAATCCCGGGATTAGTCCCGGGATCCCGGGATAGACTTTAAAAAATCCCGCAATCCCGGGATAGTAAATAATGACCGGGATTGAATTCCCTAGGCGTGACGCTTCGTTGCTGCTCGGTGGCGGCGGCCGGTTCATGTCCCCGGCGATTGATCTCTCAGGAAACGCGACATTCATCGTTATCGATCGCGGGAGACGTCCGAAGGGCACGGAACGCTCGATTCTGCACACGTCCCGAGCGAAAAGTCACCAGCATCCCGTATTGTAATCGACAAGCTGTTACTGCGTGACATTTTACGCACATCACTGCATCATTTATTGAAGAGAACAGCGGGTGTTTCAATGCTCTCGGAAAGGGACTGAAGCGATGGCCTGTAAGGTGTTAAATTCTTTTGTTCATTGTTAGATACAAACGATATATTCAAAAAATACGGAGAAGAGAATGATTCGTCGCGCGATGGCGAGGTGGGAGGGCGGAGTGAACTAGTTTCGGGGTCAGTACGCCGATGGATGGTTTCGGGGCGCCGTCACCGAGCAGTGTATGCGATCAAGAAGTTTGGGTACCGTTCGTCCACGGTATCCGCCATTCCATTTGATTCCAAGGTGTCGTACCGATATGTTACACAGATTTGAATGTAAGTAAACGGCGGTCGCGAATCGGCCACCCGTCAAGCGACCTACCAGATAGTCTCTTTTGTAAATGAGAATAAGCGAATGAAATAAATATATGTACGTCATCGCGTGAGTGAAAGGAAATGTAGATGATTCCTGCGTGGCAACGCGTGCTTCCAAAGAATTCTGGCCAAGGAAATGATACGGTTGATCATTCATCTAGTATGCAGCAATTTCTTTTGCACAATGTAGAATATTTGCATGCCTATGCTTAAAAGTTACATTGCAAAGTACTCGAGGACTAAGATTCAAGAGGACGTTGAATCAGGGGCGTCCGCGGGGGGGGGGGGGCTAAAAGGGGCAGTTGCCCCTCTCTGGCTTTTGAGAAAAAATTGTTTATTTTTCAAACCTGATCTTTATTAAGTTTATACTAAAAAAGGGAATATTTGTAAATTTCGGTTTGAAATTTTTAATTAAATTGGCAGCATAAAATGGGTTAAAAAAGGCAATTTTTCGTTATCATCATCCCAAACTTGCCTCCCCCCTGGGAAAGAGTCTGCGGACGCCCCTGTGTTGAATCGACATGGCGGCTATTGTAGTTGCAGCTTAACCAACCTCGCTGGTAATCTTCCGAACATTCAGGTAAAGTACTCCTTGGGCTGTCGTGGTGAGTCCCTTTGGATTCAGCACCATCGGGATAGGTGTCTGTTTGCAGGGTGTAACCTCGTATTTCCTCAGTACTTGCATCACTCCTAGCTTCGATTGCATTAGTCCTAATCGCATACCTGCAATGAAATTCCTCATGAGGTGGATATACTTATGCTCTCGTTCCAGAAAACGCGAAATCGGTACGGATGTTCGGAGGTGTGTTGTTTTGATTTCACTTTTTGGGGTCGTTTTTGGAAATGACAGCAGGTAAGTTCTATTTTGCAATACTGGTCGAAATAATTGGAGGATGCTGTACTTATACGGCTAGTTAATATTTTTCAAGCTGCTCGTGTTATGATTTAAATACGTGGCAGAAATATTGTGGCGGTAAATGTACAGTGATACATTGTTTATACTTTGGAATCCTATGTTTATTCAGCTTCCCGAGGTTCTCTAATTATTTTCAGCAGTGTAAATGAAAATGTATCTCCTGAAAATAATTAATTGAGGCTATCATAATTTCGTTTAATGTACCTACTTATTTTCAAGAATCACAAGTTGGATTCATTTCATTGGCTCGAGGACGTCATTATGTGATGAAAATATTTCCAGCACGATTGATACAAATCTATACGCACCGTCGAAACTATTCAGCGCAAAGTCCATCTTTCACTAAAGGCCTAAAGCAAGGGAGTATCGGTTCATCATATCAATGATAATCGCTTGCAAGTCACTTCTAATCAATTTTGTTACGATAGTTAGTTAAATATCGCTTCACGCGATAAGAATTTTCCATGTTCCTGCCATCTCAAAGTACGAGGCAACACGATAAGAAGAAATTTGCAATGTTGCATTTAGTATATATTTAACGTTTTAATTTCTGCAAGTAACGACACGACAAAAAATCAAATCCACCATTTTGTTATTCCTGCATCAAACGGACAGTCTCTGCACGAACAGCTTTTTTCTGTCTCTGGTAGCCAGAGATGGTCAAAAAATTATTTCAAATAAAAAATTGAATACGACTAAAAGACGAAAATTTTATTCGAGACTCATGAATAAGACTAACCTGAGTCAATCTTTAATCGAAGCGCTCATGATTGAAACGATGGGGATTCAATCGCCGGCCATGATTGAATTACTTCCATCATGGGGATTCAATCGTCGGTCCTGATTGATTTACCTTCAATCATGGGGATTCAATCATGATTGAATGAACAGTGTTCTCGTATTCAATCGTATTTTAGTCGATTGAAACTCGACTAACTTTGGCGAGCCTCGAGACTCGCGAGAGCCTTTGATCGATGCCGCGCGAGGCCCGAGCCGAGCGACATTGTATTGTTCGTAACTTTGCGGCTTCCATACAAACACTTTGTATAGAAACACAGTAATGACATGCATAAAAAGTTTAAAGAACCCCTTACATCTACTGAAACATGGATAGGTGTTCCACGAAAACATTTCAAAACCAGATAACAATCGTAGATCGTCAAATAAAAATCATATTCGCGTCATATCGTTAACGTGCCACGTACACTGTCACTTGTCACTTACTAAATACAAGTTTAATTAAAACAATCCGTAACGATTTCTTCGGGAGATCTTCATTCTCGTCTATGGACCGTACGCACTTTGGTTAATGCCCACGAATCAAGCGTTAAAGGGGCAAACTTAATTTGAAAGCGGGCGAATGAGAAGAAATGAAAGCTGATGGTAATTACGAGAGTAGGAAAAATAATAAGATTTGTTTACTGACCGATGCAAAGGCGCGGTCCATTGCCGAAGGGGAAGTAGACGTAGTTCGGTCTCTTCTGCTTGTTCTCCTCGCTGAACCTTTCAGGGTCAAATTTCTGTGGCTCCGGGAAGTATTCCGGGTCGTAATGCAATCCCATCATGGGAATGAAGACCGGGGTGCCTTTCTTCAACACCAAATCGCTATTCGGCAGTTTGTAGTCGGCGTTCGACCTGCGATCCAGAAATCCCAGAGGCGGATACTTGCGGAGCGTCTCAGAAATCACCTTATCGAGGTATGGCAGAGTCGTAATCTGCGAAAAGGACTCATTCAACATTTTCTGGAGGTGGACCGAAAAAAGCTTTTCAAGAACGTTTTACCACTGAGTGTGCCAAGGGTTTGAAAAATATCCCTTCAAGTCGGTCACGCCTATCCGAGTTTTATAGAATACGTAGGAAACAGACTTCTGGCTTGATTTGTTTTTGAAAATAAACATTCAGGGAGTCTCGAACGATACTTTGGATACTTTTCGAAAATAACGACGTGGTAACACGCCGACGCCAATAGAAGTATAGTAGATTGGGATTATAATAACAGTGCTATTTTAATCCCACTCTAAAATATTCGTTCTTTTAAAACGTTCTTTTGAAGAGACGTTTTTCACTTTATCATACATAGAGTCCGAAACTTTTGCAAACTAACTTATTCGCTGGTAGAAGACTTGGAAAAAAAAGCAATGCAATGGAATTGAAAAGTCAGTGATTCCTTCAATTACGTAAACAATAACTTCTTCCATCTGTGCAAGGATAAATGATACCAATGTGTAATGTCAATTGAAAGATTGATATCCATAATTGCTTGGAATGGCAGATTTATGTTATCTTGCTAATTATGTAACAAATAAGTAGGTATCATATTTGTCCAGCGGTAATTGTATATCACCTACTTAGACGAAAATCTCCAGGATAAAATTACTTACATACGTCACATCGAGATTATCTTAATAGATATTTCTAATTGTCCTCGAATTTTACAAGCAAGTAGAAACGTCCAAAGTGTGGTCAGACATAGGTCAATAACACTGTGGACGCATCTAATGTTTTCATAGCATTACCATACTATCGTTTCGATGAACATGATGTTGGAAATTAGTTATTGAATAATGTATTGCATGTTTACTGCGATAATTGAACGAGGTCGTGTAAAGCTCTCATGAAATATTACGTGCAACGACGAATTATGAGTATCACGTGTTGTAGTCCCGTGTCATGCCTTTCCTTCCTATCCTAGTCTATGTTGCGTCGTGATTACGGTTTGTCGGTTTTTAAAAACCGGGATTCAAAACCTTTTTTTTTATAAAATTGTAAAATTCGAAAACCGGTTTTTAAATTTTAAAAATCTGGTTTTATATACTAGAATTAATATGTAAAAATAAATGAATTGTTTAATTAGAAAAGTTAACATTTTGACTTGTAATCGTTTCGAATACAAGGAAATTGTAGTAGGTAACAGTTTACTGTAAAACTAATCTTCATGAGTTCATATTTTCGGAAGAAAAATACTAAATCAAATAAAAATTTATAATTTATATTTTGTACGGATTTTAGTTATTTTTTCATTTGGTTTTGTATGCAGTGTATTTTATTGCGTTATATGTTTTTAGATTCATAAATATTAAATGAACTAAAAAATTGTACGGATTTGTACGGATTTTAGTTATTTTAATTTTTTTTATGTATTTGGTTTTGTAGAGATAGAGTACATTTTATTTTAATATATTTTTGTAATTCCATAAATGTTGAAAAAATGGAAAATTTTCAAAATAAGTACAGATATTTATTTTCTATTTTAATTATATTTTTTTGTGAAAATTCGAAAACCGGTTTTTTCAAATGTCGGTTTTTGTATAAACCCTAGTCGTGATCAATTTTTATCGGGTTTGCTTCAACTGCCTGTTGGCTACTATTGTTCTCTTAATTTCGTTTTATTTGTAGTAATTTTAGTTAATTCTTAGTTTTATGTTCTTAAGATTAGGCTTATTGACAGTACCTACTGCTGCCTCGCCTTTACTCTAATTTTACTATCTCTATATGTATTATATCTTCCATTAAAGGAGTAATAAAGTCGCGAATATTAATAAAAATAGTCTATTTCATCGTCATTAATTTCAACGCGTAAATTGCTTACCATTTGGTACGTTATTTTACCGCCGGATTCCTCCAACGCGTCGAGTATCTCCTTCCTGAGGGTCCTCTGTATCTCCTGGTTCAGCGCGAGCTCGTACAGCGTGAAATACATGGTGATCGAGGAGGTCTCGAAACCACCAGTGAAAAACGATGCTGCTTGTGCCACTAAATCGTCACCATCGAATTCTGAAATGATCAAATGCAACACCATAGATTGTATTTTTCCATTCCTCCTCCACCACTTTTTCGTTCTCCCTTGTACTAAGCATACCTATCATAATAGATAAACTTAGAAAATCCATAGAAAATACTGTTTAAATCGAAAATTAATATAATATCAAATGGGCAACTCACTGAATCCGCCCATATCGTTTTCGGGGCCGTGCTTTTGCCTCAGATCCATCAGAAGATCGATGAGATCGGTCCTCTTCTCTCCCGACTTCTCCCGCGCATTGACCACATCCCAGAATACATTGCGTAGGTATTGGCCGAACTCTTTGGTGAACAATGTCGGGTGTGTATATTTGACTATATCCGGTATGAAAAATACGGAGACAACTTCGAAGCCGCGCAGCATGTTGTAGTCGAAGATCTTCCTCCCTCGCTGGCGGATCTCGGAGTTCGGGTCGTTCAAGGAATTCACCTTTATCCCGAAAGCAGTGCTGCCGATCAAGTCGGTGGTGAAGTTCGCGCAGAGGTCCTTCATCTCCACCTCCGTTCCGGCGCCTGAAACCAACGCTCGTCCCATGTAGTCGGTTTATATTCTGGAGCGAGTGTCCCGTGCGACGAGTAATCATTACCGTTCAAATTCAGGGTGCCGAGATGCTTCTCCAAGTCGTCGGCTACCATCAACATCAGCTCGTGCATCCTCTTCAGTTTTCCAGACGTGAAGAATGGCGTCAGCTTCGCCCTGAGGACCTTCCATCCTGGGTTCTTCATGAGGAAGATGTTCGCGTATTCCATACGATCGTTCACGTCCACGGAAGCGTATTTGTCATTGAACACGTGGAAGTCCTTCACCAGGATCAGCTTTATGAGCTCAGGATCGCGCACCACGAAGACAGGCTTGTCAAAAATGTAAATTCCAATGTAGGGCAGCCCCTTGCCCTTGTTGTACATCTCCTTGACGAACTCCGGTGGCGATTTCTTCTGCATGACACACTCCCCGAAATTACCCAGGAACGGTGTTGGAGGGAACTCCGTGATCCCCTGTTTCTCCCAGTATTTGAATTTCCGTGTCATGTACATGTAGGCGGCCGCTATGAGGGACAGGACGACTATGATTCCGTCCACGCCCCAGTAAGGAGTCAACAACGCCATTTTGAATGGACTGGAAGAATTAAGGCGTTTATTGCAGAGCTTTTCGGGTTCTGTCAGCACCAGATTTTAAGAATTATGGAAACAGTAACGAGGCAGAGTCACGACACTGCACAGTGGTCCGAGTATGCTACATGCTACCTGGACAAAATTATTTTTTCGCGGTATTGGGTTTATACGGGGTTCAAATTGTTAGAAAACAAACCTGATTCATATCACAGTTTATTATGACACTAAAAATCTCTCCTGCCGAGCGTCGCACTCGAAAACAATTCACAAAACATAGTTTCGCAAATTTTTGCAGATCGATCATTTGATTAAAAAAAACTAGAAAGTCTCTACTTTCCGTACATTCAACCCTTGTCGCGTGGAACGACGCGAAACATATAGTGAAAACACTATTTTAATAGCGATGCAGAGAAAACTGATTCCAAAAACCAGGTTTTAAAATTTAAAACTCAGAAATTACAGGAATACACATAATATTATAACTGATAATTATAGTTAAAGTACAATAGTGTCGTTTTGTACTTTTTCCTGTATTGAATCAGTCATATTTTTATTTTATTAATATTTTTAGTGAAATAGTAAATTGCAATACGAATCAGGTTTGTTTTCTAACAATTTGAACCCCACATAAACCCATACCCGCCGAAAAAATAATTTTGTCCAGCTAGCATGTAGTATACTCGAACCACTGTGCACTGGTGCGAATGGTACTGATTGGAGACAGGCGATATTTCTGTGCTAGGTATATTAGAAGAAAAGGGTGACTTGTGTGGAATGTGTGGAGTATTCCACATTTGAGATTTTGCTGTGTGGAATTCCAGATTCCGAAATTTGGAAGGCAATTTACCATTTTCTATTTTTTGTTTGCGTACTACTGCTTTTTAGGCAGTTGAAATTTGATCTTTTAATTTGTGCCCCCCACCCGAGACTTTTACTCGGGAAAATTTCTCTCCACCGAGCCTGAAAGGTAGGTACGCTAACACAAAAAAGCATGAAAAAGAAGGAATGTCACGTTACTATGTTTAAAAATAAGGTACAATAGATTCTTGTAAAAGTTTTGTTGAGCGGCGGGAGAGCAGAGGAAATAAAAATTTGCATTTGTAGGAACTGGTACAAGGTTCAAACTGATCAAATGAAAAGAATAGAAAGAAAAATATAATTTCATTCAACTCAGGTAGAATTCTACGACTTTTTTACTACGTCAACCAAGCGTTACGACTTTTATAACCAAACAATAAGAATAATGTAAGATTGTAGTGCGTTTATTTCCATGATCTCAAATAGGAAGATAATGATTGTATTATACCGGGTATTTTGTACGCAAACAAGAAGATGAATTTATGAGCTATGATATGTATACATATATGCACTTCGTAATAAGATCCACGTCTTAGTAGGAAAGAAATAGTTGATTGAATTCAGTGGCACAGAATGCACAACATCCACATTTCAACGTACAGAACACCACTTGTTACGAACACGACGCATGGACAATGGCGACGGTGATAATGACGATTATCGAAACGCCGAGACTTTTATGTATGTGCTGTAAAATAGAAATATCATGTCCTACTCCACAATAGTAGATAATAAATAACTTGTTCACCACCCCAATACCTACTGGACTATACAAACTTTTCGCGTCGATACAGGCTGGTTCAGACACGTCCAGTAATTTAGTCGAGTAGCGAGCAATTTAGTAATTTACCGTGTGCGGACACTAAAATTTAGTCAAATAGTTGAATAAACCGTAAATATGCAATGTATGTGGATGAAATGTGCAGTGAATATGAATTTTCGCAGGAATCAGGAAATTCGTGCAATTTTGTTTAATGAATATATTTGTAATGTGCATTGCAGAAACTGTTATAGTATTATAGAAACTGTTATACACAGCATGTTCTTTCAAGTTTTCTAAATTGTCAAGTGAGAAGTCTCTAAAATTTTCTAATTTGTCAAGTGATTCACTAGTTCTTCAAAGTGGGCTTTTATATTCCGTTTTTCAGAACTTCTTGTGCCGATGAAATTGAAATAGCGTTGCCGTACTGAAAGGACTGAATAATTTCGTTACTTACTTCAAAATTGTATGAAATTGAATTGCTAATTTTTAAGCAAATTTTGGATATGATAGAATTATGTGAAATATGTAAAATGGGGTTTATCTTCTTTACCATTTTAAAACGTTATGAGTGATATTTCAACACCCGCTCTCACTTCTTGGTGTATTCAAACGATAATTCTGCAATATGTGAAAAAATCTAAATGGATGTAGCTTCGTCTGATTACAAGCAAATATTTTTCAATTAAATTCTTTCCCTCTCGATCTATACCTATGCTATTCCGTACATAAGATAACGAATTTGCATATTAATGAAAATATAGAGAGTTGCGCACATAGGATGACATGCATTTTACTGACAAACAGATTGAGCTAGAAAACGTCATAAATTTACTACTATGATAACGTACGAACTCGGAGCAGCTGTTTCACTGATTTCGCTAAAGTTAACATAAATCCAAATCACTCGATTGATTCTTCAGATGAACACTTTAAAATTTTAAACGGCGTCGCCGCGTTTTCGAGACGAGTGATTCGCAAACCTCCGCATAGTTTTACCGACGGTTCACGTTTTTATTTTCTGAAAAGCATCAAAAGTATCGTTCAAAAGTCCCCAAATGCTTCGGGGAGAAAAGAGAAAACTGATTTCAAAAACCAGGTTTTAAACTTAAAAACTCAGAAATTACAGGAATAGACATAATGTTATAACTGATAATTATAGTTAAAGTACAATAGTGTCGTTTTGTTCTTTTTCCTTTATTGAATTAGTCATATTTTCATTTTATTGATATTTTTAGTGAAATAATAAACTGTAATACGAATCAGGTTTGTTTTCTAACAATTTGAACCCCATATAAACCCAAACCCGCGAAAAAATAATTTTGTCCAGCTAGCATGTAGTATACTCGAACCACTGTGCGACGGGTCAAAAAGTAAGAGCTCTAATTATTCACGATTCAGTAAATTTGGAGCCCTCAGGGCTTGATGTTTGTAATCCCAAGTACAAGAGATTTGCATTTGCATTTGCATCTCTAAACTCTGGGAATCCCTCCTGGGCGACTGCAGGTTTTTGAAATTCGGTGAATGGAATTCTGAAACCACAGACCCCGGATCTCTTCAAGTACCAAAGGTTTCAGGATTCTCAGGTGAATGTTGAAGAAGATTCAGAAGTTTCAGATGTTTCTAAAGATCTTGAAGGTTGCAGGATCTCCAGGTGGATCTCGAGGATCTGGGTAAGTTCTAACACATCCAAGAACTCTAGTTCAGGTCGGGTGTATGAGATCCTAAGTGATCGAGTTCTACGAGTCCATCTTTTTTGCCTCAGCTTCTACGAAACCAGACTCATCTACGCTGGTTCTGAAACGTCCTCCCTGGAGACGTCGAACTATCATGTCAACCGCGAGTTTTTCTCTAATTTATCGAAATACGACAGGCTCGCGTGCATAGCGCGGCAATTACGCGATTTTCCCCTGATCGCCGGTCCTATCTCAGCGGCCATCACGGAAACCCCCCTCGAGAGGCAGGAGGATCGGCGGCAATTTCAATCCACCGTGAAGTTACTTTGTACGGCTGCGAGTCACGTCAGGCCACGGAATTCGCTACCGTGTTGCTCACGCGAGTCAGAACTCCAACCCGAACTTCCAATCCCTGCCTTTCCTCCCCCCTTGCACATCTCGTTCCTCGAGGACGCCCGCAGGCACAAATCCATCCCCCGACAAAGTAGCTCGCTAACCATACAGTGGTGGTCAGAAGAAAGCACGAAACCTTTTGTTCCTTCACATGTACCTAAACAACTGATACTGAACTTGCCAGGTTGCTATTAGTAGTCCATCCTTGGGAACCTGCTAACTCTATGCAAGGCAAACGAGGCATACAACCTTCCTTCTTCTCTTCAACATTCTTCACGTCTTCAACATTCTTTTGACTTCCACTGCACATCTTGGTCCGTTTTCTCTCAGCCCTGTCCTCTCTTCGACTGTTCATGGTTGCCCCTTTTCCATCTGTCCGTTTCCTTCGCCCCATCCATTTAAGTAGATTCCTTTAATCAGGGATCGCGGCACTGACACGCGAGCCGCTCGCAAACCCTTCAGGCTCCGCAACTCTGCGGGATAATAAGCGAGAGAAGTATAGACTGTACTTAGAATCGTACACGAGGACGTGCGGGCATTTGGATTGTAAAAAGTTCTGCTCGTACACCCATTAGAAGGATCGTTAAAGTAATTGCCCGTGGGTCGTTATTGGGTGATAATTCCTATGCGCGATCATTATCCCTCGCGGATCGAGATCGATCTACAAGGTGTCGGTAAAATCGCGGACAGGATCTCGCCTGTGTCGACGCCCTGGCGACGTTTCCGCTACTCTTTTGTGAAGCTTCTTGGGGAAATTGGCATGCAGTCGGTATAGGGGAGGAAAGGGAGGATCTATACGAAAGTAGACGTCGGTAAGTGGAGTAGCTTGCGGTTGGTAAGACTTCATAGATCTATTCCCCGGGATTCCTGAGGTCGCGTGGTTCTTTTAATTCCCCACAGGTGGCAGAAAGGTGTGATTCAAATCCCTGTCGGGCGGATTTGGCGTTTTTATTCGAATCCATAACTCCTTGGGACATTTTCGGGAAACGCGCGCACACCTTAGTAATTGAATGACTTTTGTATATTCTGTACACATTTTATAATTATATTCTAGTAGCATGAGAAATGTAACAAGATGTAACAGTACATCTTTCAATTTTAATACAAAGCAACGTACACAATATTCCTATTTCAAAAATATAAACATATTTACATAAATTATTTATAGTATAATAAGTTCATTATAGAATCCCTATCTATTTTATAATAAATTATTTAATATATAATAGATAATAAGATAATCTATTATAATATAAATAATTTAAATATATATATATATGTATATATAAAATGTAAATAATATATATATATAAAATGTAAATAATATATATATATTATTTACATTTATATATATATATATATAAATAATTTATATACCTATAAATATCTATATATTAAATACATAGATATATATACATATATAAATTATTTATATACTTATATATATTTATTGATCCTATCCCCCCAAAGCACCCTTCTACTTCCGACTAAAGGTAGATTCACACTATGCATCTAGCCAGCAGGCTGCCGTCCGTCGAAACATTTTTCAATAGATTTTACATGGTCGGAACAATGTGAATGTCACCAAGTAAAACCCATTGAAGAATGTTTCGAAGGGATAAACGAATAGTGTGAATCTAAAATCTACCTTAACTCTCTTAAGTACCCTTTCACCCACTAAAAACCAAAAAACCTCCTCAATTAACCCCCGTAAAACCTCCACTCTCCCCCAAAACCGAGCCTAAAATGTCCGAAAAGCGATCAATACCTCAGTTGTATAGAAAGTGTCGCCCCAAAAAATCATTTCCCTTTCACCTACCATCGACAAAATCGTTTCTCCGATTGGGCTACTCCTCCCCCCCCCCTCCCCCCTCCCCCCCCCCGCCCTCCTCCCGCCAGCGGCGGGCTGGCAGGGGCGGATTACACGGTATCGCGTCGGTCGTCTCATGAATTAGGCAACGGACAAGTTAATGAAAGTTTTCCCGGGCCATTACGCCTAATAATAGAGCAGCCCCGACCGGCGCTGCTCGGCGGTCGCCCGAGCGGAGAAATCGAGCCCCGCGCGCTTTATCCGCAGGACGCGTTCTACGATGGACGGTAGACGGGGCCAGATGAAATTGGTTAACTTAAATAACTCGCGGGGTCGATTATAATTTTCGACGGTGGCTGGTGTTCTCGGCCAAATACTTTACGACCGCAGCCAGCATACGGAATAAGGTGATACGCGTAAATTATAGTTATTTCGCGTCTGGGCCTATAAGGCGCGCGCGTAATAGGCGCGACCGATGCGTATAATTATTATGGTAAACTTTACCGCTGGCGATCGGCACCCCTTTTCCTCCTTTGGCAATCCCGAGCGGGTCGCGCATCGTTCGTCGTTAAGGAAACACTTGTATCGCGGGATTTGCATCATTTTCGTGTAAACAACTGTCCGTTCGATTGGGGAACGCGCGCTATTCACTTTCCTCCCGCTGGCGCGCAAAAGCCAAGGAGATAATCGTTTCGCGAGTTTGCTGCGGGTGAAGTTGTTACGTTCAGCGAATGTCGAGGAGCTGGGAACGGTTGGTTTGCAAGCGTTTGTATACCGTTACAGGAGTCATAGGGTTGCGGAATAAAAGAAATCGATCTTTCTTGTAGACGGAAATTTCTCTGCTTTTAATTCTAATGGTCCTTTGAGGGCTGTCGATTATTCTACGCTTTCGATATTTATGGTTACCTGTGGCTTACGGAGTCTTTTATATTTTCAGATCACGCAATAATTGTATAAAGAGGAAGTGTTCGAGGAAGGTAGGAACAAAGTTCAGATCTGCTTGTAGAATTCATAAAATATATGTTAACAACTGCGTTTCTTGGACAAAAGGTCGTGGTTCAAAGCTCGTCTTTTTTTTTTCTTTTTTAGCGTGGCAGAAGCTATCCAATTGTCCCTCTTGCGCCATCAGCGATACTACTTCTTCGTTTCACTTAGCATAATGACATTTGGCATTAGAGATACATATATTTAGTGCTGATAGCATCTTATTGTCGCTTTGTATTTAAGCTCTCTTGTGTCTATTGTTGTTTCAAAGTATCAGTGTTGAAGGCTCATTGGTAAACCTGTCATTTCATTGCATAGACCCTTGAAAGGGTTAAAAATTACATAACTAAAAATTTCTTAATATTCAAAAAATTCGAACATACTATATACAGTAGGCACTGGAAATATTTAGTGCACCAATTTCTATAGGAACATGATGATAAAATGATTCGTATGCAACTTATTTTGGCCAAGATAGTTAGCCACACATGTTTGCACCAAATAAATTTTCCAATAATTATGAAATGAAATTTTTGTTCCTAGCGATGCTGGTGTTATATCGAATGACCTAAGCAGTCACTGTGATTGATGCAGAGTGACATGAAATGTCATTAAATATCACCAAGTGCCAAGTCATGCATTTCTCACACAAAGACCACTTATGTTTATCTTTTTATACTTTTGAACAGTACACACTCTGAACTCTGTCGTTAGCATCGGCGAGCTTGGGATGAACGGTCACTCGCCTTTATCTTTTCGCGAACACTGTCACTGTGTAAAAACCGTATCATCTACAATACAATGCCACACTAAGTACCTTGGTATTTTTAAACAATTTTATTCAGCTTCGATCCTCTGTTTGTATGGTTCAAATCTGGCAACTCAAATTTAACCCACTTCCAACTATCCAATTGTCTTGAAACTTTGCAGGCGTGCGTAGTTTGGATGACAATACAATATTTAAAAAAAAAAATTAACCCCGAGCGGGTGCGAAAATTACCCAGTTGTCAATAAGTATAACCCATAACCACAAATCCAAACGACTTGAAATCGGTCACCCGCGTTCTTTACGAAAACGACAAACAGCCGCTGCGTTCGGGTCGCTAGTCGCATCGCAGATTTTTAAAGAAGTCTGAGCTGCGAAATGTAAATCCATAAACACTAAAAACCAGAAAATAAAAACTACATAAAAAAAAAATTTGTATGTTAAACGATTTTATTAAAAATGAACTAAAAACTAAAAAATAATTCTTTTCTTGTACTGCAATTTCGATGGTGCTTTTTCACATTAAATAAAATCGTGGAGCAGAATTTTTCATAACAGAATATGAATCAATTTAATACAGCATCAAGCATCGAAATGAATTTGTTGCGAGATACCCTGCTCCATGATTTTATTTAAAGTGAAAAAACACCATCGAAATTGCAGTACAAGAAAATAATTATTTTTTTGTTTTTAGTCCATTTTAATAAATTCATTTTTCCTTTTTCCTTTTAATAGCACATTATTTTCCGTTTATAAGCAATCCTCACTTTTATACTTACTATTGTAAACTAAAGGGCAATATATTGTAATAATAATAATAATTTATTTCTAATAATAATAATTGATAACGTATTTATTCGAGTGACGCAATAAATATTTCCAGTATGTTCACGTGCACCGGAAATAATAAAAATTTTAACAGCAAACACTTCTCGTCGCGTATCTGGGCTCTAGAATCGTGGCGGAACCGTTCGGAATGGTCCTGTTCACCGTGGACACGCGCATACATACGCGATCTCTGTTAAATTTGTATCGAGGCTGTTGCGCTTACACAGCCGGGTGGATTAGCGGGACGGTATGCGTTATGCGCGATGTTTAATGCATGGCGTTTCGCCGTGTGCGTCGGGGGCGTAGAAAATTGAATCGGAATTCGGATCGATACGCGACAGGGGCTCGGGAAGTTCACTTATCTGGTATCTGGACCCGACGACGCTGGGACCCGTCGCGTCGAATAGAAACGACCGATTCGTTTTAATCGATCGGATCCGGCCCGTCCATGGCTTGCGCAAGAAAAAACAAAATATACAATCGGCGAGCCGACGGAGAATCCCCATTCGCGTCTTGACTTTTTTCCAAGCGTGCGTGTGAACTTTCTACCAGCGATACGATATCTGGACGACCGTCCTCTGTTGCGGAAAAGAGAAAGAACGGGAAACAATCGATTAATCGCAGTGGACTTTCCAGTATTTTTGCAGTAACTTGGGTCTACGCTCGATGCAGTATATTGCAGTGTTTGTTTTTTTCTTCAGATAAGTGTGGTGTCCCGCGGTTGTTCAGTCATTGGGAAGTACGATAAAACATTGTCTATCACTTCTCTGATTACCTCTAATGTATTTGACTGATGAAAACTTTCCTGTTCTAGTTTCTCGAGGTCAGTTCGTAATCAGTTCGTAGTTATTTTAAAACGCTGTAATGGCAGTAAAAAGCTGTACTTTTCTTTTTTTGTAAAGTATTGTAATTCATTGCCCCGAAATGAAGTGCTTATTATCGTTTCATCCTTTTTGTATTTAACGCCGGGTGTTTTAATGCTGTCTCTGTTTTTGAGTATTCAGAGGAGATTTCCCACTGTAACCAAATTAAACTTTTCGAGTTAAAATTTTGTATCTTCTTATAGAGGAATTCTTCCGACTTAAAAAGACATTTTTTGTATTGAATTACATTTTAACTAGACTCATCCTCAAAAAAAGGAAGTCACAGTTTCTGGGGAGGAAAGTCTGTGATGCAGCAGTCAGAGACGCGTAGTTTCCACGACTACTAGATTTTCCTGCACGCGAACGAGACCTAGACCGTTTCGCAGGAAACGGCGCCGGGAAAGACGAAACCGGATGCGGTGAGCTGCGAACGCGGAATCCACTCGAAATTGCCGCTGGCTGGATCGTCTGCGCGCCAGACGAATGGAATTTCCGTTTGAGAGTTCGGCTTTGCTCGTTTTGCCCGGGAAAGAAACGCGAAGGTCCATCCAGATTCACTCGCTCTGCTAAAAGACTTTCCTAAATTGCACCTAACTGAGTGTGTGAAGTCAAGAGTGGCTAGAAAGCTGCAATACTACTTTACAATTGTCATCATCCTCGTAAGTATGAAAATTTAGAAACTTACAAAAGTGTTTCATGGTTTATTTCTAATGTTCGGTATTAATATATATTTTTGTTATTTCATATTTAGGTTTTTCTGATATGGTATACTTTCTTTCAGGTCGCCAGGTATTTACAGCGTGAAGGTATGAGGAGGCTGTAGAAAAAGAAATGGTAATTTACACGGTGCAGACGATTGTGGTGTTTTTAATCGCACTCAAGCAGAACTAAAAAATACTCATATATTCTACGCTTCATTCTTCATATAATACCGAAGAATTTTAACTAGACAGTTTTTTAAGGAAACTCGAAAGACAATATGCAGATGTTCTTGCATTCTTCCATATTTAAGAAACAACTTCGGAATGTCACAATTTTTATTTTGCGCTTTGAAGCGATTCGTAGGTATTCAGTAAACTGAAGACGATCCTGATAAGAACAATTTTACACTTCATACAGCCTTAAACACGACAAGAGACGTAAATATATTTTCATATATACCTAATCTAACCAAAAAAATCGGTCCCCACTAGGGTGGTCCTTATTTTTCAACTTTAAAATATATATTGTCTGACCCTCTTAAAATCTTCTATTTGACAAAAAAAAATATCTCCGTGTTTTTTATTTGTATATTTTGATATATAAAGGTCGCTCAAGGACTTTATATTTCGCATGTAGGGGAGACCGGGGCAAAATCGGGACGTTAAGAATAAAATCACATAACTTTCACATTATTAAGTAAAAAATAAATTGCAATTGGGATTCATTAGAATAAACTCTTTTTTAAATAATAGTACATATCCAATTTGTTTAATAGAAGGAAAAATAAAAAAAATAATGATTTAAAATATGATCCGTTTTTACGATTTTACACCGTGGCCTAGGTAAAACCGGATACCATACTAGATACTGGCCCTAGCACCTATAACAACGAAACTCATCCAATTCTCCAGTCCCCCAACCAGTTAGAACAAGCTGTAAAGGGAAAACAATTTTTTTTAAAAATTTATACCAAAATAGTAATATTTCATTGTCGTTGAGCGACCTTTAATCCTTAATATATTTTAATAAAATTTTATAGGAAATTCTTTTAAACTATTTGGAAGCTTCTGAGAGGGTCAGAAGAAATTTTTAAAAAATTTAATGTTTTACCATACATAAAAGGACCACCCTAGTCCCCACGATTCGTTACGTATTTTACACGCACTAAAAGCGTGTACGCGATTTCTCATTGCCCAACATCTACATAGCCTTGTCCTTCCCCCTTGGAACTCCTTCTATAGCTTCGTATCTATCCGAACTGTTGGGTCAGTGTGCAAAGTTCCCGGACCCATTTCCTGGGACCCTTTCGAAGGCAAGGGTCGCGCGCAGAGCGGCCAGTCGATTTACGACGGAAAATACAAGCGATAAAGTAGCGCGGTGACACAGTTGCAGAAATATGGTCGCCTAGAAATTATACGGAAAATGAGGCCTACCCCGTCGCGCCGTTTAAACTAAATGGCGTGTCTCTCTGCCATTTAAATAACATCCCCGGGTTTTTTTGGCTCCCTCCACCTCGTTCAGTACCAGGACCGTTATTATATGTAGAAATGACGAAAAGATAGCGAGGGTTAAGACAAGTGGTCGGTAATCGGAAGGGAACTGATGGGACAGGTGCTAAGCTTCTGTTTATTGCTTGCAAACTGTCGATTGAATAATTTTCATAAATATCTATGGGAGGATTAAATATACTTATATGCAAAGACTAAGCGAGCTTATATCTTCGATAATTTATATTTCATTTAAATCTTTTGGTCGTATATCCACACAGAATACTTGTTTTTCAACGTTTAATTTTTTACATATTTTGTAATATGCTTACCTAATACTTAATTAAAAAAAATAAAAACCGACCTCAAAAAAAATAATAATAAAAATGCACTGAAAAGTATAAAATAATTTTTTTCTTCATTTAATCTACGACTCATATATTTTTTAAGTCGGCGCCAGATTTACACAGTGCAAATGATGAGGCACCGACTTAAAAAATATGGGAATCGTAGATTAAATGAAGGAAAAAATTATTTTTTACTTTTCAGTGAATTTTTTTTTTTTTTTGAAGTCGGTATTTATTTTAAATTTTTTTTTTATTTTTACTTTTTTAGTTATTTAAGTTGTATATTACGAGATGTATTATCTATTCCGGGGACACGATTCCGAGCGATCGTTTTCGTTCCTTTCTTGCCGATGGCGGGAGCGAGATGGAACGAGAGCGAATCAGAGGGACTGAAAGCGAGCGAGAAACGGTACGAGAAAGACGACGCGTTGATATTTTGTGTCGCTCTGTTTTTCGAACACCGGATACTCCGTCCTTTGCCAGCCCGTGTAACTTGAAATCTACTTGACCGATTTTGATAATTCTTTCTCCATGATCTAAGTCGATCGAAGCCAAACTAAATGCAATAAGTTTCACCAAAATCGGTTCAGTAGTTACGGAGAAATTCGCGGACAAAGTTAATACGTGTGACATACATACAAACACCTCGAACTGAGAACCTCTTTCTTTTTGAAGTCGGTTAAAAAATGACAGATTTGTTAACTAACAGAAGCTTCTCCCCTCCAACAGTTTTCAAATTCTCTCATCTACCATCCGACACTTACTCCCTTACCAACACCACTGGCCATAATACAACTGAAACACAAAGTTAACCCCGGTAGCATCTCCGCAGCCATGGTCAGCAACCGTTGCCTTGCAAACCGAAACACCCATACCCACGTCAACGTATTTCGCCGCCAGTTATAAATAAATTCCCTGCAAATGTAACGTCTCTTTACCCACGACTCGTAACTACCTAGAAGAGAACGCCGTGATTCGCTGGCCGCGGTGAAAGTTGGTCCCATGCAAATCGCCAGCGTCACGTGAAAAGCTTCGCGCGGACTCTTCCCTTAGAAAGCCAGCCGGTGGGTACTTTCTCCCGTGGCGCTGGGGGGACGGGTCGCCCAAAGACGGTCAGTGAATTTATAACGCAAAATACGCGCAATAAAATCGAGGCCACCGTAGGAACACCAATCCTCGGGCGATAAAACACCCCTGTGCCAGCACACTTCCGAAGCAACCCCCTCGAGGCGCCGTCCTTTCGGCCATCGGCACGATTTAAATATTATCTTGTAAAGGGGATGGGTTTAATACATTTATAATTGTACACGGGAGTGTCAGGGCGGGCCAGGGTCATCGGTCGGACATCAGTGACCCTTCCGGGTGACCTACGAAAGGGTCATCGTCCACCGCGTCTTGTAACCTTCCTTTCCGCCTTTTTTTTTTTCTTCCTCTCCTTTCGGGGCCCCGAACACTTCACTCGGAAACTACCGAGTCGATCGAGCGAAATTTGGGGCACGGGCCTCACCGGTTTCTCGGCTTCCACCCTCCTCCTGAGACGGGCCCGAAGGGGATGGTTCGCGCATTGTTCTTCGGGGTGGTCATCGGGAAACGTGCCGCCTGTGTCAGCCACTGCTGTCTAGATGCTATCGGGGAACGTTCTGAATGACAGAACTCGATGACGACTATGTTTTTCCTTGTCGCATTTGAATAGAACAAAAGGGTAGAGTACTTAGAGACTTCACCCATTTAGGACGGTTTTCTAAATTTCTGTGGAGAAAAGAATGAACGTCTCATTGGTTCCCCTAAATCGTCCCCTTATCTCTACTCAATTGTCACACTCCTCTTTTTCTACAAGAACTCCATTTCCACCCCTAAATAACATTCCACATTTCAACTCCAAGTATCATACACCCCACATTCTGCCATAATGGTTTCA
This sequence comes from Andrena bucephala, assembly GCA_947577245.1. NCBI lineage: Eukaryota > Metazoa > Arthropoda > Insecta > Hymenoptera > Andrenidae > Andrena > Andrena bucephala. Next base: position 28,354,158 of record OX387715.1, on the reverse strand, counting down.
TATATAAAAATCAAGCACAAGATTTAATTACGAGGTACCTTCGCCCACATCCTTCAGCAAAAAAGCCTCGTTAAGCTTCGCTTCCGAACAGCCCATCGTCCCCGGCCCCAAAGGATGCGAACTGCAGGCTGCGCGGGGACCGCGGGAACATCATCCCCCGAGGTGCACCGGCAGTGTCTCGAATTTCACGGACGCCAGGCTGTTCGAACGAGCCTGCGGGAATGTTCGACGATGACGACGGTATTTTCACGCGAAAGAATCCAGCGGGATGCTTGAGTCTGGAGTCTAAATGCAGCGTCGAAACGCAGGTGTTTTCTTGCAATAAATTGTTTAGAACGGAGTTCCTCCAGCACTTTTGGAAGAAGGAAGAGAACCAGGAAAGAAGTGAAAGCATATATACGAGAAACATATATAGGCAATTCTTCAGATGCAGTAAGAAACAAGTTGATTGTGTTTGTTTGTTTGTTTGTACGCTTTCGACTCCTGATAGGAGGTTGCACGTTTAGGCCGGCGAGTGTCCCATGAGAAACGTCTGTACATATTCGTGCCACGACGAACTAGCCATTCTCTCCCTCGTCCCTGTTCCACCCGTTGGCCCGTTCGCGTGCACACGTTGGAAGCAGTCCAAGCGTTTTAATTTCGGAAGACGTTGCAATATAACGGTTCCTAGCGAAATTGAAACGCAACCCCTACGTCGGCCCTCGCCGCTGGCCAGCCGTTTCAGCCTTACCACGCCGAGGGCCCTTTCTAATTGTTTGGGAGGCCAACGCCATGCCTCTCGCGTATCGCATACATTACGCATGAATTTCGCCTCTGTCCGTTCCTCCTTCTGCGGGACATCGGCCGTGTCAGCCCCGAGATATTAGCATCCCCTCTGCCAGCACCCTTGGTTGCGGTCGCTCTCTCTCTCTCTCTCTCTCTCTCTCTCGCTCTCTCTCTCTCTGCGCCTCAGGGGAGTAGATCTTCCTGGCGATCGGTTCGATGACTCTTCGTAAGAATCGAGGAAACTTTCTCGTTCCGAGTAATAGATCGGTTTTGTTTGAAAATGGGAATGGAGGATCACTGTGTGGATACAAGGAGTGTTTACCGTGGGTCCTCAGTGTTGCAGGAATCTCAAAGAACGGAAGAGAAAATTGGTAACTGATAAATCAAACGAGGGATCTTTATCTCGTATCTTTCTTGAAAACAAGTGGAGTAGATAGTTTGAAAAGTAATTTGAAGCGTTAATATCATCCCTCAAATCTACCCACCCTAACTCGTAATGTCACCAGACAACATTCAGTTCTAATTAAAACAGTGCACAGCGTGGCATTGATCGATCGTGATGGAAACCAATCCAATCCCATCATCCAAAACGGAAAGTCTCTGCAAGGGACTGTTACTCCAGTGATTTTCAGCCGCGTGCCTCTCGATTCAGTTCCGCGGAAAGGAATAGCGATCCCGAGGGACTAAATCGGGAGATGCAGAGCCCGGACCGTCGCGATGCTGGCGGAGAGTAACTAGCAGAGGAGCGTAACGCGTTTTTAACGTGCATCCACGGTGGAACGGGGCCGCGTGTCGCCGTGTATCGCGCATGAATTTCGACGATGTCCGTTCTTCCGGCTACCTAGGCGAGCGCAACACGCGGCTTATATTATTAGTACCCCTGGCCGGGGCCATTACGCTCGTCCACCTTGGCCCCGCGCATTGTTCTTCTAATTTATGCCAAGGTGGGTCTAGCCGCCGCTCTTCCATCCCCCTCCCCCTCGCCCTTCGTCGCCCCGCTGCCCCCTTCCGTGCCCCAGCAGCGTTTCCATTTCTATTTCACTCGTACGGTGCACCTTGAATTATGGAGTCCGCGCCACTAAATCTTCGGGGCTAATTGAATTATTGCTCGGATCTAGGCGGCACGGAGTTCGGTCTTCGGAATGGCAGACAAAAAAGAAAAGAAGCGGCGGAGACACGAAGAAATCCTTACACGAATATACAGGGTGTCCTCTGACTCGCGATAAGGAAAGGGCGGTTTATTTATTTTTAACGAATTTATTACGTATCGGAATTAGAATACTGTAATTGTATATAGGAGTGGACGTCAGTCTTGTACTGCTATAAAATGGGTCCTACTTGGTAGCTTTTCTGGTTGGCCCACAGTATCCTCAAGTTGGGAATTACTTGACCATCAAAATGCCAATAATAAATGCTACTAGGGGGAGAATGTAAGGAGCCCACGAGACGAAGAAATAAAGAGTGAGGTTTGACGGAGTTTGTGGTTGTATGGGGAAATATAGTTTGGGGAGGTTTTTGGGGCTTAGGAAAATTGGCTGGGAATTGTATCGAATTAAGTTTTAGAAATTATTCTTATGAATGCTTGTATTTTTTTATTTCTAAATTGGCAATAATACTGTTACTGTTCACACTGTATTATTAATGTGTACGGTTGGCGATTATGTTCTTAATGAATATTGTCCTAAGTCAATAAATCTATGTTGCGTTTGGTGATTAAAGGTAAGGTAAATGGCCCAGTACTTAAACATGGCCTAATAATTAAAAATTGAGAAGAATTTTTATTAATAATAACAGTTTTACTAATTTGCAACGTTTAAACTATTCGAAATATAATTGCAAAATGTATTAGCTTTATATAGTAGATACAAGTATAAGGTTACATAACTGAATAGTTATATCATTTAGAAATATTATTGTACAGTAAAGCTTCAACAGTTTCAATCACGCTTCTTTTCTAATGGGCTCAAGCAAGCGAGAGAATATTTTTGTTAAGGTTGTAATTAATTATTATTTTATAATTTTTGAAATAGTGCAGTTGTTTTGGATTTATTATATATCGAAGAATTCAAAATAAATTGGATCTCTTAATAATTTTTTGTTTTTAATATTGAAATTGTTGCGTTTATCCACAAGTACACGATAACGTGACACGGACCAGTTATTAAACGCGTGTTTCATGGTTATTTAAACACTGGTACTGACGCCAGTATTCAGTCAAGTTTTAAAATTATTAACATTTATTGTACCAAAGGAAGTATTTTTTTGTATCCTATATATTTACGTTAATAATAACTAGACAAAAATATAATACTGTTTAAGAATTATTAGGATAATTAATCTTAAACTCGTCATAATATTAACGTAACCTAAAATTTTATAATATACTTTTAATCATTTTTTCATGCCGAAGATTTAACACAAATTTATTATAAATCAAATGTTTTTATTACCCCAAAATATTACCATATCGATTTATTTTACATTAACTGATAGAAATAGTTGAATTAAATATATATTCAATAACTGGGACATGCTATGAATTTCATTTAATTACTGGGCCATATGAACAGTTTCATATTTTAATTAATTTAAAACTTTTCCTTTAACAAATATAGATTCTTGTTACGTTATCTGAAAGTAGAAATTTTACACTTTCGAATAATTATATTTAGTTATAATTTTATACTATTTAAATATAACAGAAATTGCAATTATCTCAACTGCTTCCTTAACTGTTTCACCACTGGGCCATTTACCTTAGATACGCTATACTAGAAAACATTAATTTCTCTAGAATTTTGAGTTGCTAGCTTCAAATTCGTCACGTGTACCTAACGGGAGAAGCATGTTCATTTTATTTTCCATTACTGTAGGTAGCCAGGTCGAAGTAGAATAGTAAAGCCTGAGAATTTATATCGATAAAAGTGAGCTAGCAGTCGCGACAGACAATAGGCTATAATGTTAGCTTTGAAAGATGTTACAATATCCGTTTGATCAATGCACACACGAAAAGACATTAATCTACAGGTTACGGAAGCAACAAATATTCAAAATCTCCTTTCCCCAAGCACGAAGTTTCTCACAAAAAAGTTGCAGACTGCAACTTCGATTTATCGATTTATTTTTCATGCGTGGAATCATCAATTTTCCAGTTGTGTACCCAGTTACGAGACACCCCGCAGTTCTCCTCCTCGTACTTTTTCCGTCTGGTCACTAGCTGGAACTGACCTTGCTTTTCAATTAAATACGCGAAGTCTGATCGATTATATCTTATTTTACAACGTGTTGGAGGACCTCGAAGCGTGTGGTCCTGGTTTCTCGCAAACGTGATAAGCTCTATTCGTGAGACGCTCCTGTATGGAAAAAACTGGAGGAGGGGATATCGCCCCGATCGGTCTGGCGATCTTTTAAATGGAAATAAATTTCGCCTCGCTACGTTGAGTGCATATGCGAGGTTGTTACCCTTTCTCGAAAATTGTGAATGCAGGAGGACTGGTTCGGCGGGTTGACAGGTTTATAAAGTCAAGACGTTAAATGCTCCGACGAGCGTTTTTTGTTATCTCCGTATGCTGATTCCGAAGATAATTCTCAGCTTGCTCTTTTTCTCCTGCGCATCGGTTTTTAATCTACAATTCCGATGGAAATATGAAATATGCCTCATTTGCATACTGACGAAGTATGATCTCAGCGAGTTGGAGGTGGAATATTTATTAATTGAAAAAAAAAATGGAATATCTTCTCGTAGCTACAATGTTAGCAAAATATTGCTTGTATAATGATCTCCAATTTCAATGCGTCACTTATTCAAGAAACAAATTAAGATTATTTTAATTTTAAGTGACCAGTACGATCCCAGTCGATTAAACGAATATATTAAACCGTACTTAACCAGTTGCTCACAAGCTGGATTAATTTCGAGTCGTTGTGCAACAGCAGCCATATTCATCTGCAGCTCGTCGTAAAGCTGCCGATCGCCGAGAAACAATCGCCCCCCAAGAACAAATATCTCGGTATATCAGCCTGCACAGTGTCCACATCCCACCGTCGTAATCGATTCAATCTAATGCAATAATTCCTGGAAATTACACGGCAGAACTCGCCGCGAGAAGAAAGATAGAATTTAGGGTGGGGGGGCGGGGGGGGCACGGTTTACGAGCGTCGCGAGCGGAGGAGACGGGCCCCCATTCTGAATTCTATCTAATGAGTAATAGTGCGAAGCGACAGAGCGGCGATCGTTGGGCGATTATCGGGGAAGAGTGAGAGATTCTTTTGTAAGTGACGGGCTCGAGGATTTTGAAAATCAGAGGAAAGGCCGTCTTCCACGAAGCGTTGATTTATAAGAGGCGGAGGCCCGTTTCACGAGGATATTCGTCGCGGGCGCATGAATAATGCGACGATGACACGCCGGTAATAATATGATAATTCGATTTATTTCGAGAGGGACGCTGGCTCCCACGATTTCCACGCCGGCAATCAGCGGATTTCAGGGAGACGGAAAGACCGCCGGCGTCTCTTTTAAAGGCAATCATGACAAAACAGCAAAACGAAGGAGAGGACGAAAGAGGATGCCGAGCCGCGGGTCGATCAATTCCCGAAACGTTCGTTCTTTCGCTGTCACTCGCGAATCCCGTACATTGTAATTACGACACTCTAATAACTCGTTGCCAGCCTCCGCGGGCAGACTCGAAAGCAGGAATCGTTAATTCCGTATTTCCAGGAATCGAGAGAGAACCACGGCCGAATCTCCTTGAGACCGATGAAACATCCTCGAGCGTCCGCGCTAATATCATCGACGTTCTTCGTATGAATATTCGCGGCCTATCGTAATCATCGACCTGCCGTGTGCACGAGTATATATATATATATATATATATTCATAAACCTATTCACACTTTGTGCTCCAATTTATCCATCTCGGAATGAAGAATAATGGTGTTACAGTAATTTTGAGACTAGTGATTGAATTAAGGGGTTATGCATAGGCAGTTTTCGAAAAAGAACGCGATTTTCGGGAATTTTTTGTGGAATATCTACTGTATATTTTCTTACAACTATCCGCTTATTTTAAAAGTACATATATGCAGTAACTCTCGGTAATTTTGTTACAGAAAAATATTAAGAAATTAACGAATAACAGCCATTATCGCGGAAGCTGTGTTGATATCGGTGAGCAGGATATTTCGGAAACCGCTGTATCGATTGGCCTAAACTTTTGCAGACTTCTTTTATATACCAAAGATTAGTAAATGAACGAAGGATTTTTTATTTTAACAAAAACTATATTTTTAATTAACGAAGAAGGAACAATTCAAACATCGAAAAAGCGTGGTTTTGCGCTAAACGGCCGTCAATTTGTCAAAAATCAACTTTTTCAAAAAACCTTCGTTCATCTACTGAATTCAACCATATATTAACAGAATGTTTTTGAGTTTTTAATTTTTGACGATCCGGCTCTGATTTCTCAGTTTTCACTTGCTCACCACACAGCGTCTTTATCCAACCAGCTTCGGCGAGAATGGCTGTAATTCGTTAATTTTTTAATGTTTTTCTATAACAAAATTACTGAGAGTTGCTACATATGTGTACTTTTAAAATAAGCGAATAGTTGTAAAAAAAATATACAGAAGATATTCCACAAAAAATTCCCGAAAATCGCGTTCTTTTTCGAAAGCTGACCAGGCATAACCCCTCAATCTTATGGGTCACGAATACCTCTACCTTTTCAGTTAAACGAAATCGACAGGTGACGGTAATTTAAACCCTCGTATCCAATATTAATTGATTCAGCGGCTATAATTTCAAGTCACACTATTTTCCACTGATTCTTATTTAGTACCTATAGGTATGGGAACAGTGTGCCGAATGTGGTATTGCGCAAACATGTACGTTGCTTTAAAGCTGCCCCGCCATTGGATAAGATAATGCAAAGTAGGCGCCTACTGTGCGTTAAGTGTCCCTGGCGACATCCGTTACACAGTGTCTGATCCAGAAACGAAGGAAAGGTGGTGGATTTATTAACAGCATGCAACGGATACCAAGGATCCTCGGGTACCTATACTTCGTCTGTCGGACGTGCGGCTGACCCCAGGACATTATCCTTACTGGCCCCGTGGACGACCCTAAATTAATATTCAAATCTGTATCAACGGCCCCTGCACGGATCTAGCCAACGGCCAAGCACCATTGTCATGGCGAAATTCGACTGTCCCCGTGCTCTCAAGTGTCCTCCTTTCCTCCTTGATCGTCCGTGGATTCGAATGATTCAGGCCTCCACCTCTGGTTGGTGGCTCCTGCTCCCTCCTTGCGATCGTCCACTAGCCGAGGACCTTCCACGGGGATGTCTTTCGAGGAGAATTCTTCCTTTCGTTCACGAACGAACGCCATTGGTCGAGCTGCCAGTCTACGACTGACCCAATTATTCTGCCCTGCCATGGGCCAGTTGCTGGAACTCTGATTTCTTGACGCCGATTTAACTCCACCTGGTGGATGTTGCTGGGGTGCAGAGAATGAATGTTGTGACTCTGAAACTAAATTTCAAAATAGTTTATCTTATTTGGTATTCAAGTTTTTCTTCCAACGACGAGTTTTAATATACAGAGTGATTCAGCGTTAAAAGTTAAATGAAATTTTGTATAATTTTTTATAATATGACAGCGAACAGCTAATAGAGTTTGTATCGCTCACAAGGAAACGTTCCTAACCCGAAAGTTCGAATATTAATTAAATTTCTTGTGAATATCTATATTGGAAATATGCTCTAGCATATTAGAGTATGGAAGGAGCAATTTGTTTTTCTTGTAGAAATTAATTTTGAACGAGTGAAATCAGCCCCTAAGTTTATCGCCTTTCTTCGTTCTTTAAATATAGACACTACCGTTTCTTCGTCAGCTGCAAAAAAATCTGCACATTATTCAGTATTATTCTTTTCTAACAATTTCAAAGAGGCTTGCCTGGATCATTTAAACTGATCCAATTTACACCCTTCACCTTCTTCCAAATTTCGCCAAGCAAAGGGACAACGAGCTTTTGCGCCCTCAAACCGATCAAAGCCCCGGATTCCTCTATTTACATTTCGCGCAGCTCCGGTCACAGATCCGTGACGCGATCCCGTTTCGGTCCCGAGTCTTCCAAATTTCCACGGTCCTCCATCGCGGTTCGTGCCATCTGAACCCAACAGCGATACATCGTCCAGCCAGACAACAGCGTCGTGGCGCGGGGACCACGAGCCACCGAGGACGGTGAAAAGATATAGACACGGAGAAATGGCGTAGAAACGAAGGGAGGAAAAAAAAAATCGGAGCAATAGGAAAAAGCGTGCTGTCGCGAGTAAATATCCCCCATCGGCGGCTCCATTTATGGTTAAATTGCGGACAAATGACCGCGTCTCAATGGCGAGGCGATTCGGGGAGGACGGGAATCGAGGAGGCCAGGCGATAAAAAAAAAAGAGCTGTCATTCCCCAAGTCAGGTTACGAATTTCGTAAAAACGGGGCCCGCGGTCCTGGAAGAGGCAGAAAAACGCCGGGGAGGCGAATAGAAAACGGCACGCAGGCGTATTGTCCCCGCGACGAGTGGAATCGTGAAATACGATCGGCTTTTAGTAAAATGAGACCAAAATATAGGGTGTCGGGCTGCCTGTCTTTCTTGCCCCCCCCCTCTCTCTGCCTCGCCTTCTGCTCCGTATTTCTGCTCTCTTTTTCCTCCGGCAGGACAATGAGGAACGGGCCGTGAAATGACCATGCCGATTCGCCTTTTCTGGAAACTCACGTTGCGGCCGTATTACCACGGAAAAACGATCGTTTTTTCTTCTTCCCCTCTCCTCTCTATCCAGGGGGCTTCCCCTCCATCTTCGCTCTGCTCGTGTTCCACTCGCTTCTTCTTCCCCGGTTTCGCGCGCGTCTACAGCCTGATTTTGATTTCTGTATTCCCGTGGCGACGTGCCATTTGACCGACGCAACGACCGAGTCCAATCGCGTCACGTCCCTCTTTCATGTCCTGCGAGATCTGGCTGCCGGATCCTCTCGGAAGCGTGGACGGGATCGAAACTCATTTCCAGGATCGCCGCTTGTAGCTCGTATTCTATTACCTGTCGATGGAGGACGGTGGAAGGTGGGGTGGCGAAAGGAGATCCGTAATTTGCAGTAATGCGCGATAATTACGGTTGAACGTTTTAAAAACTCGGTTTTAAAACGTTGGCGGGTGTTAGTCGCTTTCGGTGAATTGGCGAAGGGGACTTTCTTGTGTTGAGGAGGGATATTCAAACGGGTTTCATTATATTTTGTATCGTAGGATCTGTCGCTTGTGGAAGATTCGTGGTGTTTAGAATATTTTCGTTTCCGTCGGGAACATTTGTGATTTTAAAGGAATAGAGTATAGAAGTGTTACTGATTTATTTTTCTCTTTCGATATTTCTGTAAATCAAGGAGGGAGAATATTGCAGTGATGGAGGAGAGTTATGTAGGTTTGTTCTAAGAAGACGAAATCAATCGCAGTATACACGAAAATCAAATTCAGGGTGAAATTTCAGAGGAAATCGGAGCCGAGAACCTTTCCCAGGAATTTGTTTTCCATCTATCCATCCTCCTGTTCAGGTACAATCTTCTCTCGTTCGGCTCGGCGCCAGAAAATTCCTCTTCCTTGAAGTGCAGTTTTTGATCGTTGCACTATCTACCTTACATTGTACGATCCCAACTGCGATCCGTAATAATTTTTCACCGAAATAATACCAAAACCATCAAACCACTTCACTGCAATGGAGACCGGGACTAGTTGACTAATTTATAACATTTCTAATTTATATAAATAGACCATTGGTATTTTTTTGACTTGCTGCATATCAAAAGTTTACAAATTTCATTAGGTACACGGGCTTAATTTTGTAAATCGTTTTAATTGAGTCTAGGTTGTAGTTTTTATTGTATTTAGAGTAGTGAGACGAATAAGTCAACAAACCCCGGCTGCGGGGTTAGTTGACAAATACGATGGGGTTAGTTGACTTGACATTTACTTTTCAGTTTTAACCCTTTTGCCTGCGAAAGACGTATATATACGCTGCCAATTCCATCAATTTAGTATACGAAACGCGTACATACCCCTACAGCACACTTCGTTGCAGAAACGTTGCATAACCGTTGCAGTACATTGCAATGTTGCCGTTTGGTTGCAGGTTGCATTGCAATATTACTGCAACATTGTGGAAACATTGCCGTGGAATATTGCAATGGACACGTTTGTGCAATGTTCCTGGAATATTGTGCACACATTGCCGTGCAATATTGCAATGGCCCCGTTTGTGCAATGTTTCGGGAATATTGTGCACACATTGCAGTGAACGTGAATGCCGAAACGTTCCGTGACCATTGCTGAAAAATCCCCGAAACGTTCCGTGATCGTTGCTGTAAAATTCCGAAACAATGTTTCAGAAATATCTCCCGCAATGTTGCACAAGGGCGGACATAGCAATTTACTTGTAACGTTTTGGGGACATTCCGTGCAATATTTCTGCAACGTTCCTGCAACAAAATGTGCTGTAGGGGTATGTATACTACGACCAATAAATTAAAAAAAAAAAATTTCACTGCTTCACAGTGTTATTTTTTTTATTAATTATTATGGCGTTACGTACTGTAATTATTTTGTACTTGTTTTTTATGGTCTATTTGGAAGGGGTGAGTATGGAAGGATTTGTGGTGGGGGAAGTGGACTTGAGCAGCTAAACTCATTGCCTCGACTGCATCTTGAGGATAAAAAAATGCAATTTTTAGTGGTATTCCTATGCTTAGTCAAGTAACCCCGTCCGACATAGTTAACATGTTAACAAAACCTCCACGCACCGGATAAAATAAAATACCGTAAATTATAGTCAATCTATCACGTTTTCACAAAATATTAATGAAAAAACATCAAGCAGTACTTAGTGGACAAAAATTCATAAATAGACGAAAGAAAAATATTTACTTCCGGCCGACCTATTTAGATTTTTCGTTCTCACTGATAGAACACGCAAGTTTTTGTCACGGCGACACATTAAATGGCAAGCTGGTCATTCATATGCTTCAATATCGCGAATCCCAGTATAATTTATTCCATAATAAAACAATTAAATGGAATTAGTCAACTAACCTCGTTAGTCAACTACCCCCGGTCTCCCCTACTTGTCTATCCAAGACATATGTATCTTCCACCCCTATTTGCCCCACTCAACATCACTCTTTCATTATTATTTATTCTCTTTATTTATTTATTCTCCACTTTCATAGTACCATTTAACATTAAGGTATACCTAATCGTTCAACACTATCTCCGCCTTTCTCTTCAGATTACGTTAGTTCCAACGATAAATAGCCTCGTGCGCGAAGATTCACGGCCAAATTCCAGCTCGTTCGTTCCCGATATCACAGTTAAACGGCTCCGTTATCGGCTCGTGACGAGGTGATCAGGATAATTCACGATAGAAGCGATCCTCGTCGATCCCCGAGGTCGGTGCACCGTCTGAAATCCATTTAAGAGGCAAATTGATGGCCGAGAGGCGCGCTAGTGAATGGGCCCCGGCCTTTTTTCTTCCAGATATCATTACACTAAAGGGACAGATGCAGCAGGGGCAGGGAACAGCAACAGCAGCATCCCTCTCAGCCACCGTTGGCCGGAGCCACGAGGAGACCCTTCGTTTTCAGACATCCCTCCGAGCAAGAATAGAGCCAGAACAATCTTCCCTTTATAGGAGACATACGAAGCCATTCGAATCCTGGGAACCGTTTTTTTCTCCTTCTCCCTTTCTTTATTTATTTCCACCTATCCTTCCTGCCTTCCACCGACTCGTTCCGGCGCGCCTCTGTCTTTCGCGGAGCAATTATTTTCGCAGCTTGGCGTCCTCTTACACGGCAGAGCCTCGCAGCTGTTGCGAATTTTCTCCGGTAAGGGAAACGTGTTGATAGTTGGCCTGGTGTTAGCGGAGAAATCAGTGGCATATTGTCAACTGTTCCATCCATTAGCTTGATAACATTGGGGAGGAGTTTATTTTACAGATTGACATTTTCTAGTCAAGGAATTGAAGTTAATGCAATTTGTTTTTGGTAGCACAATGCTCTTAGAAAACTGTAGATGTGTGTTTAATGTTGCGCTATGGTAAAGGCTCGCTTCAGGACTCTAAAGTTTTATTAAAACTCTGTGGAGCATTATCGTTTTGGTATTCAGATGGATAAGTGTTACCTTTTCAGTAGAATTTTTCTTTAAGGGGGTAGGTTACCCTTAAAATTTTCGAAAATTGTTTTTTAGGATGTTTGCATATTCCGCTAGCTACACCTTTTCGAAAATTGTTTTTTTACGATGTTTGCATATTCCGCTAGCTACACCTTTTCCACGTATTTTAAGCGCAACCGGGTCCCGGATTTCCAAAAATTGAAGGAATTACAGTAGAAAATGTACGAGCCTGCACATAAGACCGGATAACGATATCCAACTTTAAACGTGATTTCCCAGAAACTACGTTTTCCATAACGGTGAATATAAAATCTCGAAAATCGCTCCAACGGTTTGAATGAAAATTTGCAGGGAGCTGTAGGGAACTATTCCCTTCCATGTAGTGGGAGCACATTTTCAATATAAATTCTTAAAAAAAGACAAAGAATATGTTTCTTACAAGAAAAGGATAAGATCAGAACCATCAACATAAAACTTGTATTAATTTGTTTATCAAAATTTTGCTTCCTGCACAAGATGGAGACTGTCTTACAGATTATATAAATGTCTTTACTTTGTGTTTTAGGTAATTCACCTGTTCGGAATCGTGTTCACCATCAAACGGTGCATCGCGTACACGCTCTCACATTTATATTTAAAACTTTTTTCCTATAAATATATTTAAAATATTCTTTTTGCGGATTAAAGTCAACGAAATGGCGCATAAAAATTAAAACAAAAATTATCTCTATATTCATTTATTACTTCAGAATATGCGTTTGAAGAAGGGCCTGATTTTGGGCTGTTGAGGGTAACCTACCCCCTTAAGCTGCGCTGGGTTTATCTGAACCCAAGCGTAATATTGCCAAGGAATAGCAATAAAAAAAACTTCAGGAGTCGAGAAAATTACTTCTCCACTGCTCTGAGAAAAAGAAAGCCGTTTAAAATCTGTATATTAGGATAATTAAAACGGGTCCAAACTGATCCAGGCGTCGATTTCCGTGTGACCACCTCGTTAAAGCTTCTGAATACCACTGAAACCATCTAGTCACGAAGCATTATAGGGTGCTACACAATATCAATACACACACTCAATTAGTCCACAAAAAGTAGTGAACCCTAAGTAGTCCAATCAATGGAGCCTCCCCATTACCGCTCTCCGAAACCCCTGAACCCCTACACAAAGATGCCTCCACTGCACAAAACCTCAAACGTCCACTCAAAATTTGAAACTACTTCAAACAATCCTCCTCCAAAATACCAAACCTCCCCACAAAATTTCCAAACAACCACCTCCCATATGTCCAAATGTATATTATTTAAAACTACTCCCCTACCTATTCCCTCCAAAGTTTACAATCCCACCGGCAACAAGCTCACACAACTCCCTCCGTCGTTCCGCCGTTCAACGACCATCCTAAAACAGCGCCAACCAGCTCTCTCCCGCAAGTGTATCCATCAAGCAAGGATCAGAGCCGTCCGAATAAAGAATTCATCCCTCATCCGTGGCGCGGGGCACCGATACGCCGGGGATCGTGGCCGCTGACGCAACAAGTGCACGCTCGTTCCTTTTTATCCCAGCAGCTGCTATTTCGTCGGCGGTGCATCGGCGACCCGACGCGACGCGACGCGGGGATCCCCGTGTCGGTGCACACGGAGAGTGGCCCTCGCCGCGAGACGAGCCAACGACGAGGCATGCTAATGCCCCTCATAAACCTCCCGCAACAGGTTCATTTCTCTGGGAACGCGGGCCCGCGGAAATCCACGAAGAAACGGATCCGCACGTACGATGCCCGTTTGTCACCTGGACACCTGAAAAATCTTAACGAGGAACAGCGCGGCCACGGGATTAAGCGCGGTGAATAATTTGTGGGCCGATTCGGCGCGAGCTCTCGTCTCGCTTGAATTCGTGCCGAGAGATTGATGCTGCCGCGCACAAAGCGCGGGGAAAGCTCCTCGGCCCCGTCGCGGCCTTCTTTTTGCGGGCTTTATTGGATGGGCAGTTTTCTGGGAATACGGCCGGAGTGTGCTTAAGAGACAGCGGGGGATATTGGATGACTTCGGCCGAGGTGGGGGTGTGTTTAGGGTTTGATGCTTGGAATGAGAATTGAGGGATTCGTCAGTTGTGTGCTTAGATGATGTGTGCGTGGAATGCTGTCAGTGATTTAGTGAAGAATATATTGTAATTGTTAGTGATTAAAAGAGGTGTTTTTGGGGGTACTTGTGTATGGTTCTGTTCGAATTTATAGACCATTGTCGCGAGAATGGGTAGAATTTTCGAACTTTGGCGCGTTTATTTTGTAAATACATTTGAGACCAGCAAAGTGATGACTTAAGGATGTATTGGACCTATTTTCAAAATAGTGCCAAGTTGATGAACATTTGTGAGATTGTTCTTTTTAATCTTCCTGATGTGCTCCAAAAATTTTAAACGGATCCACTAAACGGTTACTGAGTTATAACGATTTTAATTTTCACTGATTTTACACGTACTCTTATGGAAAGAGACGATCTTGACGGATAAACCATCTGAAGAAATGTTGAAGAAGTAGTGCCAATGTTTTCAATTTTTTTGTGCATGCAGTATATGGGTAGATGAAAATATCTGCCGAGTTTCAATTGCTTTCACTCCACCGATTTAAAGAAATAAATTATAACTTGTGAAAATTGTGAATTCTGGGCATTTTCACTGGCAAAAGTTTAGCAAACAATGCTTGTGAAAGCATTTGTAAAGTGAAAAATACCTTCCTAGGATTAAAAATAAGACTCCAACTGTTCGTTCGAATTCCTTAAATCTAGATTTACTATGCGTAAGACGTAGATATTCAAGTATTTCAAATTTCATATACTTTTGTCTGATATTGTACGTCCGATACATTCTTAAGAGGGGGGGTTCTGCCTAGTGGGACCGAAAAAGTAGGTGATATTTGCGAATTTTTTATAAAAAAACTGTTGAACGGATTTATTTTAAATTTAACAAGTTGTTTTATTGTACTTTTATGTATTATTATAAATTTTTATGAGGCTATGCAAAGAAATATGTGCGTGTGTAGAGCGTCGATTGCAGAACGTTGAAAAAAAGCGACCCGTGCTGGCGTTGCAGAAAAGTGTCCTATGGTTTATACGAAATACAAGAAGGATAAGGTATTCTTAATCTGCATGAACATGGTTATCTATGGAACTAGAACAATTCAGAAAAATGAAAAATTGTTAAAAAAATGAAAAATTTTGAAAAAAAGTTCGAATTTCATCCAAAAATCGCAAGGAATTATTTAAATATAAAAAAACGGTAACAGATACAGCCATGATCCTAGTTCCATACATAAACTGACCTTTGCCGGATATGTATGGACAAGGTCGATGCAATAGCCTCATTGGACTTCGAGATTTCTTCAACGCCATGTCGAAAAATGTTGTTTCGTGAAAAACGAGTTTAAAGTTTCATGTTAGATTGTTATAAAAGTACAACTACTTACAATATTTAGAATCCTCCAGGGCTAGTCACTTATATAGTGTAGTCGCTTCCTCATACAAGGTCCAAATATTTTGAGAAACGCAAAAAAGAAAAAATCTATTTTTTCGGTCCCACAAGGCAGAACCCCCCCTTAAACCCTCCCTAATTTCTCGTGGACTACATTATATTTCAGTTTCATTAAAATCCTAAATGTTTACCGCAAATGTGATCGATTTTGCGTGGAATAACCTTTTTCTATTTTATAGGATTCATTATTAGTAAATAATATTTTAATAGTACAATATCAAAAGGTAGTCACCCTCAGAATATTCATACTTTATTTAGTATTTACAAATGTAAAATGGGAGAGAAAAATGAACCAGTTATAAATTCGGATTACATTGCACGCCCAACGTGTGTCGCGAGTGAGGCTAACGTACAAAATTCTTATAAATCCCCCTGATTTAAAGGGGAACGCGCGTGGTTAATGCAACTTCGAATGGATCACCTCGATCAGGTCGGTGAGATCGACTTTCTCCGGCGGAACAGATACGACCGAAAACGAACCCTTTCCGTGTCGAAGATACTTATACTAATCTAGCAATCAATCTTGGGGTAGGCACCGCCAGGAGCCAAACAGCTGCTTTCGTGAGAGTCGGTGACGTCATAGAAAAAAAAGGAAGATCACTCCCTTGCAGCATCCCATTCGAAGTAAACGACTCGGTAGCCACGATTTTCCCACCCTTAGCTGCCACCTTTGCTGCTCCGCGCAGCTGCCTTGCCTTTAATCGCCTGCACACTCTTATCGAGCCGGTCGAACATTGTTTACTCTCATCCAAGGCATTGTCTCGCAGACCTACAAATCGCGGGGCATATTCTTTAACCTTTTTGCATCCTATTATAGCTCTGCCCTTTGTTTACTCGTGAATGAACGAAGCTTGACATATTAACTCGACGAGCGCGACAGGTGAGTCACATTCTGCAGACAAATGAAGCTTTTTTCCACGAGTTTTCAACTCTGCTTCGACTATGAATATTTTAATTATGTAGCATGTCGGAGCACCCAGAGCTATAGATTCAATATTGTCTATGGATTATCAAGCTACAATTTGGCTCTCTCTTATGTGAACGATTGTAGAATAATCTGGTGATTTTTGTTTCGTTCACTGCAGTGGAAGTCTACAACAGACTATTAAATTGAATCCAATTAAATTAACATTGTTCCTCCATGTCCTTTTTATCATCTAGCTTCATCTTGTGTTGCCCCAAAATCACTCGCCAACATCAATAATTATTCAACCCCCAGATTAATCAAATCGTTACTGTAAATTTCCCTAAATATAATCAAAGTAGAAAACTTTCACATCCTACTTAGTATGTAATTTGACACAGTAGATGTCGCATGTCTTTGAAAAATTCATTTAATGATATCGTTTGGATAACGTGACGTTGAACTGGTAGTCGTAGTGTGATTTACAGGATATTTGCAGTCACACATTTGCTTTTATTGCTTGTTTGGAAAGCCAGAGGAACCCCTATCACGGTGCCCCAAAGGACCCGTGTGGTCAACGACGGATTACACGCTCGTGTCTCACGGGTCAAGATCATCGTACGACCATTAGCCGCGCTCGTCACCTCATAATCCGTCGACACATGACCCGGACTGACCGGAAGACCTACTGGACATCCACTCAGGACGTCGTTAAATTCCTGTCCCACTGCCCCAGTACATGGCAATCGCGCACGCATACAGGTTTCTTGGTCAAGTTTATCGTTAATTAGAATGCAATACGTTTCGACAGCGTGATCCACGTGCCTGTGTTTATATCTCCGTGAGTGGTGCAAGAGAATGGAGATTGAGCTTAAGCAGTCTTCGCTCTTATGTGTATATCAAGGCATGAAAGAGTTAACAAATAATGTATTCTCAATATTACTTATTTTTCATTTACCTAACTCCACGAATTCCGGAAAATGAATCGTAAGAGTTTCCATAAAAGTAAAGTGAAATGATATTTGACCCACTATCAAATCTAAAACTAAACTCCACCGTTACTTATTATATGCTATCTTGATTACCCTTTAAAGAAACACAAAAGGGTTCCCTGAAAAAGATATCAAAGCACAACCCGACAGTTTGCATCTCAATCTCCACCCATCAGCAACATGTTCCTATTATTCCACTAGCACCCCGTTTTGCAAATCTTCCAAATTACACATTCAAGGTATGAAAACCAGACCGAGTTCCCAACCGCGGTTCCTATCTCCTCGATCAAGATCCGTGAACCAGCGCCCAGTAATCTTTTCCCGTATCTATCGTCCAGTAGAATACTCGAGGCATCATTAGCCACGCTCATCGCCTCGTAATCCGTTGACACATGACCCGTACCGGCCACGACGAGTGGCCATCTTGCTGGTGCGTGCCGATCCAGTTTCCAGAGTCGACCAGCTCTCGATCCTGGAAAACCTTTCACCCTTCTAACGAGTCGTCCACGCGATGGATGACCCCTCGATGATCCTGACCCCGCGAGGAACGACGGTTTGACCAGATTTCTCCACCTTCCAGCTTGTCTACCACTTCATCATCGGCCGGCACCAGTCGGACCAGTGGTTCGGGGACAGTATCGTTCCGTTTCCTGCCGAGTCCAGTTCGACTGCAACCTGCGAGCAGCGCGTGCTGACCACCGTTCGTGATCCACTCGAATTGAGATCGTTCCTGGTTTGCTCGTTTCCGGTTCGCTGGGTCCGGGTGACCAGTTCGCAAATCCGGCCGATTATTCCTGTCCCTCGACTCCGGTGACCCGTAGCTCCCACGGGGATGACCTGGGCGAAGATGATTGGCGGCGTGGCGCTTTTAACTCGTTCTTCCTAACTGAATCGGTAGGTGTGTTTTAGACGATGTTCCTTCACGGGGAACATGGGATTAGGACGAGTTACTTCGGACTCCTCCTCGCTTCTATTACGTTCGCAATTTGTTTCAGGGTAACGAAGATTCGATTGCTGAAGCAACGTGAGTTCTTGAATTTGCGGAGGTTGAGATGGTTCAGATTCTGATTCTACTTGAGAAAACGCTACGCGTTATTTGTTTATTTATTTATATATACCGGTAAAGCCTTTGGTATAAAGAAAATACAGGAAACCAGTAGAGGACTAGTACATACAAGCAGAAAATACAAAGATTAGTACATAGATAGGAAATAAGGAAAAAATAAATGCAACGAAAGTACTAAACTAAATGCGTAAGACAATTAGAAGATCTCCATAGTCTATCAACACAGTTACAACGAAAAGTAGAGCGGGTTTGTTTGAAATTGTTTCAATAGTGAAAATTATAGCCTAGAATGCTTTAAATAATTAAAAAGATAAGTAGTAGTAAGTAAGTACTCGTAGATAGAATACCTATTTTAAACCCAACAGCTGTGAAATAAAAAGTTGCTAAAACCTAAGAAAAAGTAAACAACACGTAGGGTAAAGGATCCAATTACTGCCACCTACCCAATTACTGTCACCATAAGCTGTTTTACGTAAAATAACGAGTAAATCTTATAAAATGATGCATAAAAAATTTAGTATACAATTCAAATTGTTATTTATACGATACAAAAAACAGTACTTAATTTTTTAATTATATTAGGAGAATGGAATATTAGGAGAATGGAAACGATGACTTCTTTACTAGCGAAAGAGAAAACAAGGCGTTAAAGCAAATGCTGTAATTGTAATATTTAAGCTGTTAACATAACAAAATATAATGTTTTAAATAATATAAGCATCATAGAAAGTAATAAAGATCCGAATCCAACAATTCATTATGTCTTTTTACTTATTAATTGGGTGACAGTGATTGGTACAAGCGTTTCAAGCATTTTGTTATTACTGTCATAGCAGTAGTTGCTCATGTACATGACACGACGTAACCTTAAAATGACATAAACAGTATTAGGCTAGCTGGCAGTAATTGGGGTGTCAGTAATTCAGTCAAATAAACAATTTGAAGGGTGTCATTAATAGATCCCGAAATATATTTTTGAAATTGATTAGTTTATACATAAAAATCGAAGTTTTAAGATCCACCAATTTTGTTTCATCAAGTAAACATATTAAACAACAATAAATAACAAGGACAATATATACTTTTAGTCTATAAGTACATAACTATAAGGAAATGTCAGCGTCATTGGGTCCTTTACCCTACAACTGTTCACCAATCATTTATTTGGTATCAAATTCCATTCATCTCCATTTCCAGAATCCATGAACTGATGATTGAAAAATGCCAGCCAACTATTTTCCCCATTTCTCATAACGATCGTTATACTTGCTACCAAATCCCCAAAACATCGTGCCTACTATCAAATCGTCCAATTCCAAGCGAACTTTCCCATAGGTATAGGTTACTCCTATTTGCATAGGTTTTGGCGGCCGGGCAGACATCCTGCGGAAAAGTAAATCGCCCATCCGGGACCCGGAAGGATTCCTTTCAGCAGGCGACGATTCCAGAAACCGTCGTCGATTGTGATCGTGACGATGACACGCGGTCTCGTGCGTGGACACCAGTCTGAATTAAGAGGGCTCTTTAAGCCAGTGACACACGAACAGGATCCTCGGGCAGGACCCTCGTCCTCCGTGTAGATCCATAGATATATGACGGCTTATGAAGGTTCTCGAGTCGTCGATTTTTCCTCGAGGGTATCCTGTTCTTCGCTTTTTTCTTTATCCATTAACTCCATAGACATGCTGCCTCTATTAACTGACTTCGGCTGCTACGTATGATAAACTAACTTGTTTTTATATCAACTCTTAGGATCCATTTAACGTGGAGTAAAAAACGTAAAAAGTATTAATTTTACAGAGGTAAAGTGACGGTTTAAGTGCATGAATAGTATCTACACTAACATGGTGGAAAATTGAGATCTTAAAAACCATAAATCTAAATGGCATAAGTGTATTGTATTAATATGCAATGAGTCACAGGTTTAATAATACCAATTCAGGAGAATCTATGAATATTACTATATTACTCTTATTTTTTTATTATTTCTAGCGTACAGCGACCATCTAATTTTGATAATTCTACTCGTACTATTTAGTGTTATTAGCATTCCACTAGCTCTACTAGTAGGAAGAATAAAGCCAATACAATCTATTCATGTGAACTAGTGTTTTGTAATTAATTCTCGACAAGTTTCAGTCAATTCCATTAAAAATCGAATGGAAATAATCTTGCTCTGTACTCGACGTTCGCTTGGAGCCCATGATTAGTAAAAGCTTTTCTGCATGGTCAGGAAACGTGCTCTGATTTCCCTTTCCTTTTCAGGGGGCTGGTATCCCGTGAAAAGATATCCTAATGGGACCGTGACAGGGACCTGTTCGGTGGTCAGAGGTCCAGATGACGAACCGGAAATCGGGTCAGAGGGGTCAGGACGCGAGTCACTGGACGCCACTGTGAATCTGGTTCTGGAACGACTCAATTCTCCTCGACGTTCGACCTTTGCTCCCAGGATATAAAGGATCGATTCTTCGCGACGAATGAAGAGGAATTGTTGCCTCCACCTGTTTCACCATGAATACTGGCAAGCTTCCTGAAATGTCAGTTGGAGATTTCATAGAAGAATCTTATCAATATCCCCTGACACGAATAGATATCGGAAAATGAGGTACTATTGGATTGGTGCATTCAAAACGCCATTTTTCACAAATATTAATTCCCTGGTTACACTTTATAAGTTTATATTGGGGAAAATGAAATTGTTTGCAGCATATTTACAGCATTTCTTCATTCGTAATATTTGTAGTTGGAACATTCACAATTTAAATGATATCCCGCAGAAGAATTAAAGTAGATATACTTTCACAATTAATATTAATTATGTGCATTACGAATGACACCAAAATTTAATGAAGTGGTAGTTCCTGGCTCGTCACCTAGGGTAGATGCACCATTTGTGGCCACTTTAAGGATTTCAGTGACTTTCATCGTAATTATCTTTAAAATTGTTCTTCAAATCAGGAAACTAAAAACTTTACTAAATTTTAGACTATCTTTACTATTAATGTCTAAGTTACCATTAACTAGAGAAATCGTTAAAGAATTAATAAAGTTAAAAAATATAAGAAATCCATTTTTCACCGTTTGTGGCCACTTGCCACTTTTCGCGGAAGCAATAAATGTAACCTTATATTTCCGATGGTATACTAAACAAAATATTTACGGTTTGAAATTCTACACATAATTATGTGTCTACAAGCAATTTCAAGCTAAAAAATCGCGATAATTATGCACATGGCCAAAAACGGTACAATGGCCACAAACGGTACATCTACCCTATGTGTGCCCATTTCTTCAAACGTTTAATCACGTTTTACTCAATAAATTATTCTGTAGCAAAGAATTTCGAAAAATGGAATGCGTATCTTCAAATACTTAACAAAATTCAACTAACAAAGCAACAACGTCAGCAAGAAAATTAAGATAAAATCACATGCTAATAATTTCAACCGAATGTAACAAACACTGCAGACCCTGCCTCTGCAACTCTGCAAGTGGAATCTCTTTCAAGCCAACTTAAATTTCCAAAAAAGACACGAGGAAATCAGGTCGTCGATTCATTAACAACGATCCTCCATTTTCGCCGGGAAAATGGAAGAATACCAAGCGGTAAAACGAGGGAGAAAAGAAGGGCTGGGGGGGGGGGGCATTGACGCGGCCGGTTTAAGGAGCGCGGATCACCTCCCAGAGGGCCACGAGCTTCCACCGCGCCACGATTCTCCCTGTTCATCGAGGAAACATCCCGAGAATCGTTCAGGTAAAGATGAGCCGGCGGATCGTCCCTGTTGTCAGTCCTCCTATCTGCGGGACAATGGCGTCCCGTCGTCGTCTCGTATTCTTCTGCCCAATATTTCTCTCGAACACAGCAGCACGAGGCTGACAGAGAGCAGAGGCTAGAAAGAGACTCTCCATCAGCGGATGTACACAAGCGGTAGAATATCTCCGCGATGGCCCCCACGGAAAGAACGTACCCCCTAACCGTTTCCCATTCTGCGATCCCGCCATTTCTAGGGGAGAGGGGCCTCGGCGTTCAACTTACTGCGAGTGCTAGCACGTTGCTCGCTGATCGGCCAGCGAACTTATTCGGGGAAAAGGGGTGCACCACCGTGGCACCTTCGGCGGATCGAGAGGCGAATGGTGCTCGACGAAACGCCAGGGGGACACAGGTACGAGGGGATGAACGGGAGAAGTAGGCTGCGGTGTCCCGGCACAGAAGGGGTGACACGTTGCGCGGATGCTGTGGGAATGTTCTCACAGAGCTGAAGAGATCACCTGTAGCCGTTCGGGACAGTATCCTGGAGAGGAGCCTTTACCCCCCAGCGATCGGTGTCATCTGCCGTCGGGAGGATCGATCCGCGGAGCGATCGTTTCCGTTTCGAGGAGACGGTTCGTCGAGCACCCTGGGTACGGCCGATCGTACGTGTCCCGGCCCTCGGTGGAGCAAAACACGGGTTGTACGGATTGGGCGGATGGAACTGTGCTCAGACACTGATGGAGTATCTGCTCCGGCGACAGGGGTAGTTGAAGGAGGACGCAGCCGGAAGATGTAGACTGTTAAATGCACGGTTATTTCAGTGGTTTGATATACTAGAGCCTGATGTTGTCGGAATGGGTTTCGATTGGAGGAAATAGAGGATGTAGTCAACGAGTCATGATTCTTACGATTTCCTTCTCCTTTTCTTGTACTGCATTTACGGGTTGGCCAGGGATCGAATGGTAATTACAAGCTAAAAACTTCAATAGGACAGTGTTGAACTTCCCTGGAGCAAAGGAATGGGCAAGAATTAAGGGGGTAGGTCACCCTCGCTAGCCCTAAAACAGGCCTTTTTTCAAACGCAAATTTTTCAACATAAAAGTTGTATCAGTTTTTTCTCTCGAAAATCTGCTCCCGACACATCGTAGGGAATGGTTCTCTGCATCTCTCATTAAATTTTCATCAAAATCATTGGAGCGGTTTTCGAGATTTTATGTACACCATCAAACGGTGCACCGCGTACACGCCTTTACGTTTTTACTCACAACTTTTATGTATATAGAGATATTTAGACTTTTCTTTTTTTGTGTTAAAGCCCATAGAATAAAGATTAAAACTAGAAAAAAAAACGTTATCTGTAATGTTATTTATCACTTTACAAGTTGCGTTTGGAAAAAGGCTTGTTTTAGGGCTAGCGAGGGTGACCTACCCCCTTAAAGCAGTTTCTCCAGACAATCGGAAATAATTTTAAAGATGGCGTACTGTGAAATTCTCAAGAATATTTTGTATCGTAAAGCTATATTCAAGGCGCTCACGGCACGGGAAAATGATTTCCTCCCATCGCTATTCCCAATTTTTGCTATACACATATCCGTTATTTTACCTGGAAGCTGGAGCAGTCAATAACCCAAACATCCCCTCTTCCAAACGACCATGCCTTCCCATAACTCCGAATAACGGACAATTCTACTTGTCCATCGAAACGTTTGATCAGAAGCGTACGTAGAAATCGTTTTCCACCGGGGTCTCACAGCGTGTATCCCGCGTTGAAACGTATCTCTGCGACAAGATAACCGACCACCCCGTGTTTTCTCCCGGGCCAAAGAGCAGGGCGGCACCCTTCCCTGGGTGGCTGTGTCCCTTTTAATTTTAATTTCCTACCGAAATCCCTTCCTTATAAGCGAGCAGAGACCAGTCAATGACTGTCAGGCGAAGCGAAGAAAAACGCGAGCGACGGGGTTGAAGGTGGAAGAGGAACGAGGAAGGGTGAAGGGACAGCGGCGTCAGAAGAGGGGGCAGAAGCAGCCTCCGGTTTTCCACGCACATCATCCCTTTTACATTTTAATTTCTCCCCTTTCGCGTCGGCCTTTCAAAGCTTCCTCTTCTCTTCATCCCCCTCTCTGTCTCTATTTTCTCTCTTTCGCCGATTCCTCGGTCTCCGTCCCTCTGCGACCTCCCTTCTTCGACTAGGTGGCATCCCTTTAACATTATAATGTTCCCTCCCTGCCGGCGTCTTTCTCCGTGGCTCGGTGTCCCACTCGTTCCTATGTTCCACCCCTTCGTTATGGTGTAACGTACCGATTTATGGGTTACGAAGCGAATTCTAAGGAAATGTTATGCCACCGACCCGGAATCGATGCGCCGGGACCGTTGGAAACGATACTGGTGACGTGGAACGGTCGCGTTTACTCAATTTCTGGCCGTTTCCGAGGAAACCGTTTAACCGGGATCAAATTATCAGCGAAAGTAATTGGGCCCGTTGCCGAGCGTCACGTGAGGCATATAACGCCGCTTCAACGTTGTTTCTAATTTCAATGTTCAAGGGTAGCTTCTTCTCACTTCCAGATGCAAATTACTATTCTGGTAATATTCCAAAGTTTCAAGCTATAAAATCAACAGGTAAATATTACAGCTATCATATAAGTTCGATCAGTACAGCCAGTATGATTATCCCCAGCCTGTTCAAATTAATTGAGAGCCGAAGCCGAGCGAATCATGGATCCATTAACAGTATAAGCTCGGGACAGTAGTCGATTCCACGAATCACTGTACTATATCCGTTTCCACCCCTCCGCTCGTTACCTCTGTTCCCAACATCCATCACTCACCTCCCCCAATCCCAATACTGCTACAAATAACATTAATATACCCCAATTACCGAACCGATACACGATACATCATCCCAAATCGCGGGAAACGAAACCGGTACAGTATTTTCAATCAGACACAGTTGGCAGTGTGCTTCGACAAAATTCCCGATTCTGCATGTTTGATGTTCGGATCGAAGTTGCTGGAAAATCTGCAGCGGCTCTGTCGCCGGGACGAAGACGGTTGGGAAACACTCGCACGTTCCGCGGGCACATCCGACGAGGATTATCGAATACCTGGGGATTTCGTATCGATCAGTGGAAAGAGTCTCCCGAATACGTGTGCCGAACGAGGGCTGGCATACATTAACGGCCCCCTCCACCTACCCCTCGATGGAAATTGGATTAAACCAGTGGAATTATTCGCGAGGATTTTGCATACACCTCACGGTGGAAACGTTCACAATCGCGAGCGGAGGCACAATGCGCCTCGGCTTTTGTGACGGCGCCAACGACGGAAGTCTTTCTCCTCTTTCAAAGGCCGGGATCCTCGTATCGATACCATCCACGCCGTCTAAAGCTGGAACCGACGGTTACGGATATTATCCGGTTACAACGAGCGCAGATTTATGTAGATTTGCCGCGCCGGCGTTCCGTTGCGTTCGATTTACCGCCATTGTGCGTGCGATCGCACGTTTCGTTTGCTTCCCGAAGGAGGTGAAAAGGGAAAGGTTGCGGCTCTGCCCGGACTTGGAAGCACCGCTGGGCCTTATTGGTTGCTTGGATGGGATTTTTGTTAAGGATTATTGAATCGAGTGTAAGTTTGGAGTACCTATGTTGTAGATTGGAGTTTGGATGAATATGTGGATCGTAGAATGTTTGAATATATTCGTCAGGATTGTTTAAGATACTTGTGCTTTGGAGTAGGAATGCGTTTGTAGAGTAATTTAGATATTTAAACATTTTTTGTTACTATCTTGAGGAGGTAAAGTATCTTTAACAGAGAGAAACTTGGTAGCTAATTATAATATATTCCAAGGAAGGATGCGGGTGTGAAAGATGCATGGGACCTATGAACTACAATATGTAATCTGATTCTAGTCATAGAATAAAATACTAATAATTAAGGGGGGACACCTACCTAGAGCGGTCGAAACAATGCGCTTCTTTGGGATTTCTTTCTAGAAAAACCGTTACACTTTTATTAATAACAATTCGTCTATTGTTACGAGTACATCTAAAGGACAGTTCAGTATTTTTTGCGTTAAAGAATATTAAAAGATTTGAGAGTTATAAGCGATGACCGGGATGTACTTTTTTTTGCGGTGACCATCGTAGCTCGTAGCAGAATCATCCGAAATGAAAAATTCGAAAGGCTTTAGATAGAGTATGAAATTATCTAGGCGCTATCAGGCCCGATTTTGGAAAAATTATTATGAGACAAAATGAGCGCCGCTGCAAAGTTGAGCCATCGATTTTCAACAAAAAAGTAGTTCCTTTCTTGGCCTGTAAAAAAAACCTAAGAAGAAAAAAAGAAATCCCTCCGATAGCGCCTAGATAATTTCATACTCTTTCCTCATAATATTTCCAGTACTGTAAACACAGAATATCATCCCCATAAAAGCCATAGATTCCATGATAATTATTTTGCTTTCAACAGAAATTATTATATAAATAAAATTATAACCCCAAAGTTGCAAGATGTACCTACCTCCTAAGGAAACAAAATTCAATCAGCACCTTGTACACCCTACACAAACACCGTATAAAAAGAAATATTCTTGTTACGTTTCACCCTATGCAGTAACCCGTAGATTTTCCATACCTAAAGTTAAGCGTAACTCGTGTAACATTTATTCGTGAATATTACATGACACCAGTCGCACGTCCCGGGGAATCCTTGAAGGGTAGACCGCAAAAAGATTGCGTGATTAATGTACCGCTTGACGGACTCCTGTCCGACACCGAGTGTCTCGTCGAGGGTAGCGAAACGTGCGAAAGAGTCGAGGAACAACACTTGCGGTGCGCCGCGCGATTTATTTTACGAGGTGCAGAAATACAACTCTTGACCACGTGTCGATTAAGGTATGGAAATAAAAAGGCGGGGACAGCAGGAGAGCTCCCGTTGACAACTGATGTAAATTCGAGTCGTTCAGAAACAGAATTAAGGTAGAAAAATTACATTGGACTATTACTTTGTGTTACCAGATAAGCAATGTTCGTATTAAATAATAACGTTAGTTATTCCCTCAAGAAATGAAGCTGAGATATTTTTAATTTTTCCAAGGTTCAAGCACTGTCATCTTGTATTATGATTTCAAAATTACATATTTAGAGTAGACGTAGGTAAAAGTTCGCGGCGGGTAAAAGTTCGCACCATGCGAATTTCATTGTTTGAGTTGCGGCAATTGCCAATGGTGATTGACAGTGAATTGCCAATCAAGGTAGAGTCATCAGTGTCGAATTGCGTGGCTGTGCTTCGTTTTGTCATGGTATAATGCGGTAAGTACTGAATTCGTTAGTTCTGATGTAATATTCTCATTTTTAGAAATCAATATTATACCTATAAATTGATCAGTAAATATTTTAAATAATGTGTCGTCTGAAAGAGCTGAAATTCTTCTATTCAAAAGTACTAATAGAAGTTTTCAGTTCTCCTCACAGATAACAGAATTGATTAAACAATGGAAAAGTAGCTTTGGGGGCAAGAGTTCGCACAATGCAGTGGGGCAAGAGTTCGAATGCAAACTCCCCATTTAAAAATCAGCTTCAAGTAAATGAAGCAATGAAAAGAAAATCATGAGAACGCGCAACGGAATAATTAGAAAAATAAAAAAAAGACCAAAAAATAACATCTACTTCTGAAAAATTTTGAAAGGAACAAATCAAATCGGTTCTAAAAAGAGAAAGAGGCCCAACCATCAACGCCTATGGAAAAAATAATTTGTCCTGCGTGTGAAGAAGAATACACTGATCCTCCAGAAGACTGATGCCTGCGCAAACTACGAAGGTGGGGGTAATGTTATGTGCTATTACTGTTACCTTGATTTAAAAAAAAATGAATTGTGAACTATTAGTCGTTTTGCTAATTTACCACAATTATTGCATGTAGGAAAATAAAAGACTTTTGTGAAAATTTCTCGTTGCGTTCTTTTACCCCATAACATGCGAACTTTTGGCCCACATATCGGGTAAAAGTTCGCATTTGACAATTTTTGGTAATATTTATTTTATATAAGTTGTGGCAGGTAAATTTACACAAAGTCACTGCCTATCGAATAATAAGAGATAGTAGTTATTTCTAACCCAATGATATGATTATCAGTGTAATACAAAAGAATTTAAGGTAAGTCTAAATTTTAAGTGTGCACTCTTGCCCCACAATACTCTACTTATGTTATGGAACGTTATGGACTTTGAGCGACGGAAGTAAACAACTATGAACATATTGATATTTAAAAACACTGCGTATGTTTTACGCAACTCCGAAATTTCCAAGGCAGCCTGTCCCACGATACTTGCTTTGCTTACCGCGAATGTTATACCACGAGGAACCAGGGCAGCGTCGTTTCGCAGCACGCGCGAGCAGGATTAATGCACTGACCACGCGCAAGGACGAAAATGGGGGGTGAGGAAGGAAACGATTGAAAGTTCGCCCGACGTGTCTCCGATGCGAATCTTCGGATTAAGACGAGCTGACGAGGCACGTGCTAGATCTCCTGAATACCGCCGCTACTGGTGCTCGAGTGACCATTGGTCATTGTCGCAGGAGGGAACACAAAAGGAAGAGAACCGGTTGCCTCCTGCCAAGAAGCACCGTGGCACGTGCTGGCAACCGTGGTCCAGAGATTGTTTTAAACGACCTGGTCCTGAATAACACCGAGTGGTAATGCCGAGTAGCACCTGTTCCTTTGGAACGATCGAGCCCTGTGTCGTCGATAAAAAAAAAAGGAAGAAGGACGAAGCAAAGGGAACGAAAGTGAAACTGACGAAGTTTTCAAGAGCTCGGAGATTCACTTTGTTATTCGCTGCGCATAACGCTTTGGAGTTTATGAAACTTCCTAATGGAGCAAGTGAAAGGGAGAGGCTACAAAGGTTGAAGAAAGTAACACAGGGGAGGTGAGAATCTTGAAGTGCAACACGAAGAAACATTTAGGATATTAGGTACAGTTTTGGGTACCTTCCGAATTGTAGATACGTTTTAGTTCTACTTTATTTGGCGAATTTGAGTTAAAAGAATATCCTAATTTCTACATATGTATTCACAGCTTTGGGTCAGAAGTAGGAAGAGTTTCATGGTTTTAAGTGAAATATTGACTTTGTTACAGTTTCAGAGATAGTATTGTATTTCGCTCTAACAATCTTCATTTCCTCTTAACCCTATTCACCAACAAACCCCCTTCATTACTATAGTGCGGTGAGTTCACTCCAAACTTTCTGCCCACTAATACAAACTCCACGAAATCCATCTTATTCTTCCACTTTAATCCAAGGCTGCTCAATTAGACATTACTGCAAATACCTTCCACGTCAGGGTCTCAAGTCCACCTTGAAGACCGTCTACAGAAGAATACCCGGCATTTCAGGCAAGTCCCTGTCCATCAGGAGCTGGCCCGATTTCACCTCCGTCGGTCTCGTTCGAGGTGTCCAGGATCCTCTCGTAGCTGGCCGGAGAGAAGTCCGTTGGTCGCCTGGAAATTCCTACGATTTGCATATTATCCGTTACGACAGTTGCTCGCCTTTTCCTCCGCCGTTCCGCAGAGAGCTTTGAAGGCTTTTTTTCTGGCCATCAGAGTCGGCCCCGTCCCCGCTGGCCGGCCGACGATTCGCTACATATTCTCAAAGGGCTCGAGTCCAACGGTACCCCCGTCATCCCAGTCGTTTGACCGCGAGCAGCTCCTCTGACAAGCACGTGCTGTGCCCCGTGCACGTACACAGCCGAGTCCATCTGGCGGTGCACACGTGTACGCGCGTCCACCGCGTCGAACAGTGGCCCCCGTAACGAGCGTGCGCGTTTTACCTGCAAACAATAGAAAAATCCTGGCCAGCGGGCCGGCGTGTCAGTGTCGACCTGCCAGCTGAAATCGGATAGGATTGGGCAACGCCCAGATTGTGACCTGTGGTCCTCGCCTTCGAGAACACCTTCCTGGACGTGGCTGGACGTTGGAAGGGGTAGCACGGAATTCAATTCCGTCCTGGACGACGTCGGCGCCGGATGCTAGCTCACCTTCTTTCCAGCACCCCTGCACCTTCCTGCACGCGCTCCATCACGACGGCTCCCTGGTCCCTTGCCTGCCGAACGACGCCTCCTAACAGCGATTCATGGGTATTACGGAGCCGATGCCGCCACCTACGCTCTATTACGCTAATGGGGATTGGAGGGGGTGACAGCTTGCGACGTTCGATCCAGGATCGGCGGGATTAATTGATAGCGGCGGGGAGGGTCGGTGATTTTCAACGGTTTTGGGATCAGTGCGTTTGTAATAGAATTATAAATCTTTTCGAACGATAGTTTGGGTTATGTGCTCGTGCGTTGGTGCGTGAGTCTAGATTGATAGGGGGGGGGGGGGGGCTAAGGGTAGGTGTGATTGAAGTTAGAGTTTCAGTCGGTGTGGAGAAAGCAGACATCTATGGGATATATACTTTTTGAGATACTGAAATATTGGGTTTGATAGTTTTTCTGAAAGTTAAGGAAGTTTGAGGGTATCATAGGACCTGAAGGAGCGCAGTTTAGTTTCACTTTCGGCAAGAGGACTAAATTTTACTACCATCCTCCGAATATTCCGATTCTCTGGGTTACAGGACCCTTTCATCCTAACTTCGGTTATAGGCGAACTTCCACCCTCCTTCCGAGCTCTAAGCCTGTCCATGCTGGTTAAGCAACGTATTACATGACATACCATCCACTACTCTCGATACCAACCTCACTTCTTTCCCACAGAATTTAAAGAAAATTATAATAACTAACTTAAGGGACTTTCTCATTAACGAATACTCAAATGACTCCCAAAAATGAAACAAGATGTTATCTTTTCGTTTCGCGAAACTTTCTGAATAATCTCGCAAACTCTCTGTTCTAGTTACTTCTGCATCTGTGGAAGAAGTGATAGGGGTTGATGAAAAGTGAGTCGCAATATTCAGGGCCCAATTTAAGCTGGAGAAGTCCGGGGGGACGTTGACCACGAGGTTGAAAGCACGATTCAAGTTCCTCGAGGGCCGCCCTTGTCTAGTGGCACTTGGAATGGTAAGAAAACTGCAAGCACGGGAGGAGCGTTGCTCGATTAATCAGGATTAGCCGTAGAACCGACCCTTAACCTCGCGCTGTCCACTGCTCGCGTGATGACCATCAGTCATCCAAGGTCCCCTCTCCTTGCACCGGTCCTCGGCCATCCCCAGCTCCTCTTTGACCACGGTCACCTCGCGAGGACCTATAAGCCGGACGATCATTACGGTGTCATTAACTTTGACGACCGTGTAATCGTGACGGGCACGCGAGGTCAGGGGGTGAGCAACGTACCTTTGGCCAACCTGAGGCCACGTCGGCAAGGTGACGGTACTGCGCGGGCCGACCTGCTGCCTCATCGAAGTCCTTAGAAATTAATTGACCCAGCCGAGGGGATCAGATCCATCCGTTTGCCAAGGAAACTTCCAAACTCTA
This sequence comes from Andrena bucephala, assembly GCA_947577245.1. Taxonomy (NCBI): domain Eukaryota; kingdom Metazoa; phylum Arthropoda; class Insecta; order Hymenoptera; family Andrenidae; genus Andrena; species Andrena bucephala. The sequence continues at coordinate 28,322,497 of OX387715.1, read as the reverse complement.
GTCAAGTGACGAGAGGTCGATTCAAGTTTCCCTCCGGGGGTGGGGGGCACAGATCCGAAGCAAAGCTCATCATTTAATCAGGGTCCACGTTGCTAGATAAACGAATCGATTCCAAGTTGGGGAAAACAGCCGAAATTCATCTAAGCAGTGCCCTTTAGCAGCCTTCCTCCGGCATTCCACCGAAGGGTGGCAAAAATTCTGATGGAGTCCTTCAAAGTGTTTATACATTTAAATCTGTGAAATGGGATATAAAGATACTCAATTCGATAGTATCACGATATCTACAATTTCTAGTGTTCCATTTTTCTTTCAGCCCCCCTTTGTTCCCACAAGATGATGGCACCCTAATTTCCATCCCCTGCCAAGCATTCTGACGTAGTGGGGAAAGAATCCCGCGGCAGGATTGCAGTGTAATCTGTTCTACAAGCTCTCGAGAAGCTGGCCGGGCAATGTTATTACTAAAAGCGTTGCTGGGTCAGAGATGGCCCGCTGAACAATGCAGACGCGGCTTATGCGTGCCGGTGGCTGCATTTCACACGCGCGCCGATGCTGGGACGCGAGCTGCGGGTCATCATCTCACGGTTCCCCCCTTAATGAAAGCCGGACCAGGAGCCAGTCGCCACGCGGAAGAGAAGAAAAGAGAGACGAGGCATTGTCCTAGAGGACGTTGGGCACCAGGTGGCCAGGAGCAGGGCCATTACCTCCGCCGGATTAATTGCCATGCAAAAACTCACGTTGGCTAACAGAATGATAGGAGTGTCCGTCTTCAACCGTTCGCTGGGGTCCAGGTCGCTGGACTTTTTGCCGGCCGGGCGAAGAGACCAGCATAAGTTACCGGGATGATTAAACGGTAGGGGGATCACCGTGATGCGTCGCGGAAACTCCACGGGGACGCGTATTGGTCCATGAAGGGTTGATGCGAGATATTTCTGGCAGGCCTTGGTACCTGTGCCTTGGTCCACGCGCCGTGACGTGAACAAAATTCCACGTGGAGCAAATCTTTTCCTTTCTTCCAGATCACATTCTTCTTGCTCTGTTGTAATATTATTGGTAACGTCTCCTTTTGGTATCTACTCCTTTCACAAGTTCCTGCGAAATTTACGACCTCTATGTTCTTATACTTTAAATTCGATATTCTGTATTCGGTATATTCCTATATCTTACATTCTACATCCCTTACGCTCCACATTCCCGTACTTCCTACATTCCTCCAATAAAGAAATATTCCAATTACCCTAACTTTCCTATCTACTCGGCAGCACCCTCCGTTCAATCCCTTAACCCCTTCCCGTCGCGTTTTCGTCCCCGTGCCTTATCTTATTACCCATTTCTCGACGACGGCAGCCCGGATCTACCAATCCAGGAATCGGGACATCCACTTGTCGTGGCCACGCGTGTACCGGCAGGTCTAATACGGGCACATCGCTTTAAAGCGGCGAGGGGTTAGAGTGGATGTTCGGAGGGTGGTTGCCACGGCGGTGGCCGTGAGGCAGCGGCGTAGGCGGCCGGGTTTTTGGGGGTTGGTGATTCTAAGAGGTCCGGCTCTCACACGCGTGGGCCTCGTTTCACTCTATCTGTCTCTCTCTCTCTCTCTCTCCTTCGGAAGGGGGGAGGGAACGGGAGAGGAGGCACAAGGGCCGAGGAGGAGGAGGCAGAAGGGGGTGAAAAAGGGGGAGTCTGGTCCAGGGGGCGCCAGTATTGATCTCGCGGCCCACTCCTCCCTTTCGACCAGCGTTGAAGGAAGGCGGAGGCGGTTGAAAGGGTGGGTAAGATGTCAGCATGCGTACATACAAAGTAGCCCAACGCTTATCCTGCTCGCCAGGCCGTGTACGCAGAGTCTTGTACGTCGCCCCTGCCTTAAATAAGTTATCCCGGCGAAGGTAACGATGCCGCTGCCGAGGCACACCGTGGGCCCTGGCGATGTGCAGGCCCTGGGTCATTTAAATGTAGGAGTTTGCAATCCTTGTATTCATATGCTCGCGCGCGTACACGATGACGAGTGCAGCTGGTGGACGCCCCTTGTTTATTGGATTTGAGGTACAGACACTGTTATCTTCAGAGGAATTTGCGTAGACTGGTCTCCCGATCGAATTATTAGGGGTAGTGAGGCTAGCGGGCTTCGACAAACAAGATCGAGGGATTAGTACGTGCAATACTTCCTCCTTTGAGTTACGGTTTAATTCGACGTCATTGGACATTCGGCGATCAAGCTTCTGACGGAGAAGGGCCATATTGCGATCTTATTCCTTTTTTATAAGGACCTCTGTAACTCAACAACAACTGCCAGCTAATCTTAACTCTCTCTCGTACATCGATACCCTCTTCCTCATGACCGCCTGCACGCCAGAAACGACAATGTCATCAGCCACAGAGCCGCGATACGTTTGTCATTCCCGTGCCACTCGGTGATGCTCAACTTGTCGGTTCATCCGTAGAAAGCGAGACCATCGATGATTTACACCTTGTCATCGGGTTACCGGTATCGGCTTCCATTGTGCGAGCGGAATCCCATTGGCCGCGCTCCCTCCGTGCACGGGCGTGCGGTCATCGACGAGCACGTACGCCCACGCGTTAGGTGCCGCTGGTCGTGGCCCACAAGCAGGTGTACAGGGGATAAAAGAGCCGTAGTGAGGCCCTAAAGCAACGGGGGGTAGAAACAGTAGCGCACTGGATTGTCAACGATCAACAGCCCAGGGACACATTCCACATAATCTTTGGACACTGGTGTATTAAGGCTTCGGTTCAGTAAGGCGAACAGGGCGTTCCGAGCGTGTGTAGCCGTTTAACGAGTGGCGTAAAGCACATTTGGCGGCGCGTACCCTCAGGTATATTACTTTACGCGCTACTTGTGTGGCCAAAGTACCTTGCCACAAATGTACCGAGCAATAGCGAGATCTCCAGTGCGCATATGCAAACAGGACATCGAAAAGTGGTTGGATCTGTTGGACCGTCACTCCACAGCTTGAATTCTGGGGGACAGCGATGACTAGTTTGGAGGTTTGAAAGACGATCTAGAATCGAGGTGTTACTATTATATATATAAGGGGACTAAGGCAGTCGTTTCCCGCGGAAAAAAACACTTTGTTTTTAATGTATTTGTGAAAAAATTAAAGCATATCCAGATGTATCATTTTACCCAATGCGTATTATTATCATAGAGATTGAAAAAAAGTTGGTATGAAATATACATGTGCTTCAAAAATGGCGGTGCCGACTGGTAAATATTTTAGCGTTCTTTTATTGTTTTGCTGTAATATTGGTCATAAAATGTGACGTAATTCAATTTCAAGCTGTGATTCTTGTTTGTTATATTCATAGTTCCCCGTGAAACCAATAAAAACTAATATTCAAACAGAATTATTAAATTCGTGGCCGAAAAACGGCGATTTTTTCAATAAAAATCCGGGCGCTACTAAAAATCCGCGACTTTTTAAATTTTTTATGAAAATCTCGAATTTTGATGGACCATATCAGAGGTTTCGCGGGGAATGGCACATGTTTTACTCATCCTGCAATTTTTTCAAGTCAATCCGAACCTCCGTTCACTCGCAATTATAGCAAAACCAAGAGAAAAAAATATTCGATAAAAACGCGTTTAAAGTTTCTGGACAAAGGCGACGCAATAAGTTGCCGCTTGCCGTTTTTAGCTGCCAAATCTACAATTTTGCGAATTTTACTATAAACCAAGCGGTATTTTATTCAGAAAAGATAATACTTTCGGAAAATGCAATAAAAAAAATCGATTTTTCGACTGCCTAGTCCCCTTAAATCACATCCGTCAAAATGAATATTCTTATATCCCACATTGTTTTCCTAACCCTTCCTACTCACCTACTAACACATCCAGATCTCACTACTGCTTGCTACACCTACGTATCTGTTGCGCCCCTAAATCCCACTACACTCCCTCCACCCACAGATACCAAAACACATCCCACGGGCAAAAGAGTATTTCCTATAAAACTGATGCCTCCACGTCCTCGTCCACATCCTTGTCCTGGCTCGAAGAAAGGACGCGGCTAGCGTCAAGGACATGGGCCTCGTAATTATCTCGAGGCGCGCGCGCGCTCATACACCAGGGATGTCCATTAGCCGCGGCGCGGCGTGGGGCGTCAGTTTTCCTCGTTACGCTCATGCGCCCACGCACGTAGGTACAACACGCGGCACACAAGCGTGAATAATGTAAGGAAAGCCGGGCAAAAGGGATACGTGGACGGGGGGGGGAGGGGAAGGGGGAGGGGGGGGGGAGGGTAGAAAAAAGCCAATAAGGGCTTTGTCCAACGGGGTGGCTCTGTCACGGAGGAAGATACCGCCCCTCTGTCTCCTTTTCGCCCTCCCGTCCGATGAGCGCTCGGCAAGGAGAAATTATTTTTTAGTCACCCTGCTGAAAAGTCTTTGTTTTCCTCGCGCGCGTTCTTTTTATTTTTCTTTTTTTTTTTTCATACGGTACCGGAGGCACGCGCCCAGAGATTATGCGAGCGTGGGCAAGCGGAAAGGAGCAGAGCCTGGGCAAAGGGATCCGCAAAGTGAAAACCCGATAAGGGCATCACGCGGCAAATGTCTTTGTGGGTTGTTTCTGCGTGCGAAGGAAAAGGATCTTTTTTAGTACCTGAAAACGACCCTCCCTCTCTCGCTCTCTGTTGCTCTTCCGGCGATCTTCGCGCGCGGGAATAGACGAGCTGGAAGTACGGCGAGCATGAGTAATAAAGTAAGGAGAGAACCGGTTCAAAAGGGCCCCGCGAGAGGGGAAAAGCCAATCGGGGGGCTTTGCCCAGCGAGGGGATGCTCCCGTGGCCGCGCTCCGCTCCCAAGAAAATTATTCTTCAGCGGTGGAGAAAATTTCGTATCCATCTTTCCAGCTGTTTTCGCACGGAAATAGATAAAATAGGCGTCCATTTTGTCCGGTACGTCCTGGAGAAATTACGTTCGACGGAATAGAGGAGGTAAAAGTGAGGGAAGATTGTGTGTGGGCACACATAATCCTACTTTGAGTCGCTTTATACGAAAACTAGACAAAAGCAAACGTTACTTCATATTAAACCTGCGTCAGGTGGCGTTAGAATTCATTCCTGCACAATTTAAGCGCGCAGAAATTAAAAAGTCCTGGGAAAGGAAACACCAGAACCTCTTTAGTACCGGAGCACCCATTCAACCACCTCCAGTGTGTAAAATACAAAGAATACATTCTCCGCAACGCAAGAATGTATATTTTCCCTTGTAATCACCCCCCGCTCGCTTTAAATTCACCTTAAAATGAAAAACAATCACGCAATTCTGGAACCAAAACCAGAGAACACTTTCCACGGGAACGTCCAGCTTCCCCCCTGCAGCCACTTCCCTCCGTCAGGTCCACCGCAACCGTTAAATTACTTTAATTAAAGATCTCGCAACTTCCCGTTCTCCAAGGTGGCGGCGAACGAAGCTTTCGCCGCGGTAACTCGCGTTAAATCGAATCTCGTTAAATCCCATCAACCCACGCCCCAACCCCGGGAGCACAAGTATTTTCGGGACCGCGATACTTCTAATCGTCGCGTCCGCGGGAATATTTTATCGACGCGATCCGAAGCGTCGGCTCGGCGATCAATTACAATCGCGGCCGATAATGCTGTCGCCGTGGAACGGCGGAGATAATGAATTTCCCCCTGGACCCCTTACCTAGCGCCTCCCCCTCCTCCCCCCCCCCCCGTCCCGTCCCGTCCCGCAGTCTGTGTACCTAATAGCGTGGAGTGGAGGGCGCGTTGTCCAGAATCACCCTCACCGACGAACACTGACCCAGCGACGCGGCTCGCGTACACCCCCTTAACGCTGGGGGCGCACACCCTCGCCCGGGCCCACACGCACGCACGCCTGGCACTCGCGCGCGAGCTTGCCTCTGGAAGCAATTTACATGGCAGCGTCTCTCCTCCAGAAGGACGAGCGGGGGGCGTCCTGGATCTAAGGGGGCGCTCGAGAAGGGGTGGGGGGTGCGCGATGGGGGGCGACCGGGTGGTATGAGACGGCACTGGAGCATTGTAATTCAAGTAATGTAAGCTTTATGCAAAATACATGTTAGTTAGGAGTGCAGGAGATAGAACCACCCTCCCACGACCACCCTTCCAACCTACGACCCTTGTCCGTCTTTACGCCGCTCTCTGTCTTACCGGCCAGCCCCCTCTATCCCGTTTTCTCTGTTCACGGCGATCCAGGTCTCGGCCCTCTCTGTTCCATCCTCGGCTGGGAGACGTTTCTTGTCCTCGTTCCGCGCTTTCTACGGGGGTGAACCTTCGCCTGGACGCGGCTACTCCGTGCTCCCTGTCCCTCACGCACACTTGCATGCATACGCGCACACACTGGCGGCCGGAGGAAGTTTATGTGTGTGGATACGCGCCGGGCACGGCGCGCGAACGAACGAGCTGTACGTGCCGCGTGGGTGTAGCCGTGTGCGGTTGTGGTCGAGAGTTGGTTTATGCAAAAGTGTACGTTACCTGGATACACGTAAGGGGGTGCGTAAGGGCGCACGCACACGCTCGGTCCCGCTCTCTTTCCGCTCGCCCTGTCTTTTCTACGCTCACTCCACGAGGCTTACACACCCCGAGCCACCCCTTGACCGAGGGGGTGGACGGGACATTGGCGTAGCTGGCCGATTCGGGGGTGGACGATTCATTTTTTTCCACGTTCGACTCGCCTTGAGTAGCTCTTGCGGGAAATCGCGGGAAGGGAGGAGCAGGTTTGTTTTGAAATTAAATTTTAATGTGCTTCAATAAATTAGAGGGAACGGGGGTGGCTGAGTTCCGTGAAATGTCAAGCATTCTGGTTACATTCTCGATCGATCGCGAAGGATGATTTTCAGGCAGCAGGGAAATTTAGAGAATTTGTGAATTGTAGGAAGGAGAGTTGTTTCCAAGGGATTCCTCTTCTACGCCAATGAATGCGAGGAATGACCGCGAGGGTGTCGGCCGGATGTGGAAGCCAAAGGGGTTGGCCAGTCCAGGACGTGGCGCACGCGAGCTCCACGGAGGCTCGCAGCGACCCCGAAAAAAAAAAACGGACACACAACCCCCTCGGAGAACTTCGTAAATAATCTGGAAGGCGACCATCCCCACGGCGAAGAACCCCTTGCGATCCTGGAAAATCGATTCTGGAAACGAGGGGACCGAGATAGGTTTCTCTTATTCCGTAGTCTGAAAAAAAGAAAAATGGAGAGAAGGTAAAAGTGCTGCGGGGCAACGATTTTTGAAATCGTCTCGGGGCGCGGGTTGCCGCGATGCACGTGCTGAAGCAGCACGGTGGGATGTAGTGTAATTACACGCGGCACTCTGCATAATCGCGTGTCCCGTCGATTCGCGGAATATTATAGAACGCGCGGCAAGGGTCGTTCGCTGGGAATCGAGCTGCGTGTCCCTTTAAAATGTTGAAAATTGCGTGACACGCCGAGCGTCGTTTTGCGATCCGCAGTGACAAAGATGCTGGACCGGTTTCGAGGGATCTGCTTCGGATGACGATCGGTTGCGTGTTGTCAATGGGACGGTACATCGTTTGGTAATCAAGCAAGTACACGAAGGGGAGTTGTTTGCAGTGTCTGTGGAAATCAATTTCTCTTATGATCCTCCTTCCCCCTCGATCGATTTGGCTGGATTATCGGTGGCTGGCAAACTGCTCGGTCGCAGGAAACAACAAGTTGGCGTGCACAGATGCTTTCAGAAGTCAATCGTGGGGTTTCTTTGAAATTGAAATGACGGGAGCAAGGGGGAAGTTACTTCGAAGATCTTTGAATCTCTTTTACGTCAACCCTCGTAATTTGTCTAACAAGTAAGCGTATTGAATTTCTGCGATAGCACAGTAACGTGAACAAGACATCTATGGGCAGGGGTTAAAAAATTTTAAGACGTTATCCTATTCCGGTGAAATTTCATGGCATAGTAATATGATCACTAAGGAGTATTAACCCCATATTCCAAAATGAATATTCGGCTTGATTCAATCACAGTTAAATGTCCCAGCGTTATTCCTCAGCAGTAGAGAGGGTTCAATTAAACTAACGGACCAAACATGGCGGCCCCAATTTAACGGTGTAAATCATTAACGCGGTGGTCCAGTGACCAAGCAACAGTCATTTATCCCCTTTCCATGACGCCGCAGCTATCTATATCAACGGTCTTACGGCTATATCTACATCCATAAGACCCCGCATCTAATTTGCATGGGGCTTAAGCCGAGCCCGTGGCCCCTAAGATCGTGGAAACGACTTTCGACCATGGCGGCTCGTGGGCCAAGTGGCCACGGGGGTGGTGGGTGTACGCCGTAGAGATGAGCTACGGGCAGTTCTGACCCCCGTCGGTGAACAGAAATTACCCCCTTATCTACCACCGGCAAGGCCGGCACCATATACTGAATCCTAATGCTCAATCTCAAGATAAACGGGGCCAAACCTCCTACGACACCCCTGTTCCCAGCACCCCTCGATGGTCGAACCGAGGAGATAGCTTCACGTTGCCAACCCCCACCGTCCCATGATTTGATGACTGAGGTGGCTGACAATCAGCAACTGGCAATTGATAATCGAAGCGGTTTCGAACACGAGATTAATGATTAATCTTTTTATACAAGGGGTTATAGTGTGTCCAGTAACATACTTGTTTAAATTCTTTTAGTAGGATATCAGTATTGTTTTAGAAACATATTATGTTTTTTGTTAAATTGGAATAAAAGAATTCAATTTCAGCTTCTTCTTATTTGTTGTGTTATTAGGGTGTCTCTTTATCGCGGAAACTTACACACACGAATCCTGATACCGTGGATATTTCTCAATGATTTTTCGCCGAATGAAGTTTACGATATTTGGAATCAATATTAATATTTGACAATGTAAAATCTTGGATGCAGTATTTCACGCAACTTGGACTAATCTTTGGCACGTTGTCCAGGGAACATGTGGGTCAGTTCTTCTCATTTATTTCTTGAATGTCAGTTCCCTTTTTTCATCACTGATAGTACTTAAATTTCCAGTATTTTGCATACTTAATTACGTAATATTTGAGTAGAGTTTTTCTACAATATGATCTGATTCTTTTATTGAAAACTTTGTTGCAATGGAAGGGAGCCTCTCAGATTCACTACATAGACAACTGTATAAAATGTTTAAAAAGGCAAATAATGTAATAATAATTATCGTCACGTGCACCACCACAGGTACATTTAGTTACTTCATTATTAACGTAGTTTCTGTTTTCAGTTGGTATTATAGAATCCCTAATAAAATTACGTGGATTGAATACCACTTTGGCTGCGATACCAAATTCACTCTGAATCGAACTTGATACCGGATTTCGATTGATTTCGACGATCAATACGGGAACAATCGAAGTAGAAATTGATAAAGCGAATTACGCGATACACTGGATATTAAATCGAGAGCGCAGTGATGGACACGGTGCGCGATAATGGCGGCCGATGTTTGAGTATAATATATTACAGGGATGATAGTGCAATTACGCAAATGTAATATTATGCTCTGAATTATTACGTCATAAGTACGTCAGGCCTGCAATATACGTAGTAATAACAGTTACTATGTATATACAAGGCGTATGCTAACGTCTCTGTTAAATTATTCATCGAGTAATCGGTGGAATGGAACGAGTAATGTTGTTTCAAAATTCTGATTTTGCTATGAGAAGCAATTCTTTTATTAAAAAGTTCAAGTTCAACAAAAGTTCACTTCGAAAGAAACCATTCGCTTAACAGTCCTCGGCTAATGAAATTGCTAAGTAGTCCTATGTAATTTGAATTTTCAATTTCAGTGACTTTGGAAATTACGTACCTATGTGACTACACAAACTACGTTTCACCAAATATTGACTCTGCTAATGAATCACCAAATTAATTACTCACGACGTCGAATTTCATTTAAGAAAATATTAAATTGCTGACTAAGTTCCATACAATTTGAAGAAATTATCTTAACAAACGTACTATTTCTTTCGTATTATAAGTAATTCTTTATCCCGGCCATAAGAATGCTTACTTAAAGTTAAACATCCAAGAAGGGGATGAATTTATTCAACCACTTAATATTATCGAATTAGATTTTTCTGAACGTTAACAGGCACGATTTCGTCGTTTCAGCATTTCGATGGGCAAATTGAGCGCCGAAGGGGGCGTTCGTTTCTAACGGCAAGAAGACACAGAAATTGGGAAAGACAGGGCAGAAGGGATCGTGCCGTCACCCGGAAATTTCGGCGAATCGCCGATCGATGCAGGAGTGAGGAACCATCCCCTGGAAACTCGGTCCTGGAACGGACACAGGTTGGATATTCCGACGCTAAGATTAAAGCTCGTGTGCGACGACCAACGTACACATTCTCTGTCTAATCAACGTGTGTGTACAGAATTAAATTTCTCCAAATAACAGACGAATAGTTAACACTACACCGCGGAATGCAAGAAAATATAAATCGGGATCCTTAAACCGTAGCACAAGTGTCAGTTCTCACTGCTATTATTAACCCTACATAACCGAAATTTTTAGAACATTAGCAGACATTAAAGTCGGTTAAAGAGTGTAGGGTAACGCATACAGATGTTGATCTCTATAAAATGATTGACCCTCTTCCCCAAGAAGTAGGAAATATGATAGGTATAATGTTTTTTTATATAATAAAATATAATTGTATTCGGAACAAAAATATCTGGGCCACCGAAATATAGATATATTTTATTATATAAAAAAAGCATTATATTATATTTCCTACTTTTTGGGGAAGAGGGTCAATCATTGTATAGGGGTCAACATCTGTATGCGTTACCCTATACAAAATTAACAGGTCCATTTCAATTTCACTTCATAAACATTTCACACTAAACTAAAGGTTCGTTATTCCTACTTTAGAATTCCTTAAAATTCCTACGTTAGGATAATTAAAATATGAAACTTTTATGAATTAATACGCGTTATCTCAAAGTGACACGGTGTTACAGAAGACTATAATACATTCACATTTGTGTTTTCTAATCATACCTTGGTACTCGACATTATATCTGTAATTACATATTCACATATCTTTTCTAACCTTTTTAACCAGCCCTACTTTCACAAAAGTGTCTCCTCTGATAAAACTTTAAAATCTCACCCTCCACTTTCGATCCCTCCATTCCACCACACGAACCCCCGCCCCATAGCCGACGAAAATTAGCCCGAGCTGATCAATCATCCGCTCGCGGAGCGCTACTTGTCTCGTTCTTGCCAGCGCGGGGCGGCCAAGTCGTGCATTCGAAATCATCCCCCGGAGCTGGACGCACGCAGAAGCCGCGCTGGCCGGTGGCCGCGTAAAATCCAGAAAACCCATATAACGCCGGCATGCAATTACACGCGCGTCCACACATCCAGCTGCCCGCCCACGCCCGTCCCGGGCGTCACACGTAGACCGCGCGTACACGTTCCTCCCCATCGACGTGCAGCGTCTCGCGCACACAGGCGCGCCCGGCAGGCCGACGCGCGTAGAATGTAATTAAGATAAATTAGCGTTAAGGGGAATTGGGTTGAAGCTCGAGGGTGGAGGAGCCTGAAAGGGTGGACGAAACGGCGCGGTCGGTGTGCGTGCCCGTACGTGTCGAGCCACCCCCGCGCGGCCCTCGCGCCCCTGTGTCCTCCCGCTCGCCTGTAGAGACGGCGCGGAGAGGAGACAGGTGGAAGGGTGGAATAAAGAGGGCGAGCGGCGAGAGGAAGCGCCGTGTGCACGTGTGTGCGCGCGCGCGCGCGCGTGCTCGGCGCAAGTAAGCTTCGTCGGCGTTACGGCACGCTGGAAGCTTAATGATGCATGCCGCCGGCGCCAAACGAGCATCCACTGATAAAGCGATGACCAGGGGGCGAGAAGAAGGGACACGAAACTCTTTCCGTAAGCCAGGACCAAGGTTATCGGGCGGGCTATCGATCGCTTGCATCCGGCCAGTTGCATGTTTCGGCGATAAGTCGACGCTCGCTTACCCGCCGCTAAATTATGACGCGCCGTGGCCCCCTTGAAATCATGTTCCCCGGTTTCGCCGGCCCGTGTCCGGCTGTTTGTAATTATGAACGATGGCCCCGGACGAAGACTCGCGGGGCTTCCGCGGGACGGATGATCGCTCTTCTTGCGGGAGGGCGCAGCTGCTGGAACGGCTCCGGTTTTCTTCTGGCGAGGACGCGCACGCAGGTGGATTTCGGTTTTATCGGTTAATTATATCGTTCACGCGTAGACGTTTATGGCCGAAGTCTGTGTATGAGATGCGCGTACTATTGTTTTCATGTGTTTCGAGGGTGGAGGCATTAGGTGCGTGTTTTTGGGGGATCGCGAATGGTGTCGTTTTGGTTTGTTTTTATAGAAGCGGGCTTTTTATTAGTATTTTTGAAAGTGATGTGTGTAGAATGTTTAATAGTTTGTGTGGCGTAAGCTTTTGAAAAATACGTCCTCATGTCGGTCAGGCTTATCCGAGTGATCGCTACTGTAGAGAAAGTTTTGGCTAATTCACCCTGAGCAAATATTCAGGGACTCTCCAATATACTTTTATGTACAAAAATATATCAGCGCGGAAACGCCGGATCCGTGCCCAGGATGAAAATCCTAAGACGTGAAAACACGCCGACGCCCACACAGCACCATGACATTGCAGCAACGTCTCTGCAATGATGCGGTGCAAGATTGCAATGTTGCACCGCATCATTACAAAGACGTTGCAGGTTCACTCCTATGTCCGCCTTAGCAATATTGCAGGAGTGTATTTCTGCAAAGTTTTGGGAACATTAAAAATATGTAGTCCTGCAACATCATTGCAGAGAAGTTGCAGGTTCACTCCTATGAACGTCCTGGGCAATATTGCAGGAGTGTATTCCCACAACGTTTCGGAGATTTTACAGCAATAGTCCCGCCGCAACGTTTCGGGCAGTGAGGGACGTGACGTCATGAATATGTGTAGGCAGAATCGTAGTTACTACTTGTACTTACGTTATACTTAACGGCCGTGTGTCTTTTTCTCATAGAATTTTTTTTTCCCCAGGGGGATTCGAACCGAGGACCTATAGCACCGTAGACGAACACTTTACCGCCGCAGCTACAACCGCTGATTGATAAGATTGCTTACGTATTCGAACTTATATTCCTACCGAGCAAAACTTTAAACTCAAATTATTCAAAAACGAAGGCTCATTTGACAAACCCCATTAGGGATTTGTAACACTATAGGTGCGGATTACAACATTCACCCGGTGTCATTTTAGGTTAGGTTGGAAAACAGTCTTTAGACTGAACCTTTGCATTTGTGTTTTCTTCTTTCTTTTCTCCTGCTTGATTGTATATACGTGTTTTTGCAATAAAGACGTTTAATAATAATAATAATTTCACACATTAAAATATATAGTTCCTATTCTATCTTCAAAAATTAAATTGATCTTGAAATCTCTTCTATAATTTCATGTACAAACAGGTCCCACGATAACACGTTTTTCATATCTTCAACGGCCAACAAGAAATTCTAGCATATCCAGTTAAATGAAACATGCTGTAGAATCCACTCAACGTCATGTACATATTTCGACAAATTTTGTCAAAGTCATAATTGCTTCAGAATATTGCTGTAATGTTTCTACAATATTTTCACTACAGTATTGCACGGCAATATGTGTGCAATTTTGTTTGGGCGTTGCCACTGGAACATTGCACGTTGATGTGCGCGCAATATTGCCGAAATATTGTAGGATAGTTGGCACTGGAATATTGCACGTCGATGTGCGCGCAATATCGCCGAAATATTGTAGGATCGTTGGTACTGGAAGATTGCACGTCGATGTGCGTGCAATATTGGATCGTTGCCACTGGAACATTGCAATGGCAACGTGTGCGCAATATTGCTGAAATATTGCAAGAACGTTGCAACTCAAATATTGCACGGCAATATTGAAGCATCGTTCCTGCAATATTGCAATGCAACCTGCAATAACGCAATATTGCAGCAACGTTCCTGCAATACTCCTGCAACGAAGTGTGCCGTATGGGCGCCAGTGAATGTACTACAAGGCTGCCAGGTTATCCAGTGAATGTACTACAAAATTGGACCATTTTCCTTGCTGAATGAAAGCAGTATGTCTCAAGGAATACGGTAACAAAAGTCGCCAGCCTTTTAAAGTCTAACCCCCATATCTTTACATATTTTCTTACGAGGCTTTCGAACATTCCTTGCACGTCCATCCATCGTACAGAATGAAACTGGGGACCTTGCAGCAAGAGGGGTGTAGCTCCATATTTACCAACTTCAAGTAAATTAGAAAAAAACTGTTTATAACATTATTGCTTTGACATACAATTAAAAAAAAAAGAGAACACTAAGTAATTGAAAAATATATTTTTCACACAATAAGTAGTAGTTATTGAGTTGATAAGTTTTTGTTTCTATTTTTTGCGAAAAAATATTCCATAATAAAAATATTAGTGTATTTAATATTAATTTCAATATTAATTTTAATATATTTAATCTTAGTACTAATACTTTTATTTATATGCAATAAATCGCTCATTTCTTATCGAATTTGCATCAAACGTCCACACATCTATTACACATCATGACTCAAAAACTGTCAAAAATTAATCTCCACCCCTCTTGCTGCAAGCTCCTCAATGGCTCTGTGAACAGCCCCAAGCTGCCAGATTCTCCATGAAACTTTTACAACATTATGTAACAAAACATTGGTTCTATGTTCCTGAAACTTACCAGGAAGATATACATAACAGTGGTATGCAGAAGGTTCCATGCATCCACACGAGTCCGTCATCGCGGTTGCCACCCCCGTTATCGCGGGGAATCTTTATTCCCGCGGAAGTCCAGCGGTAATAACTCCCCAGGAAACGTAAACACGCGCCGTCCAGCGCGCGCAAGCAAATACGGGGGAGAAATTACGCAATTACAGCTGCATACCAGCGATACCCAGCGCGTACGCCATGAGGTTTGGACAGCGAGGAGGAACAGCGCCTCGGGGATGCTGCCGTTGATGGACGTTTCCGATACGAGAGAGACAAAGAGAGCGAATAAGGGACGGTTGGATAGGGACAGGCGGACGGAAGGGGTTGAGAAGCGACGCGCGGGGTGGAACGAGAGGGAGAGAGAGTAGTTGCTCCCTAGTTTCTCTGGCTATTATATTATTTAATTAATTAAGTTCGCAAGACCCTCGGCAGCCCGTTCGCGTGATTAATAACATTGTATGGCCGTAGCACTATTAGCCCCGGCCTCGGTTTGTGGATTTACGGCGTCTCCGTATCTATATATTACGTTTCTGGGCATCATCTGGACCAGTCAACCGCCAAACGCACGCTACTCCCAAGATTTTGCCCACTGCGAAGGGAACGGCTGTGTCCGTTGATCTTCACGTTTCCGCAGTAGGAATACTGGCGCAACGAGCTTTCGGTAATCATGCAAGCGGAGTGGCCATCGAGGAGGAACATGTTATTGTTGGAAGAATGTTTGAAAGAAATGTTTGGCTCGTTATATTCTCAGAATATTAATTGGCTGTATTGTTACACGATGGTGATGAAGCTTAGGTACTGCTGGCATCTAACTTTTCGGGTGGAGAGGATGAAGACTCTTGTGTCTTGTAAATAATAAATGCAGTGATAATACTATGCCTCGTGTTAGATTAAGAATTCTAAAGACATCAGGGAGCCATAGAATAATGAAAGGTTGTGAGGAGAAAAAATTCTTAATAGATTTATTTGATTAAGGTAGGTGTTTTTACTGATCTCTGATTAAATGATTATGGATGAGGAGCAATTAATTGCTCTTATAATTGATGAAATTCCTGCAATATGAAGTGAAAATATTGTTAAATCAACAGATGATGATGGATATGTATAGGATGAAAGTTGGGGGTAAACTGTTCATCCTGTGCCAGACCCTGAATTTAGAACTATTCTTATTAGGATAATTAAATTTGAAGGGGGTAATAATCAAAATCTTATATTATTTATTCGTGGGAAAGCAATGTCGGGCGCTCCTAACATTAACGGTCAGTTTCCGAAACCACCGATTATGAATGATATAACTATGATGAAGATTATAATAAAGGCATGGGAAGTGACAATTGAATTATTAGATTTGGTCATTATTAATTCAATTACCTGGATTTCTTAATTCTATACGGATAATAAATCTTAGGGATGCTCCAATTATTCCTGCTCATATAGCGAAAATGAAATATAAAATTCCAATATTTTTATGATTAGTTGAATATAATCATGTTTTATAATATATTAAAATTTATATTATATTAATGTATTATTAATTCTGAAGATTATAAGATTTTTTAACTTAAAATTTTGGAGTTCTATGTCTGATAAAAGGAGTAAATTGTAAATTTATTTATAAAAGTTGAATTTTCTAGAACTATATTTCTATAGTTTAAAAAAAAAACATTAAATTGCAAGTTTAAAGACAAATTGATGTTTAGATATTAAAGTACATATAAATAATTTATGCTATTAGGAGAATTCAAAGTATAAATAATTCTTTTTGTTGCTTCATTGTTAATTTTTTTACAAATATTTTATTAAAATTGTAATGGGGGATGAGGAGGATGAGAAAGTGTATCGTTGAACCGGTTGAACGCGACTGTTCATCCAGGAGGATAGTTGAAATTCCAGCTCCTCCACTTACCTATCAAATTGTCGTCAGTCTCTCCAGATATAATGCAATAATTCGTTTTCTAAACGCCTTCAATTTATCAAGGACTAGACGAGAAGGTGTCGCCGGTTCGAGCACGTTGAACGAAGTCTCCTCTTATTGGCGGGGGACAGTTAAGTGCTCGTTAAAGACTCGCTTTATCTCGGTCCGTTTGAGGGATGGAACTGTCACGGTTATCTTCGCCGTGGGAAAAAATCTCGGCGAAGTTACTTTCACACCCTCAAATACTTCCATCGACTCAGACACTCCACGATTCCGCCTTTGATACTGTTAAAACCTATCTTCCTGCACATAAAACCACTTCGAACGTGCCCGACGAGGAGAAAAGCAAACGTGCTCGATACATCGGTGGAAAATGGTGAGCAGGGATTATTGAGAATTCGAGATTTAGTAACAGAGAATTGTCGCGGAAATAATTGCGCGTTTATTACGATTTTCTACGTAGATATACTTCACAGCCGGCTACAACTACGTCAGATGGTCACAATTTAAAATGTGGTACGGTCCACCGTGTACCACAGCGGAATACGAATGAGAACGTTAACCTTTCCAGCGTCGGAAAGGGCGTTCGCAATCCCAATACCTAGCAGTTTTTTTTTTTTTATACGAACGTACACGCGAATGTGCTGGTTTCACCTCATAGTGTATGTACTACCAATATTCCCATTATTTATGAGGGTAACTCGAGTGGTGCTACAGTTGTACACGGTGCAGTTTCGAGCAACGTATTTTGTATCTTATATTTCATCCCAATCACGGAGATTACTGTCAATTCTGTAAAGGGTGCGCAATGTTTCGGTTCAGGTAGAATCAAGCGTGTACCTTGAACGCGAATAAGAAGAGTAGTACATCTAATACAAGAAGAAGAATAAATTTTAACTCGAATTTTCGTGTGCTAGTGAATATCAATGTGAACGCAAATTTCCAACTGAACTGTTTCGCGGCTGACCCTGTAAATTTGCAATGGGAGAAATATGAAGTGTTTATTTAATAAAATACGAGCGGCGAATGATCGCTTAATCGAGGCAAGGGCTGAGAATGGTCGAGATACGTGGTGGAGGGTGGCGAGAATTTGGTAAAAATGCAAATGCAGGCCACTGTCGAAGCGTAAAGGAGGGCGCGAAATCCACCCCAGAGTCAGTCTTATCGCGAGCGGGGCTGACGTCCAGCCGGCCGTTTCGCCCGAGATAAGCCACGTCCATTTGCAATATCTAATCTCGTTGTGGACGTCGCCTAAAGAGTCCCCCGACGGCTCTTCTCGGCTCGGCTCGTTTTCGTATATACGTAATACGTAAAGGACTATCAATTCTTCCATTTCCCGGGGCAACGAGTCGAGAAGGAACCGCCGGTCCCTGCCGAAAAAGATGGGGGAAAAAATATGGAAATATAAGGGCCGCGACTACGGAGAAAATTATTTTGTAATTCGTTCAGACGCGTTTATTTCCTCAAGCACCGTCGACGCGACGCTTTGTCCCATAGAAAATATGATTTTATACATCGGTTGGCGAACCGACAAGGGAGGAGGCCTTGCTTGGAAACTCGAAAAAACCTTGTATTTAGGGACAAAGGAAAAAGTGGAACGTAGGCTCGAGTTTTGCCAGTAAATAACCCTCTCTTACGGGTTCCTTTCTCCTTTTTCCGGGCGTATCTTAAATCACAAGGCGGCGTTCGTGCACCGACCTACCCCAAAGTAGCAACGACAGCAGCTCATCAGCCCCCCCCCCCCTCCCTCCCACACCCCCTTCTTCCTTCCACCCCCGTTCATGCAGTCAGTGGAGTCAGAAAAATGCCGAAAAACGCCGCGACGGTCCCCTGTACTCATCCCCCGAACCCGGGACCACCCCCGTGTGTCAGCCCTCGACGAAGCTTTGCTTAGGGTCATTGACATGCACCCTCGTAAAGAGACTGCAGAACCCGGGGTCCTCGTAAGCGGATACCAACGAAACGTTTGCATTATTCTGGAATCGGTACGGTCCCCTCTTTAAATTAACTCTTCAGCCGGTGCATTAGCTCGAACCGCCGCGGCTACGTAAGTAATCGACCGACAAATTCGATCGTATTCTTCTTTAGTACTGCTCCACAGCTGACGTTCGCTGTCCCAAGATTCACAAGGCTTTAGATTTCTTAGTGATTTCATACTCGGGATTTCTTCATTAATCGTCGCTGTGAGCAGAGGTGGGCAGAATTTTATTTAAATAAAAATCTAAGATACAAAAAAGATAGAAATTTTATTCGTTACGCGTCGAATAAAGGTAATTACGATTTATCGATAAAGATAAAGTATCTCTTATTCGATACGTTATTTAAATAATTTTTTATTTAGACAATGCCCAACTCTGGCTGTGAGGTTAGGCTTGCAATTAGTTAAATAGGTGTTGGTTGCCATTTGGTGTTTGGAGAAGAGTGACTGATTCCTTTTGTGACTAATAGCTTTATTGTTCAAATTTACGTTCTATTTTTAACAGTGATTTAATTCTTGAATACCTAATTGGGATTCTGTTTGCAATTATGTATCGAGCGATGTTTGAGGATTTTATTTGCTTCCCTTTCAACGGCGTTGGATCTTGTTAGCGCTGAATTTCATTGTTTCACGGCGACGGGGATTCAGAAGGCCCCCGGGCAAAAAATCGTTTCGCGTGTATCGGTTCACCCGCAAAAATAGCTCGATCATCGTCCATTGTTGGGAGCTCACCCTCCTATGAAAATTTCGACGCGCAGCGATGCGATGCGGTGCAGTGGATGCATTATTTACATGCTGCGAATATAACGACGACGCACCGTGTCCTGCCGCATAGGTGCACGTCATCGGCCACAATGTAAAAAAAAAAAGAGAAAAAGAATGGCAGAACAGTGATCGAGGCCGCAGCATCCTGGGGGAAGTTGAATTTTCCCGCAGAGTTCACTTCGGCGCATGTTCGATTCAATTAAAATCCATCACCGTTCTACCTTTTAATTTGAAATCAAAAGATTCATTCGATACGTGTATATCTGACGTGTGCGTTCACTTCCCGAATTTAAAATCGTTATGCAAGTAACTTGCATTGTGCGTAGCAAAAACCTGCTGCAATGGAAAAGAATTATTACACAGAAATTTAATTTATCCTTTAAGAAGAATTCTTCTATGTATATCGTACCACTTAAGACATTTTATGTTATATTTCATATTTGGTACTAATTTGAACGCAAATAACTATTGGATATTGTAGCTTGATCTTTTAGGCATCTATTATTATACGCTTAACCTTTTGTTCAGAACAAATTAATTTGTTATTAATCGTTTTGTCACATACCTAAGATTTAGGCGTCTCCTAAATCGCACCTCCACTAAAAATAGTATCAATAACAAATAGAGTAGAAAATAATCAACATCAAGTCGTGATTATTATATAGTTACATATCGTCGGTGATATTGCAAAACCGCGTATGAGCAGCTTGTAAATACCGCGGATCTGCAAAAGTAGCAAAATTGAGATTTCGCGCCCACGGTTGCCAAGCGCTGTTTTGCTTTTTTTTAAAGTCACACCATTGATGTCAGTATTTATTACAAAGAGTGCTAAAACTGTGCCAAAAAAGTTCAGTCAAAGAAATCCCTTAAAATGGCTAAAATATTAAGTTTTCTCTTCCTCCTTTAAAATCGGTAGAATGCAGATCCGCGGTATTTACAAACTGCTCATACGCGGTTTTGCACTATCACCGACTATATGCATATGTATATGGATTACACACAGGTCACAATTACCTATGAATATGATATATGTACATAACCTGTATAACATACGAGTTGTCAAATCCTACTGGTAAGATTGTAGTGGTACGATTTAGGAAACATGATCAATTTATTTATAAATATCAATTTAAACTTTATAACGAATGTAATATGTACTTCAAGTAAATGTAAAATATTCTACATTAAACCCGCTTTTAGAAAAATACAAAAATACAGGACAAAATTGCATTGTTTGTTTATTATCCGCTAAAATAAACTGGTAAAAAGTTACATCAATCATACCTGATTTTTTAAAACGTTTATAGCACGCACAAAATAGGGTGTAAGCTTAAAAGGTTTTGTTTGTATTTCTTATTTCGCATTTACTTGATACTTTTATCATCAGATGTCGTTTATATTAATTAATTACTGAGAAATTGATGAGGTACGATTTAGGTGACTAGTACGATATTGGCAACTCTCCCGTATTATATAGTAATAAATTAATTCTACTTTTTAAATTATGCATATAAGAGAATATTTGCTCTTTCAATTTCTCTCTCCCTTCTCAACTCTTCCTCCTGCCCGACTGGTCCAAAGAAAAGCTGCAGCAAAGTCCACCACATCATCTCGAAATTGTTGCCGAGGTGCATCCCTAAAAATCGCCGACGCGTCTCGCTGCAAATATAATAGCAGCGCGTCATTGGTCACGTCGGCAGCGGTGCACGAATGTAAAATACAAAAAAAAAAAAGAGCGTCATTGCGATAAATCATCTCGGTCGACAGGCATTGAGCACTCTTGCAGGAGATTTTCTCACACTTGCCGCGAGCCAATCGGAAGCTACGGTTCCGTCGGCAACCCCGAAACGTCGGCCAATCCGCGCCACGCTCCGCGATGATCGATGACCGAAGAAATTATCGATTGTCGTCGACACCACGATCGCTCCTCTATTTTTTCCCTCTGTCTCACCTTTCGTTCGCGTCCCCTATCTCGCTCACTCCCTTCGACAACTTTCCTCGCGATAATTATTCGCGACAATGCGGAATCGGCGAGCGCATTGTGGGGTGCTTCGAGCCGAAGGACACAATTGGAGTGACGAATTTGTTCCGGAAATCGGGGAAGGTCGAGATGGGATAATTCATTAAATTGTCAACTTTGAATGTCGAATGGATATTGGCTGCACTTCAAGGACTGCCGTTTGGGGTGTCTTCTCTTTTCCAAGATGCCCGAAACTGTGATGCATTTGTGGAGTGTTATGGTTATTGCATCTTGAAATTGAACTGAGTATCAGTAACTTAATCCCCTTTGAATTTCAGCTTTAATATATGTGCACTTAAGGGGTTATCACCCACGAATGTTTTGGGGAAAAACTTGAAGGCTTCGTTAATTAAACCTTTATGCATTCGAAAGTGTACATGGTAAATTACTTGTAGTAATTTTTGCGATGGAAAATATAAATAAATAAAATAAATATCAGCCATCTCCCCGCAGCGATTTTTTTTTCCAGTAGTTTGTGGTGACCACTCTAATTTTGGCCTGGTTCTTCCGAAATAAAAATTTCGCGGGAATTTAGTGAGTATATTAGATTATCTAGTCTTTAATCGTTCATTATCTCGAAAAATTAATTTGCTACAAAATGGCGACTTTTCATAGCAGAAATATCGATTTTCGTCACAGAATCGCTCTCATTTTTCATCATTTTTCATCTGTAAAATAAAAACTACGCAACGGAAATTAAAAAGCTACGATTAAGGACTAGATAATCTAATATTACTAACTAAATTAGATCGATTTTTTTATTTCTGATAAACCAGGTCAAAGCTACAATGGCCACCGTAAAGTGTTTAAATAAAAAAACGCTGCCGGGAGATCGCCTATAATTCCATTATTTATTTAGATATCGCATTCCAAAAAAAAAACTACATGAACTTTAAAATATATACTTTCGAGTATACAACCGTTTATTTAAAAAAGTCTTCAAGTTTTTAAAAAAAAATCCCGAAAATACTTGTGTTTTCAGACCATACAGGTTGGCATAACCCTTTAATGAAAATAATGTGGTGGCGTAAAGAAGCATCACATTCCTACTGGTGCAATCCACTTCAACCACCTCTGACGCGACACTTGGGACTATAATTGCATTCACATGGCTGCCACTGATGCTTCTTGCGTCAACAAGTTTCTCCGAACCCGATATCATTTTCGAGTTATTCCACGGGTATCGAATGGTACTCGCACCCCCCAAACATGAATTTTTACCGTTAAAAAAATATGCGTGTAATATTTTTAGACACTCTACCTGTATGCCGAGCTTCATCAAAGTCACAGTTGAGTGATATCCCTTGTTAGCCCATCATCATATCAAAGTAACTATCTGCCCAGATCGTGCCGGGCCATGGAAAAGATGATACCCCGGTACGGAAATCGCCGGATGAGAATCGGCAGCCTCGGGGCGCCCAGTCGTCGCGCTGTAAATTAATTAATCCTTCGAACGGCCACGCAATTAGTCGGCCGGTGGAACGAGGAATATTGGAGGATTCCTGGAAAGCGCGGACCCGTGAATACCGTTCAGCCGAATTGATCCCCGATATTGCTTTATAGCAATCGATGTCGTGGAGAGTTGCCGCGAACTGCCACGGGGACGCGCCGTTTCCTACCTGAGCACCGACACAATGCCGTGGAACGCTGGTGCATCGGCGACGCTCGATGCGCTCCCCGGCCTCTTCGCCGCATAGAGGCCGTTCCGACACTGTGCCACCGTGGAAACACCCGGTACACAACATTGTTCAGGAAACAATGGAATCTGCCGCGCCCCCGGCCCGCTGCGTCTCGCCGTTCAGCTCACCTTCCCCCGTCCACCCATGTTCGGCTGCACCTGCACAGACAAGTGCACTTGTCCTTTCTTATCGCCGCTGCGCCGCCGCAAATTATGATTGCCCTAATTTCCTTTGACTCATCGGCTGCGCGTCCTTGATGCGACACAGCGGACAGGCGACGAGGACGCGCCGGGGGTGAAGTGTCGGCTCGAGAGGGGCGGTCGCGGGGGATGCTGCCGAGCGATAAGCTCGAGTTCGTTTCGCGTGCACGTGGAGAAGGTAAATGGCCCCGTTACTGGGCACGAGGGTGGTGTCAACGTTTGCGAATGCGTGTTTCGCTTTGATGCGGCGGAGGAGGCGATGGGGGATGGGAGTTGTGGGGCGTTATGGGTTTATAGAGTTAAGATCCAGGGTGTTCGTGAAGTCATGTTTGTTATGTTTTCGAATAGTGTAATGCGCGACTGCTGTGTCAGAGAATACAAGCATCCGCACACATGTTTTCAGAATTAATATTCTCGTAAACGGAGGTTCCTACGGGCGAAGGTTTTACAAGCGATTATGTTCGGTCGTAAAACGATTTAACCCTTCTTTCCCATCGACGAAAGTGCTGATTGCTCGACCGAAAACAAACTGTCCACACTGTGAACAGCGGTCGTAAACCTTCTTCGACCCGAGCCCCCGTGGAAATTAATAGAATCAGTCGAAAGAATTCTGTTTTCAATTCAAAGGATCTAGCCGCGGCCAGCTCCTGGCTGGGATACCTCGTACTTTCCCCGACGATCTGGGGGTCCTACCTCGCGTGTTTATCTTGAAGCTCTTGCCCCCGATCCTCCCATAAATCAATCCACGGTTCAAAGTCACAGACTGAACTCCAATGGACATGAAAATGCACTGCGCGTAGAGAGATCATATCGAAGCTCCCCCGCGTATTCACCATTGGCTTTCGGTTACTTGGAGGCGTAGGAACCGCGGAATCACGGGGCGAAACGGGACACGCTTCATGACCCCGTCACGTGGGCGCGAACAAAGGATTTTTGCGGCTCGTTTCTCGCGGCGTTTCGTGTTTGCGAGGGCCGAAACCGTGTGGAAAAGAGAGGAGGAGCCGCGGCACGGCGGCCAGAAAAAGGAGGAACGGGCACCACGGCCACGAAGAAGAAGAAATCGAACCGCGCTCGCCATGGCGGATCGACGACGCATCGAAAATTAATGTGAATACCACGAAACTGGTCCCCGCGGCATTCGCCCGCGGGAACGGTATTTCTGTATTTACCAATAGTATCGATGATATTTCTTCGGCTTTACTCTCTCTCTCTCTCTCTCTCTCTCTCTCTCTCTCTCTCTCTCTCCCTCTTTCCCTTTTGTCTCCGCTCCGCTCTCCCCCTGCCTGTCCACGATCGATAAGATCTCCAGCGGGACGCGGCGAACCAAAATTATAGGTTTTCGCGGTTTGAATTATTTCTCGATCTCGTCACGGCCGAACGAGAGGAATGTTCGTGTCCGAGAACGTAGAACGTATCGTACGAGAACAGGACGAATTAGAGTTCGCCGCGACCTGTGGCTTGTGCTCCTTCATTTGGCACCGGGGGGCAGGGGGTAGAGCCTCGAGTCTTTGAACTCGTATGTTGAGCATCGCTCGCCGCCGTGCTTCGTTCCAATAACGAAACGATGTCCTTGCTGCTCTGAGCTGAGCTTGACGCGAAGTTGTTCTACAATTATGTAGGTATAGGGTAAAGTACCCAATTACTGACACTTAACCAATTACTGTCACCTTAAGCTATTTTACTTAAAATAACGAATAAATAAACGTTGTAAAGTCACACACAAAAAGAATTATGTAATTCAACCTATAATCTATACTATAGATTATATACTATAGTTCATTTATTCGTTATTTTAAGTAAAATAACTTAAATTGACAGTAATTGGTTAGGTGTCAGTAATTGGGTCCTTTACCCTAGGGAAGAATTGCCAATATCGTACTGGTCACCTAAATCGTACCTCATCAACTTCTCAGTAATTAATGAATATAAACAACATTTGGTGATAAAAATATCAAGTAAATGCGAAATAAGAAAAATAGAAACAAAACCTTTTGAGCTTACACCCTATTTTGTGCGTGCTATAAACATTTTAAAAAATCAGGTATGATTGATGTAACTTTTTACCAGTTTATTTTAGCTGATAATAAACAATGCAATTTTGTCCTGTATTTTTGTATTTTTTTTTTACATTTATTTTAAGTACATATTACATTTATTATAAAGTTTAAATTGATATTTATAAATAAATTGACCATGTTTCTTAAATCGTACCACTACAATTGTACTAGTAGGATTTGACAACTCGTATGTTATGTAGGTTATGTACATATATCATATTCATAAGTTCTTGTGGCCAGTGTGTGATCCATATACATACGTATATGTAACTATATAATAATCCCTACTTTATGTTGAATATTTTCTTCTCTATTTGTTATTGATACTATTTTTAGTGGAGGTACGATTTAGGAGACCGGTTGCCTAAATCGTACCTTTTACAGTATGTGACAAAACAATTAATAACAAATTAATTTGTTCTGAACAAAAGGTTAAGCGTATAATACTAGGTGCTTAAAAGATCAAGCTACAATATCCAATAGTCATTAGCGTTGAAATTAGTACCAAATATGAAATATAACGTAAAATGTCTTAAGTGGTACGATATAGGCAACCGTCCCCTATATACACAGCGTTCCACATTAGAGCATACTCGTGTCGCGCAGAGATACACTGTTGATTGGTAGCAAACCGGCAGGAAAAGTGCCACGACCAATCGCGTGTGTCAGATCCGTGGGAGCTGCGCAGATCGGTCGCAAATCGGTAGGGGCGTCGGTACACTCTTATATGGAACGCAGTGTAAATTAAAGCATTTTGAAATCTCCTTAGGACACAGCGACACATCCTATTCCTGTAATGAGATACGAGGTGTGTGTATCGTTATTATCTTGCACTGATAGAGGGCAACCATGCCGAATCGGAAAATCAAGGTAAGAGGGAAAGGAAAAGGAGTGGGAGCTAGAATTACTGAACGGTTGCAAACAAGGGAAATACTGACTGCCGCGTCGTCTCTCTTCCGTAATAAATGTATAAGTCTAAAGAGGCAAATTCCTCAGAATTGGATGAAGAATCGCCAGAACATACCACACAAAGATTAGAAGATTGCAGTCTATTTTCCACTCTTGCGACCACGTCACCCGCCCGACGAAAGGAGGAGAAAAATAGCGAGGTTACTAGCAGCGATGCCGATCGAAGGCTGACGTGGACCATCCGCGTCCTTCCACCACGATCGATCAAGGCCCCCCTCCGCAATTTTCATAATCGGCGCGGGGCCCCAGATCCGCTGCAAGGTGGCCCGGGCGGTAATTCGACGGCGCCGCGGCTGAAATTCGAGGAAA
The DNA here is from genome assembly GCA_947577245.1 of Andrena bucephala. Classification (NCBI taxonomy): domain Eukaryota; kingdom Metazoa; phylum Arthropoda; class Insecta; order Hymenoptera; family Andrenidae; genus Andrena; species Andrena bucephala. The sequence goes on along the minus strand of OX387715.1, from coordinate 28,295,861 downwards.
ACGTGTGAACGAACTTTAATTGTGCCGGGGGAGTTGTTCCAAACAAAAGGACCACCGGCCTCCTGCCTCCCCTCACCGGCGTATCCCGCCTCCGCTCCACCTTCTCTCCGCGCGTTATCCTGCTCCTTTTCTCTCGCTGCGCGAAGAAAAAGAGGTGGCGGGCGAGGGAGAGAAGCTTCAAGGTTAAGGCAAATCGCGCCGCGGATGACGTCAGGATGCAGTTAGACTAGTTTTAGTTTTAGTTCGGGGCCCGGCCTCTCTCTTTCTCTCTCCCGCTCTCTCCGCGTCTCTCGCCGTGGCCAGACTGGACAAAGGATGTTGTGGGAACCGTGGTGCCGGCGAGTCTCTCGCGGCCGTATCGCGAGCAGCAACGGGACGAGCAGCCGGGCGAAGAAACGGCAGGATCGGTGGAAATTTTTTTTTTTTTTGAAAGACCTGTACGCACGTGTGTAAGTAGCCGCGATGGCCACGGCCAGGGAGACAACAGCTTGGACGCGAGATTTTTCTCCAGGGTCCACGGTTTTTCGATCGGCCGGGACTCGTTTCTCTTAATTAACTCTCGGGTCGTTTGCTGAGACGGCGAAAAAGCACAGGGTGACCTTGAGATGTCAGGGCCGCTTTGATTAACCGGCCCAGTTCGGTATTTAACCGAGTGCCGACTTCGCGGGGAAACCGATTTATGCGTTGGCGGAGCCGATCCGTGTGACGTAACGCTGATACTAGCCGACTCGGTGATGCTTCTCGGCTGAAATAGATCCTGCGTGGCTGGACCGTGAGAGAAAGATCGGGGGACGTTTTTGGGTAACCGGTGGTTCGAGCATATTGACTTTAATACAATTTACTTTAATAAAATGTAATCTGTATAGCAGTGACAATATTTTTTCCCCCTAAATTATATGTCTGTATAATGAGTGCGAACACAGAATGTATATGTGTGGCGAATGCGCGGGAGAAGACTAGATTCGATTCTTTTCGTTGTTAAATTACTTTCTTATGAATAAAAATAATAATAATCATCATTTAATTATAATAATAATAAATAGTTATTTCTCTAAATTAAACATGTTTTTTACTCCACAATTGATCATCCCCAGATCTCAAAATAAGTACCTTTTTTCAAGCGCACAGTATGAAACTGTATATTTTTTAAAGGAACTATATCTAAGGAATGCGCGGGAGAAGACTACTTAGATTCAATTATTTTCATTGTTAAATTACTTTCTTATGAATAAAAATAATAATAATAATAATCATTTAATAATAATAAGAATCATTATAAAAATAATAAATAGTTATTTCTCCAAATTAAACGTGTTTTTTACTCCACAATTATTGACCATCTTCCGATCTCAAAATAAATACATTTTTTGAAACGCACAGTATGAAACTGTATATTTTCTAAAAGGAATATATCTTATTAATATCAGCCACAATCTATACGAAAATGAATTGAAAAATGAAAAAGGTGGGTATGATTGTTTTAGTAATAAAATTCATTTATCAGGACTTTACACCTTTCCGATTTCTTTGGTACATATTGTCATTTCATTTCTCACTAAACCGCGACTATTCCATATTCTACAATGTTCAAAGTGTGTATTATAATTTTTGAGACTCGATTGGACTGATACAGTTCTTACAGTAACTGTTTAAAAATCGGCCAGGTCCATTGGACCCAGTGTGACCGCCGCGTAACTTTACAGAAGTGCGACCGCGAAGGGTTAATGGAGCGATAGGTGTTTCCCGTTTCCTCCGGGTTCAGTTACAATTACAAGGAACTTCCTCGAAAGTATAGAACACATGTGAACCATCTCGCTAGCAAATCACGAAACAAGAATAGACAACTGAAATGTTCAAAACCTCGTTGGAAACCCCGCTTAGGAGAAGAAAATGGGAATCGTTCCGAAGACACGTGCCTCGAGAGCCACGGTCGGAGTCGTTGGCCTTCTAATGCAGTAGGAAACTATAAGGTCCGCGGGATAGTCGAATGTAACCCGGCAATCATACGGTGGTCCAATTACCATAAGAAGGGCTCTAATTTCACACAATGCCCCCTTTTTTTCCCCTGCCTGTCCGCGAGCACGGCTGCTCCTGGTGGATGCCGGCCGAGTGTATATCCGTGGTCGACAATGGCGCCTAAGGGTCGAGCGCCGATCGACTTTCACGATTTCTCAATAAGTTTTCAATGGTTTCGAGGGCCTATAGACCCTCGCGCCCCCTGCGCGCGCGCGCGCCTCGTTCCCTTGAACGAGAAAAATTTGATACGGATACGGTAGGGCGCAGGAGGAGCCCGCGGAGGAGTCTTTGGAGCCTCGTGGCTCATCCTTGAACGGCGGAACGATCCATTTTTCGTCAGGTGCGTCAGCCACCTAAGGTCAACGCGACGTCCCACCATCCCCTCGCTCCCATCCCGACCCCACCTCTTCCTTCCCCTTTACATCCTCTCTCCCATCTTTCGTTTTCCTGGCCGCCTCTACGCGTGCATGTGCCGTACGTCTCACGTGCGACGAACCCGAGGACCGTCCGCCATTGAATCCGCGCTCGAGTCGTTAACGTCGCCGCTCTTCCACTTTTCATTTTTAAGGTAATTTATGCTCGCCTCGTGCACGCTTGCAACGCGATACCCGACGAAGGGACGAAGGGCGAAGACGCGAAAACCGGCCACCAAAAAACCGACCTTTTCTTGGTGGATACAAACGGAACAGTCCTGGGGAACGAGTTAATCGCCGCGGGCAGCGGGCAGGGATTGAAAGCCGATACGAGATCGGTTCCGGTTTTCGAAACTGTTTCGAAGGACCGTTATGACGGGTAACAGTTGCCGAGCACTGAAATTAGATTATTAGCGGGGCTCTCGTTCCTAATCCCGGGTCCATTATTACTCTCGGGTGGAGTGAATTCCGCGGGAAAAGTTTACGTAAAATGTAGCTGGGCTTTTCATAATTCGTTCGGAAAGGACCTTTTTCAATCTTCATCAGGAAGAAGCGCGCCCAAACCGAATTCATTAACTAGCGAGACGCGCGCCTTCCATCCCTTCTAGACGAAGCGGGTTGATCGGTAGGAGATCGAGCCCCCGGCGAGCGGAGTGGGGGGGGGGGGGGGGGGAAAGCCCGGCGAGAACGACCGAGGAATAAACACGAAGCTTAAAAACGAGCAGGGAGGACGGCATCGGCTAGGGGGCGTAATGGCGACGCGCGTAAAAGCGTTTAACCCGTTCCGAGAAAAAAAAAGAAATATGGAGAGAAGGTGGTGGACGAGGAAGAAAGTGGGAAGTAGAAAAAACGGGGCGGCGGGGTCGGGGGGAGAGGGCAGGGGAATTGTTACGGCGGACGGACGAGAAAGGTGGACGACGCATTTTGTCCGGCAGAGGTGGGGCGCGGGTGGGTTGGGCGATTAAAATTTCAATTCGTTTTCCGCGCGAACTGAGTCAGCCCTTCCTTCGCCCTTCTTCCATCCCGCGTCCGTCTTCTGCCGCTGCAAAAGCTTCATCCACGGGCCAGCGGTGGCTCACGGGACTCCGCAGAGGACCCACTTTGTTATAATTTCCTTTAATGACGCGGTCCCGGCCGCCCTCCCTCTGTCTACGCCCGCCGCCCCTCGGCTGCCGGCGGCGCGGAATATTTTTATTACTTCGCCCCCGTCTAGCAGCCGCGGCGCGATGGAGTTTAGAGCCGTTCCGCAAGATTGAGGGTGCGGGCGGCGGAAAATCTTGCCCCCCCGCCCCCTCCCCTCCCGCTCCACCCGGGGTCAAATTGCTGGATGATTCTAGCCAGTTTAAATGCTTTACCGTGACTTTCTGCCGTGAAGGGAACGCTAAACACGCTGGCCGCTTTGCGCCGGTGTAGCCCGGGGGCGTATCGCTGAAATTGATACCGCGGATCCGTTCGTACGGAACGTTTAATCCTTCTCAGATATTTATTTCTGCTCGCCCCTGTGGTAGAAGAAGGCATCGGAAATGAATTTCCGAGGATATTGGGGGAAAATATGGAGTCCAAGGCACGGCCATCCGTAGGTGGGTGGGTGGGGGGCGGGGGGAGGGGGGGGGGGGGTGAGAGACTCCATTAAATTATTGAAAATGTTTTCTTGTGATGGAGCGTGTAAGAGTTGATATATCCCTGATATAATCACGGGCATATCGGAGAACGTTCCGGAGCCCGTCGCCGCGAGAAAGCTTCTTAATAAAATTTCGTATTTCACGTGCAACGGGGTCGAGATTCCCCCGAAGCTCATCGATATGCTTAACGCGGTCATCGATTTGCAAGCGAAGCCGACGTTACTACTCCCGTTCCCCCCTTTTCTCTGTCTTCCTGCAGCGCCCGTTCGCGAGAAAAATGCGTCCGTCCGGGGGGGGGAAAACAATTCCACGGTCGTCGCTTGGTTTGAGGCAGCGGGGGGGGGGGGGGCGAGAGGGTTGAAAGGGGATGAAGGTGGAAAACCAGGATCGGTGGAAATGCACGTCGTCGCACGTGTTACGACGAGGAAATCTCCTCCCTCGGCCCGATAGATCCGACGGCCGGGGGGTGCGCGGGGCGCGGGGCGCGGGGCGGCCAGAGGGTGGACAGGGTAGGATTTCCTTAATAAAATGGGGCGCAAACGCCACGCCAGCGAATATCTAGCTGATAGTGATTCGGTCAGCTCTGGCGTCCACCTCGAAAATGCCGAGCAGACGCGCAGGGGGAGAAAGGGGGTTGCTAGGATGAAATCCGTGGGAGGGTTGGTGTTGCTTAGGCCGATTCAATCTATCGCGATCCAGCTTGGTTATGAACAGCCGAATTTATCTTTGGTCGTTACCGATGCTCGATCGCTCTCTCCGTGGCGAGAAATACGATTTTACGGAAATGGATCGTGAGAGACGGTGGTACCCACGGCCATACCCAGAGCACACAAGTGCAGGCTCCAAAATTCACGGACGAACGTAGGGGCGAAAAGTAAGGAGGGTGCAATCGCAATGCGCTGGGAATAATAATTGTAAATTAATGGGATGATCGCATAGGGTAGCTAGATTCACATAAAAGCTGGGCGTGATTGGTTTAACGGGGACAAGGAAAAGATAATATTACATGTAGTGCAATAACTACTACCACACTTTAAAAGATAAATATGTAAGACGAGTCGTAATGGCAATTATTATGAAGATGAAACCATTTGACAAACGTCTAGCTTGGAATTTCTCTAGGATTTCTGGCGGCACGCATGGAAGCCTGAAATTTCGAGGGGGTTGAACTTTGGCCGGCTGAAATATATCGCAAACATGGAGCGAAGTCGAATTTCGAGGGTGTAGGAGATGCGGTTTTGCTCGCAGAAAGGCGAGAAGATTTCCACGAGGGTGACCATCCCCTTCTGTCAAGTTAGCGTTATCCAAATCTAACACGTAGTCCAGAGATGCAGGGGCGCCTCGTGATAACGTTAGTATGGAAATTATTGTTCGTGGTCCCGCATGTGCAACGGTGTGTTTGTGTGGCTACAAGCCTGTGGTGGGTGCGAGTGCTTCGACTCGATATGGCAAACCCTCTGCAAGCTGCTTTTCATTTTAACGTTTCGTTGCAAAAGCAATAACGTTTCAGATAATTTCACCTATAATTATAGAAATTTTATTAGTGATTACTAATTGATGCCAACACCTTTAAACTTGTTAAAAGTCTTCGCACCCAGCTTCACTTTATTGCTGTTTTACGTGTCAGGGGTAATTGATTGCGACCTAATGCATCGACAATAAGCTCGTTTCAAAGTCGACGCCGTTCCTCGTTCGAAAAACACGATCCTGAAGCTGCGGGGCCGAAGCGTTTCGCCTGTTTCAGGCCACGTAGACCGCGTTATTTCTGCCGAAGTCTATCTTCCAGAAGCTCCAGCTTGCCGTTCTCTTTGTCGATCGAACGTGCACGAAATGCGGAAAGAGTGCGCCAGAGGTCGAATCGAGATTGTAATAAATATTCCTCCGAATTTGCGATCGTCCCATTTTACCGAAAGCCCCGATTTCACAGAAATTCTATTCCAACTTTTGAAACTCCGAAAATTCATAGCCATTTAATATTATAGATTATCGCTAACAGTGGATAACAGAAGTTATCAATTTTTAATTAAACACCAAGCAATTTTTAATTATCATCAGGAAAACCACGTAATTTGAAAGAATAATATTATATAAAGATTGTAACAAATAGAAAGCACGTTTTGCTGGGAAAATGTAATTTTTCTGAACAAATTGATGAATGGGAAGTCGATTTTTGGCAGAGGAAAGGATCGTTCCACTAACTCTTCGTTCCAGATAGACCTTGTTTGCCGAGGCTCGATGATATTTACCTTTCTTTCGCCGGCTCTTCGTGTCGCATGCGATCGACGGATGTATTATTCAAATCTTGTGTGTCTCACCCTATGCCGTATAAGTACGGTGACATAAACTCGATGCAAAGTACGCGTTCGAAATTAATGAAGGCATTTGTACCGCGAAAAGAACGAAATATTAATTTAATTTCAAAACATTTTTGCATGAAACTGCAATTAATATTAAATCTCTGTTGCAGCTTTTCAAAATCCCAAGTTAATACCGCCATAACGTTATATGACATGGTTATATTCTTAAGAAAAGCTCATCGAAATTTATTGTTTTATTACCAAAAATGAAACGCCTCCTTATTGACCTGAAAACTTCTACAAACCATTCATATTTTTCGCCCAGCAATTAGGTAAACGCCCCTAAGCACGTCTTAACTACACTACCGTGCTTAAGTCAGGCAAATTTCAAATAATAAAATACCAACTACATTTTACATTTTTCTTTTTAACCCGAATAACGTGGTTATAAATACACGTTGTTTTAAAAAATGACCACAGTCAACTAACAGTCACAAAATCGTCGCTTCCTCCGACAGTAATAAGAATAGAACGTGGTATTTAAATCGATCACCATCGATCAAACATCGATCACCATAATCGCCTCGTACATACAATAAACATTGCAAATCCAAACTGTAAAACCTCTCCAGAAGGCGATCGATTTCGGCGCGCTCCAAGCGCATTCATAAATGATTCGCCCTCGGAGAAAGAAAATTGAAACTCAGAATTAATTACGTTGCACGGTTAAGGCGGCCACAATGGGGCCGCAATAAAACATCCAGGTATAAAGTAGAACAATAAGGACGAAGTACAAAGGCGCGTCGTGCAATTAGATTTGTGAACAATTTCCACCTTCCGCCGCCACCGCCACCCCACCCACCCCTCCAGCCCCAATCCGCCGCGACCATCGCGAAGCGTACAAGCTTGCACCCCCCTCGTTTCTGTCTTCTCCTCCAAGTAACACTTATCGTCGTGCCTCTCGGATCATTTCGAGTCGCTGCGAGTGCTGTGCTTCGCGGAGGGAAACACGATTACGTGTCTCGCGATAATAATCGAGCTCGATTGCCGTCAATACAACTTCCCCCGTATTATCGAAGGCACAGTGGACGCCGGCGGCCCGCCATAATGCTTTACACCGCCGTTGGAAGTTGCTAGCATGGATTTTCCCGCCGCCCTCCTCCGCCCCCCTCACGCTTTTCTAACAAGGGGCGATTTTTATTGCCCGCCATTGGGCTCGCGTAAATTACAAATCGCGCCCACTTTGTTTACTTGGCCCGGGCGGAAACGCCGATTGCCCCATAAAACAATAAGGGAAACGGATGGGCGTTTCATTTGGCCGATTCGAACCGTGTTTCTGTTTGTATGATTGCCGGACGGCTAAGGGGGTCGTAAAACGAGACGATTTAGCGCGCTCCTACGTGCCCCTTTTGTATTCATGCACTGATTTTGGTGGAAGTGGAGTCCCGCGCAGTTGGTTTTTCGAAGGAGTTGTAAAACACGGGGATTAGTTCGTGGCGAGGTTTCGCGCGAGGTACACAGCCCGCCTATAATACTTAACGGTTGACAGTAACTATTTCGGTGAATGCGTGGGAATATTACATGTACTTAGGTATTTTAATATAAAATTTCAATTGATACAAACAATTCAAGGGTGAGGGGAACAACGGAGAATGTCACACAACAGCTTTATCGAGAAAATTAACACTCGTCCGTCCGTCGTGAGAATTTGCCACAGTTTTCCAGTATTTCCAGTATTCCAGGTGGGGCTGAATGTCCTGTTTTTCATGTAAACCTGTGTAAAATTTAGTAATAAAAATTTAGAGGTATACGGTGTTACTTTGTATATACTATAAATATTATGCTTTTCTTTTATAAAGTTGTTGGTTAATAGTGTTTTTCTTTTGTTGAGTTATATCACAAAATGTGTGTCAATTCAAAATGAGTTTGCTTGGGGTAAAAACTCCTTAATATTTTCTAACCAACTTTTCGTGTAACATAAAACAAAATAAGTAAAAAACCCTTTCGAAATCAACAAATATTTATTAAACCATTTTTATTGAACCATTTTTTTTAAAATGGTAAAAACCATTTTATACAATATTGATTGGAAATACTACAGGAACCTTATTTGAAACAAAATAATGAAAATACAGGACACAGCTTCAGCTTGAAAAAAAATTGCACAATAATCTTGGCTCAATATAAAGATATAACTCTCTTTTAAGCACTTTGGGCTTATTTCTTAAACTCAAATTATTTTAATGTAAAAAACAGGGGGGAAAATAGATAATTTATGACTTTACTAATTGGTTTGCTTGAAGAAAGCCAACCACTCTTTTTAGTATTTTAACATGACTTCATTAACGAAAAATAAAAATATAAGTAAGAGACTTTTTACCCCAATGATACCTCTATAGTTTCGCCGATATACAAGTTAGAAAATATTATCATTCAGAAATAAACAATGTCATGAACACATTACTAAAGGAACATACAATCTTAACGTATTCACCTTATACGCTGTTAAACTGTGGTTTACTTCGAATAACATAACAAAAACAGCGTAGTTTTTTTACTTCTTGATGTACATAATGACAAAGGCGCCATATGACACGCACGAAAGCCCAACAACGCTGCAATCTTCAAGCCATTGTTTACGAATGTAGATTTTGCATTTGGCATTTTTTACACGCCGGACTTTTAGCCCCACTCTACCCTATGTCCTGCACATTGTTTTATTTCATGCGAAAGTTATGAAAAATTTAGGATGAAACGTTAACTCACCATTTTGAATAAACAAATATCGAAAAATAACTGATTACCTTGTCATTTCATCGATATTTTACCACTGTGTCAATTTGACACCGAGGGACAGATTCAGTTCAGGAACGGATGAGGGTTAAGTTTTAATTCTTTAGTCGAGCATTAAAGAAACAAGGTTCGATGAATTTAACTTTTTTATATTAATTTCTTCTTAAATAATTTCTTGCTTCACCTTGACGACAGAAGCTTATATTTATTAATAGGCAAAGAGTGGGATTATTCCGTATCTAGTTCCAGTGCAGAGTGGACATTTCCAATTTTTAACCAGTATACCAAATGTAATTTAACCTTATCGTACGAAAGTATTTGAACTTTACAACCCTCTGTGATTCGACACAGATGCCACCAACAAAATATCCTACGAATCGCAAAACCACGAAAAATGATCATTCCCATTTTTCCCCTTACCTTTTAATTAAACTACGACATTACATTACAAGCAGGAAGTCCGCCTAAACAAAGTAGATGCTGATAGTCAATCCCACACCTATTTTCCAAATCCGCTTCCAAAGACAATTCTTTCCATCCCTCACGTCTTACACGTGACATCAACATCTCCAACCCGAGTCTCGTCTAAAAAGGAAATCGGAACCCATCGACCTGGACTCTCTCTCTCGAAATAGTTTCTCCGTGCAGCGATCGTCGCGGTCCTTAACAAGGGCCGCCTAGCAACGATTACCAAACAGCCCCGTGTTCGACGGTATAATTGAATGGAGATCAAAGGATGCGCGACAGCGCGAGCCCCGAGTGACGTTTATCCGTCCTGACAGCACGCGCCCGGTAGACCCGGCGCGGCCACACGCGGGGCCAAATTTCTTTCTTGCATCAGGTGGCCGCGGTGCAACGTAATAAACATATTCATAGGTGGAATAAAGTGGCGCGAGAGAGGAGAGAGAGAGAGAGACGGGCCGCGACGGGGCGGGCTCGCTGACGAAGGATGGCTGGGGTGCAAGGGTGGGGGGGGGGGGTGAGAGGGCGAGGGACTTGTCGCATTCCGTATGCAAAGTGCACGGGCCACGGGGACCCGCTTTGTCGCGTGGAAAAAAAGGTATCATAAAAAAATGCAAGGTTACCCACATTTTTTTTTATCCCCCCCCCCCCCCCCTGGACGAACGGCTTGGTGGCCGTCGCGGGATGTGCGTGGATCGAGGGGGTCGAGGGAGCGAGAGGGACGGGATGGTGAACTCTCGAGGGGGAGGGAGTTTGGTTATCGGTGAATAATACCGACGCACTTTTTACGCAGACACCTACGGCGAAGGCTCGTGGCCGCTTTGAACCTGTTAAGCGGGTAATTTCGCGAGACAAAACGCCTCCCCCTGCGCGCGAGCAGGGGGATTAGAACGCGAGGTGCGACACGTATGGCTGGGTGGTTTCGATTTAATTCCGGGGAGAGGGATCGTTGGGCAAATGAATGGGAAATGTTGTAACATTCGGGGTGGTGGAAGTACTGAGACGGTAGGAACATGTGGAGGATAATGGTAATATTACCCATTGCTTATTAATGTGTCTAATGCCTGGAGAAATGTAGTATTCGAGGCTCTCGGCCCTGAAATTTGGGCTAGTTTAGTAGGTACTTTCTTTGCTCCTCCTTGAAGAAAAGAGGCGTGCTTGTATAACGTTACAGGTCAAGGGTGAAGCTTTTTAACTTCGGAAAGTGAAGTTTCTCAACTTGAACGAGCTATCTCCTAAAGTATGGTACACATTCGATTTTCGTGTAAGAGAAAATTTCCCGGAATTTTCTCTGATTTTCCCAAATTACGGAGTGCCATAACGAAATTAGGCACTGCTGGCGGATTAGCATGGATAAAGTTTCCCGGAGCGTGGACACCGCCAAGGCCACGTCGGTGCAAAGGATCCTCAAGGATACGAAACTCCATGGTCAGCGACCTCCAATTGCCGAAACTCGAACAACCAACGACAGGAGGAGGCGAGATATTCAATCTCGCGGGCGTGCAGGAGGCGCTGCCATTCGCGAATCCATCGATGAACCGATCGGCGGCGAGACGAAAATCCTGGCGAGAAAGCGCGGACTCCGGGGCAATGGAGTCCCGAAAAATCTCGTCGGATAAAGTTTCGTGTGTAAGGACAACGCCGAGGATACACCGGCACGCAAGGATTCCTGTGCCATGCGCGTGTCGCTCCGTCCTTCTCTGTTCCCTCTGATCAGATGAAGCGAACGAAGAAGAAGAAGAAGAAGAAGAAGAAGAAGAAGAATAATACACGGCACGGGGGCCGCGAGGGGCGAGGGCGCGGAGGAAGAACAACAGAGCGTGGATGTAAAGCTGGAGAGAGATGGGAATTCAAAGGGACGAATATCAGATGAGGATGGAGGACGTTCGGCGTCCTGTAGGATTCGTCGTCCTTTTAGACACGGAAGGGGCGACGGAGAGGGTCCTTACGCGCGAAGGAGAGAAGGTGAGGAGAACCGGAGGAGCCCGTGGACTGTAGCAGAAGAGAAGAGGGGCAAGGAAGTTTTGGTGGGGGCAAGAAGCGCTCGACGTCTCAAATTTGGTTGGCTGTCTCGAGCTGCTCCTCTCCTTCCCTCGCTCTGTCTCTCTCTCTCGCTCTGAGCTACGTCGCCGTGGGTAGGGGGAATTGTGCGATGGAGCGAGGCGGGAAAGGGAGGACGAAATATCGCGAGAGGGACGGAGAGGCGCCTTGACTCGAGCGAGAGGGAAGGGAACGAGCTGAAGGGAGAAAACGAGCGAAGGTTGTAGGATCGAACGAAGATGGCTGTTCCACTGTTGAACCGAAGAAGGGAAGAGTGGGAGACGTCGTGAGACAGAGAAGTAGGGATCCGTGTTAGGAACGTTGAAGGGGGACAGCACGATCGGCTGGCATTAAGACGAAGAAGGAGGGAAACGCGGCGGGAAGGTTGAAGAAGGTTGAAGCAGAAGGTAGGAAAAAGAGGGAGCGCGAGGCACTTGGCGGCGGAGAAGGGGCGAAGTCGGTGCGAAGGAGAGAGACTCGGGGTGGTTAGAAAGAGCCGGTGCTAGGGCTAGCAAGTGACGACGGAGAGGGGGTGGAGGAGAAGGCTTGGGGAGTAGGGGGAGAGCAGTGCCTTGGCGCGAGCCCGAGGACTCCAAACTCCGGAATTCCAACCGACAGAACAGTGCCGGCGGTCGTACGACGCGGGTCTAGAGAGTGTGTGAATAGGACCGTGTGAGAGAGGGAGAAAGAGAGAGAGAGAGAGAGAGAGCGAGGGATCCGAGTGAGTTAGCTAGCGATCGGGTCGGTAGAGGGGCGTGGAGGAGGAGGAAAAGAGGGGGACATGAGGTTGAGGCCGATCGCTGGCTATTTACAATCGCAGTTCGAAGGATAAATCGCTCGTCTCTCGTGCCCGCGCCGTCGTCGTATACGGTTGCACGGTTGATTTTCTCGGTTTCGATCGCGCACGAGATCATCCTCGATCGTTGCCGGTAGATCGGCCCGCGTGGGAGTTGTGAACGCGTGAGGGACGCGCACAGTGGCGGACCATGGACACGGTATCAGTGATGAAAGTGAGAAGTGATCGTGACGATGATCGATGAGTCGAATACGAGGAGTCTCGGTTGGATCGCGTGAGATCGTTCGCCGACGGATCCGTTGTTGATCGCCCGAGAACGAGTGTGACGGCGGGATCGCGGGATCAAGCCAACATGTAAATCGCACGCGCCACGACGCCGTTTGTTTTTTTGTTCGTTTGTTTATCTCGGTCGGCAGTGCCGGCGCGCCGTTGTTCCCTGTGTGAAGCACGCGCGGCCACGCCGAAGGATCGGTAGCTGTCGAACGCTGCGTCGGTGGACGGCGCACTCTCCCGCTGAAGGGGAAGCCGCTCGGGGTGGTCAGGGACGCGTTCCAAGGAGCAATCGGAGCGATTCGAACCCCGTGGTTCGTCGTGGTCGTCGGCACACCGTCGATGCGAGGACGACGATGCCGCACGCGGTGACACGCTCGACGTCGCACCAGGTGGAGCGAACGAGGTTGATCTGGACTTTGGTACCCGGCGTACGTGCGATCATATGATAAATGTAGAACACGTTGTACCTCGGCCTTTTTTCTTTTTTCCCTTTTTTTTTTCTTCTTTTCGTTCGGCTTCCCCCCGCACCCCTCCCCGCCCCGCGACACAGACGAACGGTTCAAAAGCACGGCCGAGCCGTCACGTGACCATCAGTTCCGCGCGTCACTTCCATCGAGGCAACGTCCATGTGCTGTCCGCGAGGAGACCCGCGTCATCGGCGGCCGTCGACGGCTGAAAGGAGGGAGACGCGAGACGTGTTCCCGTGTCATTCAAACGTTCTCGTAGCGAGTTCTGTGCGGCCCGGTTTCGTTGAATTTTAAACGAGTGAAACGCACTACGCCGCAACGATACACAGAGGACAGGCTCTCGTCGGAGCTTCGCGGTGCGCGCGGGCGCGTGTACGCGCGCGTCTGTGTATAACGACTGTACGGTTGTGCAACGTATTACGGACAAAGTGGTTGTGCACGGGGGCCGTGGAACGGTATCACGCGGCTTTCTGTCCACGGGAACGTCGCGCCGGGTGTCTGACGAAGAGACAGAGAGGGGCGGAGACCGAGAGACAATATGAGTGAGATGACGAGTGTGGAGCAGCAGCAACAACAGCAACAGTACGTGGGCGGCAGTTCGAATCACGAGCACCATTGCAAGGACTGCGGCCTCTACTTCGAGAGCGATAAGAGCCTGGAAGTGCACCTGCGTTACCACCAGGAGAACCTGCTAAGTCAGTGGGCGAGCCAGGCGCAGCAGGAGGAGAGTAACAACAACAACAGCAAGGCTGGCAATCACAATAATCACGTGGGCGTCAAACGCGAGAGCGTGACCGCGCCGGCGGACTCGAGCGAGCCCTCCTCGAGGCCGCCCTCTCAAGATCCCACGTCCTCGCAGCAGCAACAGCAGCAGCAGCAGCCTACCAGCCAGAGTTACAGCCATTTCCAGACGCCGATGTTCGGCGAGGAAAATTATTTTATGCAGAACGAGTCGGCCTATATCCTGCCCCATCATTATTCACCGCCGTCAGAAGAGAATCAGAACAATGGCGGTAGTAGTGGTGGCGGTGGTGGTTACTCGCGCTATCATCCGTACCAGCATCAGCAACACTTTGCGCCGGAGCGAACGAGCTCTGTCAGTTCCACCAGCCCTCGAAGCCCGCCACTTCAGTGCGACAAGTGCGGCGCGGTGTACGAAGACGCGAATCAGCTGGGTGAACACGTACGGTCGAACCACTCGACTTCACCCGGCGGCTATCCCGGACAGCATCAATACCAGCAATTGGGTAGCAGTCCCCAGCAGCCGAGCCAACAGCAGCTGCACACTTCCTCGCCGCAGTCTGGCCAGCAACAGCAGCACCAATCTGGCTTCGACTACAATGGCGGTCAAGCGGTGAAGTCGGAGGTGAAGCAGGAGCCGGAGGAGCAGGCGGAGATCCTGGATCTGGATTCTCACAAGGTCCAGACGCACAGGTACGAGGAGGAGCTGATGAGGCTCCACCAGCAGCAGCAACAGGAGTTGCAGATGCAGTTGCATCAGCAACAGGCGTTGCAGCAGCAAAGGGCGGGATCGCATTCGGTGAGTTCTATGCTGGGTTGGCCACCGGCCGCTCAGCCTCACGATTATCATCCCGGATTGTCGCCAATGGGCCCCATGGACAGTGTTTCGCCGCTCCCAGATCAGGGACAGTTTATGCGGGGTCAGCACATGTCCGTCGAACCGCCGCGACATCCAGGTTCGCCTATCATTACCAGCACGCAGCCGCCGATGCCCGGCCATCAGATGGCCGGTGGGCTCCTGCAACAGCCGCCGAAACCTCCCCCTTTAGCCAATCAATCGTGGAAAAGTAACGAGGCGCGGCGGCCAAAGACCTACAACTGCACCGCGTGCAACAAGTGGTTCACCAGCTCGGGCCACCTGAAAAGGCACTACAACACCACGCTGCACAAGAACGCGGTTAAGCAGAGCAACCAGCCGGATCCAGCGAACCTTCCGATCAGCGCGCACCATCATCCTGGTAGAGACAGCCATTCAGGTGGGAGGAGCGGGGGACCATCGAGATCGCCAGAATTATCTTCTTCCGGGAGTCCCCCAAACTTGATGGCAGGTCCCTCGGGAGAGGCGGCGAGGGGCCTGCTGCACACGCCCACCACCACCACCAGTCTCTACAACAACAGCAACAACAGCAATTCCAACAACAGCAACAGCAGCAGCAGCAGCGAGTCTTCGGCGGCAACGGGGCTAACGCAGCAGCAGCAACAGCCGCCTTCGGGGGTGCACTTGCCCTCCGGAATGGTGCCGCCGCACAATTCCCCGGCGCAATCGCCAATGTCGGGCCACCACCAGCAACAAATGGGTTCCCCATCCAGCCAATTGGGCCACCATCAGCAGCAGCAACAGCAGCAGCAGCAGCTTCATCACCTGCCAATGGGTTCGCCGCCGGGCCAGCTTCCGGTCCACCATCCCATGAGTTCGCCCATGTCACCCATGCACCCACCACCGGCGCCCCACCTGAGTTCCCCTTCGCCAATGGGCTCGTCCCACCCGCACCACATGAGTTCGCCGTCTCCCATAACGCCGGGCTCGGTCCACCCAGCAATGGCTTCCCCCACGGCGATGGGGGGTACTACGATGCCTCATCAGCCGTACCCAAACGCCTTGCCCCCCCACGTTACAACTACTACCAACATCCCGGGCCTGCTGGAGTCTATCACCATCCAGCTAACTACTACTGGTAATGAGATGCCTTTAACGCTCCCTGGGCAATCTCAACACCAGCAGTCCCAACATCAGCAGCAGCAGCAGCAGCAGCAACAGCACCAACAGCAGCAGCAGCAGCAACACCAACAGCAGCAGCACCAACAGCAGCAGCAGCAGCAGCACCAACAGCAGCAGCAGCATCAACAACAGCAGCAGCAGCAGCAGCATCAACAGCAGCACCACCACCAGCAGCAGCAGCAGTCTCAGGATGTTTTACCCGGTTTCGGGACCTTTAGCAACCATCAAAGGCCCCTGCCGAGTTTCACTCAATTCAACGTGACCGGGTTCTTGATTGGCCAAAATCAACCGCAGGCCGTTAACGTGGGGGGGCTAAGTCCGGAGGAGAACGCGTCTCCTCAAGATCGATCGTTCGAGTCGCCTGGATCGAACTACGATCCGTATAGAAGTTCACCGCCTCGGTACGAGTCGTTGACGAACATGGACGTGGACAGCATGCAGCCGAACACCGACGGCATGATCATCAAGCAGTACGAGATCCAGACCCATCATCTGCCTCAGCCGCTGCACCATGTCCGGAACAATCTCGAGGCGAACAACAATCTGCCGCAGATGATTCAGGCGAAGGAGGAGCTGAATCCGAACGTCGGCAGGCAGTTCGAGAAGGGTCACAAATTGGGTAAAGGTAACTCTGTGATCACGAAGGAGCATCAGGTGACCAGCACCAACACCGGCTCGCACTATATCTCTCAGGACGGCTTTCACAAGTGCATCGAGTGCGACAAGGTCTTCAACAAGGCCTGCTACCTGACGCAACACAACAAGAGCTTCCACTCCGGCGACAAGCCGTTCAAATGCAATCAGTGCGGCAAGAGGTTCCCCCTCGAGTACCTGCACGCGGAGCACCTGCAGAAGCACGCCGGCGACAAGCCTTACAAGTGCGAGATATGCCCGAAGCAGTTCAACCACAAAACTGACCTCAGGCGGCACATGTGCCTCCACACTGGCGAAAAGCCGTACGCCTGTGATAATTGCGGCAAGGGATTCATCAGGAAGGACCACATGATGAAGCACCTCGAGACGCACAAAAAGAAATCCAACAACCACAACATCCACCTACGGGCGTGATTCCGCGGTGGTACGAGTCATCGGGGACGAGCATCGTCGGCGGACGGCTCGAGGTGTTTCGATCGTCGTGATTGCCAGCGAAAAGGTGAGATCGTAAATATCGCGAGACGGTACACACGGTGCGGATTCCTCGATCGAACTTTTAGCGTGCTCTTATCGATCAGAGACACTGGGACTCAAGTGCACACACACGCGTACACACACATAAAACAAACCACCCGTTCGATCGTGATGAAATTTGTATTTATTATATGATAGTTCTCGGTTAAGGCAGCCCGATGAAAATGTCTCTGTCATCCAAATTTCCACGCGGCTCGAAATTCTCCGACTCGTATCGAAAAGGGAGCATCGTCTCGCGTCGCTGCTTCCCGTTTGTACAAAGAAATAAACAGATTCTATTTACGTTCGTTTCTTTCAAGCAATCGTCGATTAAATCGTTGTTGTCCAGGAGCTAGATCTCGCGTATCTCGTTGAAGAAGAGCAACGGTGCTCCCGCAGGATATTGGTTTATTGCTCAACGGTGTAATATTTATTTGACCTCGAGTTGGGACCACCGAATCGAGATCCAACGCGATGCATATCCTGTATCAGCTAGATCGTGTCGCGTAGCGGGCCTCTCAAGAGTTTTAATCGTGAGTCGAGTATTTAAAAAGATTTTAAAAGATCCTCGTTCAATGAATCGAACCTCGCGGTACGCGGAGTCGATCGCAGAAAGATCGACGAGGGGGCCACTTTTTTTTCCACGTTCTCTCGTCGATCTGCTCGGCTCCATGGATCGCGACGTGAATTTTAAAATTAACCCGCCAACGCTCACCACTGAAACAACGTCGAAAGATCGCGCGCCCGTGCGAGATAACAGTGAGAATGGGCGCAATGGAAATTTCTGACGCGACGTCGAACCTTCGAAGCTTATCAATTGTACAAAATATGTTAAATGTATAGGCGTACATAATTGTTCTAATTATTATCGTCGCTGTAATTAATTGAACTCAATTTGAATATCGTCTAGAAAGTGATTACGAAACCTATTCATAATACTCGTATTTTATAGCGTATCATAGCATACTTTATCGAGGAAGAGCGAGGGGAAAGGTGGAGAACAATGATCGACAGGTGATCGCGAAAAGACGCGGCGACGGGGGACGCGCGAGGCGTTCGCGCGGTGAAAATCTTTACCCGCGCGACGGCACGCTTACCTGCGATTCCTGTTCGCGATGCTGCTCTTCAAATGCAATCGAGAGGTGAAATAAAAGAGATTAAAATTCTTCACACGTTCACTTCATAAGTCTTATACAATTCGTTTTAAGGACGATCCTCTCGACTACGCTGACATTCCGTGCACCTTCATACATTCCAAAGTGGCCAGCGCCGGTGGTCGGCGGGTAGAATTTTCACAGATCGTCGCCGCGTTTATCGCACAAATTTTTAAGCATTAAGGTAGCCTAAGTTCCGAATTGTACGTCGCCCGGACTGAATCTTGCTCGTGTCGTGCCCGATAGGAGCGCGCCATATTCCTCGCCTGGTGAAACGGTCATTCAATACATATCGAAGTGACGGTACGCGTTCAGATTTCATTTAGATAAATTTCCCCCGCGAAGAATAATAGATCGTTGCTCGCGCAGGGGGCTTACCAATTCGGGCTCGTCTCACTCGCGAGCCGCTGCGGCTCGTAATTTGTCGGATCGATCGGTAATCGTTCGTTGGGATATCCCGTTCGGCGCGGTGCCTCTAATTGCGTCGCGCACGATGAATTAATGGCCGATTAATTGCCCGCAAAACGAGGGCCGATCGTCGGAGAACAGGATCGCGCCTGTCCTCTCACGCGACACGAGCGAATTTCCCTTCGAGCTACGCACAGCTCGTCGTACACACGCGAGCACACCGTACATACACACTCGTACACGCGCAAAGTAAACGTTGACCACGCCGCGACAAGATATACACAACGTGTTTACGCGTAATTATTTCAGTTGATCATCGTTTAATCGATCAGCCCGAGGCGTCCAATGGTCGCGCCGGCGGTGACACGTTGCGCAATTACTTTTTAGTGACTTCCGTTCGTTTGTTGTTGTTGCGAGGATGGCGAGTCCCCCTCCCACGCGAGTGGCGCAGGCTTAATTGTTTCCTTGTTCTATGCAGGCTGACAAAAAGCGCGATCGTTTTCCTTAGGTTCCCCTGTTATCGATGTTCCTTTGTCCGCGTTCCCGTTCGAACGTTTTTCGCTTGGGAACGCGCATCCGTCTACGATGTATCTACTGCTCAGAATAATTAGATGAAATTGGTATTTCGGGGGGCCACCAGAGCTAGGTGTGAACTAACCCTTTCTTAGTTTCGCCGTAACGATGTCCGACAGGATGGAAATTATGAATTTACTTAGCGTTTACAAGGCACGCATGATTTTCTTTGAATTCTCTAGTAAATAAATTGTAATTTAGGTTGTTAGGGACGAACGCCGTTGTTTCGATCCCGTCGTTTCGTATACTTCACTTTAATAAACTGTGAAAGGGTTAAACATTGAATGAGGAACGCGTAGTGTTTGATTTTTATTAACTCGTCCGTTGTCCAGTATCGAGGTCCGCTGATTATTTCGGAGCTGCGCAACAACTGTACATAACAATCGAGCGTAATTATATTGTATCGGTCGCAAGTCGCGAGCGAACACGTGCGCACACACGTATACATACAACACAAATACACGCGTAATACGTCCTTTCACGAGTTTCTGTTTTTTAGTTGTTTCGTATTAAAGGCGACAAAGCGAGAATAAAAAAAAAAAAGAGGCGAAGAAGATAAAGACGATAAATTATATAGCACTCTTGCCATTTTTACTACGTAATATCGACACCCAGAACAGACTACCTCAGAGTTCAGGAATTTAACGATGAATGAAAGGAAGAAAGAAAAGATGAAAGAGCCAATGCAATAATAATAATGTTATTAAAAAAAAAAGAGGGAGAAAAAAGAGAGTAGCAGAGCGCGCATCCGCGCGGGCGGAACGACGTACTTCACTCTTTCGTTCTTTATTTCGCGACCCCGGTCTTGTAATATTCCAAATTCTCTTCTCAATTCTTCTGAAATAATGGTTTATTTCATTCTGAACGACATTCCCTCGCGTCTTTTAATCGTTATTTAATCGATAGTGCACCGCGCCTGGTAACATGTTTCGCTCATTTTCGAAAATCGGGCCAGTAAACGAGAGGATAAAGAATCGAAGAAAATGAGAAGAAACGTTCCCTTCCCTCTTTCGATTTCGCGTCAAAGTTCCTCGGGTCGCCCGCCGGTCGTAAGAGCGTGTAATAGAACATTATACATAATATAGGATCTAATATAAACGAGCGGAAAAAGCGAGAGAAAGAGAGAGAGAGAGAGAAAGTGAGACGGATGAGAGAGAGAAGGGGAGGGTCATAGAGATGGATGTACGTTTTAGAGACATATCAAACAGTATTACTGTACACTCAGTTTTTATTATTAAATAATCGTAAAGTAAAAAACGAGGAGAGAGGAAGAAACGGGAGGAAATTGGAGGAGAGCTTGCCGCGTCGCTGGTCATCGAGCGAACCGCGAGATCGGGAGAAGCTGTACGTGTCTCTCCGATAGAAATCATATCATTGTCAGGCGTTCGGTTTCTTTTTTTTTCGCGAATGGCGGTGTATAGTTCGAGCGCGATGGTAGCGCGAGAACGAACGGTTAGGGTGAAAAATATGGCGTTCGAAGGCGAAAAGGCGCTGAGGGGGTCAGCGGCGAAAAGGAGAGAATTTTAAAACGAGGGAGGAAGAATCTCTTCGATCCTGCGGTGCGAGAGGGGACGGCGGGGAATGGATGGAAATGATAGGAACGAAAGCGAGGGAGAGTAAGTCGCGTCACGAAATCTATCCACTTTTGGGCATTTAATCGCGAAATAAACTATAATACGGTGATTTCGCGTAGCGACGAGGATGCGGCGAGTATATATTTTCCTATAGATTCGTTTTCTTTTTCGGACGACACGGCGCGTTTCCCTTGTTTCTTGTACGATTATTATTAATATTATTACATTATGGATATTATTATTACGATGAAAGAAGCGTATCGTTGGTATTTTTCACTCGTTCCGTGAGGGCGTGTTTGTAATTTGTAAAATAATATTGTTCCAGCACGCGCAGTGCGAAATTATTATTATTGTATTATTATTATATATTATATATATACATATGTGTATATATATGTATACACACACGGTACCAAACTGTCGTTGGTTGTGCCAAAAACAAGGAGAGCGAACAAAAGAACAGGAGAGACGATATAACGAGGGAGACGTAAAATAGAACCTTGTGTGCTTCCCCCCAGAAACGTGTGATTCTAATTTCGCGGGCATTTCACAGAAAGAGAGAGGAGAGGAGAGAGATCTATGAACAAAAAGAAAGAAAAGATTATAAGTAATAATTCATGAGAGCGCAAGAGCGCCTGCGTGTGCAAGGGAAAATTGGTGATTGCGCGTGTGTGCGAGAGAGAGGGAGAGAGAGAGAGAGAGAGTGAGGATCAGGTAGCGAAAGAAAGGGAAAGCGGGAGTAGTTGTTTGTATCCGATAAAATATACAAGTATTTCCATGCACGCCCATTCCTCGTTTTGTGCCATAATATGAAGTGCGTCGATGAAAATTGTAAACAGATGAATAAACGTGCGCGCGCGCGTGTGTGCCTGTGTGTGTAAATGAGGGAAGAAGAGAGAGAGAGAGAGAGAGAGTGAGGATGCGAGAAAATCGAATATATATATAGTACATATATTATATGTATACAAAATATAGAGTAACGTGCGATAAAGAGCGGAAAGGCGAGAGAATAAAAAAGAAATGAGAGTGGAGAGTTATATCGTGCGACGATGTTTGTCTGTTTCCAAAAGAGAATGCGCGCGAAAAGTCCGGCGTGAAAGAGCGAAAACAACCGAACGAACATGTATAACATTTATATTTTGCGACGCACACGCGGTTTCTGTTCCTCCTTTTTTTTTCTATTTTTTTTTGTACATGTATATGTTTCTTCGTTCTCGTATTTTTGCGGCACGCAGCTGACGTAAACGTAAGATGAAAACGGAAGAGAGCGAGAGTGAGAGAAGGTTGAGAGACGAAAAGAGAACTTATCGAGACGTAGAGAAGTATAATATTTACGACCTGTATTATTTTATACGCGTTTAATTTTGTTTTTATAAATATATTTTATTTCACAAACGCACATGTGTTCCTTGTTTCACTCGTTTATTTCCACGCATCGTTTCTTTTTCGTTCTTTTTTTTTACAACTGTCAAATATCCTGATCAATCATTGTTTTTTTTTTTTTTTTAAATAAGACCCATAATTATCCTTAGTGACTTGGATGTGTTACTTCTGTTTTATTAAATTCGAAATAGATTCTCCCTGACCGACATTGTTCGCGGGAAAATTCGAAATTCTTCATGTTTCTCGTACGTAACCCTGGAGTAGCTCGCATCGTTCAAGTAGTTACTGAAAAATAAAGCGATACGTCACCTTAAAACAGGAAATCTACCATTACTTTCGTACAGTGATCAAAATAGTTTTTATAAAACAGTCAACTTGTAGAAACGAGACAACATTTTATAAAATACAACTTACTTCTTCTTATTATTCTTTTACGATCTATTAGAAAGTAACACTCAATAAATCGAATTATACTTCTTTAAAGTAACGCAACATTTAATGATAAAAATACATATCACTTAGATTCTTAAATAAATCACACTCCCTCCGTCATACTATGCCATAAAACATTCCTTCGATCACTTCCTACATTCGCAATGCATCCCACGAATAGGAAGAGCGATATTTTCTCAACTAAATCACTCCCAAAATCCAGATTTCACCACGACTTAACTGTGCAACATCGAACATTCCTATCCTTTGCTCTACAATTCAGTCGCATAGGGTAAACCAACCAGTGAATGACCGATTTGTTGAATTTATTATTAAAACCACTGTTGAAATTGCATTTAAATTTATTTCTCTTGAAATTTCTATAAAAATAATTAGGTACTTATTCTTATCGTAATTTTAAGAAAAACGATTATAAAATGCAAAACGTGTAGAAGCCCAGTAAATGACCGCATACTTTTATTAAGAATTGTACTTATTAATGTTTGCGTAATACGCGTAACTAAAAATATGAGATATTAAAAGTGCAAATACACTCCATTTATAAACATATAATATTTTTAAATTTATAATTGACGTTTCTTTGCCTAATGGTCATTCACTGGTATGAGGTCAATTACTAGTTGGTTTACCCTAGACTTTATCTTACTTCACATTAGGACTGGGATTATTCGAATAATTTAATATTCCAATATTTTACAAGTATTCGAATGCTACGAATAAACTTCGAATAGTTGAGTATTCGAATGTTATTATTCGAATACTATTCGAATACTGCTATATTCGAATACCATTCGAATACTGCTGTATTCGAATACTGATGTATTCGAATAGTATGGTGTGAAGTGGGTCAAAATTAACTTACAAGATTTCACCCTGACAAATGAACCTAAAGAACTTGATTTATAATTGATACCATATTATTCGAATACATCAGTATTCGAATACTTCAATATTCGAATAGTATTCAAATACATCAGTATCCGAATACTTTAATATTCGAATAGTATTCGAATACTTGGATATTCGAATTATATTCGCCAAATAATTGAGCAACTGAAGTATTCAAATATTCGAATACTGAAAAATTCGACAAATAGCCGCAGCCCTACTTCACATTACAAGCTGACGTATCGCCTTATTCCCACGTGACGCGTAGCTGAAAACCGCCGAACGATCGCGACGCGCATCTACCGGCGCAGAGTCCGATCATCCGCGAATCTCCCCCAACGACCATCCGCAGACACGGACCTTTGACTCTGGCGGACCGAGCTCGCGCCCGCGGTACTTGAAGCGCCCTTCTCCACTTCGCTGATCGACGGTCGTGCGCGATGCACGTACTGCCGGTTCCACCGGTCAATTTCGTTAATGCCGTGGCTCACACAGCCGCGCGTGATTTCGCGAAGTATCCCCGGCGATCGCGGCCGAATCGTTCACGCGTCATCACCCCGTTCCCGTAGAGGACCTGCCCCCTCCCGTCTCGAGCCTCCCCCTTTCCACCCCATCGCAATATTCCTCCCCCGACGCCAGCCTCTCGTCGCGTACTCGTAACCATGGGCATTCTGTAATTTAGTAAATTGTTGCGGACTCGCCGAGAGGAAATCTCGCTCGATTCGCGGCCACCTCGCCCCGCCGCTCGGGACAGCGGCGATAATGGACCCACGGCCCTCGATCGGCCGGGGGATCCATACATGGCGTTTCCATCCGTTGTTTTACGAATTTCCGAGGCCCCCCTCTCGGGGTCATTCGCGGAAAGCTTCGACTCGACGGGAAAATTGCGGGATGGCGGAAATTTCGCGGTATTTCAAGCTGAAGCGCACACACGGAGGGGTGGCATAAGCGAGGCGATGGCGAATCGAGGGTCGCGGACTCGGGGCAAGGATCGACGATCGCGCGCGTTCATACAACGAGCATGGTCTTCTGGAGGGTCGCGACGCTCGCCCGCGGATAGGGGCGCGATCGTCAATGTTCCAGCGGGGCGCTGCCCCGCGGATTTCGGGCGATCGTGTAAACGTGCTCGGCGAGTCCCGCCATTGTTAGACTTAGGCAACATCTACCTGATGACGAAGCAATATATTGATGCGATCTACGATTTATTATGATGGCAGTGATGTAGAGGATGAGAGAGGGAGACGATGGAGAGAACGAAGGAAGGAGGCGGTGAAGTTGGAGGTGATGGGAAGTAAATCGAGAGTAAGGAAAATGATGTTAGGTGTAGTCCAGTATATTGTACTATGCGTCTCCTAGCTAAATTTTTATGTTTTCTAATTCGTTGTGGACGAATGTTTTTCGGTATAAATATATAAATAAATGAATCTATATATATATATAAATATATATTTAAATTTTAGGATATTTAATTGTATAAGTGGTAAGCCAATCAACGAGCTGCGGGGTGGCGGCCGATTAATTTGTCTACAGCAACCGCGTATCGACGATACCATCCCTCGGCGAATTTCTTTCAACGTTGACGCGTTAATCGATGCGACAATCCACATCCACGTAATCAGGAAAATGCGTTCTTTGAGTCATCGGGGCAGTGTTTCGATCATCGGCGCGCGAAGAACCTCCAGATAGCTTCAATAAAAGCAGTTCCTTTTAAAACTTCGCTCCTACTAAAAAAATAACAAGTTATCCACGATTTTTTTGAGTAATTCTCGTTTAAAGAGAATATGGACCTAACATGAAAATTGCTTTTTCAAAAAAGTTCCGTCATCCACTTATCGAAGAAAGGCAGATTACTGTCTCGCTATAATAATTTTCTTTTCTACGTAACCAGCACCCAAGTGATGGACAATCTCACTCGAGGTGGAATCCCTTTGCGCTCGATTATCGAATTCTGCTTGAAAACTTCATTTCGTAATAATTCGCGTGATGCTACGATATACATATAAGATACACAGCTCGTTGCCAAACGAAAGGAAACGTCACTGAAACCATCCAATAGCGATCCAAAATGGATCGATCCGTGCGCAGAAGATCAGAAACTAAGTTGGGAAAAATAGGAGAGAAGAAAACGGCGTGCTTAGTCCGATTTTTGCCTGTCGGTTTATTTATATAGAATGTCTATTCGTCCTTTCGAGAGGAGCTCACTGCCGCCACGAAATGAAAGGTAATAAGGAGATGAAAGGGGAAACGATAGTAAAAGTGAAACGATCGACTTATGTAGGCGCACGTAGACTCGTATACAGGCACACGCTTCGTCTCGTCTACCTGTATACGTCGATATCGTGTTTAATTACGTATTTGACGAATGCCATACACAAGTACCTCATGATACAAAACACATGTACAAATGTTCATACGTTTTCAGAATATTAGCTAATTAATAAATAATTAATATCCACATTGGGCTTTACTCCTTTGGCTTTCTTCACAATGGATCTTCCCCATCCCGCTTATTCTGTCAATTACCTTCGAAGGTAATTACTATGGAGTCAAAAGAAAATGGAGCACAGATCAACCGGCCACCGTAGAACGCTGTTACTTTTTGGAGTAAACAAAGTATTATGGAAATCTTCTGCGAGTGTATTAAGAGCTGCAGTGGCGCACCCAGAGCCCTGGCACCCTCCAAAGAAGAGGAGTTATGTAAAAAGAAAAGAAAACTGGATTTTATTCAATTTATTACATTTTTATAACCACCTATTGAATTTTATTAAAATTTGCATTAAAAATATTTTTATCCCTTCAACTCGGCTCCCCCCCAAGATTAAATCCCGAGTGCGCCACTGAAGAGCTGAATTTGCAGAGTGTTAATACGTTTCGTGTTATCCATATAACCTACACCTTAATTTCATCTTATCTTAGGAAAATCCACGAATTTCCATTTCACCAACGCGTGCGCCCAGGCAACTATGCACCGAAGTTTCTCTCTCCTTATATTCCTCCCAAAAGCTTTCATTTACTGCAACTCGCAAAGAATCGCGAACAGCGCAAGTAAAACTGAACTTCGCTCGCTGCTTGATCCTCGAGGGCATCAAGCCCAAAGCTGCCGGTGAGTTATGGAAACCGATGATCTCCATTTAACATGGAAACTATTCATTATGGATACTTCTGACGAGCCAGGGGGGACGTGTTCCACGGCCTGCCAAGATTGAACGATGGAGTACAGCGGGCCACACATAGTAAGTAATTTACGCGAACACACTCGAGCACCTGTTTTTGCACCATTCGCGATTCAACCGCTTGGCGATCGTTCTTTTTTTTTTTGTTCCTCTCTCTCTCTCTGTTGCCTCGCCGACTGCAACGCGAACAGTTTCGTTTCCAGGGGTTTCATTGTTTACAGACAGTGTATTCATACGGGATTCCTCGGCGCGATAGCTCCTTCCATCGTTGCATTTAAACTCGTTTTCCCGATGCGCGTAACTCCCGCTGGAAGAAAAAACGAACGAGAGAATAACACGGAGCCCCTTCTTATTCCGCCTCCCCTCTCGCATCCTGTGATAAATAGCGAGATTACGAGTCTACGTGTCGGCCAATGAACGATGCCCTCGGCCCGTGGACCATATGTTCCTCCAAGGCTGTGAGAGAGACCCTTCGCCTGAACTTGGGCCACGCTCGCGCGTGAACCGCGGCCTTTAACAATTCGACCGATTATCCGGTGAAATATATAAAACACATTTTTCACACGCAACGAGATTAAAGGGAGGAGGACGCGAAAGATTGCCCTTCCATATTTCACTATCACTTTCTCCCCCTCTATCTGCCGCTTGGCCGAAAAACTTTGCGTCCTTCTCGTGTTTACTAACCACGAAGGGGACGCGGTCCCTTGGAAGCCGACGAACAAGTGAGTGATTATGAAAGAATACACCATCCTTTGCTGAATTTTATCACGCCACTTAGCATTTACAAGAATCCGTCCTTTGTACGAAACTGCAACTGTCGGAGTGATTAAGTTGAAGTCGTGTATTTATGCTGCGACTAATATAAATCCGATACTTTGAGAGATTTTCTCGTTGGGAAGACTTTATAACTTTAGATGGATATGGTTATCCTCTTAGACGTCTAAAATGCAGCTACTTATAAAGAAGCTTTAGCAACACCCTGTGTCTATTCAAATATCCAACACGAAAGGGGTTGAAATTTAATGAAGGCAGTCTCCGACATCAAATCGTCTATTAATCTATTCAACAACTTCGACTTCACAATTTCCGTCAACGTCTCCTCTACGGTTCCCTTTAAATCAGAAACCCCCGCCGTTCGGGGGTTCGATTTTCGGTTCACCGATGCGTATCCGAGGATTTTTCCCACAGCGAAGACAGCTGTCGTAATGAGTTGCATCCTCACGTCTCTCTTCTCCTCTCCTTTCTCCGCAGCTTTATCTACGCTGGATGCCACCCCAGCATTTTTCGGGAGACGATGCACGCCCTGCGTGACAATGCAGGTTCCTCCACTTCCTTTATCGCGCCTCCGGGGGTGAGAAGGGAGGCTCGACGAAATTTGAGAAACGAGCCCACAGAAGGGCATAAATCGTCCCGATAACGCAGATAACGGCCAGCTCGATCGGAATACGCGATTCGAACGGTGGCTCCTGGAATCGCTACGGACTGCGAGCGCTTCCTTCGTCCCCTTGTTCGATGGAGCTTGGCCTTCTTTTGTCCGTGCCGGCATAGAAATCTTTGGTAATGGACACTCGATTTCCTTTGACCAAATTCTCGAGCGATCTCGCGGTACAAATGTTCCTAGTCCCTTTGAATATTTCATTCCTAACAAATTTAGGGTTTCTTGGAAACTCGTGGGCGGTACGCAATAGCATCGATGTGCTAAATTTAGTTATAAACATTTTTGGGAGACATGGTAATTGATATTAAAGTCTGCTATTGTGGAACGAGTATCCTGATGAAGCTGTCAGGTGTCAAATGGTCCTCTGAATAATCAAGCGGAAAAAGGGCCATTCAACTGCATAGCTACAGGTCCCAAATGGCCAGGAGCAAGCGTGAGGTAGGTTGTGCGTATAAGAAAGATGTTTCAGCGTCATGGAACTTCCCGAATTTCTTCGTGGCACTTATGGGGCAAAGGTTGAATTTAAGTGGCCTCGTGTTATTGTATCATACTTCATTTCTGTTTTATCGCCTTATGCCTCTTCATCTCGAGAGAATTATGGGGAGGCGAACAGCAACTTCGTTTACCCGACGACTTTCCCCGAAATTCGATCGATAAATCTGTCACTCTTCCCTCCACGCTTTGAGTCCTTTTCTCCCCTAAGTAAGCGAGTGAGAGAAATATTGTTTTGACGAAAAATACTTTAGTACCAGAGGATCTAATTTAGAGCTACTCGATGCGTTTGATTAAATCGAAAGGTGCATTCAATCCCCAAATGGTAGGATCCAGTGTTCGTCACTTTAATAAATAAAAATGGTAGTAATTATCTGTTTTCAATCCATGAATGGCAACTCCATTTTAGAAGCCAAGTTCTTGTTAACAGTTATCCAACAGGACAAAGAGGCACCGCGAAGAGTCAACCAAAAGGAAGGGAAAAATAAAAAGAAACGGGAAGAATAATTGACCACCGCCCTTATCGCCTCCATATTATCGTCGTTACTTAATCTTATCTCTCCGCGGGGCGGGTCCATGCCGATCGATCGTAAATCATCCAGGTTCGTGATTCGTCATCGTACCGGTACGTTCACAATTTCCGACGGGCGGATCCCACGCGGATGATGCACATGTCGCTTAATTTTCTTCCAGCCAAAACAGCTGGCTCGTGAAACCACGTTTATCAAGACTTCTTTCTCAATTATTCAGACGTTCAACAAACCTGTAAATTTTGTAATATCTATTTATATTCACTCGGTACAATCCACTCGAAAATTACACAATCACCCATTATTTACTCACGATGCACTAAAAGTGGAATAGTTCCTTAAATAAAGGCCTGATGTATCTAAAAACCGAATATTAATTAGTTTTAACTTCTCGTATTGAAATTACCACAAATCTCCTGATGCGTTCATAAAGTTGATGGTTGTTGGGACGATATTATACCGCGAATTCTGCACTCGAACCGTAACCAGATTGTTGGCCCGTGAAAGGATTTCGTGGTTGGCTAAGTGGTCGCTTGCATAACGCTTACATAGTGCAAATAATAAGACGATCATCGGTGCGATTGTTCCACGGAGGAGGTCGGTGAAAGCGGCTGGAGAAAGTCGGGGATAAGTGGCCGCGGCACGTTTGTAATACTTGACGTGGGAGTTCAAATTCTTTGTCTCTCTGTACAGAAGCGTCGCTGTACGTATTCCTGGTCAGAAGGAAAGGGCCCGCGAGTTTTACAAGGTCGTTGAGCAATAGCTGTAGTAAGTGTCGCCGTTTCGGTCTTAAACACTTCGCTGCGGTGGTTCTTGCGTGTGTAATGGCAACTGGGATCTTAGAGGGAACCGTGACGCAGGAGCATTGGCTTCGATCCATTTTTATGTGTGTACAGAACTAGGCACAGTCGAGGCGTGAATTTCACTTTTTCCTTTACTCTTTCCGAGGTTCTTCTATGGTTTGAAGGTAGGGGGGAGAGTTGTCGCGACTTGTGGATGAAAACGCTTTTGGAGGAAACGTTTAAGTGGGTAATAAAAAATTACTGGGTGCTCCATTATTTTGAGAAATAGTTTAAAACGAATTTTTATGGTACATATTAGTGTTCCAATGACGGTAAATTTATAATATTTAGATGAAGGATAAGTTCGAGTAGGTATTTGAAAATTTAAGAATCGCTGAGGATTGGAATTGACAGACAGGAATAATGTAAAAGGTGTCATGTCATAACTGTGTGATTTTTTCCGTGGCAGTTATTAGAAAGTGTATGGTCTAATAGGGCATCAGTTTATACTGAAAGTACACGTGATTCGTGTCAATGCTTGCTATGTAGAAAACGTGCTAACTGGGATGTGTTATGAAACAAGTAAACGATTAGCGGTAGTACGCTGGCGGTGAGTTCAATGCTGGACGTGTGAAAATCTAACAGAACTTTCGTAGGATAATTTTGAAAAAAAGACAGTCGTAGATCGGGTTGCTCAAAAGTTCATAACTTATACTTATGTTAAAACGATACCATCGAGAAGTATGTAAGTACAATCCCTAAAATATTTCTTACTTACTTCACTATATAAATTCACTCCTTGGAGTACTGAAATACAATTACGAACCACCTTGTACATTGGAGCATATACTACAACTACGAGCGAAAACAATTCACTCGGAAAATTTCTCATTTCCAGTCGGTTACCGAAACTAAAACACTAAATTCGAATCGTGGCATCTTCGAATCGATCCACCAATTTCTCACTCTCATATCAAACATTTTCCATAGCCCCAAGATATTCAACTACTCAAAGTGTTTTAAACCTCCTTCAACCGCAGAAAGTTCAAACTAATCCTCCGTGACCCCGCTCCGTACTGATCCTCTTCCATTCATAATCGATATCTA
This sequence comes from Andrena bucephala, assembly GCA_947577245.1. Lineage (NCBI taxonomy): Eukaryota > Metazoa > Arthropoda > Insecta > Hymenoptera > Andrenidae > Andrena > Andrena bucephala. The sequence goes on along the minus strand of OX387715.1, from coordinate 28,264,820 downwards.
CAGTGACTGTACCTAATATCGCCTAGCAAAAGTTAAATCGCTGTCATTTGAATAATAATTTATATATTTGCATGCAATTCGTTTCAAAGTAAAGAGAAATTATTCATCATTCATGTAGAATAAGTTGGCATCGTTGAAACTTACAAATTTTGAATTAGGAATTAAAAAACGCAATACATGCAAAAATCCGGTCCTGAAAAAAGTGTACCTAATATCGCCTACTCAAGAAATATTGATTAATTTATGTATATATGAGTTTTTAAAATCATTTTCACACGTGATTTTGTTATTTCTTGCTCTGTAAATGTATTTTTATCCATGTTTGATTTTATTTTTATTAGAAAAATATAGAAATTTAAAAACATAGATTTTTAAAATATTTCATTTTTTACGTTCCAATGTACATATTGGACAAATAAAGTTTATTTCGGTTGCTCGGCACATTTCGTAACCCCACCTGTAATAAACACTACATCGAAACTACTGTTCTCCGGTAGGCGGTATTGAGAACACCCATACTGCTAAAATAAAAACACTATTTTCATTAAGAAAAATATTTTAATCAATATCATTCCTTAAGTACATTATTAATTAGCTATTTCTGGTATATATTCTTGCATTCATGGAATTATTAGACTTACCTTCTCCGAATGTGATGTAAAATTGTGGCAGTCCAATCAATTTTTACACCATTAAGATTCTCTAAAATCCTTCCCTTTCTGTAATTGTTGATTACAACACGCTGCAATTACAGTATGCCTTCCTACATATGTTTAGATACTAATTCAGTGCATAACCGATAAATTTTAATGCTTACTTTTCGAGATACAGCGAGTGCCGATATTAGGAACATGGGCGATATTAGGTACGGTCGCCCTGCTCGATGCTCCCGAAAATCTGTCACAAAAGATTCTGCCCACCCCGTAGATGGAAACGGCGAAGATGCCTGGCATTCCATCAGCGAGAGAGGAAATCGCGGCGATCCACGGAGGCTCTCGCGAGATCGCAGAATCGGGACAATGCGGCTACACCCGCGGGCCCAGGATTCGGGGAGGGGCCCCTCCGCGGCCGCGATCGCCCCGTGGACAAACAAAGTCGCCGACGTCGACGCCGGCGTCTGTGCACATAGACGGCGAGGCACGGAGGGCCCCGCCGTGACTCGGTAGCATCTGCCTGCATTTTCGTTGCCGTAGTTTGCGCTTCCCAGGCTCCATGGGATGCACCTGGTCCTCGATGGCGCTGGTGCATTTGCCTTCTCTCTCCGTCTTTCTCCCCCTCCCCCCCCCTCCCCCCCTCCACCCCTCCGCGTGCTCGCTGCCGCGGCTCTAGCTTAGGAGAGACATGCTCTCGTGAACCTGAATAGCGCGATGGTACGGCCCAGCGTCGGTTCAATGCCGCTGCGGCTCGTTGTAACAGGCCCTGCCCATCGTTTTTCGAGATTTATCTGCGCTCCTCAACCACCTCTGAATGCTCCAAGTTGTCGACGTCGGACCTGGGCCAGGGGGATCGCCGCTTTTCGTACTCGCGGTGCCCCGAACCAGTCCGCGCTGATCCTTCGGATCTGGTCGCCACGATTTTTCATAATCGATCGAGCTTTGATTTTAGGGGGTGGTTTTGTTTCTGCTTTCTATACCTAGTCTTCGGGGGTCTGTGAGATTCGTAGAGGGTTTCATGCAGGTATTCAGTTTTGGATGTGGAACTGATGGAGGAACTTTGTTGGATCTTTTTTGCTTTTCTCTTTTGCTGGGTGTTTCATTTATGAGATTATATTAGTAGGGGTACACTCAATTATCTGAATGAATTAGAATATCTGCTATCGGGCACCTGGCAAAACGATTACTTAAAAAAATATAGGATCTCGTATACTTAAATCTCCTAAAGCTTTGGGCTTTCAAAGTGATGTATTTTTGGCCAGAAAAACGAAGATGTCGTCCGAGTGAGCCGCGGCTGGGTAACACGTGGTCGAAAAATGTCAGCGTCGAGGTATGTTCTTTGAATTCTCTGTCTTTAATGACTCCTTTTTTCGCGAGAGCGGGAGCTGACTCTACGCGAATACTTGGCATCAGTTTTACTAAGACACATCGTGTTACACCCAAAAATATAAACAATTTTACTCCATTCTGATATGCCTTGAAGAATTCACGAATACTATAATTTCCACCTGGGGTTTACGCGAATTGTTTAGGTACTTAAGAGAACAGTTGGTCTCACCAGGAAATTTAGATAAAAATATTTACGAGCGTACACGGTACGTTTCATATAAACGAATATAAATCCTAAACCATAACGTAGTACGGTATCTTGTAGTAATTCAGGTAACCAGAATACGTTAACATTTCTGTGACAACAGTGTTCTTTCTCCACTATACAAACTGTATTACAACGAAAACTTGTTACTGTTTAATCTAGTCTCGAAACAAAGAGGTGTTCTCCTCGAGTGCACAAAACGCTTGCAATCCTCGAGGTATGCGGTTATTTACACGTATTTTTCCGGGGTTAATGATCTCTAGCTCGATAATAACGATTCTGAGCTGGGGTTGCGGAACAGCAAAAATGTAGCCATCCCCTACGGAAGCTTGGAGCTGGGACGACGATGCGGCATTAGTAAAAACGCGATATTGTCTGACTCAACAGGTTGCAGCCACCCCCAACCCCGACATCCCAACACTTGCAGTCCTATGCCACCCCACACGCCACCTCCACTCGGCGCTGCTGTATTAAATAAATCTGACGATGGGGTGATTCCTCTCCCTTTTGTTGGATTCGTAGGGTAACAGAGTGACGCGCATAACTCATCAGGAATCTAATCAATCTCTGCTTCTCCTTTCTCTGCTTTATGCTTCTTACGACAAGTTGTCGCGATGACAGACAAATTTTTCCCGATTCTAAAGGAGCGTATAAAAATCTGAAGGTGAATCTGAGGTGTTTGCTTTAGAAGTTAGTGAATTGGAGAGCTCTGTGTACATTTATATTATAGGTAAAATAAGTTATTGATGATCATTGGGAAGGTAATGGAGAAAACAATACCTATAGAAATGATACTTGTTTTTTAATTTAAAGAAATCTGGCTTTACGAAATTAAAATTCTCTCACGGAAGTCCTAAGTAGAATTGTAGGAAAACAAATTTTCACCTGTTCAGGGATGTTTCATTTTCTAAGAACCACGGTGGAACAAGCGTCCCCCAAAATCTACACGAATTTCACCGGTAATTTCTTTAAGAATTTCTCTTCCCATGCGTCGCAGCGTGTTCCCGTGTCGATGCCGAGCCGCCCTCAAACAATACTTTTTTCTTGTCTCCTCGCAAACATGACGTCGCCGTGGTCGTTACGAAAGCGGCGCGCCATGTGCAATCCACAAGACTTGACAAGAGCGAAAATCCCAATCAGCTGCTCGCCAGATCCTCGAGCAAACAAGGGTATACCTTCGACAATGGGATTGTGTGTTGTGTATCGCTCGTGCGTGTGCGCGCTGTAGATCATAGCCCGGCACACGTGTGCCTCTACGTCTACACACGCGCACGATCACCTTACTACATAGGAATCGTTGGTTTTACGAAATGCACCGGGGCGAATCGTGTGTTCGTGCTGCTTCGCGAACAATTTCTACGTCAGAATACACTTTCGTACTCTTCCTGCTGCTTATCGCGAGCTGATAATCGGTATACAGGGAGTTTCATGGAACTAGGACAGGTTTACCGTCGAAACGATTCGAGATACGAGATACGAGACGTGATAAGACCGTAAGGTATTCAATGCTTCACCTTCCTACGTAGCCGTTATGCATTTATGTGCATGCACGCGGATGCCAAGTGCAAGTGAAACGGAGTGTACTTTACATCGCATTATACCACGTAGGTGTTTGTTTCCACACCAGAAGGTTTTTCAGAGAAGATATCGGTGAAGTGATATTGTAGTTTTGAGGTCGGGAAGTACAGTCTCGAATAAGTATAAATTGTTATATAGGGTAAAGGACCCAATTACTGCCACCTATTCAATTACTGTCACCCTAATACAATTCAAACTGTTATTTATACGATACAAAAAACAGTACTTAGTTTCTTCTTCATTAATTTGAATAAAACGATAAAAAATTTTAAGCGAATATTAGGAGAATGGAAACGATGACTTTCTTACTAGCGAAAGAGGAAACAAGGCGTTAAAGAAAATGCTGTAATTGCAATATTTAAGCTATTAACATAACAAAATATAATGTTTTAAACAATATAAGCATCATAGAAAGTAATAGTGATCCGAATTCAACGATTCATTAAGTATTTTTACTTATTAATTGGGTGACAGTGATTGGTACAAGCGTTTCAAGCATTTTGGTATTACTGTCATAGCAGTAAGTAGTTGCTCATGTACATGACACGACATAACCTTAAAATGACATAAACAGTATTAGGTTAGCTGGCAGTAATTGGGGTGTCAGTAATTCAGTCAAATACATTTGAAGGGTGTCAGTAATAGATCCCCGAATATATTTGTGAAATTGATGAATTTATACATAAAAATCGAAGTTTTAAGATCCCACAATTTTTTTTTCATCAAGTAAACATGTTAAACAATAATAAATAACAAGAACAACATATACTTTTAGTTACAAAAATATAAGATAATGTCAGCGTCAATGCTTAATGTGTCAGTAATTGGGTCCTTTACCCTATTAGGTATATAGTTAGAGTTGCCATACGTCCCGTATATCACTGTTCCTGTGAAATATTTTACAGAGTAAAATAAACCATTACCTACCCACTTTTTTCATGTTTTATTTATTTATCACTTAAACGTTCCGTATCAATGCTTGGTAATTATGGCAACCCTAAAAATAAACCACTACGTACCCACTTTTTTTCATGTTTTATTTATTTAGCACTTTGGCAATTATGGCAACTCTATATATCTTGGAACAGTGTTTGCTAACTATTGAATTTAAGAGTGTAAACAATTTTGTCTTATTTCAATATTGCAATTCAATACTCCATTCAATACTGTTGTAACAGTACGCAAATTCAAATTTTTACAATACAATTTTGATGTCTTTGTGTGTCGAATTTGAAAGTGACAGTAACGGTTCTTAGCATTTTTGGGTTCTTATGACACACCTTTGCACGTGGGTATAATGAATAACGAGACTTGCTACAGAGATTTTCGAAAGCTCAGAATTCAATGACTTTTATCGAATGAAATCTACTCTGGCCTTCCCCTAAGATTGAAATTAATATTAAAGAAACGTACTTTTCCAGCTGGTAACCCTTTCTTCCTAACATCACTGCAATTTACTCGTTCAAGAAGAGTCCATTTACGGGAAACGATGTAGAACCCTTCCCACCAACCCTTTCCCATGCAATTTACAAGATTGTGCGCTAAAAATGTGGTTCGTTTCACCCTTTCCCCGTAGACACAAATCTCGCGAAAAGGAGGCCCATTTGGCGCAAAAGTTGGCCTCTTTTCTACAAACTTTGCCCTATCGAACGTCAATCTCGATTTAACCTCGATATCGAGGACCTGTGACCTTTCCTTTCCGGAGTGTCGTGATCGAACCCTTTCACCTTGCAATATTTCACGTTCCCTGCCGCGATAGTTGCCTTTAGAGCGGCCGTAGTTACGCATCCGGCTTGTGAACATTTCTCTGATCTTCCACGAACCCCATGTTCCTTTTATTCCAGTGAAACGTAAGTTTCTCTCGTAGTCTGGAAAATATTCTGGACGATAATTGGAGAAACCAACGTGTATATTTGCCTATGGCGGTCTAATGGAATTTTGCTAGTTCATGTAACATTATTTATTGCAACTTTCCTAGAAAACGAGATATGTGCTTGATAATCAACGTAGCTGAATTGTAAAAATCGTTTCGTTACTTTCCAACCCTCGGCTCATCTACACTTACGTTACTTCTTGAATATTCAAGCAGCCGCTCCCCATAATCGTACACCTTCCGGGTAATAATGAAATGTGCCTGAAACGCAACTTTTACAATCCAATATTAAACAACTTGCTGCGCGCGTGTTAATGCCCCCCTTGCTCCTCGAGAAGCAGGGGAAGAAGAGCTCGGCGTTCCTCCCTTAATAAAGCCCTGCTCTTTGCCTCGCGTCCCCTTCCCTATCGAGGCCTCAACACACAAGGACAGGGCGTTTTTCCTCCGGTTCGGGAAATCCAACTCTTGCCGTGGCTCTGCCGACGGGTTCCCACGGAATCCTTTCTGACGTTTTCACGTTAAAATACGTTTCTCGCCGGTGATGTGTCGTGAGCACACGTGCGCCCGGGGTGCAGGGGCCTCTTTCGACCGGTTAAAGGAATCCGTTTCGACGGGAAGCCACGGAAAAAAGGCTTGCACGCATTGTCACGATAGGGCTGGCAGGAGAGCAGATCCATTTTGCGGGCAAATCTTGACGGACGTGGAAGCGACGGTTCGTGTTTGACGATCGCGGGGCCACCGTTTCCACGCCAGGAATTCAGAGGGTTCGCCAGGGAAGACAGAAAACCGGCGGCGGGCATCGATCTCCTGGATCTGCTTCTCTGCTCCCATGAAATTTCGAATTCGTGGAAACGTCCGCCTCGCTGTCAGATAAATCGAACGGATATAACGGTTTTCAGGTTTCTGCGTTATTTGAGATGCAGGAGGTCTAAGGTTACAGGTATCTTTTAAAAACAGTAGCTTTTTTAAGTATTAACTAGCAACTCAAAGTATTGATTATGTAGCTTCGTTCAGAACTAAGTAATAATGTATATTATCGACCACCTGTTTACATCTATCGCGAATATCGTCATAATTTATTATTCACAATTCGAATAAAGGCTTCTAAGTATCTCGCTTTTTTTCACGAGAAAATACCAGGCATTCGGCGTATCGCGACCCATTAAGCTCTGTCACGGATTTTTACGCTCCCGTCGTAAAAGCCGAGGGCGGCAGAGCGGGGGGAGAGAGGTAAATCTCGCCGCCCCCAAGAATTTAAGGTGACAGTTGTTGCGGCATACGGTGCTGGCAACCCCCTTGAAATCATCGAACCGGAAGGGGGTGTCTCCAAGGGCGAAGGCAGGACGCAAGTGCACGGGGATCCTTGGGTCAGGTCCTCCGGATTCCTCATTCATAAACGCACTTCACGCTCCTTCCTCTTCTGCTCCTTTCGCCCGATCTATGGACAGGATATCCTTCGTACTCCTGAATCGATGACCCACATCCCATGAACATCCCCCAAACCCCTCTTCTCTTTTTCTAGCATCCATGGGAACGAGCAAGAGCTTAATCAAAATTTCTTCTCGACGAGCGTTTATTAATTTTTTAAATTGTGTGCTTGTGACTTATTATTATAATATCAGTATTATTACGGGGTAGTATCAATTATCGTTGAGGATAATTAATTTTATGTTCTTAAGGTTAGGCTTATTAACAGTTCCTACTGCTGCCTCGCAATTACTCGAATTTTACTCTTTTTTGAAGGAGTAATAGAGTGGTATTACTAAAATAATAATAATAATAATAAATTTTAAATTTGCACGATAATATTACAGGTGTGTTACGGTAAATGTAGAGAACAGCGATCGGTGCGCTTGATCTTCCAGAAGGCCAAGCGTACCGAACAGAAAAACAGCAATGTTTAATTTGAATGTTTACATCCTCGAATCGGCGACACCTCGGGCGGCCGCGTCCATACCGCGTCGTCTGCTACCGCGCGCGATAGTAAATTCCTATCATTTGACGGTCACAGTCTCTGTTGTGTTTGCGAAGGGAGCAGGACGCTTTGCTCGACGACGTCCTGATACAACGTGTCCGTCGACGCGCTTGATGCACTGCCGTGGTTTATCGACAACCTGTCGGCCTGACCTGAGGATGACGTTGAAAGTGGACGCCCTTTTCTCTTCTACGTGCCTCGGCAGAGTTGTTCTACTTGGCCACTAGAGGTGAGTCGAAGTTTTACTCAAGTTTGCACGTTTGGTTAGATTACAAGCATCCCCGGTCTTCGTAATACGTCGTCTGTGGTAACGTTCGCTTGACGTGGTATGGTAGAATATTGACAGTTAAGGGTGTACGACGTAGAGGACAAGAATGCTGTACGGTGAGTTTAACTCGTGGTACAATCGAAGCAGAATAACTTCCTCCACCTTCTGATAAGGCACTCCACTGACTTTTTGTTACAAAAATAGACGTCAGTTTTGTAATACATGCTGGTATAGTACTTGGCCATTTTTTTACTTAATTTTGTATTTAACCGAGGTAAACTTAAGCATATTTTAAAGGTACCAAAATTAATTGATTGCTTCGCTGATTGATTTGACCTTTCATTTCCAATAGAAATAATTATTCACTTCAAAGTTTAAATTAAGCGAAGAACGTGGTATACAATTTTTTCCATATAAGCTTTCGTTTTTAAGAAAAATGAGCTTAGAAATTACTAACAGCAGATGCATTTTAAACAAACCAGTGTTTCAGTTATTATAAGTCTGTCGTAATCCATACTCAAACTATATTCATAAAAATAATATAAATATGTGTATTTACAAGTTACAAAAGATACTCGCATCAATCCATTCAAGTACGCCGCGAATAAATTACAGAACCGCGGCCGCTAGAAACGCATGTGCGGTCACGCAATGCATTAGTGGGGAATAGGCTGTTGAATCGTGGGCGCGTTAATGTATTTAACGGGATCTTTATTAGTGTATATCGTATTAAAAATGTTCTCCAAATATTCGCTGTTAATGAAACGTACCATAATGAACCAAAGAATGTGTTTAGGTATATCAGCTTTTCAAAAGAAACTTTAAAAACTTTGTTTACGTCCACGAGGAAGCTCGACAATTGCTTGGTTAACAATCTAACTACATACATCATTAGAATCTAAAAACATCCAAATTCCAAAGCTGTCTTTACAAACGTATTACGCCTACCTAGAGCGGTCGAAACAATGCGCTTCTTTGGGATTTTTTTCTAGAAAAACCGTTACACTTTTATTAATAACTATTAGTCTATTGTTAAGAGTACATCTAAAGGACAGTTTTGTATTTTTTGCGTTAAAGAATATTAAAAGATTTGAGAGTTATAAGCGATGACCGGGATGTACTTTTTTTTTGCGGTGACCATCGTAGTTCGTAGCAGAATCATCCGAAACGAAAAATTCGAAAGGCTTTAGATAGAGTATGAAATTATCTAGGCGCTATCGGGCCCGATTTTGGAAAAATTATTATGAGACAAAATGGCGGCGCTTCAAACTTGAACCATCGATTTTAAAAAAAAAAAGTAGTTCCTTTCTTGGCCTGTAAAAAGAAAACTAAGAAGAAAAATAATAAATACCTCCGACAGCGCATAGATAATTTCATACTCTATCTAAAGCCTTTCGAATTTTTCATTTCGGATGATTCTGCTACGAGCTACGATGGTCACCGTAAAAAAAAAGAACATCCCGGTCATCGCTTATAACTCTCAAATCTTTTAATATTCTTTAACGCAAAAAATACTGAACTGTCCTTTAGATGTACTTTTAACAATAGACGAATAGTTATTAATAAAAGTGTAACGGTTTTTCTACAAAAAATCCCAAAGAAGCGCATTGTTTCGACCGCTCTAGGTAGGAGTCCCTCTTAATAATTGAAAGGTTATCTAACGTATGTGTGTTATGTATACTTTATCGTTATTCTAGTACCTATGTAGAATCGATTCTTGTAGGGATCTGAGCCCACCAAGGTGGGCGTGTGCCCTAGGGTCGTGTTGTCCTGTAATTAGTATAGAGAAGCACATTTAGCTATCCGTACCCTCTCGGGGATCTGTTCGCACAGCACTTGAACGTGCCCCGAGTAGCTCGCTAGACTCTTTCCGCCCACAATGCACCATAGTTCTACCCTTAACAGCATAGACGACGCGGGGCCACGGTAGCCGCGACAGCTTTCCAAAGCAGCTCGTTTACGTCGATTAATCGAGCTGGTCTCGTTACAACGCCGCTTTCTACCTTTCCCCCCCCCCCCCCCCCCCCCCCGCGAGTTTGGTGGACGTCGATGGTTCCGTGCAGTTTATCGACAACCTGTCGTCCGGGACGGCGGACGGCGCCCAAGGGCAAGGAAGCCCTTCTTCCAATTGATCGGCGCTCACGGAAGGTCCGAGGTTTATGTTAAGAAGGCGAACAGCCTCGTTCAACCTCGCCGACCTGGAGGTGCCGGCACACACAGAAAAACGACCCGTGTGTGACGACGTCAGGCGACCTTTTTGTCACCGTGATGCGGTTGTGGTCGCGTGCCCAACCGGAATCAGTCTCCTCTCCCGCTCCCTCGCCTTCCCCTATTCCTCTGCACGCCCTGGGCAGGTCCAACCTGCGTGCAGAGGAGGGTCAATCGAGGATTAACCTGGTTACCCCCGGGGTGGATGATACAGGAAATGACCGGGGACGCAGGTGCCTTCCGGTTCTCGCTGAAAAAGACCTAGGAATAATATGGTCAGATTTGGCGATTCCAATTTTTTTAAATGCAACTTCGGGGCCCTGGAGATCTTGGACACATGATTTGGGGGATAAAGAGAAACGGGAAGAGGAGGGATTGTCGGAGAGAATTGTTGGGTTTATTTTTTAATTGTTATTTACTTATTTATTTATTTATTTCACTTGTACGGGTAAAAACCGTTTGGTAACAAAAAAAAGAATACATCGAACATCGTAGAGACACGTTACTACTGAAAACACAACAGAGTTTACAAACACGGGCGATCGAAAAGAGTATATGGCTACCCAGACCTATTGTGGAAAACTACCGCTGTTTAGGTAGACGCTTCTCTTAAAAGTAGAAGGAGATCCGTAAAAAAAATCAACATCTTTGCAGTATAAATTAGCCAAGTTACATATCCTGTTCATGGGGTCGGTGTTACCAAATCTGGAGGTATAGGTATACTTCAATTTGGGGGGTGTTGGCATGACTGGCGTGAAGGTAGTATTTAATTTCTTCATCTGCAAAAAGGTGCACTTTAATGATATTGCCTTTATGTATTGGAGCGGTGAAAGTCTCACAAAACTCGTTTCAACTTTACTTTTAGAATTTTAGCTTCCTTTGTACCTACTAAATCTAAGGACAAGAGAGAATATTATACATATTTCTCGAACTATTCATTCCTCCCAGAAACATTTCCTTGTAAACAGACGACTAAAGTTTCCCTGTGAAACTTAAAGTTTCACTCGAAGTACTTAAAAGCATTCTTTTCCACGCTGGAACATGAAGTTTAATTACTTATCAACTACCTACTTGAAGGAGAGTTTTCCCTTGGGGGGAAATTCCCTGATAGAAATCACCATCAAGAGCACACCACTCCTGTGCCCTCTACACTTCTAATTCCATTTCTCACAAACCAAGGAAAGAACCCTAGAAATTCAAATTTTCTACCATATTCAAGGCCACTAAGTAGTCCACCTTTCATTCTTAAACCATTGTCCTCGCAACATAACAAACCTGAAACATCGAACCACGCATTTCGAAACATTTGCGTCCACACCCCCGCGGGTTGGATTTTTATTGGCTCGTAAACCAGTCGTTACCCAGCCGCGGAAGATAAAATCCGGAAATCAATCATGCGCCGTCTTACTGGCGGCCCAATCGACCGCGTAATTCTCTCGCAGGTGTCGTGAAATTGCACCGAGTGGTCAGCACATCCAGGTGCAAAGACCTCGCCCGACTCTCCACTTAATCCCTCGAATAACAGTATCTCGGTGCAGGGTGCTCGCCCACCATCGATACCCAAATAACTTGCAAGCTGCAAGTTGCCTAAAAGACCCTCTGCTTGCCGAAATATGCCAAGCTTCTTAACAACTGGTAATCGCTCATGCTCGTCCTTTTTACTTGCAGCAGAGTCGACGACGAAACCTGACGCTACCTGCACCCTATCGCCGCTACCGTCGCGGGCACCAGGAGAATTGTTCGGGGAAAACGGAGAGAGAAGCGTCGCTCGGCGATCCTCCACGCAGGCAAACAGGTGAGTTGTTAAAGCACCTTTTTTTTTTCTGCGCCTGGCCCTGCCTCGCCACCCCTTTTCTCGGCTAAGGAGCCACGGAATTACCGGAGTTTCCTCTGGGCGAGTGAAAACTCGAGGCTACTCGGTGTACACCGGCATAAAGTTTACGAGGGCCGGGGGTAAAATCGGTTTTATTGGCGTGCAGCCGGCTTCTTGGAAATTCCCGGGCAATAAAGCAATTAAAATCTTCCCACCTCTCTCTCGCTACCGCTCCTCGGCCTCGCGCCCCTTTGAAAGCCCGAGTGCAATTTAGAGTTTTCCAGGGAGAGATCGAATAGTATCGGGCGGAAGAGATCGTAAAGGGGACGCGAATCAATGGGCGGCAGTACCTGTCCGAGGTGTACCTAACGGGACGTGGGCCTGAGAACTCGCTAATTGTCCCTGGTGATTTATTAAATCCTCGCCAAGGCGGCGTTCAAGTAATGTCTGGATAAATTTGCGTAGTAAATTTGCCGGGCCAGCGGGGATAAAATAGATCCCCCGCTAACAAGGGGGAGGGGTTGCAGCATGCCTTGTAATTTACTGGCAACAGAAAGATTTGTGTGAAATAGGTGGAACATGAAATTAGTTAATCTCTGTGGTAGTCGACTACAAGGTATTTCATTTATCCTTGAGAAGCTTGATGTATTGGAAGTTTAGCACGATAGCGCGATGTTGAGGGGTTATACCTAGTCCAGGAGGTCGAAAAGAGGCGATTTTTTTTTTAAAAAGCGGAAGCATGTATTTTTATAGAACTTTTTGCACTTAAAACAGCAACATTTAATGAACATTTGGTCATTTTTGTGTAGAAAATAATTACGTTTATAATAAAAATACAACGACATCCAAGAAGCCTTTTTAAAAACGGTGAGCATAATATCTCAAAAACTACTGCACCAATCTTTCAGAAATTTTGTGGGCTTATTTTTTATATAAATATCTACTAAATGACGGAGGGATTTCTTATCCATTATATAGTTTCGATTTTATCAACGAGAAACGGCCATTAGTGATAACCATGAAGCCATTTTTCGTTGATTGAAAAAAAACCTTCCGTCATTCAGTAGATTTTTATATAAAAAATAAGTTCACAAAATTTCAGAAAGATTAGTGCAGTAGTTTTTTTTTAGATATGCTCACCGTTTTTAAACTGGCTTCTTGTATGTCGTTGCATTTTTATTATAAACGTCAATATTTTCCTACAAAAAATATACCAAATGTTCTTTAAATGTTGCTGTTTTAAGTGCCAAAAGTTCTGCAAAAATATATGGTTCCGCTTTTTCAAAAAAAATTCACAAACACTCGCCTCTTTTCGGCCTCCTGACTAGGTATAACCCCTTAAGAAAGATCGAATTAATTCAGTTTCACATTTACAAAATTTGCTTCAAAACGTTTTTCTCGCATTTATTCCTCCATACCGAAGCTTCCCCTGAAAACACTTCCTTCACAATCTCCGCTCAGATTTTCAAACAGAATCACCCCCTTCTCAACCGCGCTACGTATTTTCAGGCAGCCTGTATATTCTTACAATCAATAATCCCGATCCCAGAGAAATATCCATACGCGTGGAGCGGCGTTTCGCGAAAGCGATCGATCGCGCCCAATTTCCATGGTACAAAGCAAAAACGTCACTAATCCCAGTCTCGGGGAGCGATTTATTTTCATCAGGGAATCGCATGGTCCCCGGCTAAGCGGAGCATCGGGAGGAACGTTACGCTAACAAACGTTAATTTGTGCCCTCACGGTCGATGTATCGAATTATTGTGGGTTTCGAGGAAGAGGGAGAGCAAGAGAGAGGGAGGGAGAGAGAGAGAGAGAGAGAGAGAGAGAGAGAGAGAGAGAGAGAGAGAGAGAGGGATCTCCCCCTTAGCGCGTACACTTTAGGCCAATCGTGAATCAAATCGCATTAGCCTCGCAGATGCATATTCATGGGAAACGTATGGCAGATTACACAGGTTTCGTTGCACCCCGCCTACCGGCGGAGGGGTGTTTTGCATCCCTCGGAAAAGGGGTTCCCGGGGCATATTTATCGAGGCAAAACGACGTCGTAAACGCGAGCTACATTGTGCCTCTCGCTTTTCGTTACTTGTGCCCCCCGTGCTCCCGTTCGTCTTACGATTTTCAAGTCACCACTTTCCTCCATCCTTCTCCCCTTTTAGTTCTTCCCGAGGTCTCGTCTTCTGACGCCATTCGCGCTCCAACGGATGGAATTCGATCGACTCGCGAGCCCCCCCCCCCCCCCTCGAGCGCTCCTTGTGACGGGACAAGCTTTTTCGTTTCTTCGCGGGAGAAGTCGTTCTCTATGCCGATCGAACGTAACGGATTCTGGAACCGTCGTGTTTCGCGCAGAATTTGACGGGACAGTAATCGTGCTATGCTATCAGACGGGGGGAAGTGATAGGGGAGGAATATGCGCTTTCGAACGGTGGTTCGCGATTTGGCACTGAGCAGCCGCGAATATTTTTGGGGAGTCTATTAGTAGCATTTATTATTCAAGAAATTCTTGTAGCTTTTCGTATATGGCTTTGTGGATGAATTCTTGCTGGGGCCTTTTCACTGCTTATACTTCTCGGTTTTAATATAAAATACCTGGGAAAGTAACATTTGTTTGAGTTCTTCGATAAATTTTCAACGTACTTCACAATTATTCCCCACAGAGTGTCCTAATACGATTTAACGGCAGTGTATGTTAGATGCAAGTTGGTGGAAGACAAGGTGCAATAAAATTAAGCAGAAGAAATAGCTTTATTCATTTTTGTTTGATCTGGCTTTCATCATTAGTATTATTGCGCTGACAATTATTCCGTGCAATAGCTTACGTATATCGACCTACATTGATTTACACTACTACATTACTTTATATCGATACGATTCACTCATATGCCTCTGTCTGGTGATAACTTGACATGTTCCACCTACTCTTCTAATAAAAAGTATATAAAAAAAATTTTTATGTTAAACGATTTTATTAAAAATGCACTAAAAATTAGAAAACAGTTATTTTCTTGTACTACAATTTCGACGGTGTTTTTCACTTTAAATAAAATCGTGGAGCAGGGTTTTTCATAACAGAATATGAATCAATTTAATACAGCATCAAGCGTCGAGATGAATTTGTTGTGAGATAACCTGCTCCACGATTTTATTTAAAGTGAAAAACACGATCGAAATTGCAGTACAAGAAAATAATTTTTCTTTACTTTTTAGTGCATTTTTAATAAAATCGTTTAACCTAAATTTTTTTTTATATATTTTTTATTTTCTAGTTTTTAGTGTTTATGGATTTACATTTCGCAGCTCAGACTTGTTTAGAAATATCATTTAATTTCAAATCGCGATGCGACGTTTTCGTAAAGAACGCGAGTGGCTGATTTGAAGTCGTTTGGATTTGCGGTTATGGGTTATATTTATTGAGGACTGGGTAATTTTTTCACCCGGTCGGGGTTAATTTTTTTTAAAAATATTCTATTGTCATCCAAACTACGCACGCCTGCAACGTGTCCAGAAAATTGGATAGTTGGAAGTGGGTTAAATTTGAGTTGCCAGATTTGAACCATACATAAATACATAAAAACAAACAGAGGATCGAAGCTGAATAAAATCGTTTAAAAACTATAAGCACTCACGTCAGCCAGTACCTATCATTATATAAAAACAAAATCAATCAGCAATGCTATTCATATGTCCACCAAATTCTACGGACATGTCCCCCAGCCAAAACGCACACTAATCGCGAACGACCACGTAAAAATTCACAATTCAAAACACAGAACCAATTCCAAGCACAAGCTTAGTCACGATGCGGGTATTTTCTATCGCCGCACGGTGGAAAAGCTCCTGGGTCTCTCCCCCTTGTGGAAGGGGAGGAAAAAGAAGTCCAGACGACAGAAGAAATGGTTGGGCAGAAGAGAAGGGGGAGGGGGGGGGCGTGGGGGTCGGATGATTATCCGAAGTTCATCGGTCCTCTTCACGAACACCGTGAGCCTCCTAAGCCACGCATTAGAAACATCCAGGCGAAGTTATTCAGGTCGCGCGACTCGTTTTCTCCTTCGGCCAGCGTGCGCCGATTTCTCCTGTTTGCGCGCGCGCGCGTGCGTCCGCTCTGTCTGATCGTGAATACCGCCCGAGGATTATGGGGTGCGAGTGTGACGACCCGGAGGTCCTCGAAGACCATCCACCTCGCCCTCCGCCCCCTCCCGCCGCCTTCATCTTCACGCGCGAGTCCTTACGACCGTCGGTTACGCGAACATTGTGTCACCGATGGGATTATCCCTGCCCCTTTTTCCACGCCAGGGGGAGAAGGGGTTACATGATTTCGCATCGAACGCACCGTGAGTCGCGCCATCCATTCACACCCGAGGATACTTCCAGGAGACGCTGAGCCCACGGGCAGGGCTTGTGGATTCGAGGAATTGCTTAAACCCTGATGAGGAGTGGAAGTTGGAGGCGTAGGTAGTTTGTAAAGTTGAAAATTTATGGTGGTTGTGGGGCACTTGTGAAATCACCTGCGAAATGCAGATCAGATCTTTGAAGGGGATTTCTATCATCATTTATTCAAATCTCCTCAAATTCATCAAATCTACGACCTATACAGGTAATAAGAAATATGTTAATAAAAAATTCCCAGAACTTTCATTTAAAAATTGCTGAATAACAATGTTTCAGAAATTCAAATTACTTAGGCGATACTTAAGGACGTGTGTCACGCTATCCCCAAAATCCAAAAGAAACCCAACGAAAATCGTGGGGAGCTCCCAACATTTCTTCCACTCGACAATTCGAACAGTCTTTTACAGTGATTGCTAACACGTGCAGTGGAAGAAGGGAAATCCAGGGAAATGGTGAAAAACGCGGGCTGGGTACGAAGCTTGTAAAAGAACGTTATATGGAGGGGCCCCAGTGGCTCGTAGCGCGTCGGCCCCCCCCCCCTCTCCCCGAAAAACGGTGCCTGAAATAATATTTCCGCTAAAACAATAAAGATTTCGAAGGGGCCCGGGGAACAATAGACATGGCCGTCTACCTGCGGGATTTCGTTGAGGCTCGCGTCCAAACGAGACACGAGAGCTTTCAGGGAAACGGTAATGCGATTAGTCGCGCGGGCGCAAAGTGAGGCGTCGCTGCCGGAAAGGCACCGTTTGTTCGGCGGCATAACCGTTAATTCCCTACCGAATGTTATTTGTTCCGGGGGCCGTTTTCCTCCGCAGCATTGTTTTACAGCCACGGTATTAATGTCATTTGCGGATTAAGGCGGCCCCGATCGATCGGGCGTTTGGGAATAAACCGCTTTTACCCGGCTATCCGAGCGTTAATTAGGCGTGCTGAACGCTTCCGGGGGAATTATCGCTCGGCACAAAATCGGCGCGCCTTAACCCCCGTGAGCTCGAGCTCTGTCGAGGCGGTTGCAGCCGGTGTTGTTGAATTTTTCACGAACCTCCGGGTGGAAAATTACACTATCCACGAGCAGTGTTCGTAATAGGGTGTACTTTATTATTACTTCCAGGTGAAGCGTGTAGATTGGATTTGGGGGGGAATGTAAAGATTTTTGATGGGACGGTAAGTGTTTAGATGTCGCTTGTGGTTGATGGGGATACGATTAAAAAATCATTGCGATGATTTTCGCGGATATATGTACAAAATAATTGTTACTGGTAATTAAAAACGTGGTTGATAAGAATAATATTTCAGTATCCGAGTGTTTTAACTCCCCGTAACTGCAACGATTAAATTTTATATGAAAGCTTCTCTTAAAATTCATTTTTGACGCAGACCCTTCCTGAACTTGGCCGCAGATATTATCTCGAGAATATGGCCAGACTTGCTGCTTCATTGTATTAACATTGTTATGTGCAGAGGGTGGAGAACGGGGTTTTAAGAGGGTGATAGCGTTGGCCTATCTCTCTTATTAATTTTCTTCATCTGTTCTATCGTGGTTGGTTTTAATTTATTAAGTTACTCCGGGGCTCTGTTTGATGGTGTATCGTTGGATTGCAGAAACACGATTCACTTTCGACTGACGTGATACCTATTACTGTTAACTTCGTCCAGAATATCAGTTTTATATTAAAGAATCCTTGCTTCTTATGCTTACTAGAAATTCGATAAAAATGAAAAGGGCGAAGGACAAATTAAAATATAGTCTTCCTTCAATACAACTCGCAAGAAAAATTTAAATGATAAAACTATATATATGTAAATTAAATTCATGTGATACCTATGTTCCATTTGTACAGAACAGCGAACGTTACTTATCTAAATGTTCGTAATAGAATATCCACGACTCTCGTGGCATTCGATTGTAGAGCTTTTAAAAATTCCGTACACGAGTTTGAAGCTTCCATGAACGCGCATGGGGAACACAAGGGACGTTGGCTTAAGGCCGACGAAGAGACGATCTAGGATAAACTAGCGAAAAAGGAAAGACCTCCCGCGGTGCGTAGAACAATGGCGCAGTGGTCGCCCGAGCATCGAGATCTTGAAGTATTTACGATCTCGAGTGCGGACTTAAGCGCGACACGAGATTATCGATGCTTTCAGCTGAAGTTCAGATCGCGCGAGAACGAAGAGAACGAAGATCTTGAATAAACTATAGCTCCCAGAAATAATGATTCAGGGGAAATAAGGAGGCCACGGTGGAAGCTTCCAGGAATTGAAAATGCTGCGTCGCCTGAAAACGTGCGGAAACGAAAAACCCAGCTCTTAGTTCCCTTTCGCCATCGCAACCCCCAGTACCACGAATTCCACGACAAAATCCTCATACTTTAGAGTTGGAGGAAATTCTCAAAGGAAAGGATAGAACTGCTGCGCTACTGCCTCTTCGCATCTTCATTACAAAAATTAGAATATCACCGCAGCACACATTTACAATCGACAGTTGGTTTCTAGCAAAAGTGAAATAAACGAATGCGAGGGAAAGCTGTGAGGAGAATCGAAACGGTAAAATAGGAAGAAAGAACATGGCAGGAGCCGCTTATGTACGAACAGTCTCCCCCCGGGACACTAATGAAGCTCGTCCTTAATGAATCCATACCGGGTCCTTAAAGATTTCAAGATAACGCTGATGGATACTCTCGCACCAGGAACTCTTCCAGAAACGGAGATTACCTTCCCCGCCAGGACTTTCTCTGAACAGTGGGACCGTGCCAGCTTTGAGAACAGCGCGATCTGGGAATCTCCTTGGATTCCTAACTGAACCTGGAAGAACGCCTTCGGTGTCCTTTTGCATACCGTAGGCGTCGATAGATTTACGACGGACTCTGTCCGGCAATTATCACTTGTCACGAATTAACCAGGGAAATCTGTGGGTCCCCTGCGCAGAGCGAGATCCCTTCTTGCGGAAAAGTTGGAGTGCTAATTAAGTCAGCGCGTTGCAGCGGACCTCTGGCCGGGGAACAAAGGAATTCTGGGACAATTAAATTAAATATTTCAAACGCTGGAACATCGACGATGGACGCTTGGAGGTTCCAAGTTGGACTGCAGCAGTCATCAGACTCTGAAGGTAGCTTCACTTTATTCTACTTCCCGCTGCCTTTTTCTTTTCTGCACTTCTGCTTCATCGAATTGTGCTTCACCGAGTGGAGGAGAGAGGCTACCTAGACAGCCGTGTGTGTAAACCCCAGAGATTGTTAGTCCTTTGAACGGACGTGTTTTCGGCCGGTGCGAACACGAATTTCGGCGAGGCGAGCACGCAAGTACAGATCCAATTACACGATCCACGACGATCGACGTTGGAACAATCGACGACGAAGATGAGCCTCCAGGGAGAGGACTGAGAGGAGAGTCGTCTACTGGCATACTCTTGCCATCCTCTCGCTGCCAAGCCGTCTCTGTTATTTGCCGAGCTATCATCGGGAGAAGTTTCGCGGAGGCAGCTCTCGAGCCGGGCTACGAGATTGCTAGCCTTCCGAGCGGCGTAATTACCAAAAATCAAGCAAAAGAACCGGAAAGCCATCACACCGGCTTCGACGCGGTGTTTCTGCAATTTTGGCGCGGGGCCATTGACACGTGCGCGCGAGCGCACGAGGCCGCGGCGCGCCTTCCGACGTTCTTCATCCTGGCTATCGTATTTGGGATGAGGAATACGAGAAACGAACGAATCCTTGGTCCGATTCGTTCGTATTAACATTGTTGAGTAGCCAAAGGGATTGGAAACATCAAAACATCGTACATCGGTTGATTGTGGAAATTGCGATGCGCCGTAGCTTTTGTGGTTGAAATAGATCTATGTTTTCTATCCTTAATAATAATTCTACGCTCGCTCCTCTTGCCGGCATGGTCTTCCCCAGTTACCAAATTAAACGTCGAAGTAGACGCAGCACACAGCGCGGAGGGTGAAAGCGAAACCCGCGGGATCAAACGGACGGGGAGAAAAAAGCGAGCGCGCCGCGGAGGGTGAAAGTGAAGCTGGCGCGATGAAACGGGCAGAGAGACGCGCGGGTAAACAACGGAACGTAAAAGGAAGGAAAAAGTGGAATGCCTGGTGACAAAGACAAACGCGTGTATGGGTGCGAGTTTTGTTGGCCATCCCTGGGCGAGCCGTGGCGCGAAGAGAAGACGAGCGGTGGAGCGCGCCACGGATACCGTATACACTCGTACTTGCAGCAAGAAAGGAGGCCTGCGGAGTGTAGTCCGAGAGGACTGACGAGAGGAATAGAGAGAAAGAGAAACGCTGGCTCGTACAATGCGCGGGGCTAACGGAGAGAGAGCCCTTCATCCTTGAAAAAGGTTTCGGCTTAGCCTTTTGCCACCCCCTCCTGACCTCCCTGCAGCCCCTCCGCAAGGCGAATTTCCTAACGTTTGCCACCCGCTGAGCCCCTTCTTGCTCCACGGACAATGCTTGTCCGACCGTTCACGGCGACAATCGCACGGAAATCGTGACGGTTTTACCGTCGCTGGAAATCCATGCCGAATCTACCGGCTGCATTCATCCGGCTACGTTTTCCTCTATCTGTCTTTCCGCATCTTTCACCCCTCCCCCTCCCGGTACACCGCCCCGCTTTGCTCACCGCGACGCTGCACCTACGGGGGCTGTAGGAGGGTGTTTCTATGATGCACCATGAATCGGCGTTTCTTCCGTTTTCGCCTGTACGGAGTTGTTCGGTAGGGAAGCGGTGAAACGATTGATCGTGGATCTGTTTCTAATTGGGAGTTGGTGGGGTGGGCGATGGAAACAGTTGGGGGATCACAGTTTTCGGGATTTAGAGAGGGTGGTTCGATGAGGAATGTTTTTAATGAATATTTAGGGTGTATTTATGATGGAGGATTGTAGCTGGTGGAGTTCTTTGTGGTCGAGGTTGTGTTTGAAGTGTAGGGACTAGGGCTGGGACTATTTGTCAAATTTTTCAGTACTCGAGTATTCGAATATTTCAGTTGCTCAATTATTTGGCAAATATAATTCGAATATCCAAGTATTCGAATACTATTCGAATATTAAAGTATTCGAATACTTATGTATACGAATATTAAAGTATTCGAATACTGATGTATTCGAATATTAAAGTATTCGAATACTGATGTATTCGAATATTAAAGTATTCGAATACTGATGTATTCGAATACTATTCGAATATTAAAGTATTCGAATACTCATGTATTCGAATAGTATGGTGTGAATTATAAATCAAGTTCTTTAGGTTCATTTGTCAGGGTGAAATCTTGTAAGCTAATTTTGACCCACTTCACACCATACTATTCGAATACATTAGTATTCGAATACAGCAGTATTCGAATAATAACATTTGAATACTCAAATATTCGAAGTTTATTCGTAGTATTCGAATACTTTTAAAATATTCCAATATTAAATTATTCGAATAGTCCCAGCCCTAGTAGGGACTGGTGCATGAAGAGAAATTCTGGAGTGTTGATTGGTAATGACGAAACATTAATCTGAAAGGGGATTAGGATTTAAATTCACAGTAGAACCGACTTTATTTTTATTGGAAAGAATAAATACTATTGGGAAAAATATTTCTATTTCCTCGTGCATAGATTTAATAAAATTTTCTTAACTACTTTTCATATTCAATGGCGACCAAATAAACAAACTAAATCAAGTATACTTATCATATAATATCAAGAAAATTTTACCCTACAAATCAATTTATATTCTGAAGATTTGTTTCATTATTTATTTTACTAACTTGATCAGGAGGAAAATGTATTGAATATCCTTACAAAGAATTATGTTAAATTTTTACACCATTATACTTCTCTTACTTTCTTATTAATCCTAACAGAATTAAATATTGAGATTCATTAATTTATAAAATTTAGTTAATGAGTCTGATTAGACATATATTTTGAAAATATAGTATAGAATTAATATTTTCTATTAACTTAACCCCAATTGCAAAAACAATTTTAACCCAAAAATAAAAACTAAATAAATTAATGCATAAGAAAGGATTTTTTATATATATATATTAATTCATCGTATCGAATAGGTACGTGGTATGACCCGTCGAATTAAAAAAATTAAATAGATGGTTGAAATCATTATTCTTCTTTAGATATACAGATACCTCCATTTTTGTTTTCCTCTAATTCTGTGCATCATAGATAAGATCTATAGAAAATCTTCCTTATTAAAAATTCGTATTTTTGCTATTACTTATTTTGCGTACTCCAGTTTGACCACCACTGTACCCATCCCTAGTCATATCGAGATTTGGATAACTTAATGCACCGACAGCGTTCCCGTTTCAAAAAACGTAAAAAACAGGAGCGGCTACAACGGGCGGAGGGTGTCCTCCGGCGTTCGTAAATATTAATTCGAGTCCTGGCCATATTCGACAGGACACAGAACGCGAATCCTTCGCGTTTCCCCATCGGAATTGACTACGTTAGATGAAAGCACGTTTGCGGGGGTAGGCAGTGGCAAACAAATCCCGGGATCGTGGCACTCCTGGGACATCGTCCCTTATTTTCATCCGTATACACGGCGATTTCAGCTTCCCTCTGATTTCTCTCTTTTTTTCTAGAGTACAAATCCCGCCGAACCTGGACACGGTATAAATAATTCTTTAAAGCAGATCCCAATGAATCACCTCCGCAGGAATTCGTTGATCCCGAGACACAAAAAGTTTTACAACGAATTCCTCCCAGTTAAACTAGAACTCGATTCACTTGAAAACGCAAGGCAAAGGGAAAGCAAAGTCCATCCCCTTCTGTTTCCCTTCGTTGCGTTAAAAGACGGGGGACCCTCACGCGTCCCAATTCTGAAGAATACTCAACTCTTCTGAATCCTTCACATCTGTATCTAATTTCCTGAAACATCAACTCCACAATGTTAGCCTTTTTCAAATCCCTCGCGCTAATCAGAGCCACCAATTCCAACCCCATCAGTTTTCACACTTCCACACCAGTAGCCTACCACTCGGCAACGTATCCCCGAGGCTCTCCACCATGGAACTCACCGGAGTGTCCACGGAAGAGGCAACCTTCGCCCGTAGGTATTCCCAGCAACAGCTTCATAATAACGCAACGGCGATAATGAGAAAGGAAGCTGCTCCAGCGGGGTAATAAAAATAAATCACGGCGACCGGGCAGCACGTGGTTGCGGAGAGCCCCGTGGCTCTAATCGCGATTTCGGGAAAGTCCAGGGCCACCGCAAATGCGGGAAAACTCGGCCGCAATAAAAGCCAACGGGACGCGGTAGAGGAGGATAGAGTGAGAGGGAATGGATAGGCACAATGGAGGAAGTGGAACGGGGAAACGGCGACGAGATAGAGCCGGGGCGGGAGGAAGAAGGGCAGAATGTGCGCACGGTGGTTGCACGTGTTCACCGAAATGCGTCCTTAACGTGGCTGGAGCAAGACCTCCGCTGCACACAATGCCCTCGTCCGGCGGGCCTGCACGCACGGTGTGAAAAAAAAAAAAGAGAGGACCGGAGGGGGTTGCTGGCGGGCGCCATTTTTCTCGCCCTCCGCGGCCAGAAATATGCCTGCATCGTCGCAATTAGTTGCAAAGGACCGCCAAAAAGGAGCACGTCGAATGGACGAGCAGGAAGCCGCTGTTAATCTTTGCGCGTCGTAATGGCGGGAAGCAACGCCTCTTGGCGGGAAAAGTGCATTTCGTTGCAGCCGGCCGGGATGTTGCACGAAAAAAGAAACGTCGGCTGGGAGATAAATCGCGTTGGTCGCCCTTCGAGCACCGCGAACGCTGTTTAAGCGTGAATTATGGGGGAGTAATTAAACGCGCGGGCATCTTGGTCGAATCTTTCGACTCCTCTCGATGCTGAGGACTAGGAATTGTTTCTCGTTTGTTGGTTCGATGGCCAAGTTTTCATAGGGACGACCGTCTCGCGAGCGTTGCGCGAGGTTTGTACCTATTTAGGTCCGAAGGAATGCTAAACTTTCTGGCTTCAGCCTAAATGAGGGCCTGCCTTGGAAGATTTATTGTACTTTCGTGCTGCAAAAAGTCCTCCTTGATGCAACAATGCTCGGGTGTTGCGGAGGGGGGTATTGTAACGAGGACAGGGGTGGTCCTAATACGGCGACCAGGATTTCGCATTACGCTTTTCGGGAGAAAGCGTGTTACGTGAATTCGGTGCTTTTCCAAGGCCGGCCATTCTAGTCTACCCGGGAATATCCCAATTAGACCGGCTCAACGCTAGTCGATGCTAATGTCGGGCGAGTTCGGAAAGGTCGCAGCGCGCGGAAAATCTGGATCGGAGCTCGATGAACTGTGCTCTAATCCCCGTCGATGCCACCTGAACAAACACCGCGGCTCGAGCTGCCCCTGTCGAAGGAGACTAATGATTCGACGGAATTTCTTCGCTACGGCGTAGAACTTGTTCCGGGAAATCGTGGAAACGCTCGGTCCGGCTTAAGTTTCGTAACATTCGACGAGCCCGGGGGCTTCCATTTAACACAAAGAACCAGAGGACCCGACGGAGCTACCGCGGCAGCGACAAATATTTTCCAAATCTCCGTCGAGAGCTCGTGCAGATTTCACGTAGAAATTAAATCGGTTCCACGCGGCAGAGTCCACGAAACGTTCTCCACTCGCGGCTGATTCGAGGCGCAGAGTCGAATCCCGCGGCTTTAGAATCGAGATTTTCGGGGAAGGCTGCGGCAGACTGGAAGCTCACAGAGTTATCCACCGTAGGAAGAGTCCAGGGTCTGAAGGTGGTGGCGGACGAAGTGTGTGGCTATCGATCACTGGTCCACCCCTGTGGGCGATGGTCTCCTCCTAGCAAATTCTCTCTTCCTCTCTCCCTGTCCCGTCTCTCTCTCTCTCTCTCCATTCGATCTTCCCCTCTCGCCGCGGCAGCGAGCTCCTCTTGGCCTCATCCCCTCGAGTTACACCAAATTTACCTAACGTAGGCGCGGTAGGTAGCCCCTCTTCCTCTTGTTCCTCTCTCCGTCCTTCTCACCCTCTATCGAGCTCTCTGGCCGTCTCACCCCCGTGCACGTATCTCTTCCGTTCTCTTGCCTTCTCTGCCGTTGGTTCACTCCCCTGGTGCCAACGTCTCCATAGCTCTGGACCCTTTGAGAGCTCTCCTCGAGGAGGCCTAGAGAGGCTGGTGCGAGGGAGAGGCCTCGGACGAGGGTGTGCATAGAAGAGACGGAGACCTCCGATGGCCCGGCGAAGGGGTGAGAAGGGACATAGAGGGGGAGAGAGAGAGAGAGAGAGAGTGAGGGAGGGAGGTAGAGAAAGGAAGAGCGAGTGAGGGAGCTTGTTATGGACGTGATGGACCCTTCGTTCGTCGTACATCTGGGCAAGTAGAGCGGGCAGAAAGGGGGAAGAGAAGCTTTTAGAGCTTGGAATATTCACGAGGCCGTGGCTTGGACAAGCGAAACACATACCCCCGATATCTGCTTCTTTCGACGTCACGCCCTGAAATCAAATCGCCCGACGGAGCTCGGCTAAGCTGATCCCTGACGTCCTCGATCGTTTTCGCAACGTGGACGCGTATAATGGATAGACCGCGCCATCGGGAATGGCGAAATATCGTTGCTGGTCGTTCGACCTCGGGACGGTCAGTTTCGCGGGGCGCGGTGTTGAGATTTGAATAAGCAGAGTGATTGTGATGGTTCTTATTGATTCCTGCCTTTGTCTCACCTTTTGCCACTGAAGCCCATCCTTTTGGAGTTCAGAGTCTCTGCAAATCTCTGATTACTTAAAAATTTGTATCATGGGAGGGAATTTGTCTGGAATACCTATCACTGATTTTTCAGACTCCTTGGGTACACTTTTGCGTGGAAGTTCATTCATTCTCTGTCACAATTATCTTGTGCAACCGTATTTCTTGTTTTTTGATGTTCCTTATTTTCCGCACTTTAAATGCAACGCGGATAAGTTTTCAAGAGGGGCGCACAGGAAGCGCGCTCCGAGCATTTGCAACTAAACTTGTGGAAAGGTCGAAGACTACGATACAGCGGAAGGATCGTCTTTAAGCGACATAGTTCGCCGGCGTTTAGGCGGAATGTTTGAGCTTCGGAGGCAGAACTTGCGAGTCCTCGGACGCCTTTTGATTTCGTATTCCGGGTACGCTGTCCTCCGTGGCGCAGGGCACTGCCTACCAGCAGGAATACGAGGTCCTGGAAGGACTTCCTTGGCAATCAGCGATGGTCCGCAGCCCGGTGTTTGTCTTCGCGCGTGATTGGCGCCTTGCTTTGCCGCTTCTGTTTGGTCCAACGTTAAGGTGCCTTGGCATTCCCGTCTCTGCGCAAGTGTTTATTGACATTTAACTTCGGTAACGAGCGTACGCAGAGCTGACGTCGTTACAGGATCGCTCAGGAATAGTGGACCCGTTCTCAGGATGTCGGTTCATAGATATAAATTCTCCATTAATTCCAATGAAACCTTCTTCTCGCAGTTCATTTAAAAAAATCACTCTAATCACGAATAACGAGCATACATACTAATTTCCCTCGCTCAGGTGGCAAACAGAGGGATTCCTCTTAATAAATGATTCACTAATACTTACCCAATATTTACCTGAAATTTGACGTTAAACTTGAATGAATCTGAAAACATCCAGAATTTAATCCAATTTATCAAAACCATTAATTTACTTGACCTCTTGTAATTGAGCATTATGTAATTTTGTAACCAAATTTCAAATATGTAGGGGAGAGGCTTGCAGGTTGCCACCCCTTAGCTTTTTTGATCATAACTCGTCATAAAATTAACGTATCGTTGATTTATGGTATAAGTTGGAAAGAGGAAGTGTAGAGCTACAATCCTGAGCTAGAAATCATGTAAACTCTCGGAAAAGAAAAATTATACTGCAAATTCTCGAAAGTTTCTAAAATTGACTCCTTGAAATTTTGGCTTGCAGGTTGCCACCCCTAGAAAAATAGCTGAAAGTGTAAAAAAACTCAATTAAAAACCTGATTCAGAAAACTTTTCAAAATTTATTAAATTTTATTTGCAGTCAGTGGCTGTAAACATGAAAAAAATATCAAAAAAAGTATAAAAAAATGTAAAAAATGAACGAAAATATGACTAAAATGCAATAAAAACACTTCACTTCAAACTCAATGACAATAGTAAACATCACATAATCATGAAAAATGACATTTGAGTGTAAACAAGCGGGAAAGAGAGAGGCGGCAACTTGCATTCCTACGCATTTTTGGAAAATATGAGAAAAAATTGTCAATTCATGATATGTTTGGAAATCTGTTTGGCATATGTAAATTAGATAAAAAAAAAACAACACAGTACGAATAGTTACCTTGAATTGCCGATGAAAATGTTCAATTTACGAGCACAGGGAAAACACACAATTTCAATAATTCAATTTCTTGACAAACACTATATCACACTTCGCTCAGCAAGCACAGTGTTATTGCGTCTGTCCGCTCCAGAGGTTAATAAATAGTGACAACTACTCTTTTAACGTCGATGTGAGTCAGAGTTAAGGTTATGACACTGCTAGAAAGTCGAAATAGAGCAGGGGTGGCAACCTGCAAGCAGTGGCAACCTGCAAGCCTCTCCCCTAATCATTGTCCGGAGGTAGGTGGTCGCTAATGACTTCACTGTAGATGCGACCACCTTAAAATAAAATCGTACTCTAAAAAAAAATATGTACCTGAATTCTAGATAGGCATAAGTACATACTTGTGCAATCCCCATGTTTCTATTCCCGCTCTCTAAATCAGACGTGCATATTTCTACTATCTACATATGTCTTCCGAACGAGTATCCAAGTCCCACTATTCTTAGGCTCAATCTCTACCAAGCCCTACGTAAATTCAACGATATTACGCCCAAGACCGTATCGCATCCAGAGGTCCAAGGCTGCCGAAAGCAATACGTTCTATTTGGACCGCCGTGTACCATTCAAACGCACGCGATACTGTTTACAACCTCCAGCAGCCAGCATCGTCCAGGGTGCCAGCATACGCGGGACACGTGTCAACATAGGCCAGGAGCGTACAACGTCTAATAACATCGCGCAAATCATAGGAACCTTAGCAAATTCCCTCGGTCCATGTGTTACGGGGTTTATGGATTCCCTTTGGTACGGCCAGGACAATTCACGAATTTTCCTCGCGCATGTGCGCCCATCTACATACATACGTACACGCTCGCATACACAGACGTAAAGCTACGCAGTGCGTGCGTGCCTGCGTGTGATATGAGGTCCTGTAGGAATTCACTGCCGGGCGTAAATTCTCCGGGCTCCCTTCTCGTCTCCTCCGCCATCTAGTCGCTTGCTCCCCCTTGGGGTGGACTCTAAAGTCCACCCCCTTAGCTGGCCGTCCGACCAGCCACCCCATATCTCTCGTTCTTTTTCCACCCCCTGTCTCCCGTGGACACCGCTTTCTCTGGCCATCGCCGCTGCCGCCTCCAGCGACAACATTCTGCAGTCCAGCGAGGGTGACCACCCCTTTCCAAGGG
The DNA here is from genome assembly GCA_947577245.1 of Andrena bucephala. NCBI lineage: Eukaryota > Metazoa > Arthropoda > Insecta > Hymenoptera > Andrenidae > Andrena > Andrena bucephala. The sequence continues at coordinate 28,236,004 of OX387715.1, read as the reverse complement.
AGTACAGTGACGCTCAAGCTCGCGCGACCGATCGCTGCCCGCGATAAGGAATGTTTCTTTTTTTATCGCCGTGTCTCCTTTTGTTTTTACGCGTTACTGGCCCCCCCTCGGGATTACTTCGGCTTTATTGCTTTTAATTACTTGACACGGCGGGTGAGCGCGGCTGCGAGACGGAAAAGAAGGTGTCGAGGGGACGCCTGGATGGATACTTGAAACGTTCTGACGGTGGCGACTTGAGGGTGGCTTTTTCTTGGATATTCTCTCCACGCCACGATACACACACTCGGATTTATTTCATAGCTTTCGATTCGGCAATTAATCATCCGCCTTCGATATGAAGGCTCGTGGATCTTCAAGTTCCTACAAGCATTTCAGCTGGACCACCTTGAATATTTCACGGGAGAAGGAGCTTGCTTCAAAGGAGGTACGATTAACTCGAATCTTTTGGGGATCCTATTTTCTGAAATTTTAAAATAATCCTGGTGATTATAAATTCAACTTTAAGACACCTTAGGAACAAAATGTTCGTGCCATACTACACATTTTATTCCGTCCCCCTAAATTTGAAGTAAAACACACAAGTCTTTTTCAATAACTATCCCCCGTTGGACAGCCCACGGAGCCGAATATATTCCAATTTAAGGGGCGATTATCTCGAAAGCTGCGACACCCGGTTGGGTCCGCCTCGTGGCGGGCCGCTATCGGACGAAGACTCGCGAAATTACGATCTTAATGCAAATAAACCGGGAGCATAATCGCGCCGTTCTTATCAGCGCTCGCAGATTCCGCGCACGTACGCACGGAGAACATCCTGAGCCCGGTAAGTGGCGTATGGAGATATCCAAAGGGGGAGGTTGGATAGCTGGAATGGCTCGCGAGGGTGCCGGCGAAGGGTGGCACCGTGGCAGAGAAGGGTGAAGCAGGTGGATGAGCACGGAAGGGAAGGAGGAAGCAAGAGGCACGAGGACGGAAGAAGTTACGGAAAAACGGCGAAGAAAGGGGGGACAGAGAGGGTGAGGAACGGTGATGAGAAGGAGAGGACCGGCGACAAGGGAAGATAAAAGCTAAGAGTGAGAGTGAAGGTAAAAGCTGCGATAGGCGAGAAGGGAGAGGGGTTCAGCTGGATGGGGTCGAGAAACGTGGACTTGGAAGATGGTTCTCTGGACCATCCTTCCCCCTTCCCTCGGCTTTCACTCGCCTCCCCCTTTTTCCCTCGTTGTTTCCTCTTCCTCGCACCCTGCATTCAAAATACGTCGATACTACAAGGGATTTCCCGTGTCGTGGCGCGCGGCACGGACGCGAAACTTTGTCGCAAGGTGAATTCGAAAAAGGCTGCGACACGCTCGATCGCGTGTGTCAAATTATTCATAAATTCGAGGCTGCTCGGGGAGACGAGATAGAGAAACGTTCCCTCCCGTTTCGATTTTCCAAGGATAGGGGCAACTGAAATTTTATTTCGTCGGAAGCTTGGAAAATATTGCCCCGAGTCGAGGCGCCGCTGTTTCTGTCGCTTTTGTAGGTATCGATACTTGACAACCATGGGTGGGAATTGTTTGTATCAAAAGGGAAAATAGGGTGATTCGAACACATACAAATTCCCTTAAAAAATTCATCACTAAACCAGGCCTTACTCAACTTGTCTACAAAAATCCCGAAATGCGATATAAATACATAATAAATAAACACTCGACTCTACTCCAAATTCATTTCCTCCCGGAATTCACGCAAACCTAAAACGCTCTGCTGCACTGAAAGTCCAGTATCACCAGGTACCATGTATCTCCAATGAATCCAATCTCAATTTCGTCACAGACGAAGTCTACGTCGCGAGTCTCCTGGTCCCTTGGATCCACGGTTCTCGAACGATAGCCCAGGGAACGTCAGTCGCGAAATCGTTGATCTTCCGGCAATTACAGGTAGTCGGCGCGTCCCTTGATCCCGCGAAAGAGTTGGCCGAGGGGAGGGCCGACGGGGTCCAGTCGTTCGAAGGCCGACTTTGCTCGCGGGCTAATTCCACGGTTGAGCGACAGCCGGCTAATTTTTGCCCGGGGCCAATTCCGGCCGCGTCCTTGGGCGCGCTCTTGCCGCTTTAATAATGCAGGACGTCACTGTGTCAGTGTGCCAATTCCTCCCTGGGCGAGCCGTGACAACTGACAAGTCGCTGCTGTTGCACAGCTTCGCCCGGTCTCTGAAACTTTAAACGAGCGGCTGCAAAAATTAATGAGTTTCATCGGGCGAAACGGTATCGCCAGACAACGTGGCTGTTACTCATTCCCGCCGCGCGAAAGCAAGCTCGCTCCGGACGCGGCTGCACCCTCGAAGGGGCGAGCTTCCGGGACCCTGGATCTTCGCGCAGTTTCCCGGCCCCCTGAATAATTCTTACGGGGTGGTCGAAGCGCGGCATTCAAGCCGCCGGATTTTCGGCCGGGGCTCTCGATCGGGGAAATGAGCTGGTCAAGAACGTTCCTGGAATATTTATTTGGTCGTCGGGCTTGTTTTGACGGCGGTTTCGACGGAGATGGCTTTCTGGGAAGAAGGGATTGCCGCGGGGAAGCGTATTGTGTAATTATGGCGTGCAGTAATGTGAGATGTGGATGGAGTATTTTCGAAAAATTTGAGGAGCCACAGTGTTTACTGAAAGGTTATTATCTAGCGAAGTATGGTAGAAACATGTTGATGCACGATTTAGTTTCTTCCCCACATTCCCAGCCAGGAAAATTCTAAATTTATTTACCCTACGGCTTGACTGCTAGGACAAAGAGGCTTAGGACCCTGTTGTTTAGCTAACACAAAGAAAACGTTCATTAAGGGAACGTCATTAGCTGGACTCCTTCTTTTTCATCTCCTGTATCCTGTATTCCCCTTCTCCTTCGGCTCCTTTGCCCACCGCATCGATGGAGTAAAAACGAAAGTGTCTTCTTAAAATAAAGCGTTGCGTGAAGTTCGCTGTAACCTTGACACGAAGATTGCACCCACGCGACCCCCCGAAGTGCAGCAACCTTCACTGGTCATTGACTTCGAGAAAACACCGTCGAAGAGGCTTCGTCGAAAGTGGAATTGCACATTCTGCTTGCGGTGGTAGTAACGTTTACCGCAGAAGAAGAACGATTCACGAAAACACGGAGAGGGGACATATATTAAGAAGCTAGTACAGACTGCGTTTCGTTATAAATTTATATCCATCGCGAGACACCCGGGGGGGAAGTAGTCGACACTCGTTACTGAGTTTACAGCCGTCGATTATCGACAGGTTTAATGGCCTCCGTTGACTCTGCCGGGGAAATATTCTGTTTCTGGGCTCTGGGAACGAGTAAAAAGGTGGTAGACGGATAAAGGAGATATCAACGCGGATTTACTCGGGTATCCCGCTAGGCAGCGGGAAGTGCTCAAGGATGGAAGGATCCTCCGCAGATATTCACCTTCGGATCCTGAAGAAAACGAAGCCCCGCGCCCTGAACTCGATCGCCATAATTTACGACGTCGACGTACAGGGAGGGGAAAGGAGAGGGAGAGAGAGGGCGAACGTTATCGCGCGATTCTGATCAGCGGCAAGAGAGACTTCGACCCCGCGATACAAAAAACCCATTCGAGATCTCGTCGAGGTCGTTACTCGAACTCGGCCCGAGTAATGAGGGACTATCGAGGGCGAAGGCAAAGACGCGAGATCCGCGAGCCCGTTGCACGTGTTTTCTGCCCTGATCACTCATTAGTTAACAGCGAGATCGAATGGACGGGCAAGGAGGTGGAGGAAGGGAGGAACGATGGTATGGAAGTGATTCGATTGTTTAACCTTGCAGTGAATTTTCTGTTGCGTCTGCACTCCCTTTTCCTACCTTTGTCTTTGGTGCCTTCCTTTGTGTCGTCCACTTCCTTCTGCTTCTTCTTGGCGTATTTCGTTCTCTAGCTGCTTGCTTATTTAATGCTACGTCGCCTCTTCTATTAGTTTATATTATAGTACAGGGGCGGATTTGAAGGTTTTGCGCCCCTAGGCTAACAAGCGTCCGCCGCCCGGTCCGCGAAATATCAACAAATATTTTATTTTAAAAGAGGCGAGACAATTTCAAAATTAATTTAATATGACAACTTACATATGAGTCATTGCTAATTCGCTACATGAAAAAAATGAATTGTTTTTAAAGCTGTCTTAAGTCTTTATATTTGAAACTTTTCCAATTTCTTTCGCTCAAAATTAATCGCTCCCCAAAATTTTCCGTTCCTCAACAATTATCGCTCCTCAAAATTTGCCGCTCTCCAAATGTTTTCGCTCCCCCAAATTTGCTGCTCCCCCAAATTCAGTGCTCCCTAAAATTTGCCGCTTCTGGCTGCGCCTACTTAGCCCATACGCTTTTTCAAATCGAGCTACATGAGATATTATAGTGCTGGACACTATTTTTCGCTTATCCGTCACGTGACAAGTTAAAAGAAATTCATGTAAAGTATATAGTGTATCATCTGATACATAGATAGCATTGTTGTAAATTATCAGTTATGAGTTAGAATAAGATGGCGTATTGATTCAAATTTAAGAATTAGTAAATAAGTGACTATTCAGAGCGACATATTTTTTTGCCGATAGTTCCCTATTCAACAGCCTTCTGGACTTGTAACATTCAATACCCGTTTCTTATAGATTTTTGTGCGCTGAATACGAATCCGCAAACCGTTTCATCGCCATCACCCTCAGTTTTTGAGAAATTCGATTTTGAAAAAAATGCGAATTTTCAACTTTTAACATTTTTTTAGTTCAAACAGTAATAGTTACTCAATTGGTTGTTCCGCCAAATTATTCTACGAACCATTCCGAATCCAACGATATAACTTATTATGGCATTATGAACATTTAAATATATTTCCACAACTATCAAAGGGAAAAGGACACCCGAAATGCACAATTTTTTCAGATATTTTTCAATTTATTTAAAAAACTAAGGGTCTGGGACAAAATCTGACAATTCCACGCGATGTAGCAGACATTTTTCCGTCGGAAAACATCAACAGTAATTGTAAACCACGTTTTGTTTTCAATACAGAAACGAAATGGTTTGGCGAAACGTGCGGTGCCGACTGTTACGCTGAGCGGCAATGGATACACCCGCGCCGTCGAGTACCACTACCTATTTCGTTTCTGTATTGAAAACAAAACGGGACTTACGATTGCTGTTGATGTTTTCTGGAGGAAAAATGTCTGCTACATCGCGTGGAGCCGTCAGATTTTTTTCTAGACCCTTAGTTTTTTAAATAAATTAAAAGATATCTGAAAACTTGGTGCATTTCGGGTGTCCTTTTCCCTTTGATCGTTGTTTAAACATATTTAAATGTTCATAATGCCATAATAACTTATATCGTTGTATTCGGGATGGTTCATAGAGTAATTTGGCGGAACAACCAATTGTGTAACTTTTACTGTTTGAACTAAAAAAATGTTTAAATTTGAAAATTTGCATTTTTTTCAAAATCGAATTTCTCAAAAAACTGAGGGTGATGGCAATGAAACGGTTTGCGGATTTGTATTCAGAGCACAAAAATCTATAAGAAACGGGTATTAAATGTTACAAGTTCAGACAGCTGTTGAACAGGGAACTATCGGCAAAAAAAGATGTCGCTTTGAATAGTCACTTGTTTACTCATTCTTAAATTTGAATCAATACGCCATCTTCTTCTAACTCATAACTGATAATTTACAACAATGCTATCTATGTATCAGATGATACACTATATACTTTACATGAATTTCTTTTAACTTGTCGTGTGACGGATCGGCGAAAAATAGTGTCGAGCACTATACGAGATTTTCAAGAATTTCGGATTAACAATGGTTGCGTGTACATCCATAATAATTGTTATATTTCAAAACAGTTTCCATTTTAAACGTGGGAAAGGTCGGCACAAAATATGGTCCACCGAGAGCGTTGGCCATTCGAAAATTTACGATCCTCGGAACATGTTCCACTGTTGGAGGCAGAAATTTAGAGATCATTCGTTAGCGTTCGCCAGCGTCCTCCCTCATTTTCGGTGATCGATCATCCGTTCATCCGTACAGGGGAGGAAAAATGGAAGACAGGTGAGACGTTCCTCCAGGTTTAGTCTGTCCTCGTTTCGCCCGTTTACCTGCGCTCCCCCGTTCACGGAGCAAGTGCGCCCTGCGTTTTTCGTGAAAACTATTTGGCAAAACTCAGCGTGGCCGAGCTTCCCAGCAGGAGCCTCCGGGACTCGGCGAGTAACGCAAGAAGCAGACACGCCTCGTTCCCTCTTTAACAGATCTCGCTTGCAGATATCCCGACCTGGTTAAATTCATTTTCAGGGAACTCGTGTAATTAACGTCTTCTTCCATTTGTCTTCCGACGTGGTCGTTAGGATCGTTGGAAAAACAGCTTTCTCCTCTATTGCGACTCCCTTTCTTCAACGTTCCTCTTCAACATTCTTCTTCGTGCGTGAAAAGATTTTATACGGACCGGTGGTCTATTTAACTTCTAATAAATAAAAGCTGAGCCACCTTTTCATTTTTTCAGATATTCCTGTGTATTTAGAAGCTCGAAAAATGGACACTTTGCAATTATACATAAAACTGTAAATATTTCGTGATATTAGGTGAAGTGTTATTTATATATAAGTGGACTTGATTGTTAGTTGCGCAGATTCTTATTTTTACAAGTAGCACCAAGTTTACAATTTTGCACCTGTTTTCGAAATGTGTCACCATGTCAATGACACCAATGTTATTAGATTGTGGAATAAGGTTCTAGAGAAGATTACTGTATTTTTAGTTTTCTTGTCTCTAATATTTCCTCCACATCTACATTCTTCTTTAAATATCTTAAAATTCCCCACTCAACCGAATGTTCGTGTTGGGTGCTGTAAATAATAACCGTGGATTACTCTCATAATTGCAGTCTCGATAAAAACGACTAAGCGAAGCCGTGTTCCTTTCGTTATTTATCGACGGCCAACATGTCATCCGACAGCACGGTGTAATTAACGTTCCAGACTAATTCGGCTCCCATTGTCGGAACGGAGCAGAGCGTCCAGGCCCAAAGATAGACAATTTCCGTGTTTTGTTGTACCTTTTCTCAGCCCGTTCCGTGGACCATGGGGGTGGAGCAACGCGGACTGACATTGACTGACGTTCAACAGACGTTTCCCATTATTTTGAATAGTAGAAAATCGACGAATCTTGGGAGCAACGCGTCGCCGATGAATACGCCGCTTCCACGAAACGATTCGGCCCCGTGAAATGTAAGACTTTCGGTCATTGTGCGCTAATATTTTCCCGGAAACTCGTGAGAGCATTTGAATGGCATGCGGAGCAGGCGATTTCTGTGCGCCATACCACTTTCGATACTCGAGGCCTCGGGGAACGCTAATTCCCCACCAAATTCTTTTTCACTTTTCAATTATGTAAATCAGTGTTTCCCAACCTTGTTTGAGTCGCTACCCCCTTTTATAATATTCAAATAACCTGCAAACCCCTCCCCCATACAAGGTAAGGAAGGTAAAATTAATAAGGTAAAGAAAACACTTTAAAAATAGGTATTTTAGATTAGAATTCTAACTTAATAATATTAAAAAAAAAAAAAAACCGTTGGAAATCACTGATGTGAATGGTACAAGTTCAAAATCTAGTTAAAATCAGAATTTCAATCGAAAGCAATAATATTAAATAATAAAATTATTGTCGACACGATGATTTATGCTTAGGTATTAAAATTTGTGTACGTAATGGATATTCCTATACCATGTAAATTTATATTAACCCTCGTACAACGAATGCAGGGTCATTTTGATCCAACTCTGACAAAGTCTATCACGATGTTATATTTATGTTGGCAATGGCAAAATATAGTATATGATACCTAAATTGCAGTAACATTATTTGTAAAAATCATGCAGGAGATACACTTATTTTATGTACCAAATGTACAGAAATAATTTTTTTTATATATATTTCATTATTAATAAATTTTAGTTAATTTGAGAAATTTTAATTATTTAATTCATTTTATATTCAATTTTTTCGTGAAACCGGTGTACCATAGAAATGTTGCTATGGGTCAAACTGACCCTGCATTCGCCTCACGCGACCATATCCACCATTCGTCTTCCGAGGGTTAATACTCAAAAGCGTAGAGTATTTCACGAATGATTTTCTTGAGAAGCCACAGTTACCAACGCCTCTCTACTCCTTTTTATAAGTTTCATTATTCACAATCAATTAGTTTCTGAACCATGATATACACAGAATCCCTGCAAGAAACTGACTTTCTCACAAGTATTTCGGCAAGTCGCTTTTCATTCGGGTGCAAACGTTCTCGTTACGCTTCAATTCCAAGGTTCCTCGGCTGGAATCGCTCTTACCCCCCAGGTGGGAGGGGTGGCGAATTTCTTTCAACCGAGCCAAAAAAATCAAGGCTACTCTTTACATCCGGGGCTGTGTATTTGACGAAGAGTTCACAATCTAGCCGGCGAATCTGCAGGAGCGGTTCGTCCGTTTTCGGCGAGGGAAACGGCAAAATTGGCTCGCTCCTTTTTCACCCCTTCGTTGCGCGGACGTGGCGGCCTGTTTTTTTTTCCCTGAAAAATAAACTCGAAGCCGCGCTTCCGTCTACGGGGAGCAGGACTCTAGGCGGTACATATATTTCTTCTATTGTCTAGCCCCGGAGTTTCCTATTGTTTCTCGAAATTTATCGCTTCACGGGAAGTTTGGCCACGCAGAAGCGGGTGCTTTCATCTTGAGCCAGCGCTGGGAGGGCGGGAGAGAAAAAGAGAGAGCGCGTTAGCCGCGGCAGGACGGGAGGGGATATAGATTCAAAGCTGGGCGATAATTAGTACTTCTACAAAATTATTTATGCCCGAAATAAATCAGGGGAAAGCTTAATTGCTTCCCTCTTTGCGCGCCGTTAGAAGGCCGCGCGAGCGCGCGGGCGCCCGCTATCCGTGAGCTCGCCTCTTTCCTTCTTTTCGTTTCTTTGTGCTCGGAGCTGGAATGCCGCGAGATTCGAGTCGAAATTCACGGGTCGGGGAATTTATCGAGGCATCGACTGCACGTTCTGCGCCTCTATCTCGTACAATCTCTTCGGGGGAAAAGCGCCGGACTTGGCGTTCTCTGAAAAATTCCGTATTTTTGCTGCTCTCATATAAAACTCTAAACACACTACAATTCAACTTACGTTAATTCATTTAACTTCCGTATCGTCGTTTAATTAACTCTGCAGGATTTTCTTAATGGCTCTGAATTCGTATGGTTGCCGACAGTGCGAGCAAAGCACATAGTACAAACCTGATCTGCCATAATCGATCTTCAGCTACGGAAAAACTGAAAAACGGAAAGACTGTGCTAAAGTTCTTTACAATCTCCCAAGGCAAAATACACATCCGCATAGACTGTAGAATAAAAAATGTAGATACTTGACAAGAATATCTTTCCCAACAATCTACCAAAAATCAATTCCACCAGCTACCCCTTACAAATCCCCCCTATGACGTCACAAAAATGCAAATAAAAAAAGTCACTGCATTGCCGACGCAATCGCGCAACCACGGGCCACAAATCATTCCTCCCGTGACATATTTGCGAAACCGCGGAGCGCGAAGGGGCCCGGGGGTCCGCGGAAGGGGTGGAGCCGGTCAATTTACATTCCACGGGAACGATTTTATTTCGAAAACCGTACGGAAGATCAGGGTTTTGTGCCGGCAGTCCATTCGGGCAGTGACGGAGGAGAATTTCAAAAGCGTTCCTCGTCGGGGAAGGGAGCGGGTCGAGGGGGGAAGTGGATAAGGAGCCATGGAAGCTTAGGACGGCAATGCCGGGCGGCAGGGGGCAGGGGAGCAAGGGGGGGGGGGCGACGAAGGCTTTGGCAACAGGTTTCACCCCCGTGGAAAGCCGCCATCTTTCGTTCGTACGTGCTTTTCGAAAAACGTTCGCTTTTCCAGCGACGTAGAGCGGCAGGATCGCCTCGCTCTCACCCACTCCTCCACCATCCCTCCCCTTTCTCTCCCTCTCCTCTTTTTCTGCCCTTTGTTTCTTCCTTTTTCTCCGTCTCTCGCGGTGGATGAACGAGAGAGACTCGTTTCAGTGTTTTGCGGGAAACCGGTTTCTTTCCTACGTTAAATTACAAGACGGCTCTTCAGCTTTTCTTCCCTTCCCCTCCAATCCTCCCCCCCCCCTACCCTCCTTCGTTCCATCCCCTGCCCCGCCGTTACCCCTCAGCCTGCTCGTTATTTCTCCTTCTTCCGAACTTTATAGGAGGTAACGTTTTATTTACATTGTAGCTCGGTTACTTCGAGATCGAAAGTCGCCGGGAAACAGGATCGTAAAGAAACGCGTCGGGCCTTTTAATATCGCTTCGACTTTCTTGAAATGTAATTGTCTTATTCCTGTCCCCCCCCCCCCCCTCCCCTCGTTCCTCCTCCTCCGGTTTCGATGGATAATTCGCCGCGGCTGTTTTGAGGATTTCACGAGATGCCCAAAGCGTGGAATGTCGCGTTCGGGGCGGGAGGAGGGGGTGCAAAAGAAGCATCGAGGATCTACGAGTAATTTACAGAGGCTTGCCTCCGAGTTCGATGGTCGCGTTCATTGAAAAGGTGTGTATATATGTATGCGTGGGACATGAAAGAATTTCGTCACGGTAGATCGGCGGAAGGATCGTGGAATCGTGGCACTCTCATTTTCCCTCGAGATATGCATCAGGCGGGAACAAAGGTTCTGTGCGCGCTGAGTTTGGGATAGTTCGCAGTCGTCTTTCGGGCGAAGAGCTCCGCGCGTCCATCTTCCTTGGAATTAATGAAATTAACAACTTTTCTGACACTGTTACCACATTCGGCGATAAAAGGAAATTTAATTGCTGCGCATCAGACAGTTGTAAAAATTATGGAGTACCAACTTGTGCCAGCAAAATGGAAACAAAATTTATTGTGTTGACTTTGATCAGTAGTTGCACATAATAGAGAAACTATATATTTAAGGGGTCATTCTGGTAATCACGCCGCAAAATTCAGGTTTTTTTTTCAGTGAATGCAATGAGTAACAATGTCAAACTTTTTTTTTATTTATTAGGTTACTTATAATGTATACGACATAATTTTTTAAGTACACTTTTAATTGTGTTTTTCAATGTTATCTGGAGTTGAAAGTCGCGCCTTTGAAAATACGGCGGGAGTGATTTCAGCTCACAAACTCACCTGAAACAAAAAATCCAAACTGATTCTTAATCATTATGAGTACCGCTATCGCAGGTGCCAGGATTAGCCACGTAAGTCGAAATTAAACAAAATCGCGCACATTCAAACTTCAAGTAAAAATGGAAAATTTCAATACTTGAAGTTTAAATGCGCGCAATTTTGTTTAAGAATCATACTCCAGATAATTCAACTCCAGATAACATTGAAAAACACAATTGAAAGTGTATTTAAAAAATTGTTCCGTATACATTATAAGTAACCTAATAAATGAGAAAAAACCCTGAATTTTGCGGCGTGATTACCAGAATGACCCCTTAATCAATTACCAATCCAAATTAAAGAGAAAATAACCCGACCATCTGCCCCACACTCATAAGTAATCCATCCCCCTAATTCCTCAAGAGCGCGAACAAATCACCCCTACCCTAAGTTCAAGAAGAAACTTGAATACAGAGACCCTCGTTGCGTCACCAGGTCGCATCCCCGATAAAAGCAGACAGTAGTAAAGGACTAACAATTTTTTGCCGTTCCAAATACTCGTCAAGTGTGAGGACCACCCGTCCCGCTTTTTTTTTCGCAGCCAGCGGGGCATCGGCAGAAGATGCACCCCTTTGAACGAATTTTTGGGAAAACCTAGGTGAAGGGGAAAGGAAAAGGACGGGATTGTGGACGAGAGGGGAGAGGAGGGAGGGGCGGCAGAGTGAATCGATGCCGACATTATGGAAGCCTCCGTTACAAGGTCGTAACTCAGCCACTTTAGAGTTTCTCGGTTCCGTGGCACGCCATTAGGCGTCCTCTTCAGAAAAATAAATCTTCCCTTCCAGGAATTCCACGTAGACGTTCGAGAACCTAGACCTGGGACCCAGTACGCATAACGAGTCGACACCCCCGCGTCGAGGGAAATGGACTCGTCCAGTAGGGGTGGCCCACTACGAGCCCACACCCCCCCCCCCCTCCGCCCTTCTCCGTTTTCCCTTCTTCGTTCGGGGCGCTCGCTCTTGCTCCGGTTCCACTGGTCGGCTCGAGCCTGAAGCCCTGACACGTCCTCGCAGCACCGTTTCTATTCTCCGAATGCGCGACAGTTTTTCCGAGGATCGTGATCGAGAATTCGATTCGTTGATTTAGAAAGGGGGAAGGGATGGATTGTATATCAATTTGGAGACTCGGTGCGTTGGCACTTCTGTTTCTAGCTTCTCCTGGGTTTGAGGTTCGGAAAACTCTCGTGGAGACTTTCCTCGGACATCTCGAAGGCATCGGAAAGACGCAAATATCAAAAAGGAATTTTCCGCGATACTTTTCTTCCGTACATTTACTAGCAGCTAGAAAAGTCCAACATCAGAAAAGCAGGCTCCTGTTTTCACTAAAATACCCATTCACTAAATATTTACAAAACTCCACAGACGAGCCGTCCGAACGAATCCAGGGATGGGGACGAAACAAGAAGCTCCGCCGGCGAGTGGAAGCAACGCGAAAGGAAGCGTGGGCCTCGTCCCCGAGCCAGCCAGGCACGGGGGGGGGGGGGGGGGAAGGGGGAGAGAGCGTAATAAAAGGGAGACGAAAACGATCCAAATCCGGCTGCGTTGCTGTCATCAAAGGCATCCCGTCACGATCGCGAGTCACGCAGAAACCGAACGAATCCACGGTTAAAGGAGCCAGGAGGGAAGATGAGCGAGCGATACGGGGAAGAAAGCGCCCATGGCAATCGTCGTACTCCAGTGAACCGTTTCGCGAGGTGAATCCGAGTGGACGTCCCGACAAAAGGTAAGAGAGCCCCCGACGATCTTCCCGATCCGTACCGGGAAATTTGAAAAATAGTCCGCCCCCCCCCTCCTCCTCTGTCGACTTAAGCGGGCTTTCCAGCTCGGACGGGGATCACGGGGCGAATTTTCGAGCGCTCCGCGCGAACCGTTTCCCGGTGACGGTCGGTGAATGGACGTGGAACGCATACAATCGGCGCATTGTAGCGTTCCTGGGAGAGCGGCGAGAAGGACGATGCACCTACGGGAATAATATTTGCTTCCGGTCGCTCGACATCCGGCCGGCGTCGTAACACTCGTCCCCCGGGGGTAACACGAGACCCAACGGCAGCTTCGGGGCCGTCACGGGATTTTCCTCGGTTCGACGGGCTGCCTCGCGGCACGGGGTGGTTGCCAGAGGGGTAGGTGGCGGTGGCGAAGAATGGGTGAAAAAATTGTGGCTTTCCATTGACGGGAGGACGGCCGCAACGAGGAATCGAAAGGGGGATGAAATTATACGTTCTGGGTTTAATCGAATTGGAGAGCTCCACGGGGTTGGTGCGCGCGCCGCAAATTACGCGACGATGAGTTCCTTCTTTTTCCAATTTCTTCCCCCGGGGAAGCTCGAACCCTTTTCCTCCGGTTTTGTCCGGCCGACGGCGGGGTGCGACTGTTGCGTTTCCTTCTGGGTGGTTGGTGGCCGCATTGAGGAGCGCGGATCGCCCGTAATTTTGGGGCTGGCTTGAAACTTAATCGCGCCCGGGTGACTTGAATGCTGGGTCGGGTGGCGAAAGACCGCGCTTGGAGCGTGGGCTTCATTTTTCCTGCTCCAACGATTGTCGGTTTCTTTTTGTGCTTGGCTGCTGATTGATCGAGGTGCTTGAATATTTCTTTTAATTCCGTCTGGGTTTGGCGAAATAAAGTGGGCCGATCGGAGATGTTAAGCTGAACTTCTTGCGTGCTGGGACTTTAATTAAAAATCTTCTCCTAAGTCTACTATATAATACATCAATTTAGCAGAAGTGGAAGTGTTTTGAAAAAAAAAAATCGAATTTCGTATAAAGTTTTCCTCCAACATTTTAATCCATTAACAGTTCCGATCTTCGCCGCTGCAATTAACTCCAGACAATCACTCGGCGAGCTTCGAAGAACCGAGAAGCACTTCAGCCAAGCGACTCCCGCAAAAGTAAAAGTATTTCATCTGCCATCGGCCTCGATCTCGCAACGCTGACGACAATTAGGCGACCTTGATTGAACGGGGCGAGCACGATTCGCGATGGGGAACGAAATGGCGAAAACGCGATCGAGGGGAGGGGTGGGGTGGGGGGGGGGGGGCGGAGGGGAGGGGGAATGCGAGAAACGAAGAGAGAAACGGTCCGAGTAAAGGTCCATTTACCGTTGGCCGGTTGCAAAAAGCATTGATGATCCCTCCAGGCACAAAGAGCAATGATAGAGAGCAACAGATAAGTGCAATTCGAGTTGCAAAACGTTGCGGGCGCATGAGGAGGCATTACCGGCCCCCAGCTCCGCAAATTACTACGCGGGGTAATCATAATGCGATCGTAATGCAACGCGAATGACTTGATTCCGAGCCGCGAGCCTGGCCGTTGCGAGATAAGCCGCCGGTCATTACGCGAAATTAGCGATTATCGAGGGTAATTCGTAATTATTATTCGTCGTAATACAGATTCGCGGGGGCAGCGCGGGAAATAACGTTTTAAATCGCCCGAACGAGAAGAAACGCGAGTATTTCGCCTTCGCTGGGAACTTCAACGAGGAAACAGGCGAGCAGCCATCGTCATTCACCATGAATAAATGACAGGAACATATGTAACGCTTTGTATAATGTCATTTGTCCATATGCAAGGGGGTTGGATATATTTTTCGTATTTCAATACTGGCGTTAGAAAAATGTTTTTAGTGGTTGCATTTTTGGCTTTGAAGCTTTGGTAGTATTTTAATTGTTATCGTTCGAATTGCTGGCATTGTGTGTAAGGGTACCTTGTTTGCCCTCTTTACTGTATTCCTGAAATATTTTATTACTTTATGTCCTTGTGGGGACCAGGTTATCTCGGACCAGCAAATCCACGTGTCTATCTAATCTATCTATTTACTTAAACTCGGGAACGGGAATTGTTATTCGACAGAAAGGCATTGGGATAGGGAAATATAAAGTTGGAATAGATTATGGTGTTTTGTGTTGACATTTTTATGGGAATATCAAATTGAAAAGTATTAAGGGGGTAGAGGACTATTGGACACGTAAAATTGATGGTTTCTTTTGTGTTGCATTGCTTAGGTACCAAGTAACCATTATACTCGTAATTTTCACATTTTATTGTCAACAAGTTTCCGAGTAATTACCAACAAAAAAATAATTGTCGGAATGTTCAAATTTGTTGACATTATTAAGCACTGAAGATGGTCATGCTTAGTGCGCAGATGTAGTCGGTGTACGTAGCATCAGGTGAACCAATCATCTGAAAGCAAAATGCCTTGGGATGAGTAATTTATACTCCAAAATCTACAACATGGAATTTTACTGGCGAATTTAAACAAAAATTGTGAATGTTATACACGAATCAATTTTTTCCCACACTTTTACGGAAGAAAATCGTCTTTAATCGTTTATAAAATGTTTACAAACATCCAATGTTTATGCGGAAATTCCATGTTATAGAAAAGGGAATTCTACACCGCCAGTTAAAATTTCAAGTGAAAATATTCATTCGTTCAAAAGTTATGATGTACACGTTGATGTGCGGTGTTTAAAAATGTAGTTTCGAGATAAACGGCTTCAAAGTTAAGTTCCCTACGCCAATACTGCTCTGCGAGGCCGTTACTCGGTGGTGCACTCAGCTACGTTCAGCGCTATAATTTCCATAATTATTCGAATTTCCTCATGAAACTTTGTTGTAAATGTTCACGCAGGATCACACTTTCAGAATAATATTAATATTAATAAAAAATCGATTTTTCGAGATTTCAATAGTCCTGTACCCCCTTAAGGAGAGATTGAGAAATCACACATTTGAAGATATTAGTATTTAACAGGGCATAATGTTAATTATTGAAGATTCAAACTCCATTCTTCAAATAACTCGTGGAATTGAGCTACGCATTTTGCCTGTTCAAAAACTTTCATGCTCCCTGTTAATATCAAAATATACAATATTAAAAAACAATTCTGTATAGAAATTTTTCTCAGATCATGCCACTTGTTTCCGAGAATATTTTCGAAACGTTGACGGAAACGCCAGCTTTCGGGTGTCCCGGAAAATACGAGAAACAGAGGGGAGCATAAGCTGCAGTCACCACGTGTTGTTTGTGGGCGAATGTATTTCGGCTGGTTAGTATGATCGGTCGAAGCTGAAGAAAAGGAGGCGAAGAGATCGCCCGTAAGGAAACGAGCGGGCGAAAGAATTGAAAAGAAAGAAGCGGAGACCTTGGAAGGCCCGCGTGCACCTATACAAACAGGCCCCGCTGAAAAGCAAATATTTTGTTGTGATGCAAGAATTCACAACATTAATGGGTGCCCCCTCAAAGTGCAGCGCACCGTGGCGATTAGAGCGCACAGAAAGTGAACTTCGATTTGTTCTTCTTATTCGCGCTCGTGCCTTTCACCGTACTAACAATAATAACAGCTGAATGAAAGAAAAGAGGGGCGAGGGACGACTATAAAAAGTAGACGAAGAATTGCTGAGACGAGCTCTGAAAATCAGATCAAAAGAAGAAGGTCTTCTATTTCCCAAAATGGTACGAAGTCTGAAAATATTATGCTTAAGGATTTTAGGAATTTTTTACAATAGCGATTCAGTCTTTGAATTAAAGAACCTACTTTGGGGAAACGGGGAAATGAACGAGGTTGGAATTGAGTGGATCGACAATGGTTTACGCGTGTTATCTGTATTTTGTTTATAAGGGGATAAGTGTTCTTTGAAATAAGTGTAATATTTTTCTTATCCTCTTTGTGACGAACATCGACTAAAGTTTGCCGTTAGCGGCGGCCGAAACGAGGACGAAGAGCTGTTGCAGTGCTTGCAATACGCGACAATAGATTTAACGTAGTAAAACCACCCTCGTCGTCGTTTCTCGCCACCCGCGTCGCGGCGCCTGAATTCAGTTCGAAAACGTCCAAGTTTCCTTAGAAAATTGCACCTTTCAGGTGACAACCAGAGACGATAAATTTCCACCGTGTCGCCGATCGACTTCCTTGAAAAGACCTTTCCTTGCATGTATCGAGGAGACGTACTCTCGAATATTAACCCTGGGGGTTCAAGCTCGTCCCCAGTGATCACATTCAACTTATAATTTCTCATCTCTAAAATAATAAAATTAAACAGTTCTCTTTTCATGCTATTTTTATACAAAATCCTCTTTGAAAGATTGGATGATTCTGAAAATTATTTGGGAAATGAAAAATTGTTTGCAGTGTTTATCAGACATTTCGATAGATTTAGTAAGTACTGCCCAAAAATTTTAGAGTTACCCTGAAGTAGGTAATCGTGTCCACGCAGTTCCACATTTTTTCTTGTTCGTTCAAGGCCTTGGAATTTTTTTCGGGAAGTGAATTTTGCGAACTTGTAACGATTTCGTTTTACGAGCTTCACGAGAGCTTCAAAGTGAGCTGGAAAAATGGAAATTTCAAACGCATAGCCAGACACGAGTTCCGTGTGGTGGAGCTTCTGGGGAATTGTAAAAGATGACAAAGCTCGATACAGTCTAATCGGCTGAGAAATGCCCCTATGGTACGAACAGGTTCGGAATATTCATTAGACGGTCGAACCGATTTGAAGGCGATTTAATTACGGACCTCCGTGGCTTTAATTAATTTGGCCGATGGTTCGACGACGATTAAACCTACGTCGCTTTGTAACACGCATTTCTAAAGGAGTCTGAGAGACAGTTTTGCGCTGTACTACGAAGGCGTTTATAATTTTTTTGGAAGTATGGATAGTGATTTTTTTTTCTGTGCAGGTCTCTTTAAATTCATTCCTGGCGATGAAAAATTTCACGAAGAATTTAGTGGTCAATAGTGATAGGTATCGTTTGAAATTTTTTTTTTCAAAACGCCGAAGAAAAACAGTTTACTTTTAATGTTCTTCGTAAGTTACTTTAGCCTCGTTATCCATTTAAAAGTTTCACAAAAGGAGGCAAAGTGATTGAATCAAAGTATTTCTCAACTCAATTCCAGCCATCTACATCTATGATTCGTCACCAAACTTTCTTAACTTATGTACCCTCTCCAATCTCCATTCACCTTCGAAAGCTTACGTAAACTACTTTTTCCCTTCTATCTCCTTGGTACGCACAAAAACTTTGCTATTAATTCCCAGACATTCCTTCATTCAGCCGATACATTGCACACATAATTTGCAAACACCTTCCCATCTTTAATCTTCAATTCAGAAAATCCTACAATCAAATTCATCATATATGAAAAAAAAACTCAAAATTAACAACTCACGCGATATCCACCACAAGACGCAAAAAGTAGAAAAACCGTGTTTCGTAGAAATCGTATCGCCGAAATTGCGCACGAAGTTCAGCCAATTTTCAAGCGCCTCTTAATTCAATGAAACGGCACAGAATGGCAGTGTAGCAAAGCGGCGACTAACTTGCCGAAATGATTCTGTTCCCATGGGGAGCCGGCTCGTTTAACAAAGCAGGACTTATTCGGTTTACTGCATGCGTAATAAATGCACCGGGGGTGCCGGGTGCAACCTGTTGCCGGTACACCGGTGTAAAGATGTCGTAAATGCGCGGGTAATAACGCGAAATGCGCGTGGCGGAGTGTCGTTAACAGTTTAAGCACAGCGTCTAACGCGACGCTCGCACGGTTACGAGCATTACCATTTTTATCGCACCGCCTCTTGCCGGCGATGTTTGCTGAAACGGGACTGTCGATTACATTCGAATTGCCGCGAATGTTGGGGCTCGATGGAGTTATTAACGCGTTCCATCGGGGGATGAAGGAGGAACTCGTTTGAACTCGTCGCTCCTTTAACGTTCCCCCTCAACCGCTCCTGTGTTTCTTTTCGAAACTCGAAAAGTTGGAATGAGTTTACGACGGAAGTGATGATGATTAAAGATATTGAGGTATGTTTATGGCTGGGAAGTAATGAAAATGGGGTAAAGCAGACGCGTGGAATGCTGGGGGAGTTATTGGGATGAATGGGGAAAGAGGGTTTTGATGTAGAGTGATGAAAATATTTACAGCTTGTGTGGCTTAAGCTCTGGGCGAGGTAAGCGAGTAATATTTGTGTAGGGAAATGTAAAGTGACGATGGAAATTTGTGTGGTGGAAATTTGTAATAAATATGGATGATTCTTGATGTGGAACTACTCGGATGAATAAGTAGTAGCTCGTAGACTCTAATAGACATTTAATAAAAATTCTGAGGTACTGGATTCAAGTTTAATCGGGTTGAATTAAATTTACAACAGCGTAACTAACCTTCATTTACTCTAAAATTTTATTGATCTACAATCTCCACTAATGCTTCTTCTACACGACCTACACTTTTTTAAACGATTTTATTCAGCTTCGATCCTCTGTTTGTTTGTTTGTTTGTTTGTTTGTTTGTATGGTTCAAATCTGGCAACTCAAATTTAACCCACTTTCAACTTTCCAATTGTCTTGAAACTTTGCAGGCGTGCTTAGTTTGGATGACAATACAATATTAAAAAAAAAAATTAACCCCGAGCGAATGAAAAAATTACCCAGTCATCAATAAATTTCACCCATAACCACAAATCCAAACGACTTGAAAACTCGCGTTCTTTACGAAAACGACAAAAAGCCGCTGCGTTCTGATCGCTAGTCGCATCGCGATTTGAAATTAAATTAAAAAAATATATAAAAAAAAAATTTTAATGTAAACTATTTTAATAAAAATGCACTAAAAACTAAAAAACAATTCTTTTCTTGTACTACAATTTTGATGGTGTTTTTTCACATTAAATATCAATTTAATACAGAATATCAATTTAATACAGCATCAAGCGTCGAAATGAATTTGTTATAAGATACCCTGCTCCCCGATTTTATTTAAAGTGAAAAAACACCATCAAAATTGCAGTACAAGGAAAGAATGATGTTTTTAGTTTTTCCTGCGTTTTTAATAAAATCGTTTAACATAAAATTTCGTTTATATATTTTTTATTTTATTTCGCTAGTTCATCAAATTCCGAAGTTGCCGGCAGCTTCTATAATTATAATTTGTAGAAACGTGTTCAGCAAAGACTCCGTGAATTCGTCACGACGAAATCTTCAGAATTTCGGGTAGTCATACTGAGATTTTAATCGCCGTTGGCTACGACTGACTCAGTGAGATGGAACTCGGCCCGAGGGACGTGAGATCACGCGGAACACACGGTGCATGCTAGCATTCCGAAAATCCGACGTTGGGATACTCTCACGACGCTCCATGATTCGACTAACAATTAAGCACAGCCCAGCATATAAGTATATCCCAGTTTAGTTACAGAAAATACACCAGAACTGGAAACCACGTGGTCACGCGCTTACGCCACCAGCATCGGAATGTAGCCCGAACCATCGCCCCGCGAATCCACGTCAGCGAAGTACATAAGTACTGTTTTCCACGCCTACCAGCGGCCACCGCGCGTCGCCAAAAATATTTTCGCCCGTTCGCCGGCCACGGCCGTGGGACCCTCGATCGCGCGATATCGCGGACTCCATTTCGTTCCTCCTCCCAGGAGTCATAAAGTGAAATTTAGAGCTACGATAAAATCGCTGCCAGGAATAATCCAGCTGACGGTAGGAGCTCTTGAGAGCCGGCCGGTGGAAGTTCATCGGAGCGGCGATAAATGCACGAATTGTTGTCAATCCCGTGGATGCAGACGGAGCCAGGGAGGACGAAGAAGAAAACGAGAAGCACGAGGAAGAAGAAGAGATGGCGCAGAGGGGCGCGGGGAGGGATGAGCACGGGACGAAGACGAAGACGAAGACCAAGCAGAAGAGTAGTAATCTTAAAAAGGTGCCGCGCGTGCACGCGGGGGGGGGGGGGGGGGGTGGGAGGGACGCATTATATATGCGATCAAAGAGGGCAAGAGACGCGAGTACACGAGAACATGCGGGACAATGCCTGTCACCTCATTCACGTCAAGTGAGCTCGAGGACTACCAACTTCAGCCCCGTCGTCTCGTAGTGGCAGAAGAAGAGCCCCGGCCCGGGAGGGGATCAAATTGCATCTCGATTCGTGCATCGACTTCTCCTTTTTAACGCTCGCCACGTCTTCTTCTTGTCCCCTCCCCCTCTCCCCCCCCCCCCCCGAGTTACTCCTACCCCCGCGCCACCTTGTTCTTCGTCTTCCCTTCGTCTTTTTTTTCGGCCCGCTACCGTGGCCCCCCCCCCCCCCCCGATTCTCGATTCTATTGCGCGAACTCGAAGGCACAGCGCTGTTGGAGCTGGTCAGCCGTGGAAATCGACCGAAGTCGACGCGAAAAGCGAGATTCCCGTAGGGGCGACGAGTCGAAGTCGCGGCGAGTCGCGGTCGAGGCGACCTTCCACCGTTTCCGGTAGAACGGGCAGGGGCGACGGGATAGCGGCGTCTCCTGGGTCGAGATCTCGAGCCTTCGAGGCGATCGGGATTGAAGGAGGGTCGCATCGTCGTGAATGAGGATTCATCGTCGTGGAGGATCTCGGGAACGCTGGGTTGGTGGGTAGGCAATTGTAGTGCAACATACTTTTTGGTAACGTTA
This sequence comes from Andrena bucephala, assembly GCA_947577245.1. Taxonomy (NCBI): domain Eukaryota; kingdom Metazoa; phylum Arthropoda; class Insecta; order Hymenoptera; family Andrenidae; genus Andrena; species Andrena bucephala. The sequence goes on along the minus strand of OX387715.1, from coordinate 28,214,367 downwards.
CGAGCTTTTAGTAGGAATTCTGGTGAATGTGCGTGTACCTACCTGCAGAGTTTTTGTGAATTCGTGACACAAGATAAACGCAAATGTAGGGTAAACCAACCAGTAATTTACCGCATACCAGTGAATGAGCATTAGGCAAGGAAATGTCAACTATAAATTTAAAACTATTATGTGTTTATAAATGGAGAGTAGTTGCACTTTTATTATCCCATATTTTTAGTTACATGTATTAAGCAAACATTAATAAGTACAATTCTTATTAAAGGTATGCGGTCATTTACTTGACTCATACACGTTTTGCTTCTTGCAATCGTTTTTTTTTTTAAATTACGATAAGAATAAGTAATTATTTTTATAGAAATTTCAAGAAAAATAAATTTAAATGCAATTTCAACAGTTGTTTTGTTGTTATACGTACATATGCTGCACATGGATCAAATAACGAAATGTTTTTGAGTTGTGAAATAAAATGTGCCCGTCAAATTTTATTAGAATGAATGGAGAGACGAATTTATTTCACTGTAGAATTGAATATATTTTCTTATTTTTAGAAATGTCGATCCCAAACAATTTCATAATAATCGAAAAGCACGTCCGAAAAGCAAAACCGTTCAAGAATCCGAGGACGTAGATTTTTTAAATTCTGCTCTTCGAGCCACGAAAATCTTTTCCAAAACCGAGACTCGCATCGGGGCGAAAGTGCAGTCGATCGCATTCAGCAGCGACGGCGAGGTTCCACCCCCGAGAGGCATAATTCCCTTATTCCCCCCAATCCTCCATTCCGGTTTACCGGAATTCCAAAGATTTGCCAGTTTCACGTACCGAGGCTCCGCCACGAAATTCGATTTCCCCCCCCCCTCCCCCGCCCTCGTTTCCTTCCCTCCCTTGCTTTCGTACATTTCTTTCTCGTTCCACCGGCAGGTGCGGAACAGGCCATAAATTGAAACGCTTCTCCGAAACGCATTTCTGTTCCTACTTCCCTCTGTACCAACTTGCGTAATGTGTTGTGTCAGAATTTTTTACACCGAGATTAAATCTTCGTGGAAAATTACAAATTAGGGTATTGCGCGGGAAATATAGGTACAATAACACGACCTCTTTTTCTAATATAAATTATTAAAAACAATCCCATAGTCTCACGAATTTTGAAATATTTTCACGACTTTCACAATGAATTTTCATGATGATAAGAATCTGGTTCGGTAAGTGAAAGGTTGATCTATACACACATTCTGTACCTATTCAAATAATGAAGCCTGTACTGTAGATACGCCAATAATTAATGTCCTCGATATTTTCGTTCGCATCATTCAATTGGCTTTCCTTATTAACGCTTCCTCTTTTTCTTCAAATATTCGTGGAATAATTTTAACGGGACCAGTGGCTTTCATCTGCCCCAAAGGCATCTCTCATCGCGGCTGAATTAGATTTCGATTATCTCTCCTCGATTCTCGTTCCGTTCACCTTGCGCTCCTTCTTTCTTCTCGGGACGAGTCCGAAACACGTTCCTGGAACGCCTATTCATCGTGCCGGATTTTTCGACGATCCAAAAGCAAACAAGAACGCGAATCCTCCAATCAGCGCCGATTCAGATTTCCAGTTCGCGGTGGCCCCGAAAGGCTGCTGGCCATTGCTTTTCCACCCGGTCATCTTCCCCGCTGGCCGGTTCATTAATAAAGACATCGGTGCGATTTAAGCGGCGGGCCCACGAAAATCCCTCCTCCCCCTCGAGAACTGGATTTCTGGCCAAGTGAAAGTGAAACGGCGTCTCTCTCGCGCGGATAGGAGAGGAAAACAGGGTCTTTTGGGCGCTGCTCGCCGGGAGTGAAAGCTATCGGGATCGAAATAGACGAAGCCTGCTTTCCCCGCGGTGTGCACGGTTCGGTGATCCAATTCTCGCTCCGAAAATTGTTTCTCCACCATGGGATTAATTCTTGGACGAGCCCGTGACTCTCGAGTTGTTCATCTGCGAAGCAGAATCTTCGATCTTCTGTCATGTATGTTTGATAGACCACAAATGTTGTTTAGAAGCTTATCAATGATTGATTACTTCATACATCATATGATTCTTCTAATTCTGTACCTTCAAATCAATTTGACGTTGGCAATTAGCGCTCGCGGTTCAATGGAAAATAATTTTCACACGAATAAAATAGACAGTCCAAGGATAATGTGGTTCTCGATTGAATTTCGTCTGCTGGTCAGGTTCGGAAGAATATTATTAGCATAGTAGAAGTAAATCTTATTCATAGTTCCCCTCAGACATCTCTCAATTCTAAGAATCTTATATCCCGCTTTGTACTATCACCTTAAATCTTATCACATCTCAAATATAGATCAGCGATTCTCTCCCCACATCGCGCTAAGTATTCCATAAGACCAAATTCATCCCATAACCCACTCTCCCAAAGATCACAAAATTTCATTACCAAGCCCTTCCACCCAAGAATCATACTTACTGACCCGAGATTCTCTCTCTCTCTCTGCCTCCGATATCACCGATCCACTCCAAAACGATCATCCACAAAAATAACCCGCCCACCAAATGCAACCAACAATTTCCCACCAACTTCTCTGCAACACCCCACTGCTATTTACTTAACAAAAATCCGAACCCATACCGACGGAAAAGAAACGGCGCTACGCGAGTCCGTCGAATTCCATCGGGTCCCGGCCGCGATCGGTAACTCCCTGTATAACGTCATATACCGCGTGGCGCAAAAAAGGAAGCTCACAAGCGACGAAAACTGGTTTCGCTCTCTGAGTCACCGTCTATAATGACGGGCCGGCTGGAACGCGCTGCAGGCTCTGCTCGTTGGTTGAAAAATTTTTCGTGGCCGGATCGGCGGTGGCCCACGGGAGGTGGGGGTGCACGGGAACGCGGGGAAACACGGGCTAATAACGCTGCCGCGTTTCCGGTCGTTAAAGTGCCGAAGCCTGTCAGCCTGGCCAGAGAGAGACGTATACCTGTTTCGCGCAATTACAGTCTCAATATCGGGCCCGATCTACATCGGTGGCGAGGACGGGGTGGTTTTTCTTGCATGAAATTGCCACAATTACGATTCGATGAATGGTAAGCCTCTATGACTCTATTTCTGGCGTGTATTCTCTGGTGGGAAGGACACGATGGTTACCCGTGACTGGGTATCTTCGCACGTTTAGTCTTTTAATGGTAATTATTTCCCAACTGTTTCCCAAAGTCATCTTATCACGGAATTCCTAATTATTTTGTTTTTATGCTCGGGTATTTTAAATCTGAAGAGCACCAGAAAATCAAGCCATGGGCCATGGACGAAGCGTTTCCACTGTGCTGATAATCATTCGCAATCAGTCAGGTGGTCTCTCGCGTCCGGCGTGTAGCGGATTTTAAATAGACGTTGTGGGTAATTGGTGGAATTGGAAGGCGAGCGGGTCGGCGATTTATCTCCGAGGAGTCGGGGCAAGAAGCGTCTATTCAAGTGCAATATTCATTTCAGAGGGTAACGGTGAATCATCCCGATGTCAGAGTCCCCAGGTAACTGGATACCGGACGAAACTTGTTCGAATTACTCTGGGAAATGAGCGACTCGTCGAATGGAGGAGCCCGATCTTCCGACGAAACGAGCGAGTTCGAGTTTCACGTCTATTGGCGCGCGCTCGCCTCTCCTATCCATCGACTTTTCTTTTATGCGCATTCTCTATTTTCTGAATGGCACCCGTTACCGCTGGCAACGATAGGATCTCGGTCCCACATCGTGGGAGTGGGCCGAGACCGAGCAGCACGGGAAAGGTACCGTTACCCTTCCGCAACCCTTCCTCGGCTCTCTTTTTCGGAGCCATCAACCCTCCCAGCGTTCCAGCAGGATTTTAGAAAGTAGGGGGATCCAGCACTTCCGCGAAACGTTCCTGCGGATAGATCGCGAAATAATTACACCGGTGGTCTGTTGTCAACGTGGGCGTGGGAAGTGTTGTTGAAGTTTCGTTCGTGACTCGGAGATATTCGATGCAGTGAAATTTTGGGGTTCGGAAGTAAATTTAGCAATGGGTTCAGTAATTTTAGTTTCGGAGTAGGGGAGACCGGGGCAGATTGTAACAAAAAAGTTTTCACAGTTTTTTCTCGAAAGTGTTTTCCTCAATTAGGAAATTATTTGCGTGATTTACTACTTACATATGTGGTGAACTGATTGCGTGAAAGTACGCGACAAAATCTTGAACACTTAGACATTTAGCTTCATCTTAAACAAATCTGAAATTTTGTTACAATGTGCCCCAGTCCGGGGTAAATTGTAACACATCTGTTTTACATATTTAAATACAAATATGAACACAAATAAACATTTCTAAAAAATATAAATGAAAACACAGATCATTAGTAAACATTTGATATACATGAGTTAAACAATCATTGCTTATTCGTCTGATTCTATCAAAATCTTCTTCGGTTTCTTTACTTTTGCCTTTGTACTTTTTTCTACTTTTTAGATTCTCGATTGTTCTGTTGTTCGTCTAGAGCTTCTTTTTCCGGGGTGTCAGCAAATAGCTTGCTTTATCACCATTTAGAGCGGAGTAAGTACTTAGTAACATGTTACAATTTACCCCGCGCTTGAATTTTTGCGTTTTATCTCAGCAAACGAGAAACTAAACATCAAATTACTAAAATGCGTACACATTATGATAAACCAATGTGTACTGATTCGTTTGCGACAAAGAAGCAAAAATTCAAACGGTTTCTAATGACGGTTGATTGAAATAAAAGTGCTAAGACAATAAGAAAAATACTAAAATTCTGGGCTACAACCACAAAATGAATACATAACGCTCGTTTGTGTCACTTCGTTGCAGCAATATTGCAGGAACGTTGTTGCAATATTGCGTTGTTGCAGGTCGCATTGCAACATTGCAGGAACGATGCGGCAATATTGCCGTGCAATATTGGAGTGGCAACGTTCTTGCAATATTGCAGAAATATTGCACACGCGTTGCCACTGCATTGTTTCAGTGGCAACGATCCTGCAATATTCTGTAATATTGTGCGCACATCGACGTACAATGTTCCAGTGGCAATGCCCAAACAAAATTGCGCACATATTGCCGTGCAATACTGTAGTGAAAATACTGTAGAAACATTACAGCAATATTCTGAAGCAATTATGACATTGACAAAATTTGTCGAAATATGTACATGACGTTGAATGGATTCTACAGCATGTTTCATTTAACTGGATACGCTAAAATTTCTCGTTGGCCGTTAAAGATATGAAGAAAGTGTTATCGTGAGACTTGTTTGTACATGAAATTATAGAAGAGATTTGAAAATCAATTTAATTTGTTTAGATAGAGTAGGAACTATATATTTTAATGTGTGAAATTATTATTATTATTATTAAACAACTTTATTGCACAAACACGTATATACAATCAAGCAAGAGAAAAGAAAGAAGAAATGACAAATGCAAAGGTTCAGTCTAAAGACTGTTTTCCAATCTAACCTAAAATGACACCGGGTGAAAGTTGTAATCCGCACCTACAGTGTTACAAATCCCTAATGGGGTTTGTCAAATGTCCCTTCGTTTTTTAATAATTTGAGTTTAAAGTTTTGCTCGGTAGAAATATAAGTTCGAATACGTAAGCAATCTTACCAATCAGCGGTTGTAGCTGCGGCGGTAAAGTGTTCGTCTACGATGCTACAGAAAAAATTTCTATGAGAAAAAGACACACGGGCGTTGTACTACTACGATTCTCTGCCTACACACATTCATGTCGTCGCGTCCCTCACTGCCCGGAACATTGCGGCGGGACTATTACTGTAAAATCTCCGAAACGTTGCGCGGGAATACACTCCTGCAATATTACCCAGGGCGGACATTAGGAGTGAACCTCTGCAACTTCTCTGCAATGAAGTGGTGTAATATTTTGCAATCTCGCACTGCAACATTGCCGAAGAGTTGCAGGATCATTGCCACAATTTTGCCATTTCGTTGCAGAATCATTGCCGGAACGTTGCAGGACTACATATTTTTGATGTTCCCAAAACTTTGCAAAAATATACTCCTGCAATATTGATAAGCCGGACATAGAAGTGTATCTGCAACGTCTCTGCAATGATGCGGTGCAAGATTGCAATCTTGCACCGCATCATTGCAGAGACGTTGCTGGAATATCATGGTGCTGTGTGGGTAAAACCGACGGTGCTAATATCGTCAAGCAGCTCTCGCATGCTGTGGGTTACCAGTTTTGTCGTTCAAAAGATTTTACTTATGTTACAATTTACCCCGTGTTATAACCTCCCCCCGTCTCCCTTACCTATTCGGTGCGGTAAAATTAAAACAGCTATTGTTAAGCTATTGCTTCTCGAAAACTATGGAAATTACACTTCATACGAGCTTCGTTAAAAAGAGGAAAGAAAGGAAGATCACCCTGAGATTTCTGAACTGTTTTCATTTGGAAAGTTATATCCACGTCAATTGAAATTGAAAACCTTGTAATTTTCATTCGTTCTTACTAATTACCGATTGAACCAGAATTGTTTCATTGATCCAAGGAATCATTAAACACTTGATCTACCTCACTCATTCCTGAGGTGCAGTAGCATTAATGTAAATTAAAATGGCGATTCCAAGTGCCTCGCGCTAAATTGTAAATACATCCCTTAAGCGAAACTGGAAATTAAGCAGCCGTAAAACTATGTGTGCAACCGTTTAACAGGGCGTGCACTGCTATTACGAGAAACCTCGAGTCGAAATATTATGAAGGCCCAATTAACAGAATTACAAGTAATTGAAAGCAGAACCAGTTTTAGATTCCATATCGCCGCGCTAATTGCGGTTGAAAGCGTATCGAAGTATGTGCACATACATACACTGGTCTCTTTCCAGCCTTCTGCTTATCTCATTACACGAGTAATGAAAACAATTCCAAGAGAAACTAATAACATTGCTAATAACACTGGACTAATTATATTAATGCTCGCCACTTGGATGTTTCAAACAATTTCATGGCTCCCTGAAAAACAAGAAAGACGCAGAAACTGCTTCCGAACGTCCTTACTCATCTACAGTATCCTTCCCTTTCGTACCCGTTCTAATTTCATATGATAATTACACGTTAGGCACAAAACCATTTGATATTCGAATAGATTCAGGGGTCGCGATTCCTCGCTGTCGAGGATCCATCAAAAATCGTGCCAGACCTGTCGCGTGATTAAAGGAACCCTCGTCAGGCCTCCTACGATTTGTAGGAAGAATATCAAAGGGAATCCCCCTTTGCCGTAATTTCATTTTCGAGATGCAGCAACGGCCCTGTCCAGCGGTTTACGTCGTCGCCAGAAAACCGCCTAAGCTGGGACATTAAGGGTACGATGCACCTGAGGGAAAATTATCGATAATGGCGGGCGGTCGTTTTCTCTCATTCATTACGTGGTATCGTGACGATAATAACAGCACGGCGGGACGGTAATAGGCGATAGCAGGACGTCAGGATGTTTATCCGTCGAGGACGTAACAGTCTCTGCAACTATTCATTTAGCAACAATTAAACGATACACCGTATATATACACCGTGCACGCATGTATACCCGCGAGCCTCTGGCCCCGTCTTTCGTTTATGAATATTAATCATTGTTATTCTCAGTTACTTTGTAACCTCATACGTCAGTTGCCTGTCATGGTAGGTAATTACGAAATATTGGCTGACACGTATAATTTAGTCGCTCGATCGATGTACCGTCGCGCGGGTAGTCATTAAGAAGATTTTGTTACGAATCGAGGCGAATTGCAACGTGTAACGGCGTGAACCTGCAGATTTACACGTTTTTATTACACTTCTTCGGTCGGAAAGAAACATCACCCGCGGTAGGGTGTTTCATAACTCGGTGCACGAGAATTGTTACGGATGCAGGTATTACCGTGTTACGTGTAAGTAGGTTACTGAGAAGTTACGGTGGTGTGTTGCTGATTTCAATTATGTACATACCTTTTGGTGAACCTGCAATCAAAGTGAATTATGCTAATGTGCAATGTTTACACAGATATTTAAGGTAAAAGGAAGTGAAACATATTATCCTGTATTAAGTAGTATCATTTATCATATTATTCAGAGCACTCATACATATCTCGTGTTCGACATAGCGTTCTTATTTTACATACATACTCTGCAATTAGTGATCCATTAATGATCATTACTCTGCAGTGACAATCTCCCATTTTTAACTACCGTTCACTCGAATTCACTGGGAAGTATTAAAATTAAGGGGGAATACTACTGTGACGGCCGGAAAAGTGAGCTATTTTTAAGAATTTTTTTTCAGGAATAATTTACAGTTTTCATAGAAATTATTTATTACCCATCTTTAGTACGCTGTTTTAAGAGATTATACAAAAAAAGTAAATAGAAAAACATCCATAAATTTTAATACATTAATTAATCTTCTAGACCTCCCCACGCAAGCTGGTCGAATCTGTAACTATGAAACAGCAGGTCCGAAATCAAATTTCATTTTTTTTTTATAAACTAAATGAGTGTAGTTTCCGTTGTACGTACGGATTCTTTGATTGAAAACAAATTTTTTGAAATACGCTCGAAAAACTGTCTATCTTATTCGCGGATTTTCGAAACTTTTCTTCTAAAACGCACCATTTTTACAAAAATTATTTGTTTAAGAAATCGGTACGCACGACGGAAACTTCACTCATATAGATTAAAAAAAAAAAAATGAAATTTGATTTCGGACTTGCTGTTCCATAGTTACACAGCTTCTAGAAGATTAATTAATATATTAAACTTTATGGATGCTTTTCTATTTATTTTTTGTATAGTCTCTTAAGGCAGCGTGCTAAAGGTAGGTAATACAAATTTTCTATGAAAACTGTAAATTATTCCTGAAAAAAATTCTTAAAAATGACTTACTTTTCCAGCCGTCACAGTGGTGTTCCCCCTTAATAACTGTTAACATTGTCAAGGTAACTTTAGCTAGAAAATTCGTAAACCACCTGGAACGACGGGAAAATCAAGCTTCACGATGATTTTAAAGAATTTCATGCTGAGATGTTGAAAAATGATGCGCACGGAGGAGTTGATATCCTCGTCGTTAAATTCGACTTCATCGTCCATCGGAAAGCGTTTCTCAGGTAAGAACAAGACAAACGAGGATCTTTACCGAGAAATCGTGCGAACGTTTCTGCAGCGACGGCATAAACACGTCGTTACGGATTACAAGGAGGAACCGATTTCATGAGTATCCTGCCTAATCGTGGGGTGTTCCTCGTGATTCATGAATAAAATATACGGGCGCCGGCCACTCGACTACGAGTACCCGGGCTAAGTGCTCTTCTAGGAGAACACTATTAACTGATACATCATAAACTGCCGTTTATGGCGTCACCAGCGTGCTATTCACGAGACAGCACGGCGGGACAATGGTGCAATATTTAGCACGCTAATGAATTCCTTTAACGAAGCCTCCTAAGTAGGAATATTTCTGACAACTGTGAGTGTCTATAGCTGTTTATCAAGAATATTCACGATACTATTTAATCTAAAATAGAACCTATAAATAAAAATAGCAGTTAAAGCAAAAGTATGATTCGAATTCATACGATTTTTTAATTACCATATCTGTCACTATAAATATATTTTCTACAAATTGTAACTACTCGAGACAATGCAGAGCCTAACCTGCTTCTACAGTGGCTCACAGCCATAATCGTACACTCTTTAAAATCGCCTAACATTTTTAAAATTGGTCCAAAGGACTTGAGTTTTTTTTGAGAATCTAGACAGATTAGTTTGCAAAGTGACGTGTTCCGTCGTTTTGAAAAAAATTGCAACTGATCGGAATAGCAAAAAAAATAGTATACATAGGTCGTTTTTTCAACTTTTTTCTCTGAACCTGTAATGGAAATTCAGAAAACCCGTTTGTAGATTTAAGTAAATTGTATATATGCTAAGAATTTCATCAAAATCGGTTAACGTTACTCTGAGCTACAAACGTTTAAGGATCGCAGAATAAGGTCGAAAATCGCAAAATTCCAGAAATCAGCGATTTTCGACCTTATTCTGCGATCTTTAAACGTTTGTAGCTCAGAGCAACGTTAACCGATTTTGACGAAATTCTCAGTATATATGAGGCAGTCAGAGCAACAACGGACCAACCCACATTAAAAAAAAAAAAATTTTCCCTATTTTATATGGTTACTAGAGCCTATTGGAATACGTTATTGCTACTAATTCAATTTCGAAAAAAATGTGGGTTAGTCCGTTGTTGCTCCGGCTGCCTCATATACAACTTACTTGAATCTACAAACGGGTTTTTTGAATTTTCATTACAGGTTCAGAGAAAAAAGTTGAAAAAACGACCTTTCCTATTCTTTTTTGCTATTCCGATCACTTGCAATTTTTTTTCAAAACAACGAAACACGTCACTTAGCAAACTAATCCTTCTAGATTCTCAAAAAAAACTGAAGTCGTTCGGAACAAATTTAAAAATGTTATGCGATTTTAAAGAGCGTACGATTATGGCTGCGAGCCACTGCAACTTTAAAAAGGCCACATCCACTTCTGCCCAGGAAATTCTATACTCTATACTCTGTAGCTTTCAATGCCATTCATGCCATCCACAATTCCAACGATGTGCTGCACGATTCAAACCAGTTCGAAGTACTTTTGCTTTCAATTCTCAAGTTTACTTCCCCGCGATCTTAGCACTCTGTATTCAGCGGCAGCTCGACAAATGGTCGTCGAAGAAAATACCAGGTCTCCCCCGGCTCGGCGTTGGAAAATATTTATTATTTGCACCTTCGCGCGACTTCGAAATTCCCCGTTGAATAGTCGACGATCTCCTCCTCAGACACGCTGAACGCAATTACACGCGGTTGACGCGTTATCGCGGGTAACGACTACATTAAGAAACTATCGATTGCTGCGAGCCAGCGTTACGATGCAACTTTGTTGCCCGCCACGCACAATGATGCTAGCGAGGCGTACGTACAAGCCGGCGAGATTGCCGATCACGACGCACGAGTGTCGGGCGCCGCGGGGTAAAACGATGTTACCATAATGACTGTAATATTATGACACCGTAGCAGGATCGTGTTTATCAGAGATCTGCAGTCGCGCCTGCGAAACGAGCGCAATGGAATCGCTGGATCCCGGACGCGATATAACCATTGCGTCGCGATTTAATCTGTGTAAACCAATTTAGGCGGCCCCTTCCCCCCGCGATCGCGGTAATTAGCAGGTTCATCCTGCGACGACAGAGCTTCTTCGTTTTGCTCGATCATCGGCCGAACCTTCACCCCCTACCCACCCCCCCCCCCCCCCGCCCCGGTTTTTCTCACCTAGAGGGGAGACGTTGAATTTACTCGTCGAGTGAATCTAATCTACTGTTTGCGGCGACGCGTGTTTGCGTTGATAAACTCCCGTGATAATGTTTGTCATTATCGTTATCGAGCGGAGAGGCCGAAAGCGCGGCTGAAACTTTAATGCACCTCGCCCGTTTGCCGAGTGGATTATCCTGTCGAGCGTGGAGCACGGCGGAGAACGATAGCCGGCAAATATTGCAATTACACCGCGCTTAAGTGGTTTCCCGTGGAACTTTTCCTGCGAGCCGTGAGACCAGCAGCGTGTATCTAAGACGGTGTCTTAGATATCGTTTACTAGTACTACTTGACTGAGTACATACCCAGAGAATTTTCAAACTCGAGATCCTCGTAGACGAAGCTTATTTACTACCGCGATCGTAATCGCTATCGCGGTTGTACCACTCGTTGCGAAACCCTCCGTGCGTGACCTACCAGAAACCTTCTGAATCCCGAAGCAGATCCTCCAAGCGTACGCAGGTTCCTCGACCGGAGCCGCGTTCCACCTGCGCATCCCGATTTTCGCGTGCAGAAGCCTCCCCGTCCGTGGTTGAGACGGCGGGGAAGGTGGAGAAGTCGCCCCGTGGCACGTGTCGGCCGCGTATTTCAATAATAGCAGGAATTAAAGTCCACAGGGTGGTAGGGGGAGGGTTGCTTCGGCGGCCACGTTCCGTTTCCTTTTCCCTGTCCGACCCACATGCCCCTTTTTTTCCGTCTCGCCTTCTCCGCCGCGTGTTCTTCGGCCCCTTTCCCCTCCTCGTTCCGGGGGCCACAATCGGGCTGTAACGCGTGCCCGTGGACCCGTGTCCGGGGCCCATCGCGACACCTTTTGCCTCACTTTCTTGCGGACATCACGCATTCCCATTCTTCTCCTTCCTCCTCGCCTCCGCTCGCCCTCCTTTCATCGGCCATCTCGTGCCGCGAGGATCCAGCCAGGTAGCGCTGGTCTAGCATCCTGATTATGCCCACGGACGATCCTGAGCATCCTGGTTAAGCTACCACCTACCCAGACGCCGGGGCTCGCTGTTTCGATTTACCCCAGGTAGGCGTCAGACTTTTATTGCGACAGGTTGGCCCATTGATCCGATTCCCCCGGTGCGTTCCCCCCCCCCCCCTTTTCTTTTATTCCTCTTTTGGTTAACAGTCCTCTTTTTCTGCCCGATCCCCGTCTCGCTGGGGCATGGACGCTGACTCCCGTGTCACCGGGACGTCATATCGCGGAGCCGTGCACCGCGCTACATCTCGCCGCCTCCCCCGACGGCTTTATCCCGTGGCCCTCGGCTTGGAATCCTTCGAGGTCGACCCAAACGGCGGAGCAAGTTTATCGCAACAGGTTGCATCGACCCCGTCTATTGACCCTGGTAATTCGAACTCTGATCGACTTGAGAGTTGAGAGCAATAACGCCGCGGCTCGTCGCGTGCGGCTTGCTTGTTGAGCTGCCGCGGCTTTCGGCGACGCCGGGGTGACTCGTCCTTTGCAAGTGTACGTTGAAGTGGTTTCGGATTAAGTTCATGATGCAACTGCTACCTACTTAGATCATTCGAATCGAACGACCGGTGCTCGATACTTGGCGAGACTGTCGGGTCTTGCGTATCTGAGGAATTATTGCCTCTGGGAATTCTTATTTAAGGGAGTTTGTAGGGAATTTATGTTGCCAACTGGGAATGGCAAGGTATCTCGTCTGGAAAATCCTTTATATTGGGGGTTTAATAATTAGTAAAGTGTAGTATTAGGGGTTAGGACACAGTAACGAGCCAAGACATTAGACGATTTTTAGACGACGATCATAAGAAAAGTGAACAATCGATTAATATCACTTTTGTAACACACAATCGTTTTTGTAACACACTTGACTTTTTTAATAATTCGTCATGCTCTTTCAAACGTATGGTTAACCTAGCGATTTCTGGAATGTAATGCTTTTGCTTGTTCCTTAATCTGCTTTATTTATTGTATTTTACCTTCTATCATTGCTTTTTCTGTATTTCTAACTACTTTTCTAAAATATTTATGTTCCGTCTCATCTATGTAATAAAGGGTTTTAACCCGTTGATATATAAAATAAAATAATAATAATAATAATATAAGGTTTTGTGTTTTATTTCACTATATTATGAACTATAAGAAAAGCATATAATATTTACAAAATAGCATTTGTAGGGGAGAGCGGGGACAAACGTAACGGCGTCATGAAAGTAACACGCCTTCTCCCGCCTTCCACAAAAGTTTCCAAAACGTTTGCTTTACATAGTTACACGTGTTTAATGTTTCTTTTATTCCACGGAGTGACGTTGAGCAATACGACGATTCGGATACCGTGGGCCAGCTGATTTCGTTATTTCGATCATTCAGATAGGTGTCCCCCTGTTGGTTTTTTTGTTAATATTCGTAGTTAAACTATAGACATTGATCCAATTATTTGTTAGAGCGTTCTTAGATAATGTCTTTATTAGTTCCTGTATTTCATTTCAATAAATCTTGTATAGTTTGTACGTTATAACAGTTCTATGCTGAAAAACATGGCTGGGGACAAAAGTAACACGTCATTACGGGGAGAAGTTGAATCCAATATTAACAATAGTTTTTAAAAAAAATCATAAATATTAGTTACTTTTGGGTATGTATCTCATTACACGAGATTCCATATTAAATCAAATACACAGTATCAAAGAAATGTTTGAAGCTGGCTATGCTTTTTAATCATTACCTACTTAAAATATGTTTATTTAAATGTTTGTTTCTATCGTTTCTGAAAATAAAAATCCTATTTTGCTTTGGAAGAAGTGTTTTTACTTAATTGTCCTCAAAATAATTAGTATTACTTTCGTCCTCATGGTATGTTACTTTCGTCCTACCTGTGCAGGACAAAAGTAACACTGACAGTCACTGCGGAAAATTGCCATAACTCTTTGACTACTTATCGTGGAAGGCTGAATTTGTGGTCAAATGATAGACCAAGAAACACATTATCTTAAGGCATAATTTTCGTTTTTATATCTGTAAGAGGCAATTGGCAGCTTAGCCAAATGTAAAAAGTGTTACGTTTGTCCCCGCTCTCTCCTACGCCGTGCAATGTCTCCATTTAAAATGTCCATTTTTTTTCGGATGGCCAACTGATGGGCCGGATTCCGGCAAATCTGATGAACTGTAACAAAAACCCCAAAAATGTCATAAACTATAATATATTTCCTAGGCATTGACGATCCAACATTAAATTTTTTTTAATTATTGTACAAAATATAAACTAAAAGATCACACACTTTTGTCGAAATTTGATCATTATTTTTCAAACATCGGCCATTTTGTCAATTTTCGCAAAAATTGAAATGTTGGATCGTCAATGCCTAGGAAATATATTATAGTTTATGACATTTTTGGGGTTTTTGTTACAGTTCATCCGATTTCCCGGAATCCGGCCATCCGGAAAAAAAGGACATTTTAAATGGAGACATTGCACGGCGTACAATTGCTATTTTGAAAATATAATATGCTTTTTTTATAGTTCATAATATAGTGAACTAAAACACGAAACCTTATAATCGATTGTTTACTTTTCTTATTATCTTTATCTAAAAATCGTCTGCTTTCTTGACCCGTTTCTGTCCTAACCCCTTAATTATAACCTATCACCTACGTTTTCAAATATAGTAAAAACATTTCTAGTCCAGAAATCATTCAAGAACTTATATAGCATAAGTGCCCTTAAAAACTGCTATCATGTATGAATTATTTCCCTTCCTGGAAAATGTTCTCTGACAAAGTTCCGCCAAATAAACTCAATATTGATCTCCCACATTGGAACAGACACAAGACTCGTTCGTTCATTTCCCTCGCCCACCAGAGGAGCGCTAAAGAAAAATGATCATTTCCCGATAATTAAGTTCGATCAATTACCTCGAAGATTGGTGTCCCAGGCGCCTTATTCTTATCATATCCCTTTAATGACTCCGAAATTCGCGTCATAATACGCGAACGGGGGTTGTGTATGTGTACGTGCACGCGGCGGGAGTTCCCTGGCGGAAGAAAAATTGAACGGGCGCCACGGAGCGTGTTCCTGGAATTGAATCAAACAAGTGTTACCACCCTCCTCGCCTATAATATATCTTCTAACATTCTGCAGAGGGACCGAGACGGATAGCTCCTGGCCTGTTCCAGGATATACCTGATCCCCACGCAGAGATCTACGTCCGTCTCGGGATTTTCTTTTTTGCGTCCACCGTTGCACGCCCCCGGGTACCGAAATTGATGTTTGTACTCCTAAAAATCGCCGAGATACGCCGTTCCACTCCCTTCTCTATGTCGCCGCTACGGGGGTGTTAAAAATGATTCCGTGAGAAAACGTGATACTGCTCGAATCCAGTTGAATGATGTACAAAATTTGGGCGCTGAGTAACTGTGTTGTGAGGGATATGGGTACGAGCTGCAGCAGACTGAACGTTCGTATTCCTTCAATTCTCCGTAATTAACATTTTAACAGTCTCAATCACATATGCGTGATTCCACGGCTTCAATCTATTGGATACAAGAATATGAGAATTTAATTGAGCTGGGAATCTAAATGGAATCTAGGTACTTTTAGAGCTGGGAAATTTGAAAAAGATGGATCCATTTTTCCAAAACGTTTATGCTCGTGAAAGTTTATTACAATACTGTCGACTGGTTTACTTTATCGGATCAAGTGCGAATTAAATACTTCGGAAGTATGCTCTTCAAATCTGAATCAAGGTGTATTAAATCGTTTGGACGATAATATCTTCATTCCACATTGAGCCAGCCTCACCTTCAGAAATGAATGAAACTGTCTACCGAAATCTCTGCCAACGAGAGACGAGAAGCTTCAACCACGAATCCTCATCCCTCCAAGAGCCTGAAGTTAACCCTCTAGTGCATAGATTTTTAATTCAGTTGGAAAAATTAGACTAGTCTAATTTGGGGATGAAAATACCGAATCCAATGTCTGATTTCAAATTGAAGGTCGTCTGAGCTCCCCAGGGCAGCTTTCTGCGTCACCGCCTTAAGGCGGGATCATGCAGCAAGTACAAAAAATGTAGTGGTTTTTTTATAAAATAAATTCTTTATTTTTAATGAAAAACTATGAAAAAATGTTAAAAAAAAATATAAAATGATATAATAGAGAATTATTCATTATTGTGCATTGTCAAATTTAACAAAGCACAGAAGAAGCGCGAAAAGCGCTTGGCCCGGTTGCCGCCTGGCGGACGCGTCGGCGTACTATCCATTGCGAGCCGGTCGCGTCATGAGTTCTTCAAATACATACCATTTTTTATACAAATTAATTATATTTTACGTAAAAAAACATAGCCTATATCCTTTCCTGTTGTTCAAGGATACTGTAGTTAAAATTTCGTAATGATTTGTTCAGTACTTTCTGAGATTTTTGGGAGCATACAAACAAATGCTGTTGCTTTATTATAATAGTATGATAGTATGATATGATATATGTATGTATATAGGTACCAAATTTCATGAACAAAGTGCTTAAAAGGTGCACAAGTAAAATTTTCACGCACCAATTATTAGGGTGATAAACTAACACCCTAACTAACTTAGGATGATCTACTAACATGATACCGCCTTAAGGCGGCTACCGGCCAAGCCTTACTTCACAGGTGTACATTTTTTTTTGTTTTCAAATCTTTATTCCATCCGATAGATCACTATACAAACTACTTACCAATAATTTTCTTTTAGCTGTACCGTGTCGGAAAGTATTTTATTTGATTTTTTTAATTTCACAAATAATATTCGCAACGTGCTTAGCTGAAAAGTGCACTTCAAACTAGATTTCTGTCAAATCGAAACGTCAGATTGACATGTTTCTTAGGCCAATGTGTGCGGTATGGCAATACTTTTAAGGCTGGCAAATGAGAATTCTGAAGAAAAAAATTATAGGGTCCCAACTCGTGGATTAAACAGGTGCCCGCCTTAAGGCAGGCGTATGCACTAGAGGGTTAATCAGATCACTCGATCGAAGACGGATCACCGCAAAGATGCCCCAATTTCCCATCGCATGCACGACCGGTCGACGACGAAAAAGCGACGCACTGTCCGCGTCTCGCGGACGACGCATGCCCTGTTGACAAGCATTATCCTTTCACGCGATCACCTTTGACTGACAAACCAATTATTCGGCACTCAGCGCTGACGAGCCGACTATTTTATCAATCAACGCCGCCGGGCCTCCTCGTGGGCAGAAGAAACGGCGGTGTTCTGTGCGCTGGGGCCCACGGGAAGGGGAACCAAACAGAGGGAACGAAGAGATGGACACTGCGGGGACGAGATCGGAGGAGGACGGCGAAAAGAATCGCGGGTGGTTCCACGGTTGGAGAGAGAGCTATAATAGCACGAAACATAATCCTCGGATGAATCTAACGAGTCCTGGACGAGTGGCGGCGGCGGGAAGGGGGGAGGACGGGAGACGAGGAAAGCTGGAGAAGGACACGAAAGGGCTGGGAACGGAGAAGAAGGACGATGGAGGCTGCTTCTGGGCGGACAGAGACGAGACAAGTTTCCTTCAGGTGTCGAACGAGGAAGGTAGCCAGGTTGTAGGACGACGGAGAGAAAGAAAGAGGAGTGAAAGATTGAAAGTCAGGGGGCGAAGGGGGGTGAAGCGGTTCGGCGCCTCTACGATCATTCTTCAGTCTAGCGCAACGACTCGCCGGGCGTTTTTGCCGCCGCGGCTTCCAACAGACGTTCAAATTGCTCTAATGGCGGACCAAAGGGAAAAGCCGTGCCCCGACAGGTACTTATCTTTTCCCCAAGTTCCGTGTGTCTTTCGTTTTCAACCTCCCTCCCCACCCCACCCCCCCTCCCCGCCACCCCTTTTCCCACCGCGCTTTCTTATTCTTCTCCATGGGCGAAGGCGCGCCTTATCGATGGAATCGTGGATGTCCTTGGACCGGTGATCCTGGAAGGTATACCTTCTTTTCCAGTCGCGTTAACCGTTTGGGTTCTACCCTTCGTTATCGGCCCGGTAGTAAAATTGATATTCTTCTTTACTTTGTTTGTTAAGTACATATGTTTAACGTACGAGATTTTATCAGCACGATCATAATAAAAAAAAGTTTGGCAGATGGCCTCGAAATTATTCATATGGTTGAAAGTAATGAATACACATAAATATAAATTTAGAAGCTTATAAATACATGAATTAATAAATATTTGTAAGGTAGGTGATATTATCTGCACTTTCCCAAGACCTCGATTTTTGCTTGGTTTGCTCTTTTCCACTCGCGATTGAACAGCTTTAGGTTTCAGCAATTTTACCTTGCCCTGCTTGATACACAAACAATTTCTTTCACATCCATATCAGAGTGATTTCGTGCTTTTTTCTGGGCATTTTTTCCACGTGTATCCATGGCACAGCGGTGCTTCTGACTGTGACTCAATTTTGAATTAATATTTAGCGTTAATATTTTTATAAACTAATGAGACTGAGAGGCTACAAGTTCTGGATGCTCTAGACAAATAGCCTAGTATTAGTTATTTTTTAAGACACAGCCGATTGGCAGTTTTTTATGTTTGTTGATGCCAAATAAGATTTATGAATGTACTGAATACTGTCCTACATTAAACACTTTAAAAAAAAAAACAATTTCTTTTACATCTGCGACGGATTAGAAACAAAAATATCAATTACCATTTAATTCAGAACGATTTGAATTTGAGTAGGCGAAATTAGGTGCGCTTACCCCACCTCCCCAAGTATTTCTTAAATTAACGAGTGTACTGTACTCAAAATCTTCGAGTATAAAATCATTTCAAGAACTAGAATCCTGTAATACCTAATCGACTCGTATTTGGAGAAGAATATCTAGCTATACTATCCCCACGAAAATTTATCCCGGTAAGCACAGTAACTCCTTTCACCTTCCCGGCCGTTTGCATGAAAATCGATCCGCGTTCGATGGAAGCGGCAACTGGAAATTGAGATAACAAAAGAACGGAATGGCCCGTTCGGCGCTGCTCGTAATTGCGCTCGTGGCCGCGAGCGCGCTTATTATATTTCCCCGTGATTGCTGAGTCCCCGATTCAATTTGATCACAGTCGTAATCGCGCTAGACGGGCTAATTGCCGCCGTCGCGTATCTGAATTCGTGTATCTCTGGTCGGGGGCGCGCGAAATTGCCCGTGGAACGCGCGGGCCCTTCTGCACGTACCGCGGCCGACGAAAAACCGAGGGGGTCCCTGGCAGGAGGTTGAGAGCTGCTGGCCGAACTATAATCCTATAGGCCGTCGTCATTATGTCTACATCGTGGGTACGCGAGCCCCGGGCCCATTATCTCGTTTACGTCACGAAGACATTGCTCGCGTTCGTGCCCGGCGCAATTCAGAAAATCACTAAGAAATAATAAGTCAGCCAGCGGATCCTCTGGCCTCTCCGGAGCTTGGCTCTTCCCTATCCCTGGGCCCGATAGTAATTACCCCCGGGACGTGTACCAGCGGATACCATCGTCCGGCGCTGGATCACGAGAGCTACTTCCACCCTGCACGGCCGAGCGAGAATTTTTGGATTTTTATTCCCGGGAAACTGGAAACCACGGTTACGAAAAGACGCTCGTCGACGGGGGGAAACGATCCCGTTGGAGGAGGAGGAGGAGGAGAAGGAGGAGGAGGAGGGGGGGGCATTAATCGACGTGCTCGAAGAGTGGAGTGGCGCAAGTCCGCGAAAGCGAACTATGGGAAATTGAAGACTGGGATGATTGATTTTACCGAGCGGCGTAGTGCGCCGCAAATTGACGAGGAAACGTGAATGTTAGCGGGGCGAGTTTAGAGGTGGATGATTGGGGGGTCGGGTACGTGGCCACGCGAAAAGAAACGAGATCGGGGGATTAGTCCACTTGATGCATACTCTACAGATTGCACAGTTGCTTAGCGTCGCTCTAACGAGCACTCGCGTGCTCAAATGGGGTAAATCGTCTCGGCGTAGCGCTGGTTTTCGTAAGGCAACGCTCGCCTTGCTGGGAAATGAGTGATGGAAATTTTGGAGTAGATTCTGTGGTGTTGAGAAATTCGAGACCCACTTAGTTGCAAAGTGGGATGATGAATCGTTGGTTTTCTTTTTATAGAGACAAGCTTCTTATTTGATCCCGTAGTTTAATAGCGACGCCCTCGTTCGGGGGAGGATTATGGAGTGAAGTTGCAAGCCCACTGAACGAATTCGATAGTCCATGGGACAGGGGTCGCGAGCATATTCGAACCGAGCCGGGTAAGAATTTCTTTGACTCGTGCCACATTTACCGACGATGGACAGGGAGCCCGGGCCGGGCCACACGCCGTGGGATCGCACCTTAATAATTGCAGCACTGGCGATTGTGGTAGGTGTAGCGCCGATAGTAACTGTTCTTATTGCGGTTTCAGAGAAATCGACTCCATTTGTGGCTTCACTGGCCGAAGGTTAGGTGGCACCGGGGGGTGGTATATGTATACTCAAGGTTGTTTCATTTGAGGTTTCATCTGGAACTGTGCTTCCTACTCGTGAAGCTACTCTTCGCGTGTTGCCTGATCTCTGGATCGACTGCGGTCCTTTGAGGAGACTGTTCTTTGGTAATGCCTTAATTACATAATCACACGGGTAAGTGTAATTGTACGGTATTCAAAAGGGGAGACAGTCGTTTTTAATAACAGAATACTGTTACAGTTTACAAGGCGAAAGCACTAGTAGTCGACCACTTAAAGCTAAACTCGAATGAAAAGTTCTAAAAAAAAATAAACAATCAATGTTATAAAATATATAAAATGTATTGAAGTAATTCGAATGTATTTAATGTATCACTAAAAATTTTGTGTTAGTATAAAAGTTCGGAGAAAATAAATAATTAGCATATATGATTTCGGCGCACTAGTTCGGTCCTTTAAAACAATAAAAACAAGCTATTTGGCAATTATACTTATATCGGCTTTCGACGTTTCGATCTTCGTTTAGATCTTCAGGAAAGTTAAAACAATAAAAGTACAGCTTTTGCTTATGAAATTAAGTCAACAGTGCTATGGCACCCCGTGTGACTCCCGAGTCAGCTGGAATAAGACTCTTGTTTTAAGAAGCTTGTTTTTATTGTTTTAAAGGACCGAACTAGTGCGCCGAAATCATATATTTTAATTATTACGGTCGAAAATAAATTATAAATAACTTATAAATAATTAGCGTTAAAAATAAAGTGTCCGAATGCTTTAATAATCGACCGCTTAACTGTAAAAGTCGACCGGTCCGATAGCTAGTAGTCGTCCACCTTTTTTTAATATGAAATTCAAAATAGGTTATGTGCGCATTACGAACTAAAATTTATTTTTAAATATAATGTGCAACAGCGGTAAGTAATTAATAATGACAGAAATAATGTGTAATTAAAATAAGTTCTTTCAAAAACTTTATCAAAATTTTAATAAGATAAATTATAGTTAACACGTGGTCGACTTTTAGCGTTCATTGTGAATGCAGTTAGCTTCAGAAGTCGACCGCTGTGGTCGACTATTGAATATTGAATGGGAATGATGGTCCAGTTACCGACCTCCCATAAATAAATAAATTATCCCATTTTTTTCTCCATTTTTTAAGCGCATATAAAATTGTTAATGCTTTTTCAGAGAAATAGCATCATTTTCCAGTAAACAATGTATAGAACTGAATTACATTTGTCGTTTCTATTCAAAGCGTATTTAGGGTAAAGGCACCAGTAGTTGACCATGTATCAGTAGTTGACTACTTTTCAGAAAAACATGAAAAATATGGTTTTTAGAAGTAACGATCTTTTGAACAAGTGCAGTTGGAGAACTACACTTTGTTCAAAAGATCGTCACTTCTAAAAACCTTATTTTTCATGTTTTTCTGATAAGTAGTCAACTACCTAACTACAATGGTATCGGCGCACTGGATCGGTCAGATTAAAACAATTATTACTTTAATAAATTAAAATAATACATCAAAGCTATTTTGCAATTAATTAATTATATATATTAGTTTCCGACGTTTCGATCTTGGTTTAGATCATCTTCAAGGAAAGTTAAAAACATATATAAAATATTGCGTATGCCATTGAAAATAAGTCACTGTGCTCTGGCACAACGTGTGACTCGCGAGTCGGTTGGAATAAGACTAAGGTAAACCGTGAACAAAACATCTGCTTTTAGAAGGTGAAAAAGGGTGAATGCCGTTGACAGTTATAAACATATCTAGAACCCCCGAAATTCAAAAAAGTAGTCAACTACTGATACATGGTCAACTACTGGTGCCGTTCCTATGCTTCTCGTGTTGGAAAACAGCAATGGCACACGTAGAATCAAAATTTGTTTACAAATCACTTTAAAAGCATTTATTTTTTTACCTATGAAGAGCGCTTTTTGTCATATTTTAAAGTTAGAAATTCAAAATATAATATAAAATTGTCATTTAATAAATGCTTTATTTCAGTACTTATTTCTTTAAGCTAAACAATAAAAGTGGTCGACTACTACAGGGTGGCCGACTACTAGTGCTTTCACCCTATACACTTAATACCTACTAATTATGTTGCTGCGTCGACATCAACCCATTCAAACCGCAATCTTCCATTCAGTTCGCATGTATTATAACTTTCACCAGCAATAATTTTACAAATATTTCTAACAATTTCACCTTGTGGAATATTAACACACTTACAGGGGTCCCAGGTTTTCTCGACTCACGCTCAGCTTAAGTAAGTATTACTGTTTCCGTTTGACTTTTCCAAATCTTTGATTTTCCATGCAGGAGGTTCACGAGCCGCCAGAATTCCTACGTCCCCGAGTGGACCTTGCGTTCACCGCTTCTCGAGCTCATCGAAGTAGAGAACTACACATGGTCGACGAAAAAGTCGAAAAGCCGACGATCCGAGGACCGTCGACGGCGAATACCACGAATAATAGTCGACGGAGCGTCGCGGCCGCCTTTTTGCAGCCGCCGCGTCCGGCGTCGTAGGAAGAAAAAGAATCTGTGGCATAGGTGGTATAAGTGGGTCACTGTCGCTTTCAATTAGGCGCAAAACGGCGCGAGAAGAAGAGCCTTTTTCGCACATTTGCCGGCGACATCTCAGACGGGCAAAAAGCAAACGACCCTCCGCGAAATCGTGTCTCTTCCTTCCACTGCTCCCATCCCTCCCTCTCCCTTCTCGTCTCCATTAAAAGACCCTTGCTCGTCTTCCCCGATGGGTCCCCAAGTTTCAGAAAGGTCGGTCAAACTCGTGCCTTCGACCTCCCTTTCTGCTTAAGGACACCACGTTAAGCCATTGCGCGACTTTAAGGACAGAAACGGTGTTCTTCTTTAGTGTGCTTTCATTTCTTCTGTATTAAAAGCGTGTGAACAAATGCTACGTATTTTTGGGCACTGCGCTGCCGATTTGAAGTTTATGAGAATGTATGAATGCCTTTGTTTGATCATCTCAATTAGTTGAAGCATTTAGAATTAGGGGAGGAAGTTCGAAAAGTATCTCCACAGTGTGATAATTTACTACTTTGATGTTAATAATTAATATTGATAGCAGCTTGCTAAGGCTTTGGTAAATTGCAATGGGAAATTGTATTTTAATGTGGATACCATATTTGTGGAAATTGCTGCAAGATTGGTGATTTAATAAAATATCCAATAATACTTTGGAGAAGTTATACAAAAAAATGTGAACGGTTAAGCTGCGGGAAATAGTAATCTGTACTCTTTTATATTAATTTTATTTTGCAATATACACCGAAATTTTGTAGCGGTATGTTCTACCTACTGTAATAACTTATTATACAGTGCGACTGTTTAGGAGGGAACTTTTTGTTTTAATCGTGTCGTTAACATTTGTCCAGTATAATTAGACAAAATGGTTGATTATGGAGGACAAAGAAGGAGGAAATTTCATGGGAATTAAATTTTACGAGCGTGTCAGCGTGTCGTGAACGAGGACAGTCGAGCCTCTGTTGATCTTCGAGAAATCGGCGCCAACCGGAAATGATTCAACGCTTCAAGAATGATACTCTGAGAACTAAACTCCGTCTTGCGATACCTTCCGAATTCCTCTCAGCTAGCCACAGAAAAAAGCAAAGCAGTTTCACGCAACCATCTCACGATTAAAAGGAGGGAACCGGAAATATCTTAAATACTTCCTGCAATATCATTAATTGACCCAAGAAGCGATTTTAACTTGACTCTATAAATTCTCTTTCTTTCTTTCTATTTTCATTGAAACGTATACCGCTGGCTGAGTTTGCAATTATCTGTCCCACTGTAATATTTCAAAACATAGACAAACGAACAACTGTAATTACTAATTAGATATAAGTATCTATTCATAAATCTTTGCCTCGCAAGATAAGAATATCATTTCCAGATCATATAAACGCTTAAACTCATCAAAGGTATAATTAATGGGATAACACACGTAATGGATAATTATAAACTGCTATCGCAACTTAATTTAGTTACTATAACGACCATGATGCAAAACCTCTATTAAACTAACACACCAAGTACATAAAAAGAATCCACAAAAAATTAAACTGCTGCTTCATACATTAATTTTCTGTGCAAATTGTAGAATTTCCATAACACAATCTCCTTACACTTGTGTAAAGTCTGAAATTTATAATTCGTAAAATGGAGCCATCTATCTCTAGGAATTTAGTATCCAAGCCGCGAAGGAGTAGCCTGAATATGTCCCCATGTATTTATTCGTTCTTTTTTCGTTTAGGTATAAAAGATCGACTATCGAAAGAGGGACCAGTTGGGATTGACGAGGCGCCGGGACCTAATCCCACGGCTTCAATCTCCAGTGAAAACCGACCTGGGTCAACGGGCTGCAACCGTGTCTCGACCTGCAGTCGCTTCTTTATCACCGCTTCTGTTCTCGCGCGTGTCGCAGGGGGGCTGTCAACGAGAGGACCGCTTAGGTATCGTTTACTACGCTCATCCCCAACTGCTTTAATTACTACGTCCACCTAAGTAGTGTGAATAACTTTTCATGGACATCTCCCTGCACATCGCAGAGTTATTATCCTTATTTAATTATAATAACCCATTATCCGTCATGACCCTCCTGATTATGCCTCTTTTGTAGAATTATTAGATACGTTTTTCCTAGAATTTCTTAGATAATTTAGATATATCCACTGGTATCGGTGCCATTTTATTTGCATTGTAGAAATAAGTATAACTGATACCAATAGTACCTATCGCCATTTAAGGGGTCATGCTCAGTCAGGAGGCCGAAAAAAGGGTGGTCTTTGGAAATTTTTTACTCAAAAGTTATAACACATTTCTCAAAAAATCTTTTTTCCTTTTAAGGATTACATCTAGTACCGTGCACCGTAATTTTTTTATTTAAACTTATTGATCAATAACTCAGTTATTGTCCATCACTCGAAGGTTCTCTCAAAAAGAAGGCTTCTGCGCTGATCTAAAATAAAAAATTCGAAAGAATTTACTTATTATATTATATTATCTAGTATTTGAACGAAGAGTTTTTTTATCCGATGCTTAGTTTTCTTTTAATTGACGAAAATCAGGCACGATTTATGATAAAAATTGAAACTTTTACTTTAAACATCAGTCATTTTTTCCGAAATCAATATTTCGAAAAATCCTTCGTTCAAATACTAGATAATATAATATAATAAGTAAATTCTTTTGAATTTTTTATTTTAGATGATCGACTTTCGAGCAGCAGTGGTCACCGCAGAAGCCTTCTTTTTGAGAGAACCTTCGAGTGATGAACAATAACTTAGTTATTGATAAATATTTTTAAATAAAAAAATTACGATGCACGATACTAGATGCAATCCTTAAAAGGGAAAAAGATTTTTTGAGAAATGTGTTATAGCTTTTGAGTAAAGAATTTCCAAATACCACCCTCTTTTTCGGCCTCCTGACTGAGCATGACCCCTTAACACTTCCATATTGTAATTAACATTCCAATACTCTTCCTCTTCCACTTTCCATTTCCTCCCCATTTCCGTCCAACAACAGACATCCGCCTCCCTGTACCCAAAGTCCTCGAGCATCTCAGCAACGACAACAAACCGATACTCCCAAGAGGACCACGCGAACAGCCACGTAAATGTCCAGCTCCTCAAACCCACCCCCTCCTCGCCGTCGCAGCGAAATCAGTCATCGAAAAGGGCCGTGCACCTTTTTCCACGTAACGATTTAACAGTACCCCAATTACGATCCCGGGCGGGGGTGAGCGTTCGCCGTTCCGCAAACAGGGCAAACCACGGTGACGAGCAAAAAGACGATAGCCAGAGGGCCGGGGTCATAGTCTACGGCACTGCCGTTGCCTGGGAGATACACTTTTTGTGGGTTTCTAGGCCGCTAAGGAGCGAATGAATGAACACGGCTCTTCGTAATCCATTCATGCTTCAAGAGGGTATACCCTCCTCCTTCTCCTCCGACTTCTTGAAGGAGATCGCGCTGAAGCGAGGGGCGGGGGGGGGGGGTGGGCGGCAGGGTGGCCGGGGGGAGGGAGAGGGAACCAGGGTGTAAACGGGAAAGAGAGAGCAAGGGAGAGAGTCAGAGACCCTTCATCTCCTCGGGATCCTTCCTTGTAACTCGCGCTGTTATATTTTGTTTGTCTGCTTCCGAGGAACCCTCCGGACCTCCTTCCTCCACCTCCTTCTTCTTCTTCCTCTACCTCCGCCTCCTCCTTCCCGTTTCTCCCTCGTGTTAGACCTCACTTAGACCCCTGGATCTGGGTCAGATTACATGTATACAACTTGTTGAGGCATCAAGCGTCGCCGAGGGTACGGGGACGTCGTTCGTCGTCGGCCCGGCAATTCGCAAATCGAATTACGCTCCATCGCCACCCCTGGGCTCACCCCACCGCCCCCGACCGCTCGCCACGATGATTCCTTCCGTCGCGATTAGCCCAAGATCCCCGCCATTTCCCCCGCGCTGTTTTTCACGGGGTGACTTCTACGCGGCCTCGTGATCGGTGGGAGATGGAACACTGTGCCTCGATCTCTCGTTCCTTCTTAATCGAGTTTCTGACCGCAGCATACGCGGGTGAAAGGAGAATCTTCTTGATTGCCCTCTGGTTTCCTCGATTCAGGCAATTAAGGACACTTACGAAAATTTGCTTCGCGATTTATCTACAGTCGAGTATATAGGTAATTTTTGTTGGAAGAATCTACGGATTTTTGTGTTCTGAAACATTGAGATACCTTGTATCTTTGTACACATCGGAGCACCTATCTCTGACGGTGTTCGGTTTATTTTCGAACATAAATATTCTGGTTTCCCTCGCCGGGCGTTTTAACGAATAACAGTATATCAATGGACGCGACTCGTTTATCAAATCAATTAATTTGGAATATTCCCGCGGAGCAGCGTTTCCGAGCGTCGTTATCTTATAATAAAACATCTCGCGTCGCGGTGAAATATTCCTACGGCGGCGGTGATTAATTTAGTGCGAATAAAAAAAATGATAAAGGTTTATTTTAGCCACCGCCGCGACGTGGTTTATCGGTGCGTTGATCGGGCTGGGTTACCAGCCGAGTTTCGGCGCAACCTGGAGAACGGCATTCCATCGATTTCCGTTGCAGCTGCCCGATCGCGAGTCTCCGCTAGCCCGTGACTAACGATAGATCGATTTGGCGAAATTTTTCCTGCAAATCTGTTGCGTCACAGAAGTCTCATTGTTAGTGAATCTCCGGCATTAAAGAAGGTTAAGTAACTTCTATAAAAGTTATGATGAAAGTTTCTTAATCACCTGGACTATGGACTAGAATTTTTTGAAACAACAGATTCCTAAATAATTTGAAGTCTAGCATCTGTATATAAAAAATATGTCCCTGCGAGAAGCAGTTGCGTCAGCTTTTAAATTTAAGCAGAGAATACATTTTTAGATATACATATCTGAAATTTCGAATGGAATTACTTATCTGCCACCTAACTTTATATTAAATAATGAGTGTCGATTGGTCAAGAATTAATGGACAAATTCATCGTAGAATTATATTTGAATTCGCGTGAAATCTAGTCCTCGATGTAGAATTGCGCAGGAAGTAATCAACAGACCAACGACGGGCCATTTTGTCATCAATATCTGCCAAGTGGAAAGAAGGAAACGTACGAGCCGCGGTTCCCAGACGCGCCCAATTAATTCGGCAAACCCGGCAATTAGCGAAATTATTAATAAAAATCGTAATGAAGCTAAATCAGCGGTGATAGAAGCCTTCCTGTGCGGTCGTCGGTGGGCCATTGTGCGACTGTGATGCACCGTTTAATAATCGGCAACGTCTTTCGAATTGTATGTCAATTGGCGACAATAATAAAATTCGACGGTGGCGTCGATGCGCCGTGGTGGACTCGGTCGTGCGTCATTCTCTCTGCAAGAAAGTCGATTAGTTTGTCTTAATTAAAGACGTTGCGCGACTCGGCACGCCACGTGGCACAGCATTCGCGTGGAGGGACCAGAGGATTTTCTTGGAGAAACGTTTTCGCTCCACCCGTTTCAAAGATTCTTGAAGCCTGACTTGACGCTTCGATGGTGTCTCAGATAATTAGGTGGACTGGAAACCTACATTTCTTCGAGTAGACATTCTTCTAGTAATTGAGACATTTGATTGGAAAAAGGGCACATGTACTTTTGTTTCATAGAGGATTTTGTGTAAGCGAGGAAATATGGAAAGTGAGGCGAGTATCGAATCCGCAAGGAAAGAAGCTAATTTAGAAAGTAAAAAATTGATTTGGAAGACAGCTTGCTGCAAAAAGCGAAGAATCTAATACTTACTTAAAGCATTACATTGTTTGTTTATTTTTGTGCTTCATTTTGTGTATTTTATTTAAGGAATGCATAAAAAATGTGTAACGAAGTAAGTAAACAAAATTATATTTAAATAACTAAACAAAGAAGCAACTTTGTTACGAATTCACCACATTTACGGAAAAAGGGCACATACACCACTTGCTTGAAACTTATAAACAAAGACACGTATCATTTCCAAATCATGACTTCTGTTTTCAGAACGTTTGAAGGACACGATAACTACATGCCTAAAAAATTGGAACTTTTTATTAAGTTATACTATAATGAAAACTTTGAAATCGATTTTCTTGAAATGGCATTTTGGCTTTTCTTGAAATGGCTCAATTCCATTCTATTCCTAACACTATAAAATCTTTCTAGCCTTCCCTTATCCATATCAAACGGGACACCTATTAAGTTCAAAATCGTTCTAGTAGACTCAGAGTTCGTTGTACCAATCAATCCTCAACTCCCCTATTATAATTCTCCGTGGAGATTTAAAAATCCATAGTCCACGATGCTCGCCTCGCTCCCTACGTGCCCGAGGTTATCACTAATCGCCTCCCATGCACCCAGAATCATTGATAACAAATTCTATAGATGTGTGTTCCTCGGTTTAAACTGCCACAGAGCCAGGGTCACCTCTGGCTCTTTCCAACGCATTCGCTGGCGGCGTGTCTTGCATATCCGAAGCCCTCCAAGCCTAACCGTGCTTCGCAACGAAATATCGCAGCAATACAAACACGGCCCGCGACATTTCGCCCGGCACGACGCGATATCTGAAATTCTATTCGTTGAGCAGCCAGGCCCTAACCCCCCCCAAACGAAGGATGCTGGCCGCGGATCACTGAAACGGAAACGGCTGTTCCCGCGTTGCACTGGAGTCAGCGAAGAAATGGGGAAACTCGAGGGAGCTGGAAGTCACGTGGAAAAGTCTGCTCGACTTATCCGTCATACCGACGACAATAATTCGGCGAGACGACGTCGGGACGAGTGTAATTGGCGGAAGGAAGGACCGGATGCGGCGCGGAGAGAGGACGGATGGAAAGTAGAAGACACGGAACGGCGGATGGCTAGATCGTTGGCAGCGCGAGCGGGACGAGCGAGACCACGCACAACCAAGATTATATTCTCATTAACTCGATCCTGGAGAGGAGCAGGGAAAATCATCGGGACGAATGGAAATTGCTCGCGGGATTGGATATTCGACTGGCGTCTTTTGAGTCGAGCTGAGGGGGGCTTAGATTCGCTGCAAGTCGATCCATTCAATTTTCTCGTGGAAGACGAATGAAATTGTTCTTCTTCTCGAAGAGTGGAGAATCGAGAGATTTTATTTCATACATTGGCGAAATATTTTAAAATTGAAAATTTAAACAGTAAACCAGACACGCCCCTTTTTGTGTGAAATTGAGTGTGAATAATTTTTTGAAGTTCCCACTGCAAAGGTGTAGCGACGATATATCGCAGCAAACAAAAGCATAATTCGACGGAGGGCGGTGCCAGGCACCGACCTTTTCCAAAGTCTCGGAAGTACATAGTTCCAGAAGGAACTTCGTAAATCAGGGAAACGCCTTCCCACCGAGAAGTCATCGAATTCGTTTTCCACTCCGGTGCCAGGGTTCTCGAGATTGATGGAACGGGCCTCGGTGACAGGAAAATTGAAATCCTCCGTCTCCCACTCGGCTTTAAAAGAATCTACGGAGGCCGAAAAATTCTTTCGCCCAGCTCGGATCGAGTTGAAATAAATCAGTACAGAAACGACGGCAGGCTATTAATTAATTATTACATAACATTCTTCTCCCCAAATAATTCAGTAGGTACTTTAATAATTCTATGAGCAACCATTAAGAGCACAATAGGCCGCAACTACCCCTGCCTAACCCAACTAAAAAATTCACCCCAATCATGCAAAGCCGATTTCCAACGAAGCTGCCGCGCAACGAGGAACGGAGCCAAAGCGAGCACAATCCCCGTTGTACTTTGCAATCTTTCTCGGAGGCGCAGGGTCCCAGAAGCGGTCCATTGAGGCCACTTTTCCATCGACCGAGTTCGGTTTCGACGTATCCGGGCGGCGGGCCGCCAAGGTCACCGCTGGAACTGTGCAATCGGCGAAAAAACGCGGGGGAGGCCGGCGACGGGGGCGATGGGCCGCGACAAAGGGGCTCCCTGTGAAATCCGCGATACGTGCGTGCCCCGTCCCGGTGTATAATCGAATTATTCTTCGCCGCGGGTGGAACATGTGCGGCGCGTGACGTCATCCACGAGATAAACGCCGGAAAGCGGCCGCGAGATTAGAGACGAGTGGAATTTCTGGCGGGCGGCAGAGGTAGGGGGGGGGGGTGGAGGGGGAGGGGGCGAGTCAGCGAGATTTCGTGCGAGCGAAGAAAAATGAAGCGTAGGAGAGCGAGGACCGTGGACGAACGGCCGGCGAAGGGCGGCCGGGTGAAGGGGAGGGCTGGAACAGAGCTGGGAGAAGGCCTGGGGACAGGGGGTGTGAGCGAAAGAGAGCGAGAGGGTGGTGGAAGGGGGCGCGGGGGGGGGAGAGCGAGAAGGCGCCACGAAATTGGCAGTCTAATAAAAGAAGCCAGGGAGGAATCGACTGCAGTGGATCGATCCGAGACTGCATTTTCATCGTGATAACGATCGCTCATCAAGGATATACCTACTACTTCTTTTATCTCCTCTATTCTTCCTTCAACTCACCTCCCCGACACCCCCCCCCCCCCCTCCCCGCCGAACCCCGTCCTCCTTGCTGGTTCTGATCCTTTAAAGCGATGATCATTTTAAGGTATCGCGGCTTCGCCGTTCCATCTTTCTTTCTTCTTTTTCCCATCTCTTTCCTCCACCGCCACCGCCACCCCTCCCCTCCCCCTCCCCTCCCCCCCCCTCCTCTCCTACCCTGACGACCGTACTTTGTATTTTTATTCTCACCCAGGACCGAGTTCGTTTTTAATGATAGACGGACTCTTTTTGTTTGCCGCGCCGGTGGCCGGTTTGTTGCGATCGGCCGCCATTGTATCCGGACGATAATTAAACGTTGCGAAGACGAAACGCGATGAAGCTTGTACCTAAAGCTTCTGCGCGACTGCTTCGAGCACTTCTGCATTGCGATTTCGGGTTTCGGGGGGGGGGGGGGGATTTGGCGTCGCTGCGTGCAATCGAAAGGGGGTGTGTTTGTTTGCGGGGGTGCATGGTGGGAGACGTCGGGGACGTTTTTACAGATATCGGAATCTTTGACTTTGAGGAGGACTTTGAACGTTGGCCGAGTGGATTGATGTGTGGAGTTGATGGATGAATAATCGTTTAACATGGACGGGAGTTTTGGCTGGTGGGGGGAATTAGAGGGAGAGCGGTCGATTCGATTCTCGTTTGCGTTTGTTTGTCGCTTCGGACTCGCGTGACCCTCGATCGAATAAAAATAGCGGAGTCAATGTTTCTGACACGTGTTTTCCTCGTGGATCTTCTTTTTCGGCTGGAGCTCGTCACTTCGGCCGGGGAACTCAGCTCCTCGATCGCTTGTAATTACTCGAATCGTATTGGATCGTAATTCTGATTCTGTGGGCGTAGCTGTTCTTTCAGATGATAAGCTGAGTTGTAGGATGAATGCATCTTCTGTTACTTTCGGCTATGTTTCTTCCTTTCGAAGGTAGGTATTCATACCGATGAAACGATTTCAAGAAACAATTATGTGGAAGGGACGAATACTGTGATTGGTATGCTTTCTTAAATAGTACGTGTCGATGGCTTAGTGCACAAATGTTGTATGTCCACTTTTCGTGAAATTTTAGTTTTTATGTGCAGCAAATAATTCGTGACTGTTTGTCTGTGGTGTATAAAAATCATGTTTCGGGTACAACTATACAATACGCCCCACTTTCAAAGAAAGATCAATAAAACCAATATTTTTTTAATAATTCTTTAAATTTGTTGTGTAAACACATTAAGTGTTCATTACTCTTCACAACTACGCCGTAATTGTGAAGAAAACAGAACCAGAAATAACTGCAAATAATCATTTTCCTGAACCTTACGTGCGGCATTTTGTAACACAGTCGTCGGGTAAAACGCCCCAGCTATGTGACAAAACGCCCCGACATAAATAAGTAATTACTTTTTATTATTTTTAACAAAATGTTATAGAATGTATATTATAAAAGATATTATTAACAATAATAGAACAATATTGAATAAAATTTTCAAAAATTTTCCTTCTACTCCAGCATCAATTTTCTATCAATTTTCAATTGTCCTTGAAGGTATACATATTATAAATTCTGCTTCTTTCATTAAATCCCGTTGTATTATTTTTTACATTCTCCATCGCTTCATTAAGATCATTTTCGGACCATGATGTCCATAATGTAGGTACTCCTTATATATTTACGTGACATTTCTGTTAACAACAAAAAAAAAGGCATACGTTATGCGTGAACAATATGATTTTGAAGTGGGGCGTATTGTAACTTCTTTGCTGGGACATATTGTAAATTCTGGAGTACAAAAGGCGCCGGCATAAATTTAGCAACAACGTAGTGAAAAAAGGATTGGGCAATAACGATTTAAACAGGGTAGTATGTCTACTTTCGAAACATGTATGAATTTATCGCAAAAACAATAGTGACTTAGAAAAATTAATTTCTCTCGTACTCACCGCAAATTGTCTGAAAGCAGAAAATATAAATTATGGTATATTTTTGTAAAAGCCGTAATATTTTCTCGTATTATTATTGCGGCAGTTGTAGGCAACTGAGGCAAGTTCGAATCTGACGATAGCGTCGATATATTCTTATTTGTGTGCGTAAAACAATGGTGGGGCGTTTTGACAGATGGGGCGTATTACCTAAGTAGTTTTACCCTATATCTACTTCATAAATTTGTCAAAAAAATTATTATTTTTCATTGTATCCCCCCCAAACGCTAAAAGTACACATACAATATTTGTACACTGAGCGATCGATGTGTTCACATTTTTCCATGCACTGTGATTTCACTAAAATAAGTAATACGTATCAAAGCGAATTCAACGTCTAATGACTTCCACTTGAACTACCATCCAGATCTACTCAAAGCTCACACGACCTCTGAACGACCTTCAGAGTTATCACCACATTACTCAATGAATTAGAAGATTACAGACACCTCACCCCATCGACATCAAACTCTCCCACTAAATCCCACGCCCTCAAATCTCTGATTCTCAAACAACATACCTACTCCCAAAAAGGATAATCTCTAAGTCATAATATTCACCCTTCGCACCCACAAAGTCCCTTCTCCAATCGTTATTATGTATCATCGAAAGCAGCGCAGATATTGGGGACCGACGATATTCCGCCTAAAATCTCCACCTGACCACTCACTTCGCAAGGAGGTGAGTTTCGCAATTACAGAGCGAGCAAGAGGTGTCCGTGTGGCAACGACGAGGACGATTTCGGGTGGTTGTCGGCCGAAAGGTTGTTCACACGGTCGATTCACGATGGCGTTTCAAAGAATCGTCAGAATTAATTCGGTCTGTCGGGGCTAATCGAAAGCTCGTTCGCGGCCCCGAACCGTGGAACGGGAACGCCACTTAAGGGACGAATATGCCCGATATCTTAATTTCGGGACGGCGTCGTCGCGTGGACCGTTCAAATAGGTCGAAATCCAGAGGGACGAGGATGGAAACCGGTCGGCACGACACCCTGGACACCGTATCCACGGGGCGGATCTTTAATTTCGCATTGGAGCCGAGTAATGAATGCCGCGGTACCGCGGGCGCAATCTCGTCGAGTTTTATTGTACCTCAGAGCGATTCTAATGGCCCGTAAAAGGGAAGAGTTCGATACGAAATCCGGATACCAAAGGAAGTTGGGGCCCACGCGGATTGTATCTACGGGGACACTTTATGCGATCTAGAATCGAAGTGGAGGCGAATTAAAACTAATTACGGGCGACGACGTGGGCTCCTAGTAATGGAAACGGTAGATGGACCAGGTCCACGCTTGTTCCGTGATTTATGGAAGCCTCTTTATGAAGCCATATAGGTACTCGTTATTTTTAAGAACTTGTGTTTATTGAAAACATAATCTGAAAGAAAATAATTTTGTATTTTTAATTTTACTTTATTTTATTCCATGCTTCACCTTGTCTTATAAAACTTATTGCAATATTGCTTTAGTTATATTTTCTAGATTACCTCTTGCACTTCTAGTTTTAGAATATTTCAAAAGTTCTCGTAAAATTTGCTAAGGTGAAAGAAAGTAGCTTGGTTGTTTAAATAAAAGGTTTACCAAGATTTTCTAGACTCGACTATAAGGGAGAGTTGCCAATATCGTACTGGTCACCTAAATCGCACCTCATCAATTTCTCAGTAATTAATGAATCTAAACGACATTGGATAATACAAATATCAAGTAAATGCGAAATAAGAAATAGAAACAAAACCTTTCGAGCTTACACCCTATTTTGTGCGTGCTATAAACAGTTTAAAAAATTAGGTATGATTGATGTAACTTTTTACCAGTTTATTTTAGCTGATAATAATCAAACAATGCAATTTTGACCTGTATTTTTGTATTTTTCTAAAAACGGGTTTAATGTAGAATATTTTACAATCATTTTAAGTACATATTACATTCATTATAAAGTTTAAATTGATATTTATAAATAAATTGACCATGTTTCCTAAATCGTACCACTACAATCGTACCAGTAGGATTTGACAACTCGTATGTTATATGGGTTATGTACATATATCATATTCATAGATTATTGTGGCCTGCGTGTGATCCATATACATATGTATATGTAACAATATAATAATCATTACTTTATGTTGAATATTTTCTACTCTATTTGTTATTGATACTATTTTTAGTGGAGGTACGATTTAGGAGACTGGTTGCTTAAATCGTACCTTTTACAGTATGTGACAAAACGATTAATAACAAATTAATTTGTTCTGAACAGAAAGTTAAACGTATAATAGTAGGTGCCTAAAGATCAAGCTACAATATGCAATAGTCATTTGCGTTCAAATTAGTACCAAATATGAAATATAACGTAAAATGTCTTAAGGAGTTAGGACACAGTAACGGGCCAAGAAAGCAGACCATTTTTAGACGACGATAATAAGAAAAGTAAACAATCGATTAATATAACGGTTTTGTGTTTTAGTTCACTATATTATGAACTATAAGAAAAGCATATAATATTTACAAAATAGCATTTGTACGCTGTTCAATGTCTCCATTTAAAATGTCCTTTTTTCCGGATGGCCAACTGGTGGCCGGATTCCGGGAAATCGGATGAACTGTAACAAAAACCCCAAAAATCTCATAAACTATAATATATTTCCTAGGCAGTGACGATCCAACATTTCAATTTTTGCGAAAATTGACAAAATGGACGATGTTTGAAAAATAATGATCAAATTTCGACAAAAGTGTGTGATCATTTTGTTTATATTTAGTACAAAAATTAAAAAATTTTAAATGTTGAATCGTCAATGCCTAGGAAATATATTATAGTTTATGACATTTTTGGGGTTTTTGTTACAGTTCATCCGATTTGCCGGAATCCGGCCCATCAGTTGGCCATCCGGAAAAAAGGACATTTTAAATGGAGACATTGCACGGCGTACAAATGCTATTTTGCAAATATTATATGCTTTTCTTATAGTTCATAATATAGTGAACTAAAACACAAAACCTTATATTAATCGATTAATTACTTTTCTTGTTATCGTCGTCTAAAAATCGTCTGCTTTCTTGGCCCGTTACTGTGTCCTAACCCCTTAAGTGGTATGATATTGGCTACCCTCACCTAATTGTATTCAATGTAATTCAAAACTGGCGACGTATAGGTATTCGAAGTAATTATTATTCGTATTAAAGATCCTCGCTACGTAAAACCGAGTACACCCGTTCGTCGATTTCCCAGGAACCGAAGAAATCGATCCCCGTTCGAGTCGACTTGGTCCAGCTCGCTCGCGCGCGGGACACACAACAAGCCGAATCGCCTTCTTTTTCCTCTCCTCCTGAACGCGAGCAATCAACATACCAATTTCCTATCTCCACGGTGCTCTGCCTCCCTCGCGTTCGTTCTGTCCCCCGTTCATCTGGTTCGCGGCGTTGTATCCACGACGGGAAGAGAAAAAAAAGTAAAGGAAAGAGGCGACAGAAGCCGTCGCGGTCTCATCAGCGCGCGGAGCGCACAAA
This sequence comes from Andrena bucephala, assembly GCA_947577245.1. Taxonomy (NCBI): domain Eukaryota; kingdom Metazoa; phylum Arthropoda; class Insecta; order Hymenoptera; family Andrenidae; genus Andrena; species Andrena bucephala. Next base: position 28,177,080 of record OX387715.1, on the reverse strand, counting down.
GTCCTCTTTGTTTTCCAGATATCGCGATCAGACTTCGTCGGCCGCGCGTCTCCTGGCCGCGTCTCGATCGAGTAAACACGTTAATCGATTTCGAAGATGAGGTAAAAGGAACAGATTGTAGCGTTGGGGGAGAGCGTAAGATAAAAGGAGTCGCAAGGTGGGTGAAGAAATGCAGTTCGATTCACGTGGGGGGGGAGAAGAATCATGGCAAAAAAGAGAATCATTATCGTGGTCGAGGTTAAATGGAGAAACGAAGATGAAGAATACAGAAAATACTGTCACTGAGTTTGGGGGAGTGGTCAAATTGTATTACTGTAATATCGATACCCTGTAATAACTTTCTGTTGAAAAATTCGCGACAGTGTTTCTGCTATTTAGTTTCGCATACGAATCAACATCCCTCGGAACATGAATTTTCAAGCTCGATGAAAACTAATTCAAGAATCAATTTTTCGGAGTTTCGTGTACCTATGGGAATCAAAACGAAATTAAGTATAACTTGCACAAAAAAACATTCACAGACTGTACACGTCTCCCAAAAATGGAGCTTCCACTGTGAAACTTTATTCCACTCGTTTCCATTCGTTCCTTTTTTCATAGGGATCGCGATTTCATTCCTGGAGAAGATTCGCGAAGCGACAGACAGGCAGGGAAAGGATTGGACAGGGCCGAGGGAAGGAACAAAACGCAGGAAGGAGGCAATGTTTTTGGAGATGGGCGATCAAGTTAAGTAGGCATTTTAGCGAGTAATTTCGCCGGCTCGTAATTACCAGCGAATAAAAAGGTAATGGCGGCGTCTCGATGAAGTAACGCGACTCGAGGATCAAGGAAACGGACGAATATCACTTTAAGGGGAAAGTAATGGCGCTTGGGACGTTCGCTTATGACGGTGTAATTACACGAAAACAATGATTAAGCGAATATTCTCCACAATGGTATTCGTGACGCAAAAACTTTACTGCTCAGAAGATACCGCATGATGAACGCAGAAATTTCGTGTCAAGCCTCTTTCTTCGCAATGGACCAGACACAACTTTCGAGATTCCATCAGGACCCGACGAAGAAGTGGGATTACAATATCCAGTTACAGTCAGTAAAACGTCGCATTCTCTCGTTTATCCCCTCTGTTAGTTCAGCGTCGAATAGAAGCGTCCTCCACAAAAGTTTTCCTTCCGATAAATCTGGGCCACCGCGTGACCCACATGCCCCGAACACGAGGTTAGCCGTCCGACCCGTCGATCCTACCGGATCAAGTGCGCGAGAATTGCAGCGGGAAAACGTTTAACGAGCACTGCGCGGAGTAAACGAGAGTAAAGAGCGAAAAGTCAGGTGGCGCCGAAGGAAATGACGGTGCGGGGGGCAGCGGGGAGGGGCAGAGGTCGATTCCTCCTGTCCAGGATCCGCGGTGAAATCGGCGGTTAGGAACGGCCATGAACCATTTTCGCCCTACGAAGGAGCAGCGCACACAGCACAGACAAAATAAAAATGCCACGAGGAGCAGGAGCGAAACGTAAGGGGGAGGACCAGAGCACCGGGGACGAGGCGGGGGAGAAGAGATGAGGAGGGACGAGGAGGAGAGAACCCGGCCAACTTCTCTCACCCGGTTTGGGCTGGCTTGGCCTTCCAAGGGGCCAGCCTAGACTCACGATTCTCATCTCTTGTGCTGGTCCACCGCGAGACGAAACTCGTACGATGCTGCTTCTTCTTCTTCTTCGTCGTCGTCGTCTCTTTCGGTACCTCTTTTCTTCTTCTTCTTCTTCTTCTTCTTCTTCCTCTTCTTCCTTGCACGCCGAGGAACGATGGCTAACGGCGCGTTCTCTCCCCTTCCACCAGCCAGTCGCGATTTATTAGGCGAGCTAATTAATAGGCTAACTGGCCACAGGCACGAGAGTGCTAGTGGTCGTCGGTGAGGCGCGGTTCGTGGAAATCGAAGCAACGATTCGCGATTTATCGCCGCGCGAGAGATTCATGATTCGGCGCTCGTCCACGGAGATCGCCTTCCCGCTCTCGCGTCGGCCAAGTCCTTTTTCCCTGCCGAATACAGGCCGGAATAGGATCCCTGCCTAATGGCATCTTCGCTCGGAATTCCTTTAATTCGGATGTTCCCGCGATGAGGGATCGATCCGACCGTCGGATTCCTTTCTGCTTCGTCGCCGCCGCGCCGTGATGAGTCGGGGACTCGGTAGCGAGACGAGGGACCCTCCCTTCGATTGATCGTGGCTTGATAAAAACAATGGGGCTGATTGGATTCACGCGGTGACAGTTTTATGTCTGGTAGCGGCGATGCTGGCGAGAGTTTAGTAAACATTCAGTTTCCGAGGTTCTAATAAAAGTTCCCCTGGTTTTGTGATTTAATGGCAATTCCGCGAGATGTGCTGGAGCCTGGGGAAAAGTTTGTAGACTGATTCTATAGTGACACTGTCACGTGCAAGGTATGATACGATGTGAGAACCGCTTTAAAATAAATTTAGCATTGGAGAATAATCGAATTAGTTTGTAAAAGGTGGTCATTGTAAAGATAGAGAAAATTTGTGTCGGTGCAAAAGTATTCCAGGCAATCAAAATATGTTGTACACCCTTTATATTAAGTGTGCCCAGGAAAACGTCGGATAGAAGTAGAAATAATTAGTTATTGAAGACTAAAGTTATATTTGTGTTGCTTTAAATTGCACTGGCATGACAGTAACATTTATTAAAATATGTAGCTTCAACTTTCAACAATAATACACAGGAGACTTCCACTGCAAATAAATTTCTAAATAGATAACAGCTTGAAAATCTAGCTAGAGGGATAGGATTTCGCAAAAATCAACACCGCGTCATATTTAAAGAGCTCAAACTTCGGCTGGCGTAACTTGCTAACATACAATCAAAGTCCAACTACTTAAGGTGGATGTACCAGTAAATGAACACGTACCAGTGAATGGCCATTATTCATTAAAATGAGTAAAATAAATTATTAAAATAAGCAACTAATTAATTATAGACTGCTTTTAATTTCTTGCTTCGTATCCAAACAATTTTTGCAGCACGTGGAATCAATCGCGCTGCAAACACAATTTCATAATAGTGTTCATTCATTAGCCTTAAGTGTTCATTTATTGGTGCGTTTACCCTATATTAGATCACATGGTAAAGATCTCATTTAAAATTCAAACTACACAACACGTTGCATGAAAAACTTCCACGATTAATTCTCCACCGCCGAGACAATTTTCCAGAATATAACTTCATTAAACGCTCCACCTTCAAGGAAACGTTTCTTTTCAATCAGAAGGAACAATTAACGACTGTGGGCCGAGGTTCATTGTCCAAGCGCGAATTCGCGGTCCGAGCGATTCCAGTACAAAAACCCCCGTGCAGATTAATCCCGCGTTTCCGGTCCCGGTTGCCTGCCACCCCCCGGCCCGGTCCTCAGGTTCGTGTCACGGGACGTCAGTCGCACTCTGCAGCAATTCAGCGTGAAATTTAAAGCGCCGTTCACACCGTTGCAACAGCCGTCCTCCTTGGCGAGCTCCTTCGTCGCTGGGACGCCTCTTCCGCTCGTCCCTGGCCTCGAGTTTCCTCCTTCCGTTTCCTCTTCGTCGTTCACGTCACAGTCCAACTGGCCGTGGTAGTTCATCGCGATTCTAATGATGTGAGTCAGTTCTGGACTCGGGGTGCGCGATTCACGGGCAGCCTCCGCTTTCTTGTCGATATTGGCGCGGAAGCTTTGCGGTATTTCGGAGCAGATGCACTCGACGGCGTCGTGGAGATCGAGGGTCGACAGTCGATTGTGGCTCGCGCCTGAAATGCAATTGAGTTTAGATGAGAGGCGCTTGAAATTTGCGAATCAAAGGGAGTCATTTGTATTCCTTTTTTTATTTTAGTATCTCGCATAGGGAAGTAGGAATTGATGGCTTCTTGCGTGCGGCCTTGGGTGCAACTGCGGGTGAGATAGTGTGCCGCGGGTTGCACCCTAGCAGGCGGGAAGGTGCCCCTGAGAATATGCAACTTGCGGCGCCTGAGTGCAGAGAGCGAACGAAGATAAAGTGGTACGAAGTAAATTGTGGTACAAACGACTATGGTGATTCCTTATTTAGGAGGAATTTGTTTTATTTGTCGCATAGTTGCTAAGGAAAATGATTATCAGTATAACCACATTGCTTCTGTATATCCATTTAGAAGCAGGTGAAAATTATTGTTCGTAAGGAGAGGATAGCAAGTTTTGAAAAATGAAAACAAACAATTATCTTGGGACTCGAAGAGCTGAGTAGAACGTCACTTCTTGTAGTTCCTATAACAAATGACTTTTAAAACTTGCGATACTTCTCCAAACTGCGTAGTTGGGTAGGGTGGGGCTAAATGTCCGGCGGGTAAAAAGTCCTGAATTCAAAATCTCTATTCCTAAACAATATATTGAGTTTCGCAGTATACTAAGTAAAAGGCGAGAAGAAACGGAGGTGACCACAGAGTCGCCAGTCGCTCCTGAAAGTTCGTGCGAATTACACGACGCCTTCGTTATTTTATGTATCGAAAACTAAAAGAAATACGACGTCTTTGTTGTTTTATACGAAGTAAACCACAGTTTAAAAGCCTATCAGCCATGTGCGTTAAGATTATATGTTCCTTTAGTAATGTGTGCATGATATTGTTTATTGCTGAATGATAATATTTTTTAACGTATATATCGCAGATTCTATAGAGGTACCATTTGGGCAAAAAGTCCCTCAGACTGAAAATATATATTTTATCATTTGTTTTCATAATAAGATTGCCAAACTATAAAGAAATGATGCCAAAGTCTTTAAATAGTGTTTTTGTTTTAGTTGAGCGATTTTTTTTAGATTTTATTTCAAAGTGAGCCTCTGACTTATATTTTTATTTTTTGGTAAAGAAGTCATGCATTCCTTTCAATATTGTGTACCAAAAAAATTGGTTTAATAAGTATTTGTTGATTTGAAGAGTTTTTTACTTATTTAGTTTAATATTACACGAAAAGAAATTAGAGACTTTCTACGCTATGCAATGGACTTTTTGCCCCGTGCGTGGCGCAAGAAGTCCGTTTTGCATGTGTCAAACATTTTGTGGTATAACTCAACAGAAAGTAACAGTATCAACAAACGAACTTCGTGAACGTAAAGCATAATAATAACACCAGATATCTCTAGATTGTTAATACTAAATTGTACATAGGTTCATACGAAAAACGGGAGTTTTAGCCCCACCCTACCCTACATCGCCAAAAATGTATTTTTCACCGTCTCCAAAGGCATAAGTCTTCAGCAATCACATTACTAACGACCAAACGTGGCCCAGAAGCAACGAGAACGTATGAAATCGAATCCCCTCACGGGCCCGAGGATACCAAGAATGCCAAATGAGTAAACGTTCACCGGGACGGTGGACTTTGAATTGACCTTCGACAATGTTCTTCGTGCATTCTTCGAGGGTTGGAACTCCTTTCGTGCATTCCACGAACTCCTCGCCCCTTTTGCGTCTGCCCAGGGACTTCCCCGACGGCCTCTTCCTCCCAGCGCGGGATTCCTTCTCTCTCTCGTCCCCAGTCGGCGTGGCCTTCTCCAGGAGCTCGTCCAGAAAGTCGTCCTTGGATCGGACGGGTCCGCTGGTCTCCGCGGGCCTCGAGCGGCCGCTGGCCAGCGACTCGATCAGGGGAATCGGGGATTCTGGCAGCTCCAGCGAGACGATCGTCAGGAACGGTGGCCTCTCCTTCCGGATCCTCTCCAGCCACGACCTGTAACTGTACGCGATCACGATTACGTCGTGGATCGGGGATCACGCGAATTAGGCGAGCCCCACGGGCTGGAAAATTGAGCTCCGTTTCTGGGGGACAGAAGTGAGGGGTGCTGTTAAGCATGGCGGTGCCGATGGGTCGCGTTTCACTGGATAAATGCGGGAAATTATTCCAAGAACAGAGACGAAGCGGGAGGGAGAATGAAGGCAGGTTGACGTGTCTGTTATGGGGGAATGGAGGAGCAGCGTTTCTGGGAAACAGTAAAATAGGACTCAGCGTTACGATGAAGCTGTCAACGCTTTCCTCTTTACAACGATCTCATGTCCAATGACGACTGGGAAGATCTTTCTTCCTAGGGTTTCGATAATGGAGCGGTTGTTAAAAGAAAATTTAGAAGATTATAATTCCGTCTAACATGTAGGTAATTGTAAGTTTGCGGAGTTGGAGTATTCCGAAGAACAGGTCAATTTTATACTAACGCACGGAATGGGATGTAATGTTAGACACTTTTAACTTTTCTTTTGACCACCACTGTAATTGCTGCTGCCGGGGCAGTTGGCATGTCGAGGGGTACGAGTGGCAGCGTGCAGGGAAACACTGACGACGAGTGAAGAAAATCGTGGACGGAGATGGAAGAATGAAAGATGTCTCGCGTGTAAGGAACCCGGGTAAAGAATGAAAATGAGTGGACGTCGGTCGTGGAGACGCAACTGGAGGGATAATGAGGCGATTGAAGGGAGGCCACGAGAAACGTGGAGCATGAGAAAGTTGCTCTATTCACTTTATTTAGTTTATGCATCGCTATATCTACCTTGCAACGCTGCTTACATTTACCAGAAGGATAGCACGTAAAGCATAACGCAACGAAGAAGTGTGCACTACCAAGAGGAATTAATAAACTTCAAAGCAAGCACAATACTAAATTAATAAAACATGCCCCAAAAAAATAGGATCTCTATTGGAAAGCTCGGAAACGAGAAAACTACTTCCATTCCTCTTCCCAAATCCTCGACTTAACACAAGATTCCGATCCACTTCGACTGAATGAAAGTGGACGACCGCAAACCTATCCATAGCACAGGAGCATCGTCCTGGAAGCTTCGTAAAGAACCGTTAAACAACGAGATAAAACTACATTAAAGAATCCAGTGGCCGACAAACGGTGCGCGATAACGCAGTGAAAGCAGAGGAAAGGAATGAAGAAGAAGGAGCTCCTTCTGTGCACGGATTCAATGGCGGTGGTGGGATTCACGAGAAACGAGAGCACGTTCTAAACTCGCAGTAAACTTGGTAACCTTGCTTGGATCACGAGCGCAGGGTTCAGCCACGAAATATAATACTATCCTCGCGGAGGGACGGAGAAAAAGGGGAATTCCAGAGGGATAGGCAGGGAACAACGAACAGCATTGGTCTGAGGAAGACATGTACCATACGTCGATGATAATGACGCCCGTGTACCATCGCGTTTACAATACCTGCTTTAATATAGTTATGTATAATACAGCAAAGATCGATCCTTCTATCTCCATGGTTTGAATTTCAGTGCGATTAATTGTGGGTTCCTAGGCCATGTTAATGGTCGTGCAGACTATGAAAATCAGGTCGAACTTCTAATTACTTGTCTACGAAATCCTATCTCTGGGGATTTGACGACCCACTGGAAACATCATTGTCCGTCCAGAAGGAATTTTAGAAAACTCGGGTTTGCAACTTCGACCTGACAAATTATATTATCGAGGTAGCTACAGGATCCACAGAATTTTTATAAACTACCCTCGTGGTTCTGCAAAGAGTGGACCTAGAATTTTCATCGCCTTCAAACACAGGATACCTAAAGTCCCTGTTTTAAACTTTCTATTTAGGTACTTAATAAGCGCATCAAGCAGGTGCAAGGAAGCTTATTATACAATTTAAACATTCCGTTATTCTCGATAATGCATATCCTCAGAGAACATCCCTCTCATAACCCATACAGCACACTTCGTTGCGGCAACGTTGCAGGAACGTTGCCGCAACGTTGCTTAACCTAAAATATTTCCGTTGTTTTTAATGATATGAGAAAACGTCTAAGGAAAAAATTCTTTGCTTCAGGGAGAATTATTCTGACGGAGACGATTTTTTTCTCAAGCTTATATTTCCCGAAATTTCAAGATCATCGATGGTTTTTTTAATGGGGTAACGTATTTTTATTACTGCAACGTTATAGCTAATAAAAATACAAATTCAACCATGTAATATAATTGTCCTTTTTGGTCTAGCCATAATTTTTTTCCTGATACATTTCCTCGTATCATTAAAAGCAACGGAGATGTTTTAAGTTTAAATGTCAGGTGACTCACCCTGTATATTTTAATGTGTAGAATGACACAGGGTGAAAGTTGTAGTAGATACTTAGTGTTAGAAAACCCTAATGGAGTTTGTCAAAATAAGCCTTCGTTATTGAATAATTTGAGTTTAAAGTTTTGCACGGTAGGAGTATAAGTTCGAATACGTTAGCAGTCTTATCAATCAGTGGTTGTAGCTGCGACGGTAAAGTGTTCGTCTACGATGTTACAGGTTGCGCCGGTTCGAATCCCCTTGGGGGAAAAAAATTTTCTATTAAAAAAAACCCACGGGCTTTGTACTTCTATGATTCCTCTGCACACATTCAATATCGTCGCGTCCGTTACAGACACACATATATATATATATATATACACACCGTTATTTATTATATTTTTCGCCCTACTGCCCGGAACGTTGCAGGAGGCGGACATAGGAATATTGCGGCAACGTTGCGTGCAACATTTCAATCTTGCACGCAACGATCCTGCAACGTTGCTGCAACGATAATGTGCTGTATGGGAATAGATAAGCAATGACGAGCGCCACACAAGCGAGTGTACCACTATGAAAACGATCTCTCTATCGCTTGCAATAACGGAGGCCGTATATCAGCGTGAAAGAACGATCGTCCCCGGTGACTCGAGTCGATCCAGGGCCTCGTCGCATCGAGCGGATCGAAAGTTGGCGGCGGATCAGCGAGAGTGGCGCACGCGTTCTCGCGCCGCGCCGCAGCGAAATACCTCGAGGATCTCCTGGAGGAGGGCACGTAACCGGTGGTAGGATGACAGATATGGCGTGTCGGGGATTGCGACCTTGAACTCGAGGATTCCCGCGCGCTCCTGGGGTCCTCGAGCGTGAGGCGCCGAATGTAGAGTCCTGGCACCTCCTCCGCGAGCTGATGTCTTCTCCTGTACGAAGCCACAGTGACTGGTCCGACCGATTCTCACCATCGATCATCCGCCGTCGCTCTCCTCTTTCGTTCACTCTCTTTCCACCCCCCCCCCTCCCCCTGCTCCTCTTCTCCTTTATTATTTTCACCGACGGAGCAGCGGGCTTGAACTCGACTGTCGACCTTGAACCGTGATCTCGGGACGCTCAACGTCGACGGGGTTGCGAGGCATCGTCGGGGATCATCGGCGTGCCTTCGACGGCCGACATAGTTGCACCAGGTTCTAATGGGCGAGTGATAAGCGTCGGTTGAGTAACGAGTCCGCTCCTTCGTCGTCTCTCCACCCCACGTTCCCACGTGGATCACACGCCGCGCCGCGGAGGACCGAGTAGCGTGCTGCACCGTTTCGAAATTCAGCGGGGGCCAACCGAGGGGGTACCTACGTAATTACACACGACTCGATTAAATTATGCCGCGAAGTTGCGAAACGTGGGGCTAACCGCACGGCGAGCGTGCTACTTTGTTCGTGCAACGATTGCAGCCTCGCTGCGGGGTCGTTGCGTCCGCTAACGAGATACGGTGGATTCCTGAGGAAACCATTAATACTGGACCCTATCGAACTTGCTTTAAAGGGGGCTGTATCAATGGCTTCGTTCGTCTTGCTTTGAGCGGATGTTTCTTTGGTGGTCTGGATGGTCCGTGGACCTCGTAGCAATTTGAGAATCGTCAAGACCCGCGGGGACTTGGTGTGAAGTGAATATCTATGATACTTTTTAAGGATTTAGATTATTTAGAATCTCAAATAATTCTTTGATAGACATAAACTCCGATACTTCTCCGGATCCAATGTTTCCTACTGACTATAGATTACTCAAATTTGGACGATCCGTGTGATCCCAAACTTCTCAATTCAATCACAAATATCACCATTCTCGAAACACCATGGAACGCCCGCGAGTCAACAATATCAGTTTCCATCGAAATAAATATATCACACCTAAGTTTCCACAGACTTTCTATCAATCATCAAAAGTCAGGTGTCCCTCTTTATATCTCCTGCGACAGAATCTCGCAACATTGCATCCACGTAACTCGTCCACAGACTTAACAGGTTAAATTTCTCGTTTGCCGTGATTCATCAGCAAGAGAGGGACCCAGATCGACTGGGCCCAAAATCGCGCCGCGGCGGGCGTCGTATCAAACGGTACATCGGTTTCAGGTAATTCCCTATCAGCAGGTGGTCCGATTTCGGTAGACGCAGCGGGCCCTCGCGGCAAGGACCGGCTATTGGGACCGCGGCGCAGCATTAAAAGCGTTGTTTAGCAGGCCATTTCCAATTTTGTTTCTCCTATTTCCCGGCTGCTGGCCGAGGTGTGGGATAGATTAGCTTTTGATCGCGCACGTCTGACAGCTACTTGCCCCTCGGGACGCTGACCGACTGCCTCCATTTTCAGGAAATCCTAGCACATTTTATTGTAGCAGAAGTCTAGCTTAAAAATACCGCTTTGGCCCATTAGGGTGTGGAATACGAAAATTCTTCATGATAAAAAAAATTCTTGATAAAATTCTTCCTTCATTGCGAACATTCCGCACATGGCATATCGAAAAGGTCGATTGCAATTTTGGGTATCTACAAGTTCTGAATATCAAACGAAGGAAAAGAGTTTATATGAATATGTGTGAAGTAGTTTCCTCGTTGAGATGTAATCGAATAAATGGGACCATGATAAGTAGTCAAGTGTGCTCCGTGAGTGCGCACGTGGGCGTGTCTGGCTATGAATTACTGAATCCACTCACAGGTGCCAGGTTGCGTTTCGCTGCAGTTTATCGCCGACTCACAGAAACTAAGTAGATCATTTACATCATCCAGCAACTAAATTGTTTGTGAATATTGACGAACCCATCGCATAGTCTCCACATTTAAATCCCATAAATTCTCACTTACAAGGGACATTTGGATCACTTATTGGAAATTTATTTCTTTTATTATAATTATATTATAATTCAGGGAGGCAATATTTTCAGTATGAACTTTTTTCACCGGTTTCGATGGACGGAACTCAGACCCAAAGTTTCGATCAACCTTTTCGGTGAACACTGCTTAATGCTTACTTGTCTTTCAATAAACAGCCTACGAAGCAAAAACGCAAACTTCTCGCCCGTTCTTCTTCCTCGTTCGCTCTCGAGTACCTGCGCTGGACCACCGGTGCCGTTCCAACGAAATGACCATTAATTCGTAACGATGTTTCGCGCTCGCGCGCGCGTGTTCCGGCCTGAGAGCGCGCGGACGCTCGAGTTAATCGGCGGAGGAACGTTAATGGCGATAAAATTGGCGATTAACGCGAGCGCCGCGAGCCATATTAATGGGTCCTAGAGGGAATTACGTTCCTCTGATAGCCGGGGCTACGCGATATCAGAGCGACGTGTGTGTTAAGCTTTTAATTACGGGAACACTCGTCCCTGAGAACATGATTATCGCAACGAAGAATTCGTTCCGGCGTTTTTCACCCGCCATGTAGTGGAGTTATTGGAATATCATCGTGTTTAAACAAGTATTCGTGAGTAGTGAAATTCTTTGCAAGGAAAGGTAAGAAAGAAAAATTACGGTTTATTCTTTTGAGACAAAGTAAACACAATACTGAAAACCTGGATGCGGTAGAATCTTTTTGAAGTTAATACAACACGGAGTTTGGCAGTAGTAATAGCTAAGTAGTAATGCAAGGATGTCCAATACAATTAAAATACTCAATAATTATCTTCCCTGCCTTTCAGCGCTACTCTAATCAATCTGTGTTCATATTTCAAAATTCAATCAACCAGTGCTCAAGGGCGTCCGGAGACTTTTTTCAGGGGTAGGGGGGCAACTTTGGGATGATGGCAAAGACAAATATACCCTTCTTGCTTTTTTAAGGGGTCATGCCGAGTTGGCAGATGAAAAAGAACGTAATTTTCGGGAATTTTTTGTGGAAAATTTAATGTATATTTTTACAACTATGTTTTTTACTTATATTAAAAGTACATATATTCAGCAACTCTCAGTAATTTTGTTACAGGAAAATATTTAAAAATGAACGAATAAGCGCCACTCTCCCGGAAGCAATTTTTTGTTACAGGTTAACACGATTTGTGAAGAAAAGTGAAGAAGATTCTATTAGTATATGAGTTTATCTGGTGCGTGAACGAAGGATTTTTGTTTTCGATGAAAACTCTATTTTTAATTTACGAAAAACGAACAATTCTGACATCGGAAAATCATGATTTTTCGTTAAACGGCCGCCATTTTATCTGAAATAATTTTTTTTTTAAATCCTTCGTTCACGCACCAGATAAACTCACATATTAACCGAATCTTATTCACTTTCTGATTTCAGATGATCCGGCTCGGAGAAATTGTGCTCACGACGTAGCGCCTTTATAAAAACAGCTTCCGCGAAAGTAGCTGTCATTCGTTAATTTTTTAATATTTTCCTATAACAAAATTACTGAGAGTTGCTGAATATATGTACTTTTAAAATAAGAAAATAGTTCTAAGAAACATACATCACATGTTTCCCAAAAAATTCCCGATAATGACGTTCTTTTTCGCTTGCCAACTTTAAAAATTAAAAACCGAAATTTAAAAATATTCCCTTTTTTAGTACAAACTTAATAATGATCACAAGTCAGAGGGCGGGGGGGGGGGGGGGAGGGGGCAACTGCCCCTTTAACATCACCCTCCTGGACGCCCATGCCAGTGTTCCAATAACTTCCTCCGTAAATCGTCGCCGTAAGTGCTCAGTATCTTCCTGCGCAATCATATAATTTCCAAAAACCTAGATCCCCGTCAGTCCCAACATTAAAATCAAGCCCAACCGAATACACCAGTGCACCACATGCCTGCAGATAACAGCAATCTCCCTGCACAATGTACTCATTCCCACAAAGCCCAACGAAGACCTTCCATTACATAATCAATACCGCACTTTCAACACGTCCCAACCCAATATTTATAGCCTCCTCCACGCACCAGTAGACCAACCAATGGTTGGTATAGCTGCACTCGGCTGCTCCGTAACGATCGTCACCGCTGAAAGTGTCAAATCGGAATTGAATATTCCCCGAGCAGAATTGGCTCGATCGAATCCGGCCAGCCTCGGAGTGAGTGCATCGACGGAACCGATCATCTCGCATTATCATCGTGCGCGGTGCCCTTGGGCCAAGGAAACGATCGGGTCGGAACGGTAACACCATACAAGCGGAATCCGTAAGTCGCGCTACCTCACGCTCGGTTAGCGTGACGAATCGATAATGAGCCACGTTTCAGTTTTAATCGACGTCAAGAGTGTGTCCCCGCGAACAAGGATCTCGGACGTCTCGGGCCCTCTCCCGTCTGGGCCCCTCCCCCCCCCCCCCAACGCTCGCGCGCGCACCCCTCCTCCTCCTCGTTCCGTGAAAAAGAAGTCCGCCTCGGGTAACTCGATCTGCACGAACACCTACGAAATCGAATTATACCGGCTGACACGCCATGAATTTTAATCGGCACTTAATCTCCGCCGCGGCTCCGGACCGTTACGTTTTCTGGATCGCGTGTCCCTTTCGCTTTTCGCAATATACATTGTTTTACTTGGGGATCGACGGGTAAACGGGAGGGTAAATCGGCCACGGATCGCCCGCGGATGTTTGGCGAATGTTCCCCGCGCGGCTGAGGAATCTATCGGCTTGCCCCGACGATCGTTGTAATTGAATCGGGGGGATTGAATGTGTCGATTGAAGTGTGATCGGTAGCTACGGTTGCGCAGTTTTTGGCGATTAGCCGTACCGTTACGGCGTGATTCCTAAGTATCGAAGTAACAAACAGGGTGCCACTTCGTTTGATAGTATTAGAGACACTATAATAAGAGTCTGGACACGAGCCACTGTCCGCCACGTTTGGGCTAAATCCTACGAGAGAGAAATAAATATATACCATTTCACTCTTAACTACTCTTAACAACTCTTACGTTTATGGTGGTATTTTACTTCTGTTTACTTCACCCAAATATACATGTTCAGATAAATGGATATTACAAACAATTTGAATAGTATGACAAAAACATTTTTTATTAACTTCCAAACATATATTTTTTTAAAAATGTGTTACAATTAAGATTGGTATAATTGACAGATTTAAAAATCAGCGGGAATAGATGAAAATGGCAGGCAAATCAAAAGTGGCCAAAAATGGTTATGTTATGAAAGTGTTTATGAATATAAATACATTATTTTTTACTACCCAAATGCACATTTTCAGATAAATAAATATTACAAACAATTAAAATAGTATAGTCAAAAACGTTTTTTATTAACTTTCAAACATATATTTTTTAAAAAATGTGTTACAATTAAGATTGGTATAATTGACAGATTTAAAAATCAGCGGGAATAGACCCAAAATGGCGGACCAATCAAAAGTGGCCTTCTTGTGTCCAGACTCTTATTATAGTGTCTCCAAATAGTATTACAGATTTATTGTTAGAGAGCTGAACTGTGTGCGAAGTCGAATAAGAAATAGCTGATAGATATTAAAACCGAAGAAGGAGACTGAAGTGGGATACGATGTTGCGCTGGGACCCATGAGCTTTCGTTCAGAGGATTATTTTCAATGTACAAATCAGATTCTGAATTAAATAAGTGCACCCTTCCATTCTTGCCACTCGCAAATTTATTGTCGGACCAAGTCGAGTCCCAACTGGGTTGCGACTGTAAGAGTAATCCTGATACAAAAACGCTGCAGATATTGGCAGATCACTGTACTTTCCACGACCAGCAGTAGCGTTATCAGGCGGGGACCAAGAGAAATCGCAATGAAGATACGCTGAAAGAGCAGCAATCAATTCGCAGGGAGGGAGAATCGGACTTTCATCCGAGTCCATTATCAAAGGATCACCGTCCAGGTCGAGCATCGATCCGCGCAGATCGATCTTCGTGGGTGGACCAACGGGGCCGCAAGGCTGATTCGCAAAAGAACAAAGACGCGCGAAACGAAACGCGTTTCGTCGACCGGGGCCGGCGCGGGGGGGGGGGGGGGGTGGAGGGGTGGCGCGAGAGGGACGAGGATAGGCAGCAAAAATAGAATAGTTCCAACGGCGAAAAACAGAACCACGGGAGAGGAGGGACGGAAAGGAAACAGAGAATGGAGGCGAAACAGAGGAAGATGCCGATCTCTTCGCGGAATATGTTTACATTAAAGGAGCGCCTTGAAAAAAAGGCCGGGACGAACCGCAAACTGCTTAACGAGTCCTACTCCTTCCACCCCCTCGCCTTTTCTCTTCTATGCCACGAAGTTGCATCGCATGCACCCACACGGCGGCCTGGGTCGTGGGTAGTGACGGGCTCGAGTCGCTTCGAATCAAAGCCGAGCAAGTTTTATTCACGCGATGGGTTACGAATTGAACCTAATAACAGTCTATATTGAAATTGAATACAGTAACGGCCAAACCTGCTTGGAGTAGGGTTGAAGACGAAATGACGTTTTGGAGTAGCCTTGAAGCCTTGAACATCCCCAAAGGTGAAAAGCTCTTGGGAGACTTCGGAGTCTTGAATCTTTTCCCGGTTTTAATAAGACTTCTATAATAAAGTGTTCTGATATAGTTATAATTATATTTAATGTTCCCTGGAAACTCTTCAACGTTTCGATCCGCCACTATCCCTCGACTTACACCTCCGGAGACTTGCAACCTCGAATCTTCCCAAACAGCTCGGAAACTCGTGAAAGACATGATCGAGTGGCCGCCGCTAGCCGCGGCTACTTCACGCGCACACAATAACACCCTTTCTCGTCCGTACACGCGAAGGATGTCCAGCGCGCGCGCGGGGTCTAGCAGTGCTTCGGGGCGAATTTTAATTTTCACGAGCGGGGTGCCCTCCCCGTGTATTGTCATTAGAGTGAGGCCAGCAAGGGGGAAAAGTCAGGCCACGAATTATGGGCCGAGAAAGGGAACGGCCGAGGGAGGGAGCGAGAGAGCGAGAGAGAGAGAGAGAGAGAGGGCGAGGAGGGGAGACATCCACGGTGTTATTAGATTTCTTGCAAATTACTCGCGCGTCCCATTAACGAGTCCCATCTGTCTGGATTACGAGGAGAGCTTGGCCTCGCTCCGCTCGCGTTCTCTCGTCCCTGCCGAGCGATTTAAAGCGTTACTCTCTCGTCGCTGCCCTTCTCGTTTCCTTCCTCGTTCTTTCGGGACTCGCGAAATTCCTTCTCCTTTTTTCGACAGGCCCACCAACTACGCCAAAGTGCCTGCGAGGTAATGAAGAGATTGAAGGACCAGGCGGTCGTTCTAATTGCTTTCTGGTCCTGTAAGTGACTCGGCCATCAGTTCAGTTGACTGAAAGTTGTATCGGCTAGGTGTAATAGAGTGTGAATAGTAATAAACTACGGTGGTTGGTGATTTTTGTTACTTTGGGGAGCTGGTGAACATGAATAGTTCCGGAGATTGTTGTCTTCAAATTTAGTCGACACTTCGGAGAATGTCCGGCGGAAGTATATTATTGGTTTAAGGGTAGTAAAGTGTTTAAGTCGAAGTGCAGGGGTTCTCGTTCGTGGAACGGCTCCCAGCAAAGGAGTCGATTCAAGCGGGAAGGTGCGCGAATTAAAGCAGATTCTCGCGCCACGGCCACCCAGCGTGATTCGAAGGTTTCGCGATATCGTATCGATCTCTTCCCGTGGCCCGTAAACACGCCGTGGGGGGGGGGGGGGGGGGGGGAGAAAAAAAAACAAGGCAATTTCCGAAAGGAAACACGTGAAATCGATAGCCGTGCGGGCTTCGCCTATGACCGGGGGACTTTACGACTCGGTGCCGCGTGGAAAAGTCACGACCACGCGGGGGTGAAACAACCCGGGAGGTGGAAAGAATTGGAAAAGTGGAAATAGCCCGGGCGAAATTGCTAAGTCGAAATGGGCTTCCTTGAAACTTTCACAGACGCTGGTGTCGTGGGCTCCCCGATTTTATCGGGGGTCCGAGTCGAACAGTCGTGATAATGGTCACGCTGAGTGTCGGGGAGAATTCGGGGGAACGCGTATCGAGCACCACGATTGTTTAACGTTTTGGCTTTCACGAGAAAGCCTACGTGTGTAATTTAAACAGGGATTAGTCTGGGAGCAACGAGTTCAGAGCAACTTTGGAGTATAAATTAGGCACTTGTGTTCTTAGATTATTGTTTATTCGACTTGGGATATTTTTATGAAAGTGGTCGTCTCCTTTCTCGTTGGTAGGTATATTGAATTTAACGGGTAATGACATTATAGAGGCCGAAAAGGCAGCCTGATTTTGAGAATGTTTTTATGCGAGTATAGTGAATGGAATACAAAATCTGTTTGAAGGGCTTTATTGTACATACCTTGAAGTATAATCACAATTTTTTAATACAAAATGGCGGCGCCACAGACCAACAAAATAAACTTCTTCTGAAAAGCAGTGTTACGCGGCCGGAAAGATTTCTCCTTCAATTTTTGACCTAGAACAAAAAACCAAAAAAAATTAGTTCTATATAAGATTATCTCGCAAAGTACATGAGGAAATTAAAGAATACTGTTTTATGTACGAATGGTGCGTGATTGAACAAAACGTGTCAACAATTTTGAGATTGTGGCAGTTCCGTATTTTGTTCAATCTCGCACCATTCTTACAAAAATCAGTATTTTTTAATTTCCTCTTGTACTTCCCGAACTCAACATTTTTGGTTTTTTGTTCTAGGTGAAAAATTGAAGGAGAAAACTTTCCGTCCGCGAAACACTGTTTTTCAGAAGAAGATTTTGTTTTAAAAAAAATGAAATATAATTGTGATCATACTTCAAGGTATGTACATAAAGCCCTTCAAACAGATTTTGTATTCCATTCACTATACTCGCATAAAAAAATTCTCAAAATCAGGCTGCCTTTCCGGGCTCTACAGTGCATTATACCTTAACAGGGGAAACGCAGAAATAAAGTTTTCAGACTTAGGTACGCCTCTTGCTTAAGTTCTCTCAAATCTGGTTCAATTCTCAGATAAATATAGCTTTTCAAGTAATCCCAGAGCAAAAAATCTAATACAAATCTAAAATCTAATAAACTCTAAAAATCTAATCTAACTCAGAAAAACGGTATGCACAATACAAAACTGATTTCTTCTGATCTAAGAACACCTATACCTGATTCATATACAAAAATCTTAAAACATGTATATGTATTCCAGTAACCACCACGTACTACGCATACATTGGCATAAGATTTTTCCTTCAAAATCACCTGTAAAATCTGCCAACACATCGATATACGTCTACTCCAATAAAGCTGACCTATTTCACAGAAAGTTCACCTTGCTCCGATCAGTTGCCTCAGTTCGTCTACGAATTTATTCGAAACTTTCAAGCGCCCAGTCCCGTCCGCCCATAATTCCCCCACGCGTCCAAGCATCGGGTTACTCGAAGAAAGTTAATCGTTCCGATTGTCGAGCATAACTCATCGAGTTCGGTGTAATTTCGGCGAAATTCGACAGTCCACGACGAAACAGTGAGCGCCCGTTCCTGATCGACGCCCTTCGGCCTCGAAATCGCTCGCGTCCAAGGAATTTCATTCCCGTTCCGAAGATACTTTCGGGACCGACTATGTAATTTTGATTCGTTGTTCCGCGAAACGCGGAGGAACGCCACGGTAATTGGCCAAATTGCCAATCCTGCCAATCAATCGTTAAATATCAAGGATAACCTCGCTTCGATCTCGTGCCCGCGATCCCCTGGTTAGTCACCTTGCGCGTTACCTTTTGTTTCTGCGCTCGTGTACGTGCTCCCTGTGTACGTGCGCCACGCGCACACACACGCGTATATAATAAAACGAAGATAGACTTGTTTGCACCGTTTAACGACGATGTGAAGCGGCTTTGCTTCAGCTGCTAATTTCCTAGAGCGGATTTCGCGACAGATAATTAAAGAGGCAGAGTATATCTTCGGTATCGGTGGTTAGATCGGTGAAAAAGAATTATTTGCTCCATGGATTCTATTTTTGATCGATTGAAAACAGTGATCCATACAGAGGGATTGAGATTCTTTGCCAAATATAAACTTCTGGCAAGCGTTGAAATAATTCGTAACGGGAGTATTCACTGTTCTAGATCTGTCAACTTTATTCCCATTTCTTGCACGTAACACCACGCTTTCTTTTATGAGACTTTCAATTACTATTTGAATATCCACACGTGGCGGACTGCATAAATTCCTGCAATCTTATCTCTGATCGCGATTTAACCACTGCGAATGGTAGAAAATCATCCTCAGAAAATAATTATTAATGTAGCTGCACCCGGCCACGCGTTGCTGTGGCTCAGTTTGGTTAAATGGAAAAGAAAGAAAAGAGAAAGCGCTCGTTTCTAATATGTTTAATTTCACAATATGCTTTTACCTGTATATAATAATAGGTATATAAAAACACGCCCGTTTTCGAATGCAACGTTGTGTAAAAATTTCAAAGCAATCGGTGAAGAACTTTCGGAGATTTAAAATTTTGAACAAACGAACATTTACATTTTTATTTATATAGATAGATGTAGAATTTAGATCGGCATATCGAGTGCAAGCTCTCTAGGCACTCCAAAACTTAATCTATCCTTAAATTCTTATTTAATCAAATTTTCTCCATTTAACATTAAACACCATAATTCTACCCCCAACGTAAACTCAATCCACCATAAGCAGCCCACTCAACAAAATACGACCAATCGTTACGTGAAAAGTACGAAGGCTGGTATCAAACCACGTGCGATAACGATTGAATCTCCATCTCTTATACACCCTTACGAACGCGTTATCTCGTTACACCTTCGATTTTATACCCCGTACGGCGAGAAGCTCGTTAAAAATCCGCTGGAGCCCGGCGTGCACGAGCTAGCTTCTGTCGTCCTCTTGCCCGTGGCTCTGGGGGCCGAATAAATTTGCCGTCGAAATTTCCGGGAAATAAAAAGGAGGCGGTCGGCGTCGACGACGTCGGCCCTCTTACGCAACGCGATTTGTCCCGATACTTTTCTACGTCGCTTCGGGTCCAGCGCGGCCTTTGTTCCCGAAACCGCGGCAGACAAGCGGCTTCGTCGACTTTTAATTTATTTCGGACCACTATGCCTCCTCCCTCGCCCCCGCCTCCCCCCCCCCCCCCCCGTTTTCGTTCTGTCTGGCCCGAGAGTCGAAATTTCGCGGTGAAATCGAATCGAATCGTGAGACGTCGCAATTTACGGGAGGCCCGTTAAAATGATGAATTGCGCGCGGCCTCGTCGTGAAACCAGTCGAAATTTTACGCGATTAACGTTCTTGCTGGATCTGAATCGAGTGAAATTGACGGTGATGGGAGTGGACGTTGTTCTGACCACTTCTTTGCGCTTCTTTCTTCTTTTTTTTTTGGGGGAGAGGGGGAAGTTTATACTGTTGATTATAAGGTGAACCGTAGTCGAAGTGAAGATGAATTATTGGTGGTTTTATTCGGAATTTTAGGGTACTGAGTTTTTTATAGAGTTTGGAGTACCTATTAAGATTTTCGGTAAAATTGTGATTGATTATTCTGTGGAGTGTTTTATGGATGTTTCTGGGTTAGTCTCGTCGTAGTGGACGGTATTGGTTTATTTCCAACCAATTGTAAAATCATCTTCTTTGTAAAAACGACAGCTTTTTTACACAGACCCTGACTTTACAATTGTCCTGGGGCATAAGTGTAGAATAGAAATGAGGAACTTAAGCTTATTAAAAGGACGTAATCACTTCGAACCTTCTTTATATCAATATCAAATCTTCAAGATTCTGCATTCCATACACCATTTTGTTGAATTAAAAATTCTCTTATTAATATCTTTACGTCCTTAGAATAAAGTGTGCCATTATAAACCTCATTGAGTAAAATGAATATTATGGATAGACAGTGAATTCAAACTCTTATCGAGAAACAAATTTAAGAAGTTCAAGCTTCCCTACCAAATCGTTAATAAATTGAAAAAGAATTCATTGGGCAGGATATCTAAGAAAATGATTTTAAAAGAGTGCAATGGAGAATAACGTACCTGCTTTACATGTACACAGGCCAGAAGTGTACGAAATCGTGGTAAGCAGCAATTTCTAGGACTGATAAAAAATATGGTTGCGTCTCGATTCACGTCTCAGCACGAACTGGCGTGCTCTACCTTTAGCTCGCTGCTACCCCGTCGCGGGGGTGCTATTACAGAACGTTTCCTCGTGTGCACACCTGCGATCATTTTCATATATCCGTGTACCTTCGTGTGCTCGACTACACGTTACGATCTGTTGATGCTATTTATGCATCTAATATGCATCGTGCATGAGAGAAACGAGGAATATGCGGTACAAAAGGAATTTAAACTTTTCACCCGCGTTTGAGAACGATGTAGGGGAGACCGGGGTTGGTAGGCCAGTTTTCCAGTTTCTGATTTTTAATAAATTATGTTGGGCGAAATATCATTAAACCGGTTAGTATATTTGATAGGGCATAGTACATTTGACTATCTGATTAAATTATTAATGTTGACTCAATGTGACAACAATTAAGGTATTTTACTGTTTTTCTAACACCTTCCATGCTGGTCAACCAGCCCCATGTTCGGGCTGGAAAAAATAAAATTTTTAAGAAAAAATATTTACCTACATAGGGTAAACTATACAATGATTGGCACCCTAAGCGGAAATCCCAATTAGAAAGTCTATATTTTTTTGTGAAGATTTTATATGCTCTCAATTTTCAGTTATTATCAATGATTATTGATTTCTCATTAAAATAAAACATCTTGAGAACCTATTAAGTCTTGTATTTTAAAAATATTCAATGAAAAACAAAAATAGGCATAGAAGTACAATCATTGGCACCTTAAAATTTGAAGTTATATAAAGAAACATATGTAGTTAAAAACGAAGTTTAAAGTGTTTAAACAAACTATTTCATTCACTATTAAATACCTACAATACTTAGTAAATCTGTATTTCAATACATTCCATAATTATAAAGCGACAAAGTTTATTTACCTACCCCTTATCACAATTTTAAGAAAACGGCTAAAACTCAGGTCTTTGTCCCGGTTTGTGGTGTTGTCAGATGTAAAATGTGTAGTTCAACTACTGGGCTTTGCAGTGTTGTAGTGAAAGAAGAATAAGAAATCGTAAAAAAGTACTTTCTAAGCTTATACTTCTTAATATTTGACTTTTTAATCAGGAGTGCCAACGATTAGTGCAGTGCCAACATTAGTGCAGTTTACCCTAGTCAATTTTTCGACAGACGCTGATAACTGTTAAAAAACGTGCGATCGCGGGCTCGGGCATAAATGCATGGCATAGTAGCAGTGATTTCTTTCTACAGTAAATTTTTCTGCAGTAGAGCATATGTCGGTGCAAAGTTATTAACAATTAGTCAACCTACCCCTTGAGACAACCAGCCCCGGTCTCCCCTACCTGTTTGCAGTGAATAGAAATATTTAGAAGAGTGTATATATTTAAATGAAATTAAAGCCTATTAAAATGAAATTAACTTTCTGTAATAGCTTTCTAATTTTTTTAAGTAAACCACGAAGTTCTTTCGAATCACTTTCAAACTAATTCCTAAATAAAATTTATTTAATCCTCGAGATATTTAATCGCAAATGCTATGTCAAAGAATACAATCGTAGTTTTACAGTTGATACAGTTTATATGGACAAACATCGACCAGAGTGGAACGGCACAAAGTTCCTCCTACTTCCCTGACGAGGAAATCGTCGCGTGGTAATCGGTCTTCCCCGAGAATTGTGCGTCGACGATCGTACCGTGTCGTCGGCCGTAAACCTTCCAAGCGACATCGCGAAAGTTAAGAGAGGGAAAGAGACTTCCATGTCCCCTCCAGCCGAAACGATAATAATTAGTGCAATTAGGGGTGCAGCGGCCGCGTCTGCGCCCTCCCGCGCCTCCTCGTAAACTTTGAGCAATAATTTACCGGGCTTTTAGCTAGCGTACCCAACGAAAGGAGCCAACCAGATCTTGCCCCGTCGTTAGAACGCAATGATCTCGCGAAATTGTCGCGAACAATCGTTAATTACCCCGCGCAAAATTGTCCGACTTTATTCGAGTCGCAGTGCCTCCCGTTCTTTAGATAGTTTTCGAGGCTCCAGCGTGGAAAACAGAACTGTGTGTGTCACGAATCGCTCGACCCAGACTGCCCGAATTATTTCGTTTCGTTTCTGCATTATTCATATTGTTAAATATGTAAAGATCGCTCGGTGGCGACCGTGTCTCGTCTTGAGAGAATTCTGGAGCAGCTATTGAAGAAATCGCTCGACGTTATTCGTGGCACGTGCTGCTCACCCCCGCCACACCCTCGAATTTTTTTTATCGCCCCAGCAGCACGTCCGGTGCACGCTAATAATTTTCGAAGAATTCTCAACGACGCGCGTTCACGTGGAATTAGTTCCAGCAGCTTTCATCTAGCAGCTGTAGCTTGCTGGGTTTAAATTCTAACGTCCACTCACTTTGCCGCCATTTTCATTCGCTTTGGTAGGTGTCAAAGGTAACGACGGTAAATTTTTCTATTAACAAGAGGGAATGGTTCCTTTGATGTAGTTAAGGGGCACCAGAAATTCGTTAATCCTCGGGAAAAAACGGAGACAAACTCAATCATATGTTGTTTGACCAGTGTTATACTCAGCACACACGGAACAACCCCAAACCGAAAGGATCAGAAGACTTCCCCAAAGTAACATAGAGAAGGGGATCGTGATTGCTTCAAGTTGATACGGACTTGCCACTGGTAAGCTCTGTCAAACATCGATAGATTGTTTGTACACTGAACACAACGTGTATTTTGAAGAAATTCGTAAGCTCTGTATGAATTTTTCTATAATAAATAATCAGTGTCAAGACTGCGCAATATTTAAAGTTCTCTGCAATATTTTTCTTATGAGAAGCTCCAGATTTGAAAAATTCGTTAAAAATGTATAAACACTTTTTTCCAATTTACTCGAAGTTGATAAAGATGTAGCTGCACCCCTCCTCTTGCAAGGTCATCAATTCCAGATTCTTTCTCCCCTACTTTGATTTCAATATCGAATTGAGTCACAGGGTTGCCCGCCCATTGGGACAATCTAAAGTGCGTGGAAATTTTTCACGACAAATACTACCTATTTATAGTTTCTATCATAAAAGCAGTACGTTACTTTTAATACACCGTTGAAGGCTTAAGGACTGTTTTCATGCAAAAACTTCCCCTCCAAACAATTCAACGATACTCCCGACAGCATCTCCCACCCTCAACGGTATTTCTTCTTCCAAACGACGAGGCAGCGAGGAAAAAATGGGCAGGGCACGCGGTTGTCGTCGTCGGCCACGTTTCGAAGCCGCCTGCCGTCTCGTTAAGATTTCATCCCCCCACACGTCGGCCACCAAGCGTACGCGGGGGCGGTATTGTTGCGCAGGGGGTGTTTCATGTTCGCGGAGTGAAGGTCCTTGTACGGCTGTCGGGCAGGGTATTATATATGTATGCTTGTATATACGATATTATGATAGCAGGGCCCGCTAGACGTTGTAATGCCGAAACTGGAGGGCAACTATTGTCCCCTACGTCCGTTTATAAAGTTAAGATGAACCGGCGGCGCCGTTGAAACGAGAGTCACGTTACGCTAAGTACGTTTTTACCTTGAAGCTTATTCGTTAGAAAGGACGACGGGGTTAATTACGATTATGACGCGGCAGTACGCGCATCTCTGGGTGCTCGCGAAATTTTAAGGATCCTCGTTGGGACACTGCGCACCCGCAAGGACACTCCACGGCCCGCATTGTCCCCAGTCAGACCTGGCCACTCTTGGAAAATAACGTTTATTTCGAGTAACGTGTTATTCTATTTCACGGTTACTTCGTTTCCGAAATACAGTTGGAATCATTCTGTTTCGTGGAATAATTTTGGTGGTAATAATTGGGCCAATTTATGCAGAAACCTACCACCCTTCAAAGTGACAAAAAAAAGAAATAGTTAAACACAGTACCTATGGATAACATAATTTTGCGAAAAATCACCAACCCATAGAAGAACTTTTACATTATACAATTATTAAAATCACCAAGGCATAGTTCCATTTTAGGCTTTGAAAACAAAAACTGATCGCTATTAAATAACCCATTAAAAAATATTGTAAAACAATAACGAGAAATAAAATATACCCAATAGAAGTAAAGCTACTTTTCTTTGAAAATTAATATCTTCTAAGTACTCAATTTCAGATCACTGAGGGTTGGTAGCTTTCTGCATAACTTGGCCCAATTGTACCTCTGGAATGATAAGATTTTGGACACTTATGTTGAACACACTACTTACTATTAAATTGTAAAAATCCTGCTGGTTCATTAAACGCAGTGGTATTTTATATAATATTTCAAACTTCACGCTCTTTTGCTCAGAAATCACAAATATCATCAACAGTGTCCACACTTATAATTAAAAAATGAGTTTGTGGCAATTGCGAAGCATATCTACGTAGAAAAACCCTGAAAGCTACAGGCTCGGACGCCTGGCGTTCTACGGCAATATTAACAAGTCTCTGGTCGACACAGTTTTCACGGAGCCGGAACGAATTCCTTCATCGTGGTCGTCGTCGCGAGTGAAAAAGGCTGAGCGAAGGGAAAGGTCGAAGTGTGCTCGGGACCGTGTTATCATCGATCGAGGCACGAAGTTTAACTCGGTCTAAATTGCTGAACAAGATCGATAGAACCGGCGCGAGCCAATTTACGTGCGGGCAAGTGGCGCGATTCGCGCGCGATAATTGCTCGCGAGCCGGCGAGCACTCTGCTACGCTAGCGGGCCGCACGTGCTCTCTCTCTCAGGCTTGCTCGCGAGCTTTTCCCTCGTCCATCACTCACGTGCTCGTTCATGACTGCTCATTCTACTGACAACGGCAGGCCTCAAAAACTGGAGCCTGGCACGAGAAGCGCCGCTGCACGAATTATATCGTCTCGAAGCAACTATTCAAGCGACCAAGGAAGGTGGTGGCGATAGGAATTGCAAGGGAGATGAAAAGAAAAAAAAACTATCGGTTCCTTCAACGTTGTAGAGCAATGTAAAACTTGTTTACGTATATTGCACGTCATAACTCAAAGACTGTCAAAAATGGATCTGCACCTCTCTTGCTACAAGGCCCTCAATTCGAAGTTACACTGGCTTGACCGTGACTTGGTGCTGTATTAGTGAACTGGACCTAAACTGGTATAAGCTTGAAACTGAAACTCAGCCAAACTGAAAAAGTACAACGGGCTTTGAGGGCTTTGAAAGTAGAATAGTGGGTGTTAGAACAGACAAGATTTGGGAGGCTTTGGTGGAGTATAAAATACTTGCTTGATTGATCCCGGGACATCGAATTTTCTCGATACCGAAGTTTAAAAGATAATCTGAAAGCATTCGTCGGAGAGAGTTATCAGAAAGCACCTCCAACAGTGTGCAATAAAGAAGCACGTGTCAACATCGCAACCAGGGATCGTAAATTGATTCCCGTTAAGGTTTACGACGCGCCTGTTCGTACGATTAACAATTCCGGTTCCCGACGTCAGTTCCCTTTCGTCAGGACACCGACTGCTTATCGTGGAAGCATGGCTGCTGCCTGCTCGTAAATCAACGGAAACCGACGCCGCGCGATCACGGCGACTGCTCTGCCCCCGAACAAATTCGCGAAAACGCTCGTCGAAGTGGCGACGCCGCCGAGTCGCGTGCTCGCCGGCCGTAACGAAAAGGCGAAAAAAATTGGATCGTGACGCGGACTCGTGGCCCCGTACACACGTACACGCGACAGAACTTTAGAGGGAACGGGCTGCTCTGATCGCTCGTGGCTTAGCCGGGCGTCGTTAAAGTGTCACGGTTGTCGAGAGTCTTGTACACTCGACATTAAACGCTTTGACGCGCTCCTTCTTCATACCTGCTGCCACGTACGAGTACAAAGGGAGCGTTAAATAACGTATCATAGGGCTGACGAGGGACCTTGTGCAAATGTTCAGCGCTGATATTCTTCCTCTTCAAGTGGGCATGCTGTTCAGTACAGTGATCTAAGAGATAGATACACTCAGAGACCATTTCCAATCTTCGAAGATCCGATTCACACACCAAAATTGAGATTAGTCGAAATTGAAAATTGTCACCCGAGGAATGAGAAGTTTCATGTCCCTAAACGTCAAATATCTTTCAGACAAAATATTCTACAATATATTTGAAGAGGAATATGACTCCCAGAGTGAAGCTTTAATTATTAACCCAAAACATGGTAGGTGAATAAGCAGTGATAAATGTGGATAATATAATAATGCGTAATATCACGTAATTAATTTCTTTATCCCAAGGACATTTTTCAAGCTACTCCACGCTAACGAACGCAGCAGTGTATAAAAACTACATCCTTCGATTCCCCTGATCTCAGGCAGTCGTTCGAGCTTCGCCACCAACTGGGTTACCCAACTCATCGATATCTTAATGTCAGTTCTCTATTCGTCCGAGTAAAAAAAGCAATCGGCGGGGGAACGGATATTTATTATATTTAGAGCGAGAAGGGACTAAAAAAAGAAAAGAGGGGAAACGCGGCTAATAATTCAGCCGGTTATGGAAACGTTCGGTCGGGCCCGGCTATACGCCGGCGACCATTTTGTACGCGATAATTGCCCGTGTTATTAAAAACAGTTTATGCCAGCGAGATCAGTCGGTGTTCGTTAGTAGAACGCGTTCCGAGAATCCGATTTTAATAGGCGCGCAGTTTCCCGTGAAACGCTCCGAATGGACGAGAACGATTTTACGACTGCTCGTTCCAGCCTTTCGGTACCGCGCCGGCAAACAAGAAGAATGGGCTCCGTGAGCTTTTTAAGAGACTCGGCCGAATAATTAGAATTGATGTGACAGTAATGCTGGCGCGTACGTGTAAATCAGCTGCTATCTCCGAGCAGGTGACGCAACGTTCTTCTGGACAGTGTGCCTAATTTCCAGTCCCCCATATTCTCTGCAGATCTGCTTCATTTTTTAAATATGAATCTTAATTGTGCAAAATAAAGCAATAAAAAATTATAATCGTAGCGGGATGTAAATTTCTCGCGTTTGAAACTGCGTGTACAGGACTTCTCTTTTGGAGGGACTACTATATGTAGCATTTGAGTTAAGAGGTATGAATTGATCGTTGTTTTTTTTAAATATTTGTGTTTTATTTATCACGGGATGTGCCGATTTGAATGGTATTTTTTTCGAGAGCTTCACATTCGTTTTCTATCGTTTTATCTTCGTTTTTTATTACAGTGGGATTAGACGGGGTGGTGTTGAGGGTTGGTAGTATAAGAAGAAATTAGAAGCAGGTGGAAAGTTAATTTTCCCCGCGATGGAGGGGTGTGCTCGCGTTCCGATGTATCGATACCAACCCCCGTTTTCGCAGCTCCGTATTGGAGTCACGTGGTGAGCAGTCTTGTTATCAGTGGGCCCCCACCCTCGCTTCCGTTTCCCCCGATATTCCTGTTCTAATAACACGGCCTGCGGACCCCTCGACCTTGTGCTCACGTTCACACATTCTTCGGTGCCTGTGCCAGACTGAGCGACGCGAGGAAAATTTTCAATCCTTGGGAAAACAGCGACTTCTACTTCCGTAAGTGAAATCACTTGAATTATCTACAGCTTCATTAGCAGTAATTAACTGCAGTACCAACAGTGCTGGTATTATATAACAGTGTATAATAGTATATTATCTAAATATTATAATACCAATACTATTGACACTGATGGTAGTATCATAAAATATTAGTTATAATATTTCGGTAGTACAATTTTCCAAATTCCGCGCTAGATCTCAACTCCCTCTACATTTATAACCGTGCCTACAAACCTCCCCCATTGCAAAGCGTTCCGAAAAACCGAAGAATGTTATGGGCTAGCATTCATTAATACCTTGCACGGAAAAGTAGACTGGAATCTAAACAGCAAGCTCATGCAATCTCACGTTTAATGCAACTCCCTTATTCCGCCGCCTAGAAAATGCTAACAAAAAGTTCTGGAAATTGTCCAGGATATTCGAAAGTAAAATTCTACCTAGTCGTAACGAGCAGATTAAATAAGCCGGCAGAGTTTGCCATTTAAGCAAATTAGCACTTTCGTCGTGTTAGCCGAGGGGGTTTGAGGTGCTGAATGGAATCGCTTAATAAGTCGAGACAAGGACGTGGAAACACGTACGGCTGGATATATTATATATAATCAGGGTTGAATTATATCCACACTCGGGTGGAACGGTACGGGGCATTTATTAGACGGTGGAGGGCGCTCCAGAATTACGGGCTTCCGGCCGTGGCGAGCGTAACGTCTCGCTTTTTCATTTATACGCCCCGTAAAACGGTCGGTCGTTATCGGCCGACACCTTGGCCGGTTCTCAAGAATTTAGTGCGTGCCGAAAGGGATGACGCCCGTGTAACGATTACTCGGGATAATTCCGTACACAGCCACGTGATTCTTCGGGGGTAGTTGATGGTGGGAAATACGGCGAGAGATTCTGGGAGGATGGTACCAAACAGATTTCCAATTAAGTAATTTACTTTCGTCCTTTTCATCCCTTAGCTGCACGAAAACTGGTAATGATTTTTTTTTTCATTTCTTAAGCTACTTATAATGTATACGGAACAATTTTTTAAATACACTTTTAATTGTGTTTCTTCAATGTTATCTGGAGTTAAAAATCGCGCCGTTGAAAAGAGGGCGGGAGTGATTTCAGCTCACAGATTCATCTGAAACAAAAAAACCAAACTGATTCTTAAGCACTATGAGCACCGCTATTGCAGGTGCCAGAATTAGTCACGTGAGTAAAAATTTAACAAAATTGCGCGCATTCAAACTTCGAGTAAAAATGGAAAATTTCGATACTTGAAGTTTGAATGCGCGCGATTTTGTTAAATTTTTACTTACCTGGCTAATTCTGGTACCTGTGATAGCAGTACTCATAATGATTAAGAATCAGTTTGGTTTTTTTGTTTCAGATGAGTCTGTGAGCTAAAATCACTCCCGCCGTCTCTTCAGAGGCGCGATTTTTAACTCCAGGTAACATTGAAAAACACAATCAAAAGTGTGTTTAAAAAATTGTTCCGTATACATTATAAATAGTTTAACAAATGAAAAAAAAGCTTGACATTGTTATTCATTGTATTCACAGAGAAAAAAAACCCTGTATGTTGCCGAATTTTGCGGCGTGATTACCAGAATGACCCCTTAATTCTTTTGGTATGAGGTCTTATGATATTATATAACTTTAGTATTAACCTGGCACAGGTCACGGACCAAATGTCACGTAAGAGGTCGCACACGGCGGTTTCCTCCGGGTTTTAATTTGAGTAGTAATACATACATTAACGCAGATCTTTAGTTTAAAATGTTCAAAATCACAGTTTCGGATGTTGAGATTAATATTTCAGTGTATATTTTCTAATATTTATAAATTGTTAAACTAAAAATACGTTTTTAATCTTATACATATCACAGAACAAGGTACAAGTTTTTGTTATTAGATAATGCCGGTATAAATCTTGCGAAATAATGCTGCCATTCTCTTATCTTATTATTTAATGATATATACGACACCCGGAGGTTTCCTGGGTTGAAAATTTGGAAAGTCAGTGAGCTTGAGAGGTTCAGGAAGGTCGGAATAAACGATTATATATGCTCAAGTTTGATTTACACTTTAGTTTAACTTACGTGTTACAAATTAGCATTCCACAATGAGCTGTCATGCACCCTTCCTCTCTACACTATTTATTTTTCACAATTGTGTACACACTTATACAAATATAAAATACAGTACAATAGTTTCACACGCCTGCTCGCGACCGCGTCCAAATTGCAACTTCTGTTATATCAATATCGTCACTCGTTTATTGGCAAGGAGACGCCAGTCAAGTAGTTCCTGTCACTCGACAGAAGCAATCTCTTGAAAGCATGGAGTCCTCAGCACGCAACAGTATCCTGTTACCCAATTGTCTTCATTGAAAGCGACCAAATACTCCTACCATCCTAAATCCCTTTCCGAGACGCGTTGACAACCTAATGATTATAGCTACTACTGCTGCGGATAGATGCCAAACTAAAAAAAAAAAAGCGGGAGAAAACGGAAGCATAATCCAGCATCGTACGTGCACGCACCCCGGCGTCCCACTTTAATTTCCCTTCCCCGGATTGGAGGCCAGATACAGAAGGTCCCTCTGGCCGGGCGTCCCCACCGAAAGTTAGCCAAGCAAACAGACCTACCCCAATTTATAAAACAAATCAATTCGCTTTGTACGCGACAAAGCGAGCGGCCCGTTGCATGATTATTAAAACCCTCGCCGGTGATTTCACGTGCCAGCGAGCGCGCGCGGCCTCGGCAAAAGTTTTCGCGCGACAGAAAAGCCAGGCCCCTCCCGCCCCTCCCGCCCACTCCCTCCACCCGCCGGTGTGACCGAACCGGTCCGCGTCTAAACGACGACCACGACGACGCCGACGTTCGGGCAGGATACGAACGACGGAGGCGCGTCGGTGTTGACGAAGCCCGCGGTTGGCCGACGCTTTTGATCCACCGTGAATCCGAAAAGGCCGAAGGGAGCCGTTAACCGTATCACAAAGGCCCCTCCCGGGCTCCCCCTTTTCCTCCGCGAGTGCCTGCGCGAGCCATCCTGCAAAAAGGAGAAAGAGCCGGCGAAAGAGAGACGGCCGGATCGACGATATACTCGATCGGATTGGCTCATTGAATTTTAAAATCTCAAATAGAGTTAACGCAGACATCAGACGATCCCTCCGGGCACTCCTATCGGAGAGGAGGGCCGCTTTTAGCTTTGCCCTACCCCCCGCCCCCCTCGAGCGCGTTCGTTTTTCGCCCTTTGAGCGCGGACGTTCTGCAGCCAGTCGCGAGAAAGAGGACCGGCTCGTGGAAATTACGCGTCGATGTTACGCAGATACATACTCCCTGTCCGTTTTTTTTTTTCAATTCTCGTGGCAGCCGTCTGGGCCCCGCGGAACGGCGACCCACTACACTTCGGAGCTGCTTCTGGTTAATTAATTTACGCTCCGCGGCGGCCCGTAATTTCCGCGTTCTCCGGCACCCGTTTATCGTTTTATCGATTAATCGGTGGCCCGGCAAAATCGCGGCCTACATGCGATTTCTGGACGAATATTATTAGGCCTTTCCGTGAGTCCCTCGGTGGTCAGGTTGATTGCGCGAGTGTAGGACTTTCCGAGTTTTAGGGGCGCGGAGCTCGATGATGCGTTGGGAGATGATGGAAAGGGCGAGGGGTTGAGTAGTTTTTTAGCAATCGAATTTTCAGGCGATTGCATCGGTTCCTCTGTGTCATACGATTTTTGAAAGTGAGGCTTATTTGGCTTACCTCGAAGTTCGAGCTTTCTCAGTGATGGAGGATATGTGTACCTATTTGTTAGGCTGTTGGTTTGGGGTTTTGAATAATAATAATAATAATAATAATAATAATAATAATAATAATGCGTATTTATTACACTATCAATTTATGTTACATTAGTGCACAATTAGTTCTTCTTTTTGTGGTGTAGGTAGTGGACGAGATTCAGCAAAGTGCTATTTAAAATCTCACCCTGAATTAAAATATAAGTTCGCATTCCTTATGTAGGTCGTGTCTGGTTGTCTGAAATTTATTATTGATGTCGTGGTCCCAATGTTCTCTGACAATTTTCACCAATCCTGAAATTTGGATGAGTCGTGAAAAGGAATTGTCAGTAGTGGCTTGTTATGTGGTAGAATAACTTGGATTTGCGTGATGGCAATAAGAAAGTAAGGAATTGTTTCTGGGAACAGTGTCTTTTCAAAAGCTCCTCCTTCTCTCAAATCTTGAGTTAAAACAATTCAAGTCAAATCCAACTTATTAAACTCCACGATAACCAAAAATATTAATTCTAGGAATTTCAGTCTTGGAGGGAAGAAATCGATGGAGTGTTTAATCAGTGGAGCAATCTTCCTTCGAAGTAAATATCCTCATTTGAATTCCATTTCGGTGATCCAATTCGTTAATTCCACTTTCATCAGAAACGCATTTTCATCCAAAAGCATCTTTCCTTGTCGTTTTTCAGACCAAACAATTAGGATGCTTTGCTTTAAATTCTTTCACAAATGAAGTCTGTACTGCAGGATAATTTTAAGGAGGATTCTTCGCGACAAGAACTTGATACATTATCTTTATCGTTGGGTACAATCATTTTCGGGATGATGGCCGCGATAGCGTTTACTCGATCCCCTTTAAGAGCTACAAACTGTGGCGAAAAGTCGACAGTTGTAGAGCTACCTTTATGGAGATACGACCCGGATAATCCCGCGACCCTTTCTCCGCGGGACGGGGCGGGGAGGGTGAGTTTTCCGATCCGAAGTTTGCCCTGGCGCCTTATCGATGCTTGGGAAGAAAATTTCTTCTGATACGATTTCGATTGGAGCCACAGCGTAACGAGGGAACTGGGGCAGATATCCTGAGCAAGTAGTCAGCTTGCCTTGTTTCCCTTCTTAGTTCACTTGTTTGCAAAATTAAGATTGCATTCTATTAAAATATGTACATCTGCTGTTTTAAGATTCACGCAGTGCTCGCACAAAGTTGATCAAAGTTCATAGTTTATAAAATATGTTCGCTGGAGTAGATAATCTTGTAAATACGTTTCGAGAATGTTTATCGTTACTTAGAAGATAACTATTGTAAGTTTACGAGATATGAAGAGATAACAGGTTGACAATAAAGTCGTCTGTGGAAGAATTCAGTAGAAACGGATGACGAAGGTCAGACAGCATTGTCCGAGCTTTAAGCTTCTGTTACTTGTGCACTTTATGTAGAGAAGTAAGGGTTAATTGAATATTACACTCCCCGTTGCTTACGATTTGCTTGCTAGTACCATATCAGTGAAGAAATATGTGAAAAAGGTAAGTAATTTCAAAAAGTACAAATTGATTATTTTAAAATTAATCAAGAGTAACCCACTTGAATATAAACATACTAATTATTTAAATCATATCTCGGTGAAACTAATACCTAGATACGTCACAAGAAATCGATAAATAATACTTATCGTGCTCAGTTTCTCAGAAGACAAACATTTCAGTAGAAATAGACGAGAAAAGTCAGACGGATTTACGCTTCTAACGAACGCCTTATCAAAACTGTTTCTCGATACATATTTCTCATAAACATTCAATTATTTCACCAGTATCCTACTATACACGCGTCGTCTAACTCATAAGATATCAAACAGTCACTAAAATATAAACTTGATCTCGTTAAACAGCCTTCACTCAAACTGATATAAAAATTCAAGCAGTCAATGATGTTAAGATACTGTCCCATCTAATTCATTCGAAATAGGTACGACCCAGACAGATTTGAATTATCCAACCCTCGAGTTAAAATAATCTTAAGTGCACATGCACACAGTCACGCGAATGCTGTGTTTAAGAGAAACACGACTTATCGGAAATCTGTTTTAAAGAACGATTAGTAACGCTAATATCTTCAGAGCACGAACTCGAATTAAGCAGACATTTAAGTAGATTCTTTAATTAGGTTAAAAAAGAGCTGTCTTCTGCTCCAAAGAACCAGAAGCAGCCAGGGTCGCCTCGAATCTTCGCGTGGCTCGCATTAACCGCTCCCAAAACGCATTTATCCTTGGGGTAGGTCCTCCTCGCCGACTTTTTCCTTGGAAGACGAAGGTCGAGGGTGGCCCTAATTCGTCATAACGTTTTTCCGTACCCCAGCGTGCCATCGACCCCGTTGCCTGTCCGAAAGCAGCAAAACTTTATCGCCTATTAACACGTTGACTACCACGCGATAGTCGCCCCACGTGTTCTGTTCACACGTAGGTATTCATTACAAAGTGTGTCATTAGAAATAAGGATATTTATTACGCTACGTGGTTGTTAATGACAGTAGTACAATTAAAAATGTGCAAATTCAAACGTTAATTATACCGTAAGAGTTTTAAATAAAATTGCGAGTTCGAGGTATATCCTTTAATACATTTGCATCATTATGTTAAAACAGAAAATGTGTCTTTATCACAGAAAATTTTTCGTTGCAATAATACTTTACATTATTGGGTTGCACAGAAAGTTCGTATCGAAATTGGAAGAAAATTAAAAGACGATGTTTTCGTACAGATTTACAACTTTAATTAATAATGTACCTACGCACCGTTTACCAGAAGTTCATAATAAACAAACCTCTTCCAATTTCACCGAATACAGGGTAGAACCTTCTTCAGTTGCAACTTGCAACCCTCATCTATCGAAAAGGCCGCAAACTTTTCCAATAACCCAGTACTACATTCGGGTTAATAAGTTTTGCGCCGCGGCATTTTTGCACCACTTTCCTTTCAGACCTCGTGCATCATCGATGGCTCACGTTAGCGGATTCGTTATCCGGGTTCCTTCCGAACAGAAAATTCAGCGTGGACAGCCAATGGTACACGTGGCGTGGAGCGCGTTAGCTGTTAACTACACGAAAATCTAGAAACAGTGAATAGGGGGGGGGGGGGGGGAAGTGGACGCACGAGTGGGGAAAAGTCCAGCAGAGACGTGGGAAATAGAAGAACTAGAGGTGGAGGATGTAGAAACGCGTACGACGGATTTTACGAGGCGATTAACCGCGTCGACCGCTAATTGCTTTTTTTTTTATGACCCCCCTGCGACCAGCAGGGCTGACGGAACCGAACTATTCGGAACTCGAGCGCGTGTCACGTGGAATCGATCGTAAAGAAGCGTGCCGGAAGCTGGGCCGGATCGACTGTAAAGTCCAGGCTTCTGCGTTATTGAGCCTGAAATATTAATGGAAGGGCGGGGTCCGGCTTCCTCCAAGAGGACGCAACGGTTACATTGTGGTTAACGCGAGATCGTTAGCGGACGATCGGGTACCGATCCGTAATGACCGCCGCTCGGCAAACGCAAACGTTCGTTTTACGCGCCCGTTAGAAGGCAGTCGCGCTGCCTCTTTCATTCTGTTCGTTCATCAGAGAGAACGGACGTGGGCAATCGTCTAGGCGTCCCGAAATTACGCCGCACGATTTTACGAGCCTCCCCGAGGGGCACGTAATCAGAAATTATTCTTTCGTTTCGACACGATTCAGCTTCCTGCCGAGGGAACAGTCGCTAATGACCGGCTGGCGATAAAAGGTGAATTAATGGGGAAGCGCGAGGCTGAGTAGGTAGAAAAACTGGCCTGCGGATTACGCAGCGGCGCGGTCCGTCGATGGTTTTTAACGCTGCTCCCTCGAACAGCCGACTTTCGGAAAGTTGCAGCCACTCGAGGCGCAGCAACGATTCCAGCTAGGACAGCGTCCCCGTTCAGTCTAACTTCCGTCCTCGGGGAAACTTTCTCAAAGGGTTGTCATTGACGCGGTACAAGGTCTTCGACTGAAAGTCATCAACCTCGGTGCTCGAGCATATTTAAACGTTGCGCGGGGTGTCCCTGAAGTAAGTGGCTGAACTTTGTCAGCTTGGGTCTACCCACCCTTGGGGCGATTTCTCTTCTGTTGTTCCCCTTGCCCCTGTTGCCGCTCGATACTCCGTCAAACGGACACGTCCTAGCATACCGCCGACGTTAGGCTAACTAATCCGAACTTGGCATTCTAATTCTTCCCTGGCAACGTACAAAGACTATCGGCGCGCGTTCTAGTCCACTTCGTAGCGACCAGCAAACAGAGAATCACTGAAGCTGAAGTTCCACCGACTGGACCCCCGAAATCGACTGAAACTGGTCGCCGGAATTAAGGAATTCGAAATACCCTGCCGGGTATTCCCTAAAATTGTAAGGGATGGCTCAGTGGCGCGCTCTGGCGAGGGTTTTGCCAATCGATACGGGGGTTCGAGGGTAGACGTATCTTCGAGATGGGGGATTAGGGTGCGGCGACGTGCAGAGGCCAGAGAAAAGCCCGAGGAACGTGGCGACGGGGGACGGGGCGCGGGGAGGGCGGAAGAAGGTGGAAGAAGGAAGGCTGGATCATTGGAATCGTGGAGGGTAGCTGAGGGGGGTGGGCGAGGGAGGACGGTGAGGGGGGAGGGGGGAGGGGGCGGCGGAGGACGCAAAGAGGGTCGATTCAGCGCTGGACCAAGGTCCACTCTCACTTGCCGGGAGGGAGAAGACGCGGACGCGGTGGGGGGTGGACGCGGGGGCTGACTGAAGGGTGTGAGAGATGAAGAGGGCTGCGGAGGACACGAGTGAGAGCGAATCGAGAGCGAGAGTGAGACTGGCTTGACGGGTAGTCGAAGGGGTGAGACGCCAAAGGGTTCTCCATCTTTGTTCCACTTCTCGCCACCCTCCTCTGGCTTCTCTATCGCCTGGCCGCCGCTCTCCCGCGTGGAGAAAGTGAACAGTGGTGGCCAACCGGTGGCTCCGATTAATCGGGGGTGAGTTTGCGAGATTTTTTTTCAATCGTTCGTATTTCAGACTCCAGGGAAGGGGGTATTTTGTTGGAACGGATTTCGCGAGTGGAGGTTAACGATTGATTAAGCGAAGCGGAGGGGTCGAAGACGCGGGGATTCGTGGAATCGAGTTTGCTTCGTTGGCGATAGTTGACCTACTTTGTTTCGCCCCGTCCTGCCTTTCGCGAAACTATGTTATAGTTCTTGAGAAGCAATTTGTTGAGGAGTTTGTTCTGGGAACAGGACACTGAGAGCTTCAGTGTGCGGGTATTTTATTACTGGATGCTTTTGCGGAGAATGTATCGAAGTGAAATATTTATCGTCAGCTTTCCCGGATCAAAAAATTCAGGTTTAAAGTGAAACGCTTCTCCTGAGTTTCTCAGATCGACCATTTAATGCTACTTCCCGGTCAAAACATAAAAAACAATTTTTTTTGCATATTTTCATCTCACATCTCAAGAATGACCCGGTCAAATTTCAGAACGAAATTCCTAACGGTCTTGAAATATATTCATTTTCATTAAGGGGACCGTCCGGTCAAAACGCTCGACAAATAGGTGATTTTTAGGATTTTTTTTTGAAAAAAGTATACAACTTGCAGTAAAAAAACTTCATGGCCTTTCTTTATTCGTTCTTCAAGGATATGAAAACTTTTTTTTTTCATTTTTCTATAATGGTTCGAATTTTACGAGGCGCTCAGTGCACTGCTGCAACAAAAGAGGCACAAACGGTAGACAGTAGAACTCGACGTAGGATTGTCTGAAATCAAAAAACCAAAGATATTCTTATAGGTTGTATAAATTACTATCGCATCAGCGTTTAAGGAGGCAAATAAAGCAAAATGGCGATGTTTGGTACACGTTTAAACAGAAACATGTGAAAAAGGGGGTAATTCTGCGCCGAAAAATGTTAATAACGAAGAACTATGACAATTATTAATAATAATTGGAATGGCTTTTTTAACTTTATTTGAACGTAAAATTTTAGGTTATATTCAGGATCGGAAAGGACCTAATAAAGTAGGAATAATTGGGTTATTACAGCCTTTTAGTGATGTTATTAAGTTGTTAAATAAAGAATTTTTTTTTATTGATAAGATTAATTTATATTTATATTATTTTAGAGTTGTATTAATCTTATTACTGTCAATAACGGTTTGATTAATTTAACCTTTCTTTTTAATTTATATTCAATGAAGATTAGGATTTTATATTTATTGAGAATTTTAAGACTAGGTGTTTATCCTGTAATAATTGGTGGTTGTGCTTCAAATTCTAATTATTCTATATTGGGAGCTATTCGATCAATTTCTCAGTCGGTTTCTTACGAAGTAAGATTATTTTTAACGATATTTTCTGTTATTTTATTAACAGAAAGTCATTCAATATTAGATTTGTATAAATTTCAATATTATGTTAAATTTATTTATCTAAAATTGATGGTCGAAGGGTGATGCGATAGTGAATTCAATTCCAAAGAAAATGCCATCAAGTTTTTTGGAATCGGTTAATAATTTCATTTGTTATGCTGTCTACTGTTCGGAAAAAATCATGATTTGAGAAAAACACGTTTAAAGTTTTACGTGAGTGCCAAGTGGCCGGGTTTTACCCACTCATTTGCCACGAATTTTAGGAATTTCAAAGAATTCTTTTAAACACATATCCCTAAAAGATTGAACATGCGAAAAAAAAAATAAAAAAAAAATCGATTTTTAGACCGGACGGTCCCCTTAATAATATATATTTTCTTTTCATTAATGATATATTCCTAATATATTTATTGAACTAAAAAAGAATCAATTTTTGTTTTGATTGAATAAACACATGGAAAATAGAAGAGCCCGTCCGGCGTGAAACTTTAAGTACGTTTTTCTCGAAACAATTTCTCGCGCACTATCGCCGCTGTAAAAAATGTAATTCTTGACCAAATCTAATAATTCAAACGGTACTATATTCGTAATTACACCCGCTTCCACACTACCCTCTATTCTGGATTTTCATACACTCAAATTTTTTTTACGGACACTTTTGTACGAAAAAAAATCATTTTTCGGAACCTTATCGTTTATAAAGATACAGCAATTGTCATCTAATTGCTTCTTAACAATGAGATAGCGTAGCGCTGTAACCACACATGTGCAATTAAGGAATTTCTTTTGTTTTTTGATTTTGGATGATCCTGTCTGGAGTTATCATGGTGATAGTCCAGCCCTTTCCTTTTTACAACGATGAAACATGCGATGCATATCAGAGGCAGAAGTGGCAAAAAAAATGATATAATTTTTTTCTAAACTGTACATTTGCAGCAGAATAATGTGCAAAAACTTTTAGACCCTTACATTGTATACTTTTTTCTAGAAAAAAAAATCATAAAAGTCACCTACGTTTTCGCGCGATTTGACTGTGAAGTCCCCATAATTTCGAAATCGAGTTTCTATCGCGAGTAGAAGATTCAAACATTCGTGCAAACCACATATATCTAAATTAATCCCCGATTCGCAGCCCGAAAATGTGCTCTTCTGGGATTAAAGAAACTCGATCCCACCAAAAAGATCTCGAAGACACAAATAACTGCAGAGATGGATTATATACACTCACGTTCCAGCGCCGAGAGCAAAAATTTCACTCTAATTTACGAGACCCCGCGCGAAAAAGGCGAATCCACAAATCTCACTGTTCTCGGAACGTCTACTGTCGCGTCTAACCGCACCATTAAAATTAATTGTTCTGAATTTACGAGCGCCCATCCTTGGCAGCGCGCGGAGCAAATATCTTCGCAAATCACGCGACTCGGACCGAGAAACTAACAAGTCGCCACTCTTTCCTACACTTTTCCTTGATATCATACCCAACTTAATGCCATAGGTAAGCTATTAAACGCAAATCAATGATTCTGACATCCTATTCAACGATTAATATCTGTTGTACACGTTCGTCCGTCACGAAGGAACAGTAAAAATCGCAGGACACGCGATTAATTAAATTTGCACATATCACGAACGAAGCAGAACCGGAGGTATCGCGTGGGGCTTTAAGTTCGCATGCGTTAAGGGCGCCGTGTCGTCTGTGCGTTAATTTTCACCGAGATCTCGAGGTCTCGGTTACATGCGAAACACCATTATTAACCCGGCTCGATATTTCCTCCCCTCTCTAATTTTTCTACCCGTTTCCCGCGTCCTCGTTTAATTATTTCCAACACGCCAGCCGGCTCTAGCTGGCCGGGGAGTCGCGCGTATGGAAATCGCGATTTCCGTTGCGGCTGCGAATCGAAAAATTGCACGACGATCTGCAGGAGCCGTGCAATTACCGTACTCCTGTAAGACATGCGAATACACATCTCAGATAATCGCGGCTGTTTCCGTTTACGAGTCTTTACGACGAACAAAGACGGTATTGGTGGTCTGTGTCACGGAAGTGGGTATTTACGGAGTTGACAGCAGTCTGAGAAATCGAAATAACTGCTTGAAATTCACGTGTGAGGTCCAGTTTGACTACCTCCGCTATTAAAGTAGCTCGTGAATATTTTATTTAACATTCCGACTGGCGACGGCGTGTTTTTGCCGTTTTACAAATGGATATTTTTTTTTTTGGAGGGCATTGAAAATATTGTTCGCCAGTCTACGAATGTTCACTTCAAAAATTGATTGAGAAATAGAGAAGTGGACATTATTTTTTTGATCAGAATGTACAATTGACAGTATCAGTTGTTCAAGTCAATTCTAATCGCCCCAGCTTGGTGAAATTATTTAAAGGATGTGTCGAAAGGAAATCGAGGATAATCTCGGGGCAAGCAGATTCTTATCGCTACCGCGAAACTAATTAGCCAAATTCGTATTTACCGATTGGAGGCAAATTGCGGTGCTTTTCCCAGGCGGCCGTAAAATCGTGGTATTATTAGCCTCGGCTGGTTGCGCGGAGTGGAAGGAAGGAAAGAAGAAGGGAAACGGGACAATAATCGACGCGTGTTTCCGTGCCGGGCGCGGAAAATAATAATTTGACGCGGCCCCCAATTATCGTCGCGGCAAACACGATCGCCGACAGTGTACACATTGTAAAAAATTATGTTACAAACTACCGTCGGCCCGCGTATAACCGCGTATTATCGGCCGATCACGAGCCGAGTTATCCAATTAACGACGCGGTGAACTGGACCCGAAACGTTTCGTGGATAATTCGCTGAACGTGAGCCAATCACTTTTTAACGCACGGACGACGGGAAGGGAAATGGAATAATAAAGTGATGGAATCCGGAGGAACGAGGAAAAATGTCAATTCTGATTGTAACAGTGCTTAATTCTCAGGGGACGACATGAATTTCTCAAAGAATAATTATTTGGGGCATTATCAGGCGAGATATATCTATGCTTGACTACTGGTATTTCGGCTATATGCATTTGGTAGAAACAGGGTGGGTTTAAAAAAAGATGAGAAGAGGTGCAAATGTAAATTTATAATTTATAATAAAATTCTATACGACACGATTATGGTGACATAATTGACTGATTTTGACTGATTGAGTGATTTTGAAATCTCACATAATCTCTGTTCCAACATGTAAAGGATATTATACTTCTTTTTAATTTCTGTACGCTTTCCAAAGTCAATTAAATTACCCAATTAAACGGCCATGCTCCTTTCATTCCAAGAAGAAGAAAGCAGAAAAAAGTGTTGCTGTTTTTCTGAGAATTATCTAGTAACAGGCACGCAAGAAGCTCGGGGGTGAGAGTACCAGGGGATGATACGAAAGTGAGAGGATGCCCCTACTGTAGGGAACCCACTCGAATTCCGGGATAGAGGCAAGGCACGTGGAAAAAAAGGACGAC
The DNA here is from genome assembly GCA_947577245.1 of Andrena bucephala. Lineage (NCBI taxonomy): Eukaryota > Metazoa > Arthropoda > Insecta > Hymenoptera > Andrenidae > Andrena > Andrena bucephala. Next base: position 28,134,927 of record OX387715.1, on the reverse strand, counting down.
ACGATAGGTGGAGAGATTGTGGAGAAAGGCGACCCTATTAGAGCGCCAAGAAAAACAAAGCGCCTAGGAACCATCGCTGAGGGTCTCCTTTAAGGAACTCCGTGCAGAAAGTCGCTCGCAAGAGTTTACGTGAGTAAAATGTATCCACGTAGAATGGCAATTAAGATCTTTCTTAGATCCCATCCAATGAGGATCGAGAATAGTAGCTGCCTCCATCGAACTCGTATAAATTCGTACGCTCCCCTCAACTATTTATTTATTTTATTTTATTTGTTGAGAAGTTTGTTCTGGGAACAGGACACTGCGAAAGCTTCAGTGTTCGGGTATTTTATTACTGGATGCTTTCCCGTAGAATGTATCGAAGTTAAATATTTATCGCGAGCTTTCCCGAATCGGAAATTTAATTTAGTATTCCACAATCCATCTAATAGTCAACTTCAAGTAGCTCAAATATTCGTGCTCGTTCCACCGAAATTCGGTACCTTAAAAATATCCGCTCTCTTCAAACTTCAAACACCTTTCCACATTTTTCATAATTCGTATTCGAGGAAATCGAATGCAAGGAACCTGTTCAAATCGTGAAAATCAGTGAAATTAATCAAGCCCGTAAGTTCGAGGTTCCTAATATCGAAGCTGCTCGGAATATTGGAGCGCTCGATGCGATCCGTGCAAACGAGTCGAGGTAGGATCGGTTCGTTACTCGCGGATACTCGGACAGCCCCAGTTTCTATGGTGGGAGCGGAGGACAAAGAAAATTTCCTCCCGGTTATCATAGTGACGCGCCGCTGGTTGAATTCGAAAGGAGGGTAAGTTGAAACGGTGGGGGATTGGAAAAAGACAAGCATGCAAATGAACCGACCGGTTGAATTTTCTCGGTACGTGGACCGCCGAGTGCGTGTGCCTTCGGTACGTGTATTTGTAAATACAGGGTGTGCGAGCACGTTTCTCTTTCTCGGCGCGCTCGTTTACGGCCGCGTATGGGAGCGTGTCCGTGGGGGTGGAGAGGGCGTCCATCCTTCCCGCGCGAGACGAAACTAAGGGGAAATTGACCAGCGCACAGTGGTTCTCCCTTATTTCTTCCACCTAGAAGATTCTCCCTGAAAATTCTCCCTGAAAATTCTCCGTGAATTTGGGTACGTTTTAAAGAAAAACCTGTTTCAAGGGTTTTTTTTTTAGTGAAACGGGGTGGCGAGAGAGGAATTTGAATTTTGAAGAGGAATTATTTTTGGTAACAATTTTTCGAGAAGAGACTCGAGGTTTACTTCTGGAGTAGTTTTTGCGCCGTTTCCTTCGCGCAGGAAGGAAAGGGAAGAAGAATTCTCTTTGGCAGGAAGAGGGGTGTCTTTATTTCATTAAGGTCAACCTTTTCAATATCATCGTGTCACTTTTGATTCCCGTCCGGCGAAAATAGGAATTAAATGTGTATTATACGGATGCCTCTTATGTTCCGGTCCAGAATCGCAACCCCCTCGTTACCCTTGTCGTCGCAGCCCCTTATTGTTCTTCGAAACAATGGATGAATTGTAAATTAGCAGCCGCCGACGGCCCTCCCATGTTTTTACACGCAATGCTCCTAAAGAATAATCGAATTAATCGAATGAAAATATTTCCCGTAACCACGAGCCCTTTACCCCTCGTTAAGCAGTGATTAAAAGCAATCCTATTATTCCAAAAAAAAAATCACGCGGTACGCGAAATGAGAGTGTGAAAAGGAATTGCGCAGAGAGCAATTTACTCTGAGACTTTGAACATCAGAATATTTATACATCTTCAACTGCGCTGCGTAAGGAACGTCAGAAAGGGGAGTAATGCGAATTTAAGAATGATGTACCATGAAAAATCCACTTCCCTACCCCCAATTACGGTAATGGAACGGCAGCGATACTTTTATTGCCGTGCGTGCACGTAGGCATTTCGACGCGCGTGCCGCATCGACCAGAGGGGAGGTAGGTTAAGCTCGAGGGGGTGGTCGGGGTGGGATTGAATTGTTCCCGTGCCGTTTACACGGTGTTTGTTGCACGGAAGTCATAATCGTTATTCTCGTGGGTTTGCCGCGGTCAACCGACCGAAGTGCACAGTTTTTTCATCGCCCGTGCCTTTCATCGCGGACAAAGGGGTTGCTGGACACTTTATATCCTGGTTGAAGGAGGCCGTTCGACGATTCAACGCCGTCGAAGCGATTCATAGAAGATCCATTCGCAGCCCGTTCCTCCACCCCGCGACATCATTTAACGTTTAGAGAGAAGCCACGAGTCCGAGTTCCTTTTTCAATTTCGAGCACGCAAAGAAGTCCCCCGCGCGGCGGCCAGTGGACACCGGCGCCTCCCCCGGCGAAACTCGATTTCCCAGTTCAAACAACCAACAGCGTAGCCGAAGGACCCGTTGCCGGTGGGAAGAGGGCAGAGGAAGCGCGGGCGGGAGGGGGTACGCGTCGCCCTTCGACGGGCAATACCTCCCCCCGAAAATAAACACTCGGCGCGGAGGCTCGCGGCGGCGCGTCGACGGAGGGAAGGGAAAATAAAAATCCCTCCACCGAAAAACTTTCGCCTACAGACAAGCGGATGCAAATGAGCGTGGTAGGGGGTGGCGATGGTGGCTGGCAGAGTGGCCGGCCAAGAGGTCGCGGGAAGCGGGGGGGGGGGGGGGGGAGGAGGGCTCGGAAGGAGGAGGAACGAGGTGGAGCAGCGAGGGTGGCAACGAGAGGAAAAGGGACGGAGTAGGAGGGTTGATATCGGCTAGAAGGTGAGCTTCGGAACGCAATGTCCAGCCTGGTCCAGCCGGCAGAGATGCGAGTATTGATCTAGGCTCAGACCTAACCCACCCCCCACCCCCCTCGAGCCTTTCCACCCTCCACGGCCACCTCCAGCCGCCTCCTTCGCCTCCACCATCTCCGAGCTCGTCGTGAAGCCAGCCCTGCTCCGTTCCTGGGGGCCGTGGTCGAGAGAAAAAGGGATGGAAGCCGGGGAGAGCCGTGGAGGGAAACGGCCTGGCTACGATGACGGCGAGGGGGTTGGCGGTGGCTCGAAGGAGGACCTCGAAGTCCGGCTTGCCGAGCTGCCCCTTCAGCTACGCACGTTCACTCTCACCTCCTCCACCTACGATCTCCTCCTCTTACATTAGACACGCTGCAGTGGTGCTCAACGCTTTCGAGACACAATCCAGCTCGCCTCTGCTGCTGGATGCTTCCTAGTGGGATTTGGATGCTTGAGAAAATTCTATTCAGCTGGATGTAAATAGCGTGGGTTTGTGGGGGGGGGGGGGTGTGTGTGTGATTATGGGAATAGATAGAATGGGGCATGATTCGGAAGTCTCGTGATCGAGGAAGCACAGTGATTAGTGATTATAAGAATCTTCTAATTGGGGGAACGGGTAGAATAACTAGGGGTTCTATTAATCCTGCGATTTTGGGAGTATCTAGGATAAATAGGGGTTGTACGGGGGAGATGGAAGGAAATTAAGCGTATAGATTTTCTTGAAAGATGGAGATTATGAAGTTAGGGATGAGGAGAATGGATCGTTATTATAGTTGGAGGAAAAGGACTCACAATCAGCTTGAAATCACTGCAGTAATACTTCCGTCAACGGGAACCTAATTTCAGCCGGGTCTAGCTCCCTAGAATTCAGCAGAAAAATCGTAGTTTTCCAAGTCGAAATGAAAGTTTAATTGCAGAGGGAAGTAAAGGGGAGGGGTGGGGGGGGGGGGGGTGGTTGAAATGAAACAGGTCACTTCGAGCGGGGAATTGAAAATCGAGGTTCTCCATCGATCCTCGCGGCCGTTCGTGCCTTTAATGAATAAATGGCGAGTATCCTTGGCAGATGGGTGGAAAGGGGTGAAAATCGAAGGCAGCCACGCCCTGTGGAGGGAGAACAAAGAAAAAAATCGCGAAGCCGCCGAACGGATCCGCGGACTCGCTCGAATCAGGAAGACGCCACTTGGGAACGGCCACGTATTTCGAGTATACGCGGTATCAAGGCCAAGGTTTATTAGCGACGGATCAGTTTCAGAAGCCAGACTAGGTGTCAAGTGCTTGCAACGGTGGTCTGAAGTGGTGCTCGTAAAACGTGAATATAAACGGGCGGCGAAAGTGTTGCCTTCTACTGAAAGCTTGGGTCCACTTTGTCGCTACTCCATCTTTTCGTCCAATTTGTCGCCTGCTGAACGAGCTGCTACGAGTTCTTGCATGTAACAAGCTATTTGGTTATTGAAACTACGCGAAACACTGAAGATTAATTACAATTAAACTGGGGACTTGGAATATTGCACCTATTTGAAATACAGATTTCTAGAACATTCGAGGGAATCCACTTTACTAGGATATCAAGGTTGATCAAATCCCAAAGCTAATACAATTTCTGTCTGTAAACCGAAAATTTTCCTACGAATTCCTTTTCACATGTTTGACCAGAAGCTTCACTTCTTTATGCTTCCTGTAAAGATACTCGTCAAGAAGATTCAAATATACCTACCATACTCTTGTTTCCACCCTGCATGATCATCCCCATGTTCCAAGCCACGATTGCGCACCTCGAAGCTGACAATAACGTTGTTCGAATGGACGTCGCAAGTGCCACGATCCTCGCCGTAATTCCAACGTTCCAAAGCGTCTACGGAACTTGTAGCGTTCGGGGGTGTGTTCCAGTGGAACTTGAAGAGGTCAGTGGCAACTGCGGTGCGGAGGCACGGTTGCACGATAACGTCGCACGGAGTTACTCGAATCCCAATAAATCCAAACGCCCCCCCCTTCTCCGACCGTCGACCAACCCCTGCCGCCTAACCCCTCGCTTCCCTTGTAGCCTGCAGAACGGGCACCGAGATTAGTATTAATTTATAGCGCTGGAAGATAGGACGGAACAACGCGCCCCGGTGGTCGGCGGCGGTCGAGAACGCGGAGGGTGGAAAGTGAAATTCGGTGGCTAACGGGAACGTGGCCTGGCTACGCCATTTCCATTTTCCGCGCTGATAATTGGAAACCGACCGGGCAACTTTCGTCAGTATGTAAATTCGTGCCGCTCCTATCTGCTACGATCTCGTGAAGGGGAGGACGCGATCGGATCGAGCGGCTTTTCGGCGACGCTGACTTCCGAACCGTCGCAATCGACGAGTAGAAAGAAAGCTCGCAACGGTGGAAATGAAAACGAATATTCCTGGAAAAAAATGGCATCCGGGGATGAAATATCTAAGCGTTTTGATGCGCTTGCGTTTCTTCCAAAAAATCTGGATTTTATTAAAAGATTTTGTAAGCTTCACAAATCGAAGAGCGATAATAATTTAGCCAAGAAATTGTTCCCTATTTCTCTGCGTTTACGGTTTATTGAAACTTAAGCGGTTCGTTAGTGGAGAGCGCTTTAATTAATGCATTTGACAAAATGGTCGGCCATATCGTCTGAGAGTGAATCTTTTCTCTGGCGTGTGTTGGGGTTATTGGTGTTTTTTTTTTCTTCGCCAGGAGAAACAGAGAAAGATTAAGATCCAGGCATCGTGATAAAATAACACTCAGGAGGAATGGGGGGTAGCTTTATCGTTCTTATGGCGTTATCTTATTAAGGGCATGGGGGTGGATCGCGCGAGAGGGATGGCCAGTGGGACGTGAGGGTGAAAAATGAAGAAGAGACGGGAACCTACTCCGTGGACCATCGGTCATCGCCCAAAACCACCCCATCGTTCTCTCTTTCCTCCTGCCGCGATATCAGCCTGTAATGAATCTGTCGCAGGGCCACGAGATTTCATTTCCCTCCTGGAGGACATCGGGGTAGGGTTGAAGTGATTTTTATGACACTGGAACAACCCACCATTTAGACTGCTTTTTGACTTGTAGTAGAAACAATTTAAGGTAAAATAAACCATTAAGGCGACACTCTTACTTCAACATAAACAACTGAACGAAGAAAACTCGCAGAATAACATAACATCTGATGACGAAAAAAATTTTTTTGGGTAGGTATTAGATATTGCTATCGATCTTAATATTCCCACTTCTCTTCTCTTACTTTATTTATTCCTGCATTATTCACCCGCGAATTATTCGTCTCTACTGAATTCTAGATAAGTCGTTCATCAGTTCTTCCATCTTCTAGCAATGACTCGGGGCTTCCCCTTCTCCGAAGTTACGTTACCCTTTTTTCTTCGAGAATGGAGTAAAGCCAGCCTTCAGAAGTTTCATTCGTATGACGGAACTTATCGTGTACACGTGCTTGTATCGAATGGTCGGCGCTGCAGCAATTGAAATCAACCCCGACCTCTCCATCTCTCGTCTCACCAGCGACCCCGAAGAAGCTCGCGAGGGACGACTGCCTCCTGAGAAAGGAGCCGAACGCTGGCGACCCAGTCCCAAAGACTTTGACCCACATCATATCGCTCGTTTTTGCCTTCGCCTCCTTCACCTTCCGAGTTCCTTCCCTCCCGGGACTATTATCTTAATCCCATACATCCTCTTTAAGAGGCGTTCCACTCGAACGAAGCCACGCTCTGGCTACTTCCGTGGTTCGCGCTCAACTCCTTTTTTCGGATGGATCGATTGCGACTGACAGGCACGCGTCACTGTCACGTTTCACGAGACTCCATTATGCTGGATAAATTCACTGAAAATTGTGATTGAGTGTGTTGTATTTGGGATGGAAGTAGGAGGGTGGAATTATGATTCCTTTCTAATTGTAAAATAGGTGTTACTACTTATACTACGATAGTACTCATTCGGTTTGTAATAATTTTAATGTTGGTTTTAAATCTTGCTCTATTTTATTTTATCATGAAATTCTTCTTGCTGTTATTAAATAGGAAAAGATTAGGCTTCAAGTTTGAATTTAGTAGATCATCTATCCCAGAGGTTAAACTGAAGCTTGCTTCCAGTCCAGACCTTGAAGTGCAGTGAGTGCTTGATCCATCAGGCGTTGAAAGGTGGGTGGTGCATTCTTTAATCCGAAAGGCATTCGAGAGAATTCGTAATGTCCATTTGGAGTAGTGAATGCTGTTTTTGCTTTATCTTTCGGATCCATCTCTATTTGACGAAATCCACTAGCGAGGAAACTCTAGATAGCGTCTCCAATTCGATAATCTTTCAAGCCTGATCGATCAAGGATAGCTTCGAATTCTATACACCATTACTTTTAACTCTTTATCAGTTTGAAACTGACTTTCCCTGAAAGTTAACTCCAATACCTTAAGCAATCAAGTTGTCCCTTCGGCTCGAACCCCCTTTCCTATCACATTACCATGTCCTCTAAATGGAATCACAACTTTTCGCCCAGACCTCCGAAACGACGAAGGCCACTGAAGAACGAAAGGTGGAGACCTCATTAATACAGGGCCTAGTGGAAATTGGGCCGAAGCTAGCGTTTTCAACCGCGGAGCACCGCGCGCGACTTTTATTATCGGCGATCTACGGTTGAACAAAGATCGTATTCCCCAGTCGGTGTCCCGGTTGAAAAATATTCTTAAGCCTGGGTGGGCGCACGTGCGACGAACTCTCATAAATTAGAGATGCTCGATCGCCCAATTAATACGATGTTTCCAGTGGCAGGCGACGGAAGAGCCGGAGAGAAAGCGCTGAAAGGGACGGGGGAATCCGTCGGCTGGAAACCGGCGAGGAAGATCGAGCATAGGTACCCGGGATTCTTCGGAAAGAGACGAAAAATTATTGCTCGAACACTGAGAGGCCGGCGCGAGGATAGATCAGGTGCGCGAGCCGCGGCATAAATTAAATTAGCATAACTCTGAGCTGTCCTGGGACAAAGTAAAAGCCGCAACAACGTGGGAACCCTACGAATACGGGCATAATCTTTCAATTATTTGGAAGTGGATACAGTGGATGATGAGGTGCTAGTCATTCGAGATTCCTTTGTCGAAAGGTACTTCTGCTGTGAAAGGGAATGCAAGTGTGCCAAATTAAAATAGTGTAATTGCGAGATCTTGATGCTTATACGAAGTCTGATATAAAGATAGAGTAGGACATTATGCTTTGCCACAAAACAATTACACCCTGAAGCAACACACTTGCTCCAACTCTGTCCCCATTTTTAATAACACGATTGGAGGTGCTCTTCTGAGCATCTTGTGCGATAGAACCCTTCTAAGAACATTTACGACCATTTATGTATTTTCAAAATTTGTGGATTGGGCTATCCATTAATATTTGCATATTAAGGGCGGTATTATTAAATACTATATATTAATATGCTGGCTTACTACATCTTTGCTAAGTCCATTGCCAAGCATTACACGTAATTCCCCACGAGCTAAGTACGTTATTACGCGGAAAAGGATTCATTTCCGCGCGACGGCACTCAAATTTATACAACCGCAGCGGACGAAACGAACCCACCGCAACGAATATCGTCATCAGGGTTGCCACGAGAATTCAAATATGCATGGAGACCGCCATCGTGCTTCCTTGCAGCATTCTCTTCCGCGATAATTCCTACGAAAACTGAAAGAAACTTAACGCGGCGTGCCAATTGTTCATGTAAAACCAGCAGATTGAATTAAAACATTTAATCTTAATTGGACGACGGCGCGGGGGCAGAATTAAATTCTTTCCTCATTCCGACAACTTTATTCTTTCCCGCGGGTCCAGCAAATTACTTGTTCAAATATTAATTGTTAATTACGCCAGTGACGTTCGTTTGACCGACAGCTCGCGAATTTCTTGAGATTTTCGACATTTTTCGTCTCCTACAAAAGAATACAAAATTTCTCTGCATTTTGCAGCCATCTTTACAGAAGATTATGAAACGTGAGGTTGTGAAAAATCCAGTAAGAGAATTTCGCACAGTTTTCTGTACGTTAACAAGAGTTCACTCGATAAATTGAGAATCACGAACGTATTATAATTATTAGAAGAATTCGTTGATGGTTGACAAATAATAAATCTCGTTATTCTCTCGCTTTCTGCAAATGTAGTTAAATCCAGGGGGGTCGCCTTTCATGCGAGACGGCGAGATCCTTCCTTTCGTTATTTCGCGAAATCCGAATTTACGCGACCGCAGCAGCCGAAAAGAAAGGCACCGCAAATGAGTAGCGTCCTGCCGAGTGGATCCCGATTCAGCCAGAAATTCAAACTGAGACCACCGGCGTGTATGCGGCAGGATTTCCTGAGAACGTTTCATGCTAATACGACCGCGAATCGTACGAACTCAAACATACTTAACCCCCACGTGAAAGCCAGCTCGCTTCTTACTCGCTTTGGCTCGGTCACTGTATACGTAGACAAAGGAAAATCGTCTACTACGTCCAGCAATTGTTTCCTTTACATCGGCGTACCATCAAAAGAAATGCACAGTGTGTTTGAACTTGTGGACGGTGGATAAAGTTACGATGTTAAAAGGGAAGCATTGTGTTTGGACTTATGGCTGACGTGTACTACTGACAGTTTTATTTTGTATCCTGTGTCTTTCACGATTATTGCTTCAAGATAGATTCACCGGTTTTACGATCATCAGTAACCTACATTTTCGAAATACTAGTCTTCTGCTTCTATGTATATTACTAACAACTGTGTATTATATTTAGGAAATAATGGTACCAGCGGGCAGGAGGTGATTCCTTATTAAAAGAATGATGAAAATAAATTGAAGACTCGTTACAGAAAATACTTAAAGTGCCAAAAATGAAATTTTATTTGATTTTTTTATGAGATTTTTTTTAATTTTGCCACTTGCAGTGTTTTCGACAAGGACTCTTCAATTATTAAGACTATGAAAATAAATGAAACGTGTAGAATAAAATTTTTTCACCCGAGCCTTAGTTTTCGAGAAAATAAAACACTCCGTGTATTACCGATTTATATCGGCATTGTCATACCGCCCAGTTTCCCAAGATTATAATATCTCCGAAACTTGCAGAAGGGTCCTCCGCGATCACGATTTCCCGTTTCGATCCCAGGAAAGCCGTCGCTCCCGATTATCTCCGCGGCTCGCATAAAATATCCAACATATAAACGCATAAAATAACCGATGGGGATGGCCCCCCTAGCGACGAGTTTCTGCCTCTGAATCTTAATTTCGATGAAACGTGTGGCATCGAGGCGATCGTAAAACCGATGTCGGTCCCACGAGCGAGCGCCGCGCGATTGGCCCCACGGCAATATGGCGGCTTCCCTTGCCGCGAGCCTATTCCGATGCCTCCTCGACGGAACTTTCGCCGATCGGAGTTAATTGACTGGCCCGTCGGTTAGACGAAGTCGCCGACGCTGTCAATAAAATAGAAGAGAAAGAAGGGGCTGTCTTTTGTTCCCCGATCACGTTCCTCAGAGTTTCGAACGCGATTTTGGAGCTTTCCAAAGCCCCTTTTGGATGCTTCAATCGAACTCGGCGTGAAAGAGGGTTCTTAGAAATGCCTTTCTTTGGTGGAGAGGACTTGGAGATAGTTACAAATTTAATTTAATCTGGGAACAGAATTTAAATGGTAACACTGTCCAACACGATTTTTGGTCCTCAATATCCGCTGTGTGAATCTTGTAGAGTTTTTCGCATTGAACACGAATCCGCAAGCAGAATTGCTGTATCATCCTCAGTTTTCGAGAAATTTGATTCTGAAAAAAAATACAAATTTGAAAATTTGAAAATCTTTTGTGTTCGAACAGTAATAGTTATTCGGTTGCTTTTCCGTCAAATTATTCTATGAACCCTTGTGAATACAACGATATAAGTTAGTATTGAATTACAAACATTTAAATATGTTTAAACAAGGATCAAATGGAAAAGGACAAACGAAGTGCACCAATTTTTGCAGACATGTTTCTATATATTTCAAAAACTAAGGGTCTAGGAGAAAATCTAACTACTCCACGCGATGCAGCAGACATTTTTCCTTAGGAAACCGTCAGCAGAAGTGGTAAAACACCTTTTGTCTACAATACAGGAACGAAAGAATTTAGCAAAACGTGCGGCGCTGACAGTGGTAATCAATGGCGCGTGGGCCGCTTAGCGTCACAGAATCGCGTAACGCGCGTGACTACCACTGTCTGCGCCGCACGTTTTGCCAAACTCTGTCGTTTCCAGAGGAAAAATGTCTGCTGCATCGCGCGGAGCAGTTAGATTTTCTCCAAGACCCTTAGTTTTTGAAATATATAGAGAGATACCTGCAAAAATTGGTGCATTCCGGTATACTTTCCCATTTGATCGTTGTTTAAACATATTTAAATGCTTAGAATTCAATAATAACTTGTATTAACTATTTCTGTTTAAGCACAAAAGATGTTTAAAGTTAAAAATTTGCATTATTTTTTAAAATCGAATATTCTCGGAAACTGAGGGTGATGGCGACAAACGGTATGCTGATTCGTTTTCAGCGCAAACAAATTTTAAGAAACGGCTATTGAATGTTACAGAACAGAAAAAAAAAGTTAAATTTTATTGGACAGTGATAATTGAAAAAAAATTACATCGGAAAGTGTTCCACGTGCCAATGATAATACTATAGCATAGAATTTGATTTTTGGCACTTACAGTGTTTTCTACAAGGACTTCAATCGTTTAGAAAACAACCGTACTAACAACGACTCGGAACGGAAATGGAGAATTTTATATATCCAAACGCAGTCTTTATTCCCAGAGTTGAAAGAGATTCTCACTTTCATTACTAACACAAACACTAAACTAAACTGCCATATTCAAGTTCCCACTTATGAAACCCGTAGCAACTATCAAAGAACTCGCCAAGACTTTCAGAATTCATTAAGACTTCGAAGACCCACGGACACCTTTTTCTAAAAGACTCCGCTCTTAAAATTCAAGTTAATATTACAAGGGATTCGAAGCAGAGAGCAAGAATCCGGCCGAAAGCTAGCCTACCGGCAAACGGAACTGCCGCGAAACCAGATTTCGCGCGGAACCGTCGCGGCGTCGCCGAGGATCGTGTTCCAGGTCCGTTCCCCTCGTTTTTCTAATTCGCTAACGATTCCGCGGCCGAGGGCCAGCGCGATTACGAGTTTAAGGTAGCCCGACACTCGTAGCAGCGTCGGCGGCGGCGGGCTCGACTCCTCGTAAAATTATCCGTAATAAAATCGTGATTTACGCCCGTGTTCCTGGAAAGCGGACCGCTTCTCGAAACGTTCCGCTATCCTGTGCCCCCTGCCCCCTCACCCACCTCCCTCTCGCCCCACCCTTATCTTCACGGTTCATTCGTGGCCAGGATAGCTTCTACGAGGTCGACATCCACGGGCGCGACGTCCTTCCCCTCCCGAGAAAGACACTTTGACCTTTCCGTGGATCGCGTCGTTTCTCGACTGTCCGAAAGGAACCGCAAAGTCGCCGCCGTTCTCCGTTTATTGCGATAATTATCGTAACAGTCGGGAGAAGGTGCCTGGAGTTCCTCAGCTTGCGAGGACGCTGGTCCTCGATGTTAGCGATCTTCTCCTCCCGCGATCTTCTTCGCGACTCTCCTTGCGATCTCGTTGCAACTGTTGATGAGCTGGGCGATAATTCGGTAGCAAGTTGGAGGATCAATGGTGGACTTAACCTCCTGTTTGGGGACCGCTTAAGACTTGGAATTCGTGGGGTTTGAATGATATCCGTGGCCACCTTTCTGCTATCTTGAATTCCTCCGTGTCTTTATAATTAACCACCTCTGTCCTCCGTTGCGTTATATTCTTGCAATGACTTACTATCCCGATGGGCTCTTCTCGTTAATAAGAATATAAAAGTTCCCTCGCCTCGCTGCAGGGTCGATAATTCAACCAAAAAGTAAGTTACCCGTATCCAATCGGTTCTACTTAGCCGAAAATGGTGGAGGGAGAAACTCGCTATAAAAATCCTCGGAATCTACATGAGAAAACAGGACACGGGAGAAAAGTTTCACGCGGGAGAGTGGGTAACGGGTTCCAGCCGAGGAGCGAATCGTTACGCTTAAAAGTAACTCCGAGACTTTCGGAGACTTTCGGAGACGGTTTAGTATTTTCCGTCGTGTGCCCTTATAGAGTTCGAAAGGGAAGGGAATTCTTTTTCGACGTCCGATAGAGGACGCTCCCCGATGGAGGACGTAAACGCTCGAGGGTCGCGGTATAACGTAAACGCAAAGTAGAACACACGACTCCCATAAGTCGTAAAAGCAGCCTATAAAATTGTGGCCCGCGCCCACGGCAACAGGCCAGCCAGCAATTTCATACGTTCACGTCGATCTTCCCGAGTTATGAAGCAACATAGGCGAAGGTAATGCATGGGCCGCGGGTTACGAAAGCGATAACCTTGAAACGAAATTACTTACTTATCGGGAGACGAGTGGCCCAGTTGTAATTGTGCCGATCACAGGCAACCGTGTCATCTGTGACGATTTGCTGGTACCCTGAAACGTAACTGCATGGTTCGAGGAATTGTAACACGCTCCCGGTGATACCTTGACCTCCGCGTCTGAGGAATGGCAGTTATTGCTACTTACATAGCAGTCCTGTATCTCCATATTGCTCTGTCGGTGGTAGATTACGTTGTGGTGGGACTTATCTTAAATTTGACGCTTTTGATTCGCGAGTGCTTAGAGTTCGGCAGACGTGAAATGTAATATTGACTCTGGTATTGATTTAAACCTTAGCTTTGTTTAAGTCTGGGAATAATCTGAATTGTGAGTTAGAACTTTCTTGTGCGACACTAAGGAGTACGTACATATGTAGATTAAAATGCCGCAGGTTCGGTAATCCTTCTTTGCAAGTTCTAGAGAGTGAAAAATTCGCTGATAATATAATACGATGAATCGCCGAAAATGGATGCTTAATTCTTTATCGCACAGTGAAAATGATATTACATTATACGAGCATCAACTTTATGCAAAGAAAATTCAATAGCCGAAGAGTTTATGCCTACCCTCGCGCCTCCAGGGAATATTAAAAACGGGGCTGTTTTATTGGCGCGTTTTATGAACAGCAACCAGCACTATTTTATCACTCGCGCACGCAGGAGACTCGTGAATCGCCCGATTCGAAATTTCCTTTTGAAAAATGCGCGTAAAATTGTCGAATAAAAATCTCAGGTTGAATAAAACTGGTACACGTTTCACTTAAACTCTCAGGTCGACATCTTTTGATCTTGCAATTGTCTACTAAATTTCTGTTAGAAGGAATAGGAGAATTTTTATTTGTAGAGACATGTAAATATGAATTTCCCGAGATGCAAAAATTTTGTCGAGGGTCAGGGTGTCTGTGGCGAATAAATCGATTACTCGACGATCATTGAAATATACCAAAAATTTATTTACATAAAAACATGAATATAATACCTATAATATTTCAACTGCTGCGCATTATTTTTGTTCTCCACCTGGTGTCATACCAAAAAACGATTGGCGTCGAGAGATCGGTGATCTCCGCAGCAAAGTAATCGGTATTGTCGCAATTTTTAAACGGTCGCAATAGTCTCCGAAGAAGAGTAAAAACCATCGAACGGATCTAGCTCTAAACTATACTTAACCAACGAAAAAAAAGAAGAAAGTAATCGATAGGATGCAAACACAGTATCCAAACGGTTCGTCGAGTTCGTCGGCTGAAGCTGTCGACCGGAGAAATCAAACGAAACGCAGTGGAGCCCCGTTCGCCGGACCGAATCCCCTTTTCTCTTCCCCCCTCCATCCGAACACAAACGAAAATCTCGCCCCCCGTCGTCCATAAATACAGTGCGTTTTTATATTATTATAAATCGGATCGGGCCGTCGGCCCTCATCGACGATAATTTTCTCCATCTCCGCGCTACCGGCTCGTTACAATATTTACAAAAAACGTACGTACAACATAGGGTATACTCGATCAGAGGAAAGAAAACGAACGGTAGGTACGATACACAACGATAAACATAATTTCTCGCGGGTGGTTACGAACCACTTATACATCGATTCGTTACAATTCGCTCTCTGTCTCTCCCTGTATTTCTCTCCCTCGGCGGCGATCATCGACGATTTCCCCTGGATCCGACTCGGCCCACTCGGGGTTTCGATTGTTCCAGCCCCGCGGCGCAGTTCGCCTATCGAGGCGGCTCGGAAAAGGTAGGGGGCATCGTCGGTCGTTCTTGTCGGCGCTCCGTGTGCGTCACTCAATCAAATTGGTGAACAGCGCTACGAAAACGATCAAGCACTCGATCGCTACACCACTAAGCTATCTGCTGATGATTCTCGTCATCTCGTCCAGTTTAGCTCGATAAGGTGCCTCAGCCTTACGCGTACAAAAAGGAGCTTGGCCGTTGTTAAAACGTTCGCGGCAACCGGAACCACGTGGCGCGGATGTTCGAGAGAAAGTGGGATGGAAAATTGGCGGGACGTCACAAGTGCTGTGTGTGAAGTAGTTGTACTGTAGTGGAGCACTGATCGATGGGATCCTGTGAAATTGTTCATCTTTTATTTAGTAGACAAAGACTTTGAAAAGTCTGGTCTCGAGTAACGAATATGCTTATATGCTTTCAGTTGCCTGCTATGGTATTGCCTTCAGAGCTAGTTTAAAATTTGAACGATAACGTCGGAGGATCAACCCTCTGTAACCCAAGCCTTTAGCTACTTTCGGCTTCTTTTTAGTTATACCTTAGACTTCGCGATAATAGATCTGTACATATTAAATCAACATTTCTACACATTAAAACTTCAGCTTTACTCGTACACACGCCTTTTATTAATATAACATTTGTACTGCCGCCTCGGAACCACAATTATACATAAACTTCAAATAAATAAATGGAATCTTACAAATAATACAGACGCTTGAAATATCCTGTAACTTGATTGGGTTACAGAGTGTTAAGAACTATAAATTCCCATCTGTGCATGTCCAATTAGAATCGTCCATCGATCTACTACTCGATTCGTTCACAAGCAACACACTGCCAAGATTTAAGATTCCTTTCCCTTCCTTTAGTATCGAATCAGAACCGAGCATCGAGCAAATTCAGCTGCACTTATACTACGAGCATTATTATAATTATACATAATACAAGTATTATAGTATATCCATAATAGCGCCACAAGTACAAATTACTTTCCTCGTACACCACTAATCGTGGAACTCTAAAAACTTGTTTCGTCCACCCTCGAACATCGGCATCAAGAAATCCAGCATGGCGGCGGTTCAAGCATCGAACCTGATATTCCTGGACGCGGAAAAGCCTGTCCAGACAGAATTCGTCGTAAAAACGTGCTTACTCGTAAAAGTCAGTTACCACGGTCAAGATTCCGTAAGGTCGATACATTAGTCCCGAAAAAACTCGTATAACTCGTTAGCGATAATCGTTTACCATTACTATTATTGGTTCAGTTTGATTGGTCCGCTCGTTCACGGCGGACGATTACAGTAGGTTACACTTAAATCGGCGCACCGTCGTGTCAAATGAGCCCGTTATCATTTCACACGCGGCTATTCCCGTCGCTGGAGTCTCGCGTGTCCGCGCGTCGATCGACCGGAGGGAAAGCTCGCCGCGAGAGGAGCCGGTGGACACGCGGATCGTCCAGCCTCGATATATCAAAATTGGGCAGTAGAAAATATCGTATCTCGGTCGCCTTCCCCCTGGTATTCTTAATATCGTAAAAGTTTAGCGCGGTGCTCGACGAGACCCTATCGAACGCGACGGACAGCCTTCGACGTCCTCGAGGGAGATCCCTCGGTGGACAGGCAGGCGTCGTGCCCTCGTCCGAGGATCGTAGAAAGATATAAAACGGTCGCGTGAAAGGACACGCGGTATCGCGTGTAGAAATCGGTAGAAATTCGTAGTGAAATACAAAAGTTAGAAGAGCCCGATCGGTCGGATCGGCCACCCAGTCGTTGCTGAAAATTCCATCGGCGTCCGCGCGAGTGTAAATGGCAGCGCAGAATGTCGTTCCCCGTTCAGAGTCCCCTTTTCTAAGTCGGTACTGCCGGTGTGTACAAAAATGGATGCAATGGAACGTGCGACGTTGCCCCGATGACCAGTTAGCGCGATTCAAAAATGGCGAAGCGATGTGGTACGAAACTGGCGGATCATCCTCGCGATGACTCCTCGACGCCTAAGTCTTTCAATGTTGAACTTCAATCAGGGTCGTGCGTAGAGTGGATAGTTGCCTCGTGGACTTGCAAGTAGAATCCTCCGCGTCATGGTTCTTCAATTATTTTGTACATAGAGCATTTCAGATCTGTACGAACCTAGCTGGCTAATGGAAGCCACGAAAGGAATCCAAAAACTCTTGGTGAACGCAGATCGGTAAAATAATCTGTCCTGAGGGGTTCAGTTTTGAATCAGAGTATTTTCTCTGTCATACAGTTTCTACCTAGACTTTACAATTAGGTACTGTGTACTTTAACTCGGAGGATCCAGCGTAAGAATTGCATCAGGGCAACCTCAAGATCGTTAGTTAATAGCTAAGTCCCAAAGTTGGCGCAAGCTGATTTTACCACCCATGACAACTATTCACCCACGTCGCCCAAAGTCTTCTCCTAAGCGTGCTCGAGCCACGCGTCGATTTCGCCAAGAGTCTGCTTGGAAGGATACCGGTGAGGCAGGAACGGAAAGAAGATGAAGATGGCGTAAACCAGGTCTCAAGTTCCAGCGTGAAACAGTTAAGAGGAATCGAATGGTCGCGAAATGGAGTCGCGGTGTGACGTTTGATCGAGGTCCATCGAATAGCTCAAGCGTTATCGTGTCCACGTCGCAGAGGATATTTCGAATTGTACGTTACCATCTAGACATACAGCATCAAAGATCGATATATTGATATAAACGCTCATACGTGTTTCCATTTATATACATACACCCCTATGCACGGGGATTTCGAAAACAAAGGAAAAGAAGAAAACAGAGCGCGCGGGTGTCGTCGTGTGTTTCGTGAACAGCGTGTTTCCCCCGTTCTCTGCCCTTCGTGTGTTTTGAAAAAAGTTACCATCGCTAGAAAATCTTCACGCTACCCGATTCGCGTCGCCTACGGCTGTCCATTAATAGAAGACACGCGAGAACCGTCCACTTCCGGCCTGTGTTAAATACGCAGCCGGGGATGCAGTTAACTGTGGATTTAACTTGCGCACAGTAATGCGATCGGCGGTTCGTGTGTCGTTAAATTCGACAATGATCGTCCCGAATCACGTGAAACAATAATAGGAGCTTAAGACTTCTATATCACATCCCCAATATGTGCGGCAGTGTTTCCCTTATGGTCTATCGTCGAATGGCCGTGCGAAATGGCCGCCGCTGAGAAGCTGATGTTCGACATCGGTCTCAGCGACCTACGCCTTCCGATTCGGTAATCCCAAGTTCTTGCTAAAAAAATTCCCTATTCGCCACTGACGCGCATCCGACTCGAGGCGAGCGGGCGTCTGACGATCGTCGATTGGCAGTATATCCCTCGATCCAGACACTCCATCCTCGAAATCCTAAATGTACATCGATTATCCTATATAACGGTCGCGGATAAAGACGATTTCCAGTCAAAGCCGATATTCCATGCAACCTCTGGCGATGTACGCGAACACGAAGCCCTTCGAAAGGTCCTCCTCAAGGATAATCGTCGATCCCCCATTTCTCGTCCGAAGACAAGCGGCTCCTCCCCTCAGCGACGCAGAGGAGGATCAACGTGTGTGCTCGATGCTAAAGGACCTCGAAACGGTGGCCGAATCACAGAGCAAAGCGAATCCCTCTCGCACTGGTTTCGTTAGCCCTTCCACCAGCTGCACAGACAGCAGTACCATCGCCTTTCGGGATGGGGCTGAATTATCTGCTATTGTCAGTGCATCGCCCTGGTGGTGGTCAGATGCGTGGTCTCTGCCCTCTTCGGGGGCGGTGGAGGTGGTCTTCTCTTGCTCGCGATAGCGTTCACGATGTTGATGCTACGATTCTCGTCCGCGAACCTGACGGTCGACTGTCTGGCTGGGCTGGACGCGTACTCCACCGGCGCGTGCGGATCCGTCGCGTAGACGTTCTCGTACAGATTGTCAGCCCCGTAATGCTCCTGCACCCAGTTCGACACGTTCGTCTCCCTGTAATCGGCCACGGCAGGCGGTGGATCGCGGAAACCTAAGACCTCGTGCGGCGTGGTGGTCGAATCGAGCTTGCACTTCTGCGCAACCTGCCACTTCTTCCTCATCACTCTCTGCAGGTCCTTCAAGAAATCCCCAGGGGGTGCTTGATCCGAGGCGGCAAGCTTCTTGGGAGACGTGAGCCTCGTGCTGTCCGATCTCCTCGGAGGCATCGGTTTCCTCTGCGGCAGGGCAGGGCTGCCCGGCTCCTGCTGAGGCGGAAGATTGAACGAGATCTTCTTGCCAGTGCCTGTCTTCGATTTAGGCGACGTCGGGGGCTCCTGAATGGTCACCCTGCGCTGCGGCTGCGGGCTGGACGCAGCCTTCAGCTCCGCCAGGTACGGTGGCGCTGCGTAGTGGCTGGAGCTCTGTTTCATGGCGCTGCGTCGCACCGTGTCCATGTTTGGATTGGGCCTGATGGGTTGAACGATTGGATGAGTCCCGTACATCGGTTCCGCCTTTGAATTCTGCCTAGTGAGGCTCTGGGAGTTGCCGTGCGGCTGCTGGGACCCGTAGGCTGGTGGAGGAACAAATGGCGGCGGTGCAGCGAAATTTGGGGAGCTTGGTGCGTAGGTTGGCGTGCTCGCGTTGGATCCTGGGTAGGAACTGTGCGGAGATGGTGCCGAGTTGGCTGTATTGTTCGCGTGCACGGCGTTCTGAGCATTCGGGTTGTACATCTGGCTGTTCTGCACCGATGCATTGTTCTGCAATGAGTTGCTCGAGTACATCTGCTGATTGGCCGCGGGTCTTGACGGGGCGTGCGTTGGCGTGTTCTCGGGGGTCACTGAGTTCGTGGGGGTGGACTGTTTGGGCCTTGCCCGACGGATGGTCCCTGTTTCGCCCACCAGGGGGCTGGGAGGTGGGGGGAGGGACGCGAGGCTCAACGACGAGCCGGATAGTTCGGGGGTGTTGCATACTGGCAGTTCACCTGGTGCTGGAGGCGGTGGCAGTGAGTCCAGAGAGAGGTTCGATCGGAACATCTCTGGCGGAGGCGGTGGGAGTGGCTCGCTGTCAGATTCTGCTTCCTCGATGACCCTTGACGGTGATGGTGGCGGTGGTAAGGAAGTAATCGAATCCATCTGTAAAATTACGTTTCACAAATTGTTCATTCTAGTCAAAACTGAGCATTGAGTTGATAGTATGGAGGTAGAGTCTTATGCCCCGAAGCATATCCCCGGCACGGGAACTGGCGATCCCTCAGCTGGCTCACAAGTACTGAGTCTAATGAAAAACGAGAATATTGGGAATTGGGGTTAGACAAGGAGATTTCCTCCGTCTACCTCGTTGATACGTGGAAGAGTCGAGAATTTATTGATCGGAAGACAATTGAGATTTAATTCTCGGGTTTTATTAAAGTCTTATAAAGACTATGTACTTTACAGATCTTCGACTCGATGCAACACTCAATGTTACCAGAACGTCTTCGAAGACATATTCATCTCTCAAGCCGACAGTAAAGATTAATACATACCATACACGATGGAATCGGGCTGGTTGGAGTCTTCGATTCCTGATTCTCCGTTCTGTTGTATCCCATGGGGCTTGCTCTCTCTCTGACAGGCGTGCCGGGGGGTATAGGACTCACTGGAGTCGCATTACCAGATCGATGGTGTCTCTTGAGCGTTCCAGAACCGTCGGAGTCAGTACCACTCCTCCTTCGACTGTGCCTTCTGGTGAGGGTGCCGGATCCTGAACTCGTGGGGCTTGGACATAAATCTGGCTCGTCTCGAACCGTTTCACCCACCTCCTTCAGTTGTCTCGTGATGGACGTGAGAGGGAGCTTAGGGTTCATCGAGGGTTTCCTCTTAATCGTCCCTGTTGGAAATTCGCCACACTCGAAGGCCACCTGCGACAAAAACCACAAGCCACGTTATGCATCGATCTCGCTTCATACCAACGAGCTATCCATCTCTACAAATGACCTCGACTCTTGCCTGTGACTCAACTCGCAGCTTTTCATAATTACCTCGCAACTGCTGGGCGCCCCGTCCGACAGACATCCGCTGGAACTCGAGCTGCTTGCTCTGCTCAGCCTTCCATCGTTGTTGTAACTCTGCCTCTGCTCAGGGTTGTAACTTTGCCTCTGCCCATCGTACTGTCTGGTATTAGTAGTTTCTACGCTGTGCCTAGAATTCTCCGTGAACTGGCGGGCATTGTCGTTGCTGGTGTTGTACTGTGCCTGGCTCTGAGGTGGCACAGCGATAGAGCTGACAGAGCATGATCTCGCGTGCGCAAGCATATCGAGGTCTTCCTGCGCCAGCTCGTCAACCAGGGTCCTGTAATTCTCCATCAGCTGCCTGCCATACTTGGCCACCCTGATTCCAACCATCCACCGTTCCATGGACGCGTTGTCCTCCGCGCAGAGGAACTTTATGTACTTGGTCGACTTCGGCTGCTGCAGCCTGGGGTGCTTCACCGCGAAGCAGAAGTCCGACGGCGCTTTGTACTTCTTCTTCCAGCCGATCCCATAGTAGATTTGGTTCACGTCGAAGGTCGCCAGGCACACCAGGTCTCTGGCGGTGCGAGCCTTCTCTTTCGGCCAGTAGTAGAGACCGGAGGCTCGTAGAATGAAGTGGTACCTCTTCCAGCCTTTCTTGCTGTCTGATTTCAAGTACAGCGGCCCCTCCACCTGGAAATTAAGATCGATCCGTAAACTGACTGGTCTAACTCTCGTCTAACGGATACAGACTCTATTTGGACGCATCTCAAATATCAAACTGCGTGTGTTACTTTACAGTAGTCTTACTTCTTGACAAATACGAGGACTTTAGATGATAACAAGACGAGAACCTAATTTAAAAGGGCGTCATGGATTTCTAGGTTAAAGAATGAACATCATACAACATTCAGTAAAAGATTCATTCGATCAAGTGTTTCCCATTAGGTGAAAGGTTAATACTAGAGAGCACTGAATACTAGATAGGTACCTCTGGTACACCAACGTTGCTGCTGGAAAAGAACTCCTCCAGGAGAATATTGCGAGAGTGGTCGTCGTATTCGCCGCTACTCCTGTCGGATGGACCCAGGAGGAACCTCTCGGGAGTGAGGAAGAGTTGAGTCTTTTCAGGCCTCTCAACGAAAAGCAGCTTGTTCTTGGAGTCCCTCGTCCACAGTAGCAGGTTTTCCACCAGCAGCTCGTGATCCTCGTACACCCTTTCTGTTGAGGGAAAAGCGCGCGACCAGGGGTTAAAAATATTCTAAGATACACCATCGATGATGGGGCCAGCTAGGATAAAACGTTTACCCATGAAAAGATCAGGCAGATGCTCCACCACGGCCCACTTCGGATCCATTGGCACGTGGTTCTTGTCGGCTAAGAGCCTGGACACGTGAGCCACGCTCATTCCCTCGTCGACGAGCAAACTTTTCCCGCTACCGTCCAACGTGAACGCTTTGATGAACAGCTTCTGAACGCTCGCCTCGCGCATCTTCTCCAGCGCCAGCCGGATCTTCTCTGCCTTGACTCTGCTTGCAGCATCTTGAAGTGGAAAATCAGAGGATTGTTGAAATACCTTTACAGCTTCCGCAATTTTTACACGCTAAAGCATACAAGTACTTTCTTTTACATTCTTTGCCTTCTCCTGGAATTTACACGTGTATTCTACATAATTCTAAAGCACTCTATTATCCTGTGAGCTTTTGAATAGAAGAGAATCAGGTAGAAATAAAATTCGTCAGGTTTTTTAATACTCAAAGGTTTGCGTGAAAATTGATGCTCACCCATAAGTTGATGGGACTGTTGTTGAGGGGCCGTGTGCATGGCGGTCTGAGGTGGTTTGTGCCCAGATCCGCTGCTGCTCGCTGAGCTCTCGCTGGATAACATCGATACCGTGTCCGAGAACGCGCTGTCATTGTCAGGACTGTCGGTGCGCATAGCTGAAACAAATATTATACGCTCGTTTAAAAAGATTAACCAGCGCAAGTTTCACAATTGCAAATACTCAACAGCCGTTCTACGCAACTGTGCTTCATAAGTGCTTGCTCCACGCGATAGATATCGATTACATCGATACTACGGTAGTGACTATACGTATGTGGTGCAGTTGCCACAGAAACCAGTTAAGTGGACTTTTTATTGGATACAAATTGGCTATTTGAAAAGTAGGAGAAGTGAGACGTAACGAAAGTAATGTCGCAATCTAAGTATGCAACTGCAACTTGTCCATTCAATTCAATTTTAACGATCTGTCAATGGAATTCAAAATTTTTAACGATATTTATCTACGCTCTTCTATACACCAGTATAGAACAACTCTCTCAGTCACCGAGTAGTAAGCTTCCATACTAGATCACTTATTAAACCTCAAAACTTCTTCATCACCAATGACTCCACAACGTAGAATTGAAAGAATCAACAGCTTCGCTCTCTTTTCCTTTATATCACACCTGTTCGTGCATGCACATCGAAGATGTCACTATTCCTCGGTACACCCGCACACATTCCACTTACAAAGCCCAACATAATCCACAGATAACGCTAATCTAAACGTCAATATTCCCAACAAGCACAGTTGAACGGATCAGTAAAAACACTCAAAGAACACGCTACCTCCTTCGTTCTTGCCGATATCGGTATTATCGCTAGCCGTGATCCTGGCACTATTAGGTCGACCCTGCCTTTGGGAGTCCGTGGCGGGTGTAGCAGCAATGTCGCCGTCGCAGCGGCGCTCCAGGGCGCACAGTTCGCCGAGGATGGCGTCGAGATCGACATCTTGAGAATCTGCAAAACAGCCACAAAAAAAAAATGGGAAATTAGTACCCGTGCAATCGATGCGATCGATGGTGATCAAATAAGACTAACAGGCGTCGAAAGTAAAAGTGACGCGCACGCGGTGCGTGCAACGCTCTTGCGGACTATCGCTGAGAGACAGACAAAGAAAGATGGTTGCCGAACGATTACGATCGCTGGAAGGTAGCAATGCTCGATGCGGCTTATGAACGATACGCACGGCGATGAAACCAGTTCCGCGCTAATTGCCAGTACGATTCATCTGGTGACGGCGCGTCGAACGATCGACTGTGTTCCTCGAACGTGAAACGAGGACGACTTGTGTTCCTGACCTCGCGCAACTAGGCGAAAGTCCTTGGCTGGCGTGGAAACGGACGGGTTTAATCGAAACCGCGGATCGCCTGGCCGTGGAACTGGTCGATCCCATACTTAGAGACCCGTTCAGAATCTTTCGGTATTGGAGTCTGTTTTTATTTTGTTTATCAGGAGAATTGGGGAAATTATCGTTGAAGTATAATACATCCCTTATTGTTCTAGGGTGAACCAACCAGTAATTACCTAGTAACCTAGTAAGAACCAACCGCGTAAATTATAAATTTAAAAATATTATATGTTTATAAATAGAGTGTAGTTGCACTTTTAATATCCCCTATTTTTAGTTACGCGTATTAAGCAAATTAATAAGTAACGCGTATTAATAAGTACAATTCTTATTAAAAGTTTGCGGTCATTTACTGGACTTCTACACATTTTGCATTTTATAATCGTTTTTTTTTTTAAATTACGATAAGAATGAGTAACTATTTTTATAGAAATTTCAAGAAAAATGAATTTAAATGCAATTTCAACAGTTGTTTTGTTGTTATACATAAATATATTCAAGTATCAATTGCAAAGGTCCATAAATTCAACAATTCGGTCATTCACTGGTTTGTTTACCCTAGTTCGTTTTCATTATTTCTATTAAACTTTGATACGCTGAATTTTTCACCGCCTTTAGGAACGTAAGACGCTTTTTACTTTCAACTTGAAAATCCCGAAAAGTGAAGAATTTAAATCATCAAATGAAGTGTGTATATACGTTGTCCACTCTATTTAAATAATTTCCCTCGGACGATGAGGTTGGCCGTCGTTGCTTCACTGAGCACCACAGCTAACTTTGTTAATTAGCCTAACGAAGTCTGTATTATCACGCGCGGGTAACGATCTACGATAATTATTACGCTACACTGTTCGATGCTTGTGCACCTTCGTTTTCGTAAACGCCGCTACCTAGAAGATCGCAGGAACTGGGGAATCAGTGGAAATGAAGGAAAAACGAGGAAAGGATGCCGGCACGGAAACGTCGTTACCTCGACTTGCTTGAAAACTCGTGGACCTTGATTCTATTTCCCGCGTGACGAAGTCGAATTTTGCTTACTCAGCCGGTTGCTTAATGAGCTTACTCCGCTACCTTCTAAGAGGGAGCATTTTCTCCAAACCACAATATATTGAAATTAAATAGTTTAAATAAGAGAATAGTTGAATTAGATCGAGTTTGTTGAGTCAGGTAAACTTGAAAGTAAAAAGTTCAGATGAAAAAGAAAAAATAAGAATCAAATTAGTACAATTTGCTCGCAAAATAAACTTATAAGTGCTTAATGCTAATGCACCAGATGTAGCACCTAAGGATATTCAACTTTGCCTTGCAATATTTTTTCGAATTTCTAATTTACTCGATGATAACTCGTCCCAGTTTTGTGCAACATCCTGTATATTCTTTCTATCGTGAATCCCCCCGGGTGGAATTACTCCGCCGCGAAAGAGGAGACGTTTAGTATCCTCCTTTCGCGGTACGAATCGCAATTAGAAGACACCAGTGAAGAATGAAATTCGTGGGATTCGCGCGAAGGCGTCGACACATTCCATCGCGAATCTCGCGAGTGCAGCAAAGGGCACGTGTGTAGGCTCTCAATACGAAGTCTTTTTCTACTTTGCCCAAGCGTGCACGTAATACGCGCTCCACATAATCCTAAGTCGTACACATCTGCACAATAAGCTGGATTAATTATCCGTGAATTAGTGTCAAGATCGTTTTTAATTTGGAGCATGGAGCCTCGTGTGAAGGGGTCGACTAAATCGATAGATAAATGTCGCAATAGAAACCATTTAATTACTGCTCCATTTTGTACAATTACATTTATGTAACAGTAGTGGATGATATACATCTTCGTGTGATTTTTCGGCAGCAGGCACTAGAAAATTTATGCAAGGAGAAAGCTTCTGAAATTTTACTAGTAGGTACCTGTGCCATGGTACACACAACCGTCTAGTTTAATCGAAAAAAAAAAAACACTGATTTACAGTAAGTCCTCTGTGTTGCTCGATTAGGGATACTACTTAGTCTGGTTTTCTGGAAATTTCCTTTTCTCGCATTTCCTCGAAGCGACGTCAGGGTTCACAGACACTGTCAACGAATACTGAACGAATGACGATGTCGTCATGGAATGCGACGGTATCTCGCTCGGAATTGTCCAGCTAAGAGGCGACTGCACACCAATCTCCTCTCGTCGACGACGAAGAAGAAATTCAAGACATTCGGAAGTGCAACTTTATCAATCGGAAATCTTATTTACGCTTTACTCAGTAGCCCTGTGATAAAGTTAAATGAAATCCTAGCGAGAACTTCGCCTTTATTCTAACAAGGGAAGGTCCCGAGCCCGGAAATTACAAAAATCTGAAACTTTTTGAATATGTAAATTCACTCTAAGGGGGTGAAATTAACCCCTGAGAATTCAGCTATTTTCCAATTTTATTTTGTAAATCGCAATCTATAAGATATAGAAAACAAGTTTCAAGACAAAAGATACTTCTTTTAATTAGCACTATCATTTAGTTACTTACAGTTCGCGAGTTATAACACAAAATCGGAAAATATCCGGAATGTAAGGAGTCAATTTCATCCCCTTAGAGTGAATTTCCTTAGATGAAATCCCCTACAGATTCATAAAGTCTCAGAATTTTTTGAATTTCCGGGTTCGAGATCTTTCCTTGTAAGTAGTTCCTTACGAAATTCAAAATTCAAATACATATTATCGTAACTCCTATGAAGTCAGAGGTAATTGAGGCTCAAATCAACTCCAACTATCCACAACTCACTTCATGTTTAAGAAAAACTCGATGTGAGACGAGATGATCCAGGAAACAAAATATTATCATCGAAAGGAAAATTGTTAAGGAACTGCTCTTAGAACGCAATCTCGAATTAAAGATTAAGCAAGACTCGGTATATGGAGACTCAGACGATTGAGATTCTTCTGTGAAAAGTTGGTCAGTAGCACTTTGGGGACCCAGTGCACCAATTTCGAAACCAATGCCATCGTTCCTTTGTGAAACCTGGCACATTTTGTACGAAACTTGCTGCCTGGCTTTATCGCTCGGAGTTTCCGTTTACGGTTCACAGTGAATTTCTAAGGCCCTGCTAATGTTGAATTTTGCAGGGGAGAATCGTTGGGATGGACTTGGCTACCAAGTCGCATAAACGCGTGACAGCACGCGAAAGTAACGAGCAGGGCGGTAACTATAACAATGGGAGCGGAAGTTCCGCGAAATGTATTTATGCGAGGCGAGGAAACTTGCTGGAAAGCGGTGCCTCTTGCGTTATCTATGATAATGCTTCGGTAGTTTCTTCGTTAGCTCGGAATCGTTTCAGTGAGCTGGTGAAGCAACTAAATTCAAGTGTTGAGAAGCTCGAGGTGGCAATTCAGTTTTCTTGTACTCTTGTCATTAAAGTAATAATATTGGGCTGGAACGAAAGTTCGTAGCGATTTTTAAGTGAAATCCCAAAACAATCTTCAGATATTTCTACATAGATTTACTCAGAGGTAGTGAAAAAATTATTTGAAATAAAAATTTATGTACGAAATTTATATTTCAAATAATTTTTTGCCCATCTCTGGATTTACTCAACCACATATATGCATTTTTATCCGCTTTTCAGAATATGTACATCTGTTCCATTTTCAATAGGTAGCGTTTCACATGTCCAACGTTATCTATTAAAAAACACTACGAACTTTTCTTCCAACCCAATATCATCTTTTTCCGAAATTCGAAAATTTAGGGGTTGGTATACATTATATTTCAACCAAGTATGAGTAAAACAGTGGCTCAGGTTTATCAGGTTTACTTGAAAAAGTGGAAGAACCACTTCGCTTCAAAAGACTCCTAAAAATCATCTTCCCTAGTAGCTTAAGCTTAACGCATACATATACAATTAGGGTCAAGTTTCGGCACGATTCACAGAACTGCCCTTCAACAGTCAAGCAATTTCGCCCCTACTCTAGGCAACCAGGCTATCGAGCAGCCACCCATGACCAAGAAACTTCCAACCTACGGTAGGCCGTTCCAACAGGCTTCCACAGACCCTTATCGCAAGCTAGTAGATAGCGTACTACAACTCGCTTTAGAGCACCAGAACTATGTATCTAATCACCAATGGCAGCACACAACGAAGAACTCTTCCCTTTCCCTTGCAGAGGAAGAGGGGTAATTAGAGAAATTCTGATGGCGACTGAGATTCGGGATAAAGAGCAGGGTCTTAGGCCCTAAGTGCTGCGACGGAAACACCAGGTTTCAGTCGCTTAAATAGCTCTGTCCAAATGAAAATGGGACCCAACACGGACAAGAGAAACTCCGACGCGGATCCAGGATGAGGCAAGTCGCGCGGCGAACGCACCAGGTTGCGGCCGCTCGGGGATGGCTCTCTCGGAACGAAAACGAAACCGCGAAGGGAGCGGTACGCAGGCGGTGCATCCACTTTCCACATCGTGGAAGGTGAAATAACGCGGTGAGGCCTGTCGTAACTCGCGAATACGGCATGGATTACCGTTAGTCACGCGGTCCCACCGGTTTCACGGGTGCCCCGTGGAAGAAACGCCTCGGGTAACGTCCAATTTGTATTCCCAGAAGGATTCACGGCTGACACAGAAGCGCCGTGAGTCAGTGCGCACCGGGTCGCGCTCATGCTCGGCCACGTTCCACCGATCCTCGATCGTTTTCGACGATACCACACGTCCCTCGTGTCCGCCGCGCGTGGGAGACTCGTCGCGAGGAAACTGTTCAATTTTTGGGGCCGCTTCGGTCAACGAATCTACGCCCAATCTACGATGCGTATACGCGAGGCACGCGCGTCTTGTTAAAGACAAGCCTGTGGGTGGAATCCGTTGGATACTGGCGCTGCTTTTAGTGATCATGGAAGTTAATTGCGAAATAAGCGTAAGTAGAAGTGAAATTATTTTGGGGAGTCGTTCTGTATTATGATTCGGAATGATTCTTCTGAATGGAATATTAAAGAAGATATAGTGTTACAGGGGTGGAGTTATGTTTGTGGTGGATTGATATTTGCAAAGAATAGATAAGTTTATTTATAATTTATAATTACTACAACTACATCCAACAGCAGCTCGAAATTAATATGAAAAATACACGTTTATTCATATGAATCTACTCCTCTTTCATTCAGCATATCAATTAAATTAAACCCTACACCTTTTAAATCAGCACGGTCTCATTGCACGAATGCGATGACTCACTGCGTGATAAGCAACTTGATATTTGCGATACAACGTAGGAAGAAAATGACATAGTATCCAACCAGCGAACCTCTTCGTTGTCAAATTACATATCTTCCCACTTAGCAAACTGGTGTCATAAGAACCTCCCCCTCGATTCGCCGTCCAACAAGCAAAATTAATCCTCCGTCCAGCAACGACACCGAAAGTCGAAAATACCGTCTTGAACATGAGTTGCAAGTATCCGTGCTAACGAGAGGCTCGGGACAGACAATGGCGTCGCGATAACTCGCCCCGATGAAAGCCACTGTCGCTAATGCCAGCGACGCGTTGAAAATTATGCGCCTGGCAGGGCGTCCACTCGGTGGCAACGGCAGAAAGAGACCAGAAGGAGCACCCTTATCACCACGAAAGCGATCTCGGATTCGTTCGCCGTGCAGAACAACAGCCGGACACGGCGGCCACTTTCTATCTGCTTTCTCGCCGCGACGAGTTATCCTACGGTGAACGCGTGGACGTATGACTTAACCCGTCCACGGCGATCCATCTCGCGCAAGCGACCGGCGCGTTAATTAGCCGCGAGCGCGTCGACGTACCTTTCGCCGCGAGATAGCCGAGTATGCTCTCGTTGCTACCAAAAATCCCGAGCATCTTCGTGTCCCTCGGCAGGAACGTCGGTCCCTGGCGATCGAACTCGCTGAGGCTGCCCATTGGCGTCGATCTCGATCAGATAGCTTCGGCGACGGGGGACATAACGAAAGCTCCAATTAAGCAGAGCCAAATGGACACCGCGAGTACGTTGAACCTCCGACGGGAGACCCGATTCGAAGCAGAAACGAGTCACTGTTCACGGAGAAGCTTGGAGTTGTCCTCACTTTTCGGCAAGCGATGTTTGGGAAGATCGGCAAGGGTGGATTGGAAGTTTCAAGGAGGCCCGAGTGTGAACTGTTGAACGGTGTGTAGTGCAGATTTATGGATGGATCACATTTCAGTCACTTTTGAATCACTCAGTTCACGGAAGATCGCAGATGAATTTGGACGAAGATTCACTGGTAGATGGCGTAAAGCGTTATTTGGGATTGTAATGGAAGACGAGTGAAGCGGCGAGACTCGCGGTGCAAAGCCATGACGCTCACGGCGCGTGCGGCAGCGCTCGACTAAAGGCCTTAAGGTGAACACACTTGCCTCTTGCCTCGAGAGTTTTCCACGAGCGGACGCGCGCCACGCTTGCGTGTAGGAGGTGCTCTCTGCGCGAACTCGTGCACCCGAGGTCGGAAGGGGTTGGTCGTGCACGCGGAATTACACAGACGTCCATTTAGGCCGTCGTTATTGTCGGGAAAGATCGTTTCGCGCGATCGTCGTGTCGATGGAAGCACGATCGAGAAGGGGAAAAGGTATATTCGTTTAAAAATGAAGATTTCTCTCTTTGTTCCTTTCTTTAGAGGGTAATAGACTAGTCCTCCATTTGGGTGTCCTTTTGATAAGCGATTCCTGATTCCGTTTGTGAGTCAGGCGGCCTAAAAGAGGCGAATGTTTGTGATTTTTTTTTTTTGAAAAAGCGGATGGATATATTCTTACAAAACCTTTTGCACTTAATAGAGCAACATTTAAAGAACATTTGGTAATTTTTTCGTAGAAAAATATTTACGTTTATAAGAAAGTATCAACCCACACCGAAGAAGCCTTTTTAAAAATTTGGTTTTGCGGTGAGCACTTCCATTCGGAACCAGGTTATCTAAAACCAAAAAACAAAAAAGGTTTCGTTAGTATATTAATGTATCCTCTGATTAACGGAAGGAATTTCCGAAGTATTAATTTAAAACCAAATGGTGGCTATTTAAAGTTGAAATCCTGATTTTTTCGTGCAAAATTCACGCGAAAAAATCAGGATTTCAAATATAAATAGCCACCATTTGGTTTGAAATTAATATTTCGGAAATTCCCTCCGTTAATCAGAGGAGACATTAATATACTAACGAAATCTTTTTTGTTTTTTGATTTTAGATAATTTGATTCCGAATGGCAGTGCTCACCGCAAAACCAAATTTTTAAAACGGCTTCTTGGATGTCGGTGTTACTTTGTTATAAACGTAAATATTTTTCTACGAAAAAATGACCAAATGTCTTTTAAATGTTGCTCTTTTAAGTGCAGGAAGTTTTGTAAAAATATATGCTTCCACTTTTTCAACAAAAATTCACAAACATTCGGCCCTTTTCAGCCGCCTGACTAGGTATAACCCCTTAAAAGAAAGCCTGATATTTTCAAAAAAATTTTCTGCCTTCCATCGCTGAGGATTAATACCTGGCTAGCTCTCTGAATATCTTCGGAATCTTCATCCCTAATCGCTCTGAGCAATGTACACAATCCCCAGGGGACCAGAAAACGAAGTTAAAAGAAGGGTTACTTTATCGGAACAAAATATTTGGCATGAATCATCCAACACAAACCAATCACCGTCCCTCTAATCCAGTGTTTCCCAACCTTTCTTGAGCCGCGATCCCCTTTTATAAGATTCAAATAACCTGCGACCCTCCTCCCTCATATAAGGTAAGGTAGATTTAATAAGCTAAAGAAAACACATTAAAAATAGGTATTTCAGAATATAATGCTAATTTAATAATATTAAGAAAAAGCCCAAAAAATCGTGACAGCCCCCAGAAACCACTTTGCGGCCCACCGGTTGGAAATCACTGCTCTAATCAAACCCCAACCCTCGCTAGGTGGATGCTAGGTCAATTTTGACCCACGCTAAATGCTCAAATAAACGTGTTGATTATTATAATACTAGCTTTACAACTCGACTTCGCCCGAAATTTAGATTCCGATTTTATAAAAAAAAAATTGTTTAGTTTTTTTGTGAAAATGGTCACATTCATCTGCATTAGTCAGGAATAATAAGCTGAGGCACATTTCGTGATCCCAGAGTTAATCGTTCGAAAGTTTTTAAGTGACAGACAAACACACAAACATTTAGAAGCTTTCTGCTTTATATATTAAGACTAGTACTCGGCTTCGCCCGAAATTTAGATTCCGATTTTATAAAAAAAAATTAATTTTTTTTGTGAAAATGGTCACATTTATCTGGAATATCTGGATTATCGTTCGTAAGTTTTTAGACGACAGACAAACACACAAACATATAGAAATTTTCTGCTTTATACATTAAGATAAGAGCTTATTCTATCGTATATATGAGACAGTCAGAGCAACAACGGACCAACCCACATTAAAAAAATAATATTTTTCCTATTTTATATGGTTAGTAGAGCCTATTGGAATATGTTATTGCTACTAATTTAATTTAAAAAAAAAATGTGGGTTAGTCCGTTGTTACTCTGACTGCCTCATATATAACAATAAAACTAGAGGTTAAATAGACCCTAGGTCCAATGTACGGTCTATCCATCCGTTATCCAAGTTATGCAATCAGAATTTATTTCCCACACCCACATCAATGTCCACCACCAAAACAACCCCTATACTATAAATTCAAATTCTTTGAAGAACCGAAGCGCGCAGACGATTATATACCCTCTCGTAACCTCCACCGCTTCTCGAAACAAGGAAACGTCATTCAGCCTGATTAAATTGCACCCCGCGAGCGTGCTAGCGTGTTCACACCGTTCACGACCAGACACAGGCGGCTGGAGGAGAGAGTTCACGGACCTGAGCAGAAGATTCGTATTGATTGAAGTGTGGGCGCCAACGGCGATTTGATAAATTACAATCGACGCCGTTCAACGGGCTGCCTCGCCCGGAGACGAGTTTACAACTAATTCGCGTTGTAATTCGTGTCGCCAGTCCGGGTCGAGCGTGCCAAACACGTCGGGAACAGCGGAGGATACGCAAAGCCGGCTGATTAATGCGGCTCGATACGGTTTATCAGCGCCTCGCGACGGAGCTTATTCGCCGATTCCACCGCGGGCGAATCGATACTTTAAAAGTCGTTTACGTAACCATAGATACTTCGCGCGGCTCTTTCTGCTCTGCGAACGAGGTTGAACGTGGAGGTTTTTCGACGATTTTCGAGGATATATTCGTCGTGACATTTGCGATCTTGCGTGAAATGGTCGAATCAAAATTTATAATGTGTTAAGCGAGAGAAATTTAATGGATTCGTGAGGGGGAACTATAGGGGTCATCCTCAAACTACGTAAGGCTTTTTTTGGGGGGGGGGGGCGGAATTTCTTACGTTTTCTTACACAGGGAGGGGAGTCAGGTAGCGTTTTAAGTAATATTTTTTAACTTAATTTTGAATAAATAGAAATTCTATCATTCTCTTCCGGAAAAGTAGTTTTAGTTTAAATTTCCCGAAACAGAGTTAAACGAATTATAGTATAAACCTTTAAAAGAATTTTAATAACTGAAAAAATTAAATATAAAAAATATTACGTGAGGAGGAGGTTGGAATATCAAATCGTATGAATTCTTATACTGGAGGAGGGAGGGGTAAAAATTCGCCAAAATTACCGTTACGTAATTTAAGGACGACCCCATACCTCATAGCGGGAGGAGATTCCTAAGAATTAACTGATAGTCTATACTAGCACAATTAAATCATGGAAAAGCATCAGAGAGGGAAAATACTAAAAATCAGCTAAAATATTCCACCTTGGTCACCCACTGGAATGACTTTGCCACTTGCAATTACGTAAGCTAACCACAATACCACACAACTTACACGTTCAGTCTAGATATCTCTATATCAAGGTACTCGGAACTTCTTTCATCCCCGATATATACCATTCATCGCAGCACGAATTAAGCGCTCAATAAATTGGTAAATAGACGTTTCAAAATTCCATTTAATCACGGGTTCCTAGAACGATTCTCGAATCTCATCACGAAAGATCCATCGGTGCAAGGTTTATCACCCACCGGCCATCGATTCCTTATTCCGTAAATGACCGTCGTTCCTTCATCCATCGGCGTAGTCGCGCCACGATTGCGATCGAGCGCAGGTTCGTTCACCCCCGTCGATTATTCGAATACGCAAAGCGGATGATAGCGCCGTAACCCAGATTAATCGAGTCGCATAAATCATCGGCGTGACTAGCTTACGATGGCCAACATTTCCCTGCCATTCCCCCTGGTATCGTCCACCGACGAAAATCGCGCTTTTCCGTGGTGGCGTCCGCCGGGCAAAAAGAATTGCGCCCGAGCCCCTTGACCCGTGGTGATGTAACCACGGAGAGATTCTGCGTCGTTACTCATTAATTTTATGCCAATGGTCGTTCATATCTCATTGCTCTTTCTATGAACCCGTTATACTGCGCTTCTTGGATGTCAATATGCACCGAATACATCAGTTATTGTGTTATATTGTGTTATATATTACCGTTTAGTTTACAGTGGTGAATATAGCAATGAGGACTTCACACATAAACTCAACTAAAATTAAAAGTAATTTAGAGTAATGCGCGACCAAAGGCAAAAAGGAAAGCTACTATCAGAGGTGATGCGCGACAGCATTTCTGCGCGTTAAATCGCGCAAGTGCTTTATAAACGTAGAGAGTGTACCACAAAAGAAATTAACATGAGTGCTATAATCTGTTAACGGAGCTACGCATCCCAGATAGAAGAGAAGAGACACTCCATGTGTTAAAGGGAACACGTGGAAATTAAATTTCCAGTCTAAACAACAATAAACCTCCTTACTTTACTTAATTATATACCTTTTTTTACCAATTTTTACCAATTAGTACCTACTAATTGGAGTGAAGAGCGTTGAATTGTGCAACTACAACTTTTCCGTACAAGCTATCAATCAATCGTTAACGCTGCTTCCTTCAGCCAAGTCTCACCCTCGTTCGGTTGATTCGATCACGATTTATCGCGCATCCATAAATGACAGTCGCAAAATAAACTCGCCATCTGTTCCTTATTCGCTTCCCAACTAAGGAGCCGTGCCCTCTCGCTTTCCAATTCCATTTGAAGCACAAACGGGACGCGCGAGTCGGTTATTTAATTAAAGCTCGAGCACCCATTGCCCAAGAATTATAATCTCCTGGAAGTTGCAACTCTCCCCTCGGTAGCGGGCCTTTTGCCTGGCATTCGCGCATATTAAAGTGCGCCACCATTCGGGCGGGGACAGCCGAGCGGGTTCACGCTTCGGCAATTAAACGGCGATAATTAGCAAATTAATTAGCAGAGCCGGATCGTTCGCCGGGCAACAGCTCCTCTCCCCGGGGAGCTGGGTAAAGAAACGGCGAAAGAAGCGGGCTGGACACGCGAGCCGAGGCATTTCGCGCGTTCCAAGCAGTCGTTAATGGGAGCGCGGATAACCTTTGCCGTACCTTTTATTGGCAATGAATCTGACGCCGACAGCTGCGTCATATTTAACCAATTGCGGCGGGAAAACCGGTCTCGGAGGCTCGCCGTAACGAGAGAGGCGAGTTCGCCTCCGCAACGATCGATCCAATCGAATCGGAACGATTCGACTGGCCGCTCTTGCGTAGACCTTTGATGTGAGTTATTGCGAAATTCTCTACTTCCTCGTCTTTCCACAAACGTTCGCAGATTTTCTGCCGCGTTGCGTGCCGCGCACGATGTCGACGACATTAAAAAAAGGTGTCACTTTAATGTAAATTATGCACATTCTTTGTGGCCAAAGGTGTTGACAGCTTCTTTAATATTCCGCGATCTCTATCTTCTTCTAAACAATTAAAATATAAACGCCAATGTTCCAGTGTTCGAAATTAGAAATTGAATCGAAAAGTCCTTTACCATTTGCGCAATTAAAAGCCTCGTTCTCAAGGGCCGGACTTCCGGCGCGCGCTATTTAAATCCCAGACGCTCGAGAACTCCCTTTGCCCCCCACTTTCTAATATAATTAACGAACAAAATTCGTCTGCTATTCCGAAAAAGCTCCCGCGTCGGAACAAAGGACGCGGTCTGAAATTTTCAAGAAATTAATCCAAGAGAATTGCAAGTGTATCGAGAAACGCCATCGTTAGCGCGTCTCAAAGGCTGGCGATATTTAATCTGCAGCGCGTGCAGTCGATCCTCGCCGCTGGTCTTCCAGCAAATCGCGATATTTATAGCGGTGCGTGCTCGCTCGAAGAGGGGTTCCGCGGCCGCGTTAAAGGGTGTCGGAGCGGGGGTGGCGCGTAAATCAAACAATGCGCGCCGAATAATCGAACGCTCGAGTCGAGCGTGCTCGAGGCGAGGACTCCGCCGTTGAAAAACGAACAAAAGGACATTTCCCTCTCGCTGATTAATTATTCCCTCGCCCCCTCGAGTCTCCCCTATCAGCTCTCTATCGTAGAGATGCGAGCTCGCCAGGCCGACACGCGTTTATGCCACCATTTTTCTATCCCGTCGGCCTCGCGCAACCGCTTATTACCGCAGGCTGAAAGCAACCCGGAACGAAGACAGAATCCACGATAATTCGGACAGGTTGATTGTTCTGCATAGATAGGATCTTAACGAGCCTGGCTCGCGCGCAATTAGCATTTTGATAATGGTATCTGGCCTGTTAGTCGCGGAACGGCCGAGATCCGACGGTGGAAATCGGCCGGCGTGACCCTTTCCGCGATGGAGGATTTTTAAATAGTGGGTCAGCTCGAATGCAACGGCTAGTTAAAATTTGGCGAACCTTTCTCCCGGTGGATTGTGCCGTTCGGGGTATTAAAATGAGCTGGGATGTATAATTCTATTGTTCGTGTGTACGTATTAAGTTCTGCTCGGTGAAGGGAATCTCTCGTTCGCTTGCACGTTATATATGTTACCTATTATTGTATTGTCACTGTAATTGCTGCGTTACTTTGCCTGTGCACCACAGTGTTCTGTTTAACTAAGGCCTCTTTGTATCAGCAATCTAAATTATGTAGGTAAAAGCTTCCTTTCTAATTTAAATGTTTCTCATCTAGCTATAAAAATTCGTTGATACCTAGACTATAGGAACTATTCTTCTTCTTTTCTTGTCCCAGAAATTGTTCTTCAGGTAAGTGCTTATCCCTTCTCCAACAATTCCGTTCACTTTCAATCTTACAATTAGTAGAATCACAACTTGAATTCCATTGCGACATTCGAAATCGGTTTTTCGTATAAGGAACGTTTCACGCGAAAGTTGCACGTCACGAAGCGTGTGCAAGCTGACGGGGTTATATTTTTTTTTCTTTTTTTTTTTTTTGAAAGTTCGACAACAATTTCCTATCGCGTTTAATTGACAGCCGATACATCGCGTGCAGCGAACGACAGTCGGGAATCAGAGCCAGTCGCGCGTGTTGCAATTATTGCAATAATTTACAGGCCATGGTGCCTGCAGATTAATTCCCAGTCACAACAATCGACAACTGAAGCTGAACACTTCGATAAACGATGCTGGGGATCCACGTCAAAATGAGTAACAATTGTCACGGAAAACAAAAGAGTCGGGACTTCGTGTGGTGTACGTGATAACACTTTCAAATCAATGGCTTCTCTTTTATTCGTTATTTCGTGCGATTGTATCCTTGTGGGGTGCATAATCATTCCTGAATGCGAGTTCGTTAATCTTTACTTCGTTATTCTATGTAACTTCTGAGAATTCAGCATGGCTGCAAGGGAATCGCGTGTTTCGCTTTTCTTGGATTACGCCGGTTCCCCAGAATAACGAATTTACTGTTTTACATCACTTTTATGGTAATTAAATCTGTTTATTAACTGGCATTGTGTCAAGGCTTTGCATAGAAATATTCAGCAGAATCTGATGATTGCATTATTACTGAGTTGCTGTTGCGCTATGATAGTCAAATCTGTGTTTCGTTTTTAATTAATACTATGCTACCGTTGAAATTTTATTTGATGCACTTACCACAAATTAATTATTTCAACATTTAAAATTACCTAATGGAAGTTTGTCAGAACTTTAATCAGAATGTATTCATTCCTCTAAAATACATTAGTCATTGCACCCCAGCTTGTTCACAAGTTTCATATTCCATGAACGTTAAATAATATCTTGAAGAAATGTTATTACAGAGAAATTGGTTAATAATGCGTATACACGAAAAATCCTTGGCAAAAAAGTTAATGGCACGAAAGCTTCGAGCCCAAAGTGCGCGATACAACAAAGGGGGACTGTAACCTTCGACGTCGCGTGCACGTGACCCACACTTTGTTTAATTAACTAATGAGCCCCGCCCTGCGTCACGAACGGTTTCGTTTTATTGGGTCTGGTGTGCACACGAATGCACCTCTCGGTGTTGCGTGCACACGCATTGTCAGGGAGCATGCGTGAACGTCTCGGGAAGTCAGAAAGCTGCGACTACACGCGAGGTACAGGATAGACCTAACATCATTATGGATGTTCACCTCACACAAACTGACGTGTCAATTTTGTGAAAATTCCGCTGGCCGAAAATCTGCTCTTCTCGCAGGTGCAGCAACTCAAAAGCCGCTTGTTTAGAATTCCAGTGCACGATTCTTGCACTTACGGATCACACTTGAAACAAAGCTGCAAATCGAAAACTTGCTTGCCGCGAAAATGCACGAAATTGTAAACGGGGATTTTATTTCTGGAACACCGATATTTTGCGTCTTCGCGGGGAGTTAATAAATAAATACTTTCCGTATTGTGTGAAGAGTGAAGTGTGACCAATCAGCGTGAAGTGTTCTATGAAGTGTGGATTGCGAAAAGTAATATATATGTGAGCTGTGAGGTGTAAACAGT
Source organism: Andrena bucephala (assembly GCA_947577245.1). Taxonomy (NCBI): domain Eukaryota; kingdom Metazoa; phylum Arthropoda; class Insecta; order Hymenoptera; family Andrenidae; genus Andrena; species Andrena bucephala. The sequence goes on along the minus strand of OX387715.1, from coordinate 28,096,052 downwards.
GAAGTGTGAACTGAAGAATAGAGTGTAGAGTGGAGTATAAGCTGTGAATTGTGTTGTGTAAAGCATGCCCTGTAGTGTGGGGCAGGGCAGGGTGCAGGAAAGATGCAGGTATATATAAAAAATTAAGCATAATCATCACTACGAGATAGTGCAAGAAGTTGAAACAGCACAAAAAGTCCAAATAATGTCAATAATATAAATAATATAATTAATGTCTATACTGTAGCAGTGTTAATACCGAATCCAAGTTTAGTTCTGTACCTTATCTTATTTAAACTTTACACCATGATTGTACAAACAAACTAAGAGAAATAAATACTAAATAGATACGATACAAGTGAATTTACAATAAAAAAAAGTCTATTTACAATAAAAAATCCCCGACTTTCCAAACACCCATTACTTAAATTCCCATTCTTCACAAGAAATATATACGTGGCAGGAAACATTATCATTTTAAGAAACATTATTACCAACCTCACAAATTAGTACCTCGGAACACACCTGCCTGTCTTTTCTTACCTTAAGCACACGATCATTCATAATCATTGTACGCGCATCAATATCTACCTAAAGAAACGAGTCATAAACTACCTACATCCAATATGACAATTTTAACGCGAAGGCCGACGAATCGATCGTCTTAAAACGTTTCTTAATGTTAACAAGTCACGTGATAACGAGGAGTCGGGGAGGAGCAGTTCACCGGAAATGAGAATTTTGTCGTGCAATTATACGGATCGTCGGCCAGTACGACGATCATTGCTCGCTGCCCCGAGGAAAGTCCGTAATTAGGTTAAACGCAACGTAAGAACCTTAAAGCCCGCCATCGCCCGATAAAACAGCTGCAAACACGATGCAGTGTGCACTCGTTAGTCAGGCAGTAAGCAGCAACACGCTGCCGTGAGATATAATGACAGTCAGTTTAAGTCTGTCGCAAGAAGCGACAGACTGGACTAATCTGCAGTAATCATTTTTCACGGCGGTCGGGCAAGTTTCTCTTACGTTTCGGCGGCCCCTCCGAGCGTTAATTTTTCCAGCGCGGGGCACACGTTATCGTACTCCAGATCGAGTAACTCTCGAGGACGTACATTCGAAACGATTAATTATCCGTAATTAATGTAACGATAATTTAATTGCTCTACTACAGGCGTATGGAAATTAAGGGAGCTATGGTTTCCGTAAAGAGAAAGCTTGAAATTAGTAGTTCCCTATGCGTGTATAAATTATATCAATACTGGGCTCTATGGATTCTGAGAAATCATAAATTATTTTATTTACATAATTAAGATAAAAGAGGACCAAGTGGTCACTTGATTTTGTCTAAAAAATAAATGAATGCTATATTGTCCAAAGAACGTAAAAAATCTCGTATTATTACTTAAGTACTGATATTAGAATATTACAAAGAGTAGTACAAAATTGAGAAAGTCAGAAATTTCTATACTACCTCTTCGCTTTTAATTCCACCTTTATCACCCCGCAAAAGAGCGGCAATTTAATAACCAGAGTAATTTTCCACAGCGTCGCCCCATCTCTGGATTTAACCTCGGGACGTTGATCGCGTGCCACGATCCCAGCCCCCCGTTGGAACGGAAATAAATTCGCCCTGCGTCACGGTAAGAAAACCGTGCCTCGGAATCGTAATAAAATCCGAGTGGTGAATTATGCCGCAGGATGGGAGGATGACACCGAAATAAAGTCGCGACGTTATTCGTCGGAAGAAACTCGGAACCTAATACGACCAGTTCAACGAAGCCCGCGGCAGTTCCTGCCTCGACCTTTCCCACTGGGTTTTTACGCCCGTCTAAGAAGAAACAATTTGTCAAAAGGAATAAATTGGCGGGCTGAAAATAAGGGGGAAAGCTGAACGGTGCCGGAGGTTACAGAACATGAAAACGTCTATTCAATTGAAAGGAACTTGTAATATGTATGTATTTGAAATAGGTCGGCAAAGTTAGACAAATTGAAGGAAGAAATAGAAATTTGAAGTAAGAATGTGTGGATTGATTTTTAGTCGATTGAAAGAATAGTAAGTTTAGTATAATAATACTAGTAAGGTATTATAAAATGTTTAACCCTTCGTTGACACACCTCTTTTTTCAATCAACTTTGACATACGGGGTGGCTCACACCCAGAGCAATTTTTGAACGACTGACATTCTCATCTAAAATCATAGGTCAATTCCAAGGTCTCTATAATGTATTCACATAGTTTTTTAATTGAAATTTTGTCACAGTTTTTGTAAAAAAAAATCTAGATTTCCACATGTCGAGTTTTTCTGTGACGAAGAAAATCTTCAAAAAATTGTAAATTTTACTAATTTCAATATTAGAAGCTGAAAATCTACAGACTTGTTGTTCAGATATAATAATTTGAGAAAAAAAAATAGTTTGTAAGTCGGCTTTGGAAAAAGGTATTTATTTTGCATATAGAAGGTAGGCTATTTTGGTGATTGAAAAAACGGAGATATTCCACGAATATCCACGATATTCTACGTAGAATCTACGTATTGGAAAAGGTACAGAGCGTAAAAATCAGTTTATGGGTGGCTCACACCCAGAGTGTCAACGAAGGGTTAAATAATGTCTTATCTGAAAACTGGAGATAAGTTTTAAACAACAGTTATTTGTTTCCAAAGTCTCTCAGTTCAACCCTATTAAATTCTAGATCAGCGTTTCTTAATTAAATTTTGCCAAGGAAGCTTTCCAAAATCTAAAATTTGGCGCAACCCACAATCTCAACAATTTTTTTCAGAATCAAAATTTAGTAGCTCGTACACTTATTTACATCAATCAAACCAAAATTTTGAAACATATAATTGTATTTAAATAATAATACATAAATTAATTTTTCTTATCAATTTCAACTTAACTTAAAATATTATTTAACTGCAGAATAAGTAAACGTGAGTTTTTTTTTTGAAAAATAAAAGAATTCAGTTTAACCAGTTGGGCTGTTAAATTTCTATTCCAGTCAAATACTATATTTATCGTTGAATAATTTGCACATTCGTTTAATATTTAAATTTTATTTCAAGTTATTTTGAATATGGAGTTCTTAGGCGTCCGATCAATAATTTTTTCACCAATGCTCTATCACGATTAAATTACTTCAATATCGCACCCTTTAGGGAGACAAGATCGGCGACTTAACGACCAACCAGCTTCCACCGCGCTGACCCCCCTGAGTCGTTAAAATTTCATGGCTTCCAGCATTAGCGATGCCAGTTCCTGACTACGCACGAGAGGAAGCGATGAAACATATTGTAACCATTATGGCAGCAAATAAAATTATTAACTACAGGCGTACAACAAAGAACCAGGTAGAACGGCTACATTAAGCATTAAATATTCTCGTTTGGTCTCGTGCACTTTATGGAAGATGAATTTCGTTCGGTTTATGCTTCCCCGTTTACGTTCAGTGAATGCAGCCTGCTCTTTTGCTCCGTTCTTCCTACTATGCAACATTCTCTTGTTAGCTAGCTTTGACTTGCAATTTTTTATTAGAGTGAAATGAAGTTGTCAATAACATTGTGTATATGATTTATTAGGGCTTTAAACTCCTTACCCTACAAACTAACGAATGAAAACTATTTTGCTTTATATATATCAATGCCAATGCACCTATGACAATATAGGTTTTTAATAAATCATTTAAAAAATAAGCATAGTTTATTACTCTCTGTATTGTTCTCTATTCCACTGTTCAACCCAGTGAATCGTACTTTTCCACCAGCAAATGGTTCTGAACTGAATTTTTTCCTCGAAATTCACTGCACCTACGTTCACCTCCCCCCTCGTCGGCGAATTAATGTCGTTTCCTGCACATTGTAAAGCATTTACGATCGCTGGTAATAACTCGTTCCGGGAGTACGCGCTCGCGGAAAAGGTAAATCGGCGTAAAGACACGTTTCAGCAATAAAGCGACCGTGAAATGCGGTATCTTGCCGCTCGCAGGGCCGCACGAGTGGATGTGCACGCAGAATTCCCCGTCGCCCCGATGATTTAAACGCTGTCGAACGACATCGGCCGCGCTCGACGACCGTAAAACGTCTGCAAAGGGTGCTCCAACCATTTCCATTGTGAAAAATTGCTATAACGAAGTGTCCCCCTCGATTGGGACGAGCCATGGAGTTTGCACCTCGTAACGACATTGCGGGGGAGGGGAAATGCCATGTTTCTTGCCGAGTAATGACATTACGAAAATCGAGCTTCGCGCGAAGTAGGCACAATCGTGTCGACTCTAAACCTGTTACAAATTCCGTGACTGAAATTGAAGGCATAGAAAGTAATGAAGCGTGTAATAAACAGTTGACAATATTTCAGCATTCCAACGAAAAAAGATCAAGATGACCGCAGCTGACTATTTCAAAACACACCCATCACCCCGGATACATTTCAAACTCATTCGCGGCAATCGCATTCTGTCATCTTCACCGAGTAACTTCATTACACTACTCTGACTGACATGAGCGTGTTTTCACGTCGATGAAACCTTCCGGGAAGCATCTAACGTATCATTCGAAAGTCCGCGAAGTTTCACTGTCAAAGGCTTAAAGGCCGTCGCGCATTTTAACGAAGCGCGGCGAATCGAATCGAAGAAATTAATAATAAGTAATTCTCTTCGTATCGCCGCGCTCAGCCAAAAAATGCGCGACTGCTTTATAGGGACATTTTTTAAAACTTTGCGCCACTCAAATTGTTAACCTGGTTCGTCACCTCAAGATCACTTGCCCTGCTGTGGGGCCAGCTAGCTGTTCATAAAGATAAGCCCGAAACAATCGAAGGCTCGAAGTCGAAGGCTGCATTATCGAGTCGTTCCCACAGGCTGGTTGTGCGAGGAACACGCGATACCGCCGCGTATCGCACGTGTGCACGCGTTCCTTATCCGTGAACGATACCAGGCTCTCTCGGAGGGTCGTTTCGTGGTATCGGCAATCATAAATGGGCGGTGTGCTCTTTATCAGCACGCTATGGAGTCGCTGTTAAGGGACGGGAATCGCGCGTTCAATTGACGCGCGATTGCCCGCCGCTTATCGCCTCGCGAGACCTCTAAACATCCCCGAGGAAAGGAGCGTTCCTCGAACAAAACGCTTTTCCCCGTGGTCCATGCTTTCCACATCAGCACAGCTCGAATATCGGCGATCACGCGGAAAGGTGAACGCGATCCCCGTGGGACGCGATAAAGGTGAGCGCAGGTGCAAACTGCAGCGTCAGTTTTTACGGGGAATTCTGCAGTGACATTTTATTGGCTGTCAATGCGCCTTGGAAAATTGAAACTCGTGAAAATAGGTGGTTGAAATGTTTGACTCCTCGATATGGAATTATGTTCGGAGTTCACCGAGCGTGTATTTTAATAAATCACTACTTAATATTGTTATTAAATATTCACTTTCGATCTGAATTAGGTATGTGAATTATATCGGATTACATTATATCGAATTAAATCGAATGGTGCGTTCTCTGATTCGGCAAATCGCTTCTGCGACGTGGCCAACGAATATAGCGACTCGGTAGATTTTTTTCATGGGATCTACCACGTCTTTTGAAACTGTAATGAATAAGCTTTTATAACGAAGATGTAATGCGAGACCTTACTGCATCAACAATGACACCTACTCTGTCCATGTTTCTTTTCTTCTCTATGTACACTAATTTGACTATATCCCGTTTAATAATAATAATACGTGGCTCACATTGACACTTTGAACTTATCACTACTGTCTTACTAACTTAAAAACAGCATCCAAATCCCCATTACATTACACATTTGAAAATCACATTCCCAAACTACATAATACAATCTACTAAATCTATTCACAACCTGGAAAATCCCATTCCAAAACCACTGGAATCATCACATCTCCAGCTCTCCACGAGCGTTTCTAAAAGCACCTTTCTCGTAACTTCCCCTCCCCCAGTTCGATCTTTTTCGCCATCCAACCTCAGAATTAATGGGCATAACCGCGTCGACCCCCGTGATGATCGCTCGTCAAGGAGGCTGAAATGCCCAGGAAAGGCCGGTGATCATCCGAAAACGATGCAAATTACGAGCGCGGATCGAAGAGAGGAGGAGGGCTTCGGTAACGAGCCACAGAATTCCGCATAGGCTTCCGTGGAAGAGGAAAATGGACGGAAGGCGCCGGGCGGATCGGAACGACGCCCCCGTGGCATGCTCCCGAGCTATTTTAATGCACAGCCAGATGATTGATTAAATTTCTGCGAGCCTCCGCCGCTGTAATTGAATGCACGTCCCGGCGGGTGTCGATTTTTGCCGGCCGAAGAGAGGCGGCCCTCTCGAGACGCCCGCAGAACCTTCCGCCGAAGATACCGCATCGCAATGAATGGCTAAGCGTGCAATTTCGCCTGCACGCCGCTTGCATACGCTCGTCTTAATCGGTCCCTTAGATCGCGCTTCGGTCGCGCCCCACGTGCTTTCGCTGTTCTCGCGTAAACTCCGCGACACGTCAGCTCGAGGAACGGATTTCGGCGCCGTATCTTTAGTCTACGACTCCGCTTCGGGGAGGGTGCTCGAGACCAAAGTGGGAAGCTTGCGCCAAGTTTTGCGCACTGTTGTGTCTAAACGCACGGACCAGTCAACATTTCCAGGGATAATTTAAGTTTAAAGTCTTCTGGTTGGACAGTTTATAGTATTGGGTTTAATATTGAATTAGGGACTTGTGATATCGAAGCTGAAATTATTATTATTTATTATTATTTATTAATATTTAAATATATAAATATATAGGGATTAAAACCCTTTATTACATAGTTGAGACGGAACATAAGTATGTTAGAAAATCGGCTAGAAATACCGAAAAAGCAATGGCAGAATGTAAAATACATTAAATAAAGCAGAGTGAAGAGAAAGCAAAAGCATTAGGGGGAGTTGGGGCACTTTGGTGCAAGGGGCACAATGAAACATTAATATTCTCTTGATATCTAGAAACAGCCAGATGATCAAAAAATGATCACAAAACAGTATACTCTATGATCTTGAAAGATGATATAAGATTATAAGATGATACCCTATAGATATGAAGATAATATTAATGTTTCATTGTGCCTTTTGCATCAAAGTACCCCAACTCCCCCTACATTCTGGAAATCGCTAGATGGGCTGAACTCGCGAGCTTTCGGTCATAGGAGTTCCAGCTTTTCTTTCTTGGATAGCGGTTAGTAATTACCACTTTCGAATTAATTCACTTTATGTTTGTCAATGCTCGGAATTAAATTACGGCAAACGGTGGTTACCGATAAACGCAGTTGTGTTGGCAAAATTAGCATTGCTATCGCAAATGGCGAGGCGTAAATGAGTTACTATTCGCTGCACGACCGACGTCCGTGAATATCCCGGGAATCTGATAGATCCGAATTATGTGTACGTACGTTGGTGAATAACACCGTGTGGAAATTCCGTGCGCTTCATAACGTGCACCAACACCTTCGTACGTCTGTTCAGCGCAAACATCCTCGAAGCGGGCTCGATCGCGGCCGGGGGGTTAATTCAGGCTTAATTCGCGCAAAAATGCTAGAATGGAGATAAATTGTAGAAATTGCCGTATCGAGCGGGCTCGTGTCGAGCTTAATTTACAGAAAATCACCAAAGTGGTGATAAACCCCGCAAATTGGCATGAAGCTACGCGCAGTGTTCTCCGAACTCCCACGCGAGCCATTAAACCGCTTGGGCAAAAATAATAATCCCCCAGCAACGGTGTCGTAAATCTGCCGTTTCGTATGCAACGCGAGCGAGAAGGCATCGACGTATTAGCGTATCGATTGTCGGCCCTCGAGCGATACCAGGCGAATCGCCATTACCATTTTGATTCACGGTCGCCCCGCGTTCACTCGCGTGGGAGGCTTCAGAGGGACGTTCCGCCTCGAAATAAGGAACTGAACGAAGTTTTCGGAGTACCTACAGTGATGTAATATGTAAAAAAAAAAAGTATTACAAAGGTGCAGCTTGAAAATTAAGGCTTCATGTCACGCTGTACGATACCCATAAAATCGTCCCTTCCCGTTTGACGCGGGGTACCGAGCGCGGGAGAAAGTTCAGGGAATAATTAACGCGAGGAGTAAAGTGAGAGCGTGGAGGAACGAAATGGCACCGGCGAGGGTAGAGAGGAAGGATTAAACCCGAAGATTATTGCACCGCGGTAATGACACTGCCATCGTTACTCCGATTCATACACGAGCGGTGTAACGAGTTTAATTTGCCCCGATTTATAAGCGCCCAGAGAACCGGCGCCTCCAAGCGAATTCTTCTTTCGTACAACAGATTCGTTACATAGAGATTCTTGCTCCCATCGATTGCGTAACCCTTCGCCCGCCGAAACTTCCCACAGCGACGAAAACAGGCGGAGAACTAGCGGGAACAAAGAACTTCCATCGTTTCACCCCCCCAAGTGTCCACCGAAAACGTACACTTTCATGGACTCTTTCACCGTCACCCCTCAAATGGCTAACAAGGAGGAAACTTCCACGGTTTATTCAGCCCCCGAGAAACGAGGGCCGAAGGACACGCGCTTGGGGGCATAATTGAAAACGAGCAAGACAAATAAGATATTCCAGGCACGAGTAACGAGTCTGTAAGACGGGTAACAGCTCCAGGGGCCGCGAGGACCACGAATCGGAGAGGGGGGGGGGGGAGGGGGGAGGCGTGGAAGGCGCGAAGGAGGGATCGTGAAACCGCAGAACGGGATATTATCGAGCGCGTGCAACGTGCGGTTAGGGCGGCGATGCGGCACCGTCGAGCATAAATCCGCTGATACGACGTGAAAGCCGACCCCGCCACGGGACGGGCCTAGGATTTTTCTCGGTGCTCGAGCAGCCTAGAGGGGGCGAGGAGGTGGCTGGAGCTAGTTCAAAAGATGCCAGATAAGGTGGACGTTGTAGGTGCTAGGCTGGAGACCCCGGCTCGCTGCAGCCGCGACTGCAGCTGCCGCAGAATGGCCGCAGGGGACGAGGAGCTGGACGTGACCGGCCCAGCGCCATCGCCGAGCATCGAAACGCGGAGAACAATGAGCGTGCGTTTATTGTAAAGGCGCGATCCCGCGTGCGCAACGTTAGTGATCCTCTAGAGAGTGATCGGAACAACGTATATCTTCGCTGATTGGTTGCTGCGATTTGAAATACTGCGAGGAAATACTTCGAGCAGAAATACTGATAGAAAGAGACAGAAGTACTGATAGAATGAGACGGAAATACTGATAGGAAGAGATAGAGTGAACGGTTAGGTTAGGTTTACTTCCGGTTTTGCTCCAAATCTTGACAAATGGCTGCGGTTATACCGATTACTACCTGAGGCTACTGCTTTCGTACTGAGAATTTTGTGGGTTTAACGTTTATAACGTTATTCTACAATCTTCGGCGTTTTTTAAATTTCATTTTCAGTGAGAATGGGTGATTACGGAGGATCCGCGTGGTTAAAGAGATCTTCGATAATGCTAGACCACACCTTATAAGCTTATACCAACCATTGTAATATGATTCTTAAGGAGATTCATTAAGCTCACTTGTGTAACCAAGATCGATAGCGGTCGGAGCTAGTGGAAGATACCCGTTTTCTGCGGGGAATTATTAAATTCTGCCGCTCGAAATGCCCATTCCCAGCTGAAGTTTACCGATAATCGTGATTTACGTGCGCGGGGCGTCGTTATTGGCACGCCTGAATCGCGTCGCAGCGCGTCCTGGGTCCGATCTGCGCGGCTCGCGTCGCCACGGAAATCGTTACAAGGTGTAATAAAACACCGGAAATTGCCCTTTACCGGCACCCCTCTACCCGTGCCCCGCAGATAAGCTCATTAGTCGATAGGCTCGATGTCGCCGACCGCCCGTCTGTACGCCGAAAATATCGTACGAAGAAAAGGAGTCGAGGTCCGACCGGAATAGTCGCCCTCCCGCTCACCCTTAAACGTATTCTGAAAAACATGCCACAATCTCGCTGGATGAAACGTTCCTTTTGTCCGCGGGATCCAACGTCCGGTTTGCTTATTCACGACGCACGGAAAACGGTGGAGGGTGGAGGGGGCAGGAAAACTGTCCTACATACAAGGTGAATCGCGGAACATCGCGGAGGGTGGACAAAAGGGGATGTTCGGCTTTCTTACTTGTCGAAGAAGCGTGTTTTCATCGTGGAAGGACGAAACGCGGCCACGGAAATTGCACCCAGATAAAACGATCGACGTCCGCCCACCCTCGCGTGGGGGTTGGGGTGGAAGAGATAGCTTACCTTCGAGATTCGCCATGGAGAACCTATAGCTGTCGATCCTAGGCGTGTTGATGTCCGAGTTGAAAGGCCTGAGGGTCGCTGAGCTCACATTGTCCAGACCCTGCAACATCGATTCAGTAAGACGTTAGAGGGGCTTGCATTATTTCCTTATTTCAGTTTCTTTATGACTTTCTCAGGTCGTGAAGGTAAGATTTAGGATTACTTGATTAAACTCTTTGTTGAGGAGGACAGGTACACAGGGGAGAGTTGCCAATATCGTACTGGTCACCTAAATCGTACCTCTGATATCTGATAATAAAAATATCAAGTTAATGCGAAATAAGAAATAGAAACAAAACCTTTTGGGGTTACACCCTATTTTGTGCGTGCTATAAACATTTAAAAAAATCAGGTATGATTGATGTAACTTTTCACCAGTTTATTTTAGCTGATAATAATCAAACAATCCAATTTTATCCTGTATTTTTGTATTTTTCTAAAAGCGGGTTTAATGCAGAATATTTTACATTCATTTTAAGTACATGTTACATTCATTATAAGGTTTAAATTGATATTTATAAATAAATTGAGCATGTTTCATAAATCGTACCAGTAGGATTTGACAACTCGTATGTTATATAGGTTATGTACGTACATCATATTCATAGGTTATTCCGGCCTGTGTAAGTATGTATGTGTATATGTAACTATATAATAATCATTACTTTATGTTGAATATTTTATTCTCTATTTCTTATTGTCACTATTTTTAGTGGAGGTACGATTTAGGAGACCGGTCGCCTAAATCATACCTTTTACAGTATGTGACAAAAAGATAAATATCAAATTAATTTGTTCTGAAAAAGAGGTTAAGCATATAATAGTAGGTGTCTAAAAGATCAAGCTACAATATCCAATAGTCATTTCCGTTGAAATTAGTACTAAATATGAAATATGACGCGAAATGTCTTAAGTGGTTCAATATAAGCAACCCTCCCCTACTTAAACCTTCGTGTGTTTTATAAAATAAATCAAATAGAAATGCCGGTATCTCAATGCTGCACTGTTCACATCAATTCACCTGCATTTTCGTATTTCCTTCAATAATTCCTATACCTATCGCTTTCTTACTTCCAACATCCCATCGCACTCCCAAATCTTCTCACCTTAACCACCGCAATCATCACCCCCATCCTTCCCAATTTCCCAACCACAATGCCGCTTCCCAAGACACCGAAACCGCGAAACCCACCTAGCAGTCCGCGTCCCTCGGCGATCCACCCTCGAACGTTCCCACACCTAACCCATGGAGCGTGTCCGTGATCGTCCCTACGTGCCGCGGGAGGCTTCTGGCCGCGACGGTGGGCATTTTGAAAAATCGCATCGGCTCAGGGAGCCGGTAAACGTGGACGCTTCTCCCGCGGTGGCGCACAGCCAGCGGACTTCCGCGTTTTGAGCCATTAGCCGTAAATAATGCGAGAGCCGGAGCTGCCCGCTCGGCCGTGTGTGTACATGCAACGTTCCACGGCGGTTAATCAAGCAACAGCTCCGCGCACGGTGAGCACACAATGCCTTCGGCCCCCGAACACACACGGCAGACCGTCGTGTCCGAGGCGGCCAGGAGAAAACTGGCCTCTCGCCGTGTGTACACAGTGTACACGTTCCGTTGCGCCCGATAGATCGCCGCGTCTCTCCTCTCCCCTCCTCGGCCTAGTTCCCTGCGCGGCCGAGAGCACACGGGCCCCCATACGACGGCCGTGTATCGGCGATTCCTCGGCGGTCCAGCGTGCTTGCGGGTGAAATGGCTGGAAGCACGGGGCTTGGGGAGTGGATCGCTGGGGAACGAGAGGGTGAAGTTGCTGGACCGCCAGCCGGAATGTCTGCGCGATGGGGGAAGCTGCAAAGAGTTTCTGCTCCTCTCGCCGTCACGCGTCACGCAGCATCGCGGGGTGAATGTTCACAATTTCGTTGGACACGGGTGCTGGGAGGGAAACGCGAAGGGGTCGAGGAAGCGAGGAAAAAGAATCGGTAGGTTGGAGTTTGATAGATTCGACTATTTATGTGGGATCAGGAACCCCATAGCCTTAAGAGAGGACACGGAGTAACGAAGACCTGGGAAGTCGGCGGTAGCCGAGGTGGTTAAGGCGGCTGGTCAGCGCGCTTACGAATCTGAAGATCGCGGGTTCGAGTCCCGCGCTGAAGCTTCCTTTTTCCGTGATCCTACATTTAGGTTTCGGATTTATCTATGGACGTGTAGTGGCAGATACATCTTAGTGGGCTCTTACTGATTCTCAGAGACTTCGATTGGAATGATGAGGAAGGAAGGGTGTCTAGGTTGAGGTGGAAGAATTGAAGTGCAAAAGTAGAAAAGGATGAGGAGAAAGTGGATTGGTGGGTGTTGGTTGCTAGTTATTATTGAGAGAGAGAACCCTCTATTCACATTTCCTCGTTATCGTTATGAATATGGAATAATAAGTAAAGTAACTGAATCTTGATGATGGAGGACCAAAAAACACAGGACCTGTGCCACAGAAGGACCCTCTGAAAAGTTTCCATTCCATAGTCTACTCATCTTAACCATAATCAAGCACATTGCGTTTCATTATTAAACTCTTTTCACTAATAAGTAGATTGATTGAGCCACTCAAACGTTCAGTTTCCTTCCCCACAGGCGCTCCTCGAAACCAGGAAGAAAGCGTCGTGGCGTCGCATTACGCCGCCAAAAAGTAACGTCCGTTCAGGCCTGTCGGTCGACAAGGATCGGAACGATGAAGAACACAGAGAAAGCATGGGATTCCCATGAAAAGCGTGCGTTTTCAAGTTCACTGAGGTGCACCGGGCTCGATAAATCGGTTGGGCGGGGGGGGGGGGGGGGCTAGCGTACTCGAGAGCACAGAGGGTCGCTGCATCGCACGGCGATATCGACGAGCCCGTTGCATCTGTGTGGGTGTGAATGTGGTGAACGACCCGGTAACCACCATTCGGCCAACAGGCACAACAATTAGATTCGAACGGATAAGCCGACTCTTCCTGTAATGCGAAACTCGTGGATGTTATGCACGCCGTATCTCGCGCGCATTGTCACGGATATTTAGCCGTGTTATTGACGTGCACGCGGCAGATAGCTGGTAACGATAGGAGAACGAATCTACCGAGGAATTCCGCGACGGAACGCTCGCCGGAGAGGCTAATCGATAGGTCGGCAATTTTCGCGGGGCATGTGTGGGAGGACAGTGACTTCGAGCTTGTTTACGGGAAAGGAGAGTGGAGGAGAATTGGGACGCGGGGGTGGACACGCTTCCTCTTCCTTTTCGATTACTGATGCAACGATTCGCTGAGGCAGGGAGGTGGAAAGAGTTGTGGGTTTGCGTAGGTTGCTTTTGGGGCAAATGCTTGAGCTTCAGTTTGCTAGGGTCGCCTCTACTGTAATCCTTGGAAACCACACCAAATGGAGATTAGAGATAGATAGATAGTTTTAATAACTTAGATGCTATATAGTGGGTAAAGTGTTTTTCTTTCATCGTTAAAAGGTGTAAAGATAGTTCAACTGCGAAAAATGTAAGTGTCTCTTTATGCAACACTTGAACAGCGGATAATTTGATTACGTGTTTAAAGCAGGGTCCATTTTGCCACATAATTTCATCCATATACGCCTGAGGATAAGCTTCTAAGTTAGGTTCTCATTTAAAATCCTTGTCCTTGTTGAGAAGTAATACTAATAACGAGAAACACATGTAGCTTGATATTTAGGCTGCTCATATATAGATTGGACTCTGTACGCCAGCTGAGGATTAAACGGGAGTTTCAATAGCTCCACTGTGATCATCCAATACCAGGATTACTAAGGTTACTGAAAATGTTCCTTACACTTTACGAGTCAGTGTTTCAGAAAACCACAATATTCTAAATCCCCTCAATTTAATTTTCCTCTTGTAGAAAATACACTCAAAAGGAAACTGAAGGTTCTTTTTCATTGCAAACAACAAAGAATCTCCAACAATTCAATCCCAATTTCCCTGCATTAACGAACAAATAACCATCATTCCAATCTACTCACGAAAACTCGTTCCCAAGGTCACACATCCGCAATGGCAAACGTCACTTAAATGCTTCGCGAAATATTCTCGTGGCCGCGGTCCCTCAAGTGGTGTTCTCCATCCGATGATGCAATAATATCTTGGCGCGGCCCTTAAATTTTTCATGGCCACGAGGAGCGTGTTCCGGCAAGCGGCGAGCCACCAACGCGCGAATGAAAAGAGCAGAACGCTCGGCACTCGCCGAGTGTCAGTTTACCCGTGGAAAGAGCGGAGGTTTACTCTCGACTCGGCTCCACTTTCTCGGTGCCTTTCACGCTGCCCTCTCGAGGGCTCCGCGTTTTCCCGTGGCAAAAGCCACCGGTAGAGAAAGGGGAGAGGGGGCCGAGGCTGACGCCAATTTATTTTCCGCGGGGCAACCTCTCGCCCCCGAGAGCTTTATAGCGCGGCGATAAAGCCGCGCGGGGAGCCGTGCTCTCACAGATTCCACTAACGAACGCCGCGGATATTTCCCAATCTGCGCGAAACTTTCGTCCTTCCTCGGGGCAGTCACCCAGAAACGCGCGTAACAAATGAGTTAAGAAAACGTTTGAAAAGGTCGAAAGGGGCCAGAGGGGCTATGATGGAAGTACAAACTACCAAGGGGGTGACTGCTTGCGGGAAAAGAAGATGAAAGTGTAGGGTGAAGCTCTTGCAAACGAACTTCGTTTTGAAGGATAAGGACTTTCCATAAATACCCTGTATATCTTGCTTTGCTTTGGCAAGAATGGTGTGGTAATATCTTTTTAGTAGATAGAGCAGAGTTGTCAACATCGTACGGGTCACCTAAAACGTACTTCATCAATTTCCAATAATTAATGAATCTAAACGACATTGGATAATAAAAATATCAAGTAAATGCGAAATAAAAAATAGAAACAAAACCTTTTGTGCTTACACTCTATATTGTGCGTGCTATAAACATTTTAAAAAATCAGGTATGATTGATGTAACTTTTTACCAGTTTATTTTAGCTGATAATAATCAAACAATGCAATTTTGTCCTGTATTTTTGTATTTTTCTAAAAGCGGGTTTAACGTAGAATATTTTACTTTCTTTTTAAGTACAGGTTACATTCATTATAAAGTTTAAATTGATATTTATAAACAAATTCATCATGTTTCCTAAATCGTACCACTACAATCGTACCAGTAGTGAGTAGGATTTGACAACACGTATGTTATATAGGTTATGTACGTATATCATATTCATAGGTTATTACGACCTGTGTGTGATCCATATACATGTGTATATGTAACTATATAATAATCATTACTTTATGTTGAATATTTGCTACTCTATTGGTTATTGATACTATTTTTAGTGGAGGTACGATTTTGGAAACCGTGGGGTACGATTTAGGAGACCAGTTGCCTAAATCGTACCTTTTACAGTATGTGACAAAAAGATTAATAACAAATTAATTTGTTCCGAACAAAAGGTTAAGCATATAATAGCAGGTGTCTAAAAGATGAAGCTACAATATCCAATAGTCATTTTCGTTCCAATTAGTACCAAATATGAAATATAACGTAAAATGTCTTAAATGATACGATATTGGCAACCCTCTCCTACTAGTCTGATACCAAATTTCATATTTTTATATATTTTTTGTAATTAACGATGGATCTACATTTCTTCCGTAGTTTACTTTAAACGACTCTGACTTACGAGCACATTTTAGAGATATGTTCACTTGTATGACAGAAATGCACTGGCAAATATCGAAGCCCATAGCACTGCAAGTGGCACGAGCGTCATGCTGCAGAGTACTCCGCTGCAGCGACTGCCAAGCCCAAATAAGAAACATGTCCCTCGAGGACGGTGGTGACATTTCCCCCACCGCCCCCACCCCCCCTAGTTCAGGAGATAGATCTGTCGCTCATATAAGAGCGAAACAGTCCCCAGAAAAATGCAGGTGTCACCAGTATGTGGGTGACGTGGCAGCCAATATATTAAAACTGCGACGCCTTCCTCGACACCCACTGTCAACTGTTAAAATCTGCGGAAAGACTGGCTCTTCCCGAGCTCGGCGGAAACTCGAGTGGCCCCAGCATTGGAGAAATTCTCGATTGTCGTATGTGTAGGGTAAAGTGGGGATTAAGGGTTGAACCGGGGAAACATAGCAGTCACGTTTCGAGGAAAGTCTGACGAACGGCGTTGCTCAAATTCGCCAAGGGGGCGTAGAAAAAAAAACTACCTCGAGTGTGTTTAATCCGCTTCTTGGCTCCGGACGCGGAGATGGCACTGGGCGAGCGAGAAAAATACGTGATTTGTCTCTGTCACGAAAACACCCCCAACCCCTCTGGCTGTCGTAACCGTGTTTCGTGCCAAGAAATTGTTCCCCGGGTTACAAAGTTACCGCGGCGGCGCAGGAATCTTTGTCTCGAGTTCCCCGATATCATCCATCGACACGCTTTTAATATACCTCATAGTTCGGCGAGAAAACCATTCGCGGGACGTTTCAGCGGGCTTCTTCAATTCGTGAGGATTGTCCTTTAAACACATGCAGACTATGGCTGGGACTATTCGAATAATTTAATATTCGAATAATTTACAAGTATTCGAGTGCTACGAATAAACTTCGAAAATTTGAGTATTCGAATGTTATTAATCGAATACTGCTATATTCGAATACTGCTGTATTCGAATACTGATGTATTCGAATGGTATGGTGTGAAGTGGGTCAAAATTAGCTTACAAGATTTCACCCTGACAAATGAACGTAATTTATAATTCACACCATACTATTCGAATACATGACTACATGAGTATTCGAATACTTGGATATTCGAATTATATTCGCCAAATAATTGAGCAACTGGAGTATTCGAATATTCGAATACTGAAAAATTTGACAAATATTCCCAGCCCTAATGCAGACACTTGAGTTCGTGATAAAAAATATATTATCCTATTTCTTAAACCTTCCTCTACATAAAGTATATTTAAAAAAAAATCAAGTTTGCGAATTTACACACCATGAAATTTTTTTCTCTGCGTTGAGAGTTTCGAGTGCCACATCACTGAGGACGTACACATAAGAAAATATTGAAAATTTTGAAAACATTGGAGACGCAATCTTTCAGGAATAGAATACCATAGTTAGTGAACCTCATTATAAAACACCATCCAAGGAAGCTTTGGATCTTTGTCAGAGAAATGAAGAGAAAAACAGCAGAAATAAATTGTCATTGGGAAAATATGGCTATAGACACTACATATGTCTGAGCCTTCAGACCCAAGCTATCGGGACACCGCATACCATTTCCCCGCAAGAGCAGCAAGGCGTGACATCACTTGGACATGACGGGGCAAGGGGACCAAAACGAACCAATCAATTTGCCCGCTCGGTGGAATTTCATTCCTCAGGATCACCGTTCCCTCGGCCAGTCCAAGTGTCCCTCTTTTATTGAGGAACAGCTATCCGCGGGATGGCTGGTTATTACGCGGAATAGAGTGTTTTAAACGCGGCAACCGGTTCAGGACGGAGAATCCCAGGCGCGCAAGGGAACAAGCGAGGTAGGTACAATTCCTCGGAACCCGTTCCACCTGAAAGAGCTCGGTTAAGCCGAGCTGCTCTAATACATGCATAATTTCGTCCCCTATCCCGAAGGAAGCCCACCCCTCCCACCCTGCCCTCGCTTTCGAGAAGCTTAAGAAGCCGTGTCAGCAATCCGCATAATCGAATGTTAAATTCCACGTCCTTTGTGTGTACTCACATCGTCCTGCGCCTTGTGGCTTTTCCATCGGAAAAACCTGTCCATTTGGCAGCTGGGGGAGCTTCCCCTGGCTCCCGGCAATTTTACTCGACGGCAGAGTGTCCCTCCGCCTCACGCCGCCGCCTCAGCAAGTCGTTCCGTTGGTGTCGAAAGCCGCGACTCGATCGACGACACCTGACCGTGCTTCACGTGGACGGAAGAAGGCGTGGAGTGGCTCGTTCCCGGCATGATCGATGCGTTTGTAAACGGATCTATCCCGAGTACTAAGATTTATGAGAGTTTCCAGGCTCACTGGACACCCTGGAGACGCTCAATTAGTGTCCACCTCGAGATCATCGACGACTTCATCTAACCACCGATTAATTTTCATCGATCGCGGTTCAGATCGTTGAGAAATATCGCTGGTAACCAGTTCCTGTGGATCGATCTAGAGCCTTCCGTCCCGATCCTCGATCATGAACAGCTCCCATGGGTTACATAGCTTATCCTCCACTAAGATCCTCGACCAAGCTCGCGGTTCCAGAGGCTCGACGCGGCCGCAGAGCAGGGTAGCACCGCGTTCCGCCCGATGACAGTCCTTGAACCCGGCCGAACGACCGCTTAATGACAGTCATCGCGGGGATCAGCCGGCCGTCATGGCCCTTCGTCCGCGAGGCCATCGACGCTGCTCTCCCGCGGCCACCGCGCCGAGATCATCCTTCTGCATCGGCTTCCTGCGGGCACGTGACGTCAACGAAGAAGCTGCCGCGACTCCTGGCGATCGAGGGGGCCGCAGAGGGATCGATCACATCGCGGGGGACCACTTAGATCTTAACTTGGGCGCGCTCCAACGAGGAAGTAGCTGGCAAAGTAGCTCGCGATCGGTGGTAACGAACAGAACTATCATCAATGCCAATTTAATCCCCCATCGTTCGGCGCTCCAAGATCGTCCGATCGAATGCGAGAAAAATCCTCGATCACTTCGCAGGATCTGGGCAGCGTGGAGTCTTCATGGATGACAGTTCTCTTTGACTTTGCACGGTGAGAATTGTCAGATTTCTCGGTGAATCGCGATCGAGGTTGAAGTGCGGACGGCTCGTAAGTGGACAGCAGACGTACAGCGTGATCACGGCTGGCGTGGCATTGCGAGGAGCACTGGATGCTGATCCGCGAGGGATTCAACGTGGAGCCGGTCCGCTCCCTCGCCCTCTCGATTCCCTCTCCTCCTCGACCTGAACGAACCAGAGGAGAAACGGGCTGTCTTTCTCTCTCTCCCTACGTACACGGCCCTCCTTCCCCCGTGGCTGTGCGTCCAGCGGGCGCATGTGCGGCTATCGATTCTGCCGGTTCCCGCAGGAACACAGGACTACAACGATGCTTTTTCCTGCGCAATGCTGCGAGGAAATCGCGTCCCGAGTCCTGCGAGAGATAGGCTGCGGATAAGAACACCGTGCTGAACGGGCTTACCAGGCGCCCTCCGCGCGGAGGATTGGTACCAGGGTTATTTTAATCGGGATCTTACCGATCTCGGTGCAAACGAGTCGTCTGGATCGTTGAAATAGGGTTTTCAATTTTTTTAACTGATTTTTGAATGGGTCTGGAGGTTTTTAAAATTCATTTTTTATGTAGTAGGTTATTATTAACGTAAAATCTTGTTTGTTCTTGTTTTGGTGGCATGATCCGTTGGTTGTTGATGTTAATACAGGTTAGGTAAACGGACAAGGGGTAGATTGAGTTGGAAAGTAGAAAATAGTACTTTTTTTTCAATGTGGGAATTACGCATGTTATTATTTATTCTATTCATTTAGCAGCGACAGCGTTGGTTTGGAAACAGCAGAATTAGATCAAATATGTGTGAATAGGTATATTCACAGTACGAATCGCGGATTGGTTATCAATTCCGGTGATAACCAACGTCAATTCTAATTTGTGAACCTTAAATTTTTATCAAACCTTTATCCAGAAAACTAAGAGTAAGCAATTATGATTGCTGTTTTTAGATTTCCTGTCATGTTGTCGTCGTGTATCGCAACCACAACGAAACACGAATACATTCAAAGGATTGTTCGCTTATTTTTAGCTTCCCGTGTCCTGGTTTTGCTGATTAAACGAGCTTAATTAAAAGGACGCAGCGAACTGCGTCCCAGCTTTAGACGAATTTAATTAAAGACAGAACCGCATCGATGCAACGATGCATCGAGCCGAGTGTAATATCTCACACGATTTTCGCATTTCCCTGGAGGAAGCTACGTATGATTATAACGCGCAGCAAAGTAATTGAATGTTCGAAGAACTCCACCTTTGTGCGCTTACACTATCGTGATAAGACTACGCCTTGGAAAAATGAAATAAAATCCTACAACCTCGAGCCAACGCGAGTTTAACAAGAATCTTCAGCTACTTTTTCAAAGAGGAACAAAAGGAATCTTTAGAAAAGTTCGACAAATCCGTAAAAAACAAATTACATAGAACGCACAAATTCCAAGGAAACTCTATTGGCATCCTATCAGGGATTAAAATAACATTTAAGGGCAACTCTAAGCTACAAACCAAACAGCTTCAAATACCATAACATAAAATCTCCAGAATTTTTTAAATAATTGCTTAAAAATATAACTTTGGCTCAACTTTTTCAATCAAGCAAACTATAATCTTCATCTGCAACTCTCTCAAATTTACAAAACAAGGTACTCCAAGTCCTCCACGTATCCATTCACGAATAACCAGCATGGCAACTTCAAAAAAGAGGACCCACAAATTTAAATTGCCACAAGTATCGAAGAAATTGTTCCCCAGTTTCACAGACTTCACATCAAGATTCTCGTCGCGTACCAAACACCCCATCGCCGTGTCGTCACGCGTATTCCACGAAGAGAGGACGCGATACTGTAAGATTATCCGCCGCAAGAATTACACCAGCCCCTTTCCTCTGAAATTTCCTTTCGCGATTCCAATTCGACGCGTCGGCGAACGAAACGAGTCACCTTGTTTGCGCGACCCCAGCTGCACTCGATGCAACCCTCGAAACAGCCCTGCAGCGACAGTCGACCTCCATGGGGGTCGAATTTATTAACCCCCCGTGAGAAACGGGGACCAGATAGGCGCTGGTGGGGCTCGTCGGACGGAAAGATTCGACGCGTTCACTCAGGTGCTGCATTCGAGCTCGCTCGCGCGTTCACGCACCTACGCGGACCTGCGAAACGGGGGATGGATGTGCAACCCTCTGGCAGAAATTGCCCCGTGTCCAGTCCCCCAGTTTTGCTGGTGAAAAATTACGTTCGCTCTGAAAGAGTGCACCGTGGCGAGAGGCTGTGACATTAATGATCATATCTGTATGTTAAAAAATCGAGGCTACCTGGTTTGAAGCTTTTCAAAAAGTACATATGTACCTACTACTGGACAGGTATCTTTAAAAGTAATTTGATGTGCAAAGAAAAATTGATCGCGAATATGTGACTGGGTTAATGGTTGTTTACTGTTTTTTATATTTAGCGGATATTGGAAATGTAGAGATTCTATCTCGAAATTTATCTTGACTTTTGAAATTTTTCATGATGTTTTTCTTGAAATTTTTCTTTATTTCTATCTATTTTATTGAACGGTAGGTTAAAACGTTGGAAAACTTAATGGGAAGAGAATATTCGACGATGTATCTCTCACTCGTTATTCGAATATCTACTCTATCGACGTATAGATTTTAATCGCCTTTTGATATCTGCAATTATAGGAAATATTGCAACGAGTGCTATCTCTGTGCAATCTTTAATTAAACTGATTGTGAGCCAAATCTTTTCCAGTTTTCCTGTTTTGCTGGTTTATCTGCTCAATAATTGCAGTTGTAGAGTGTGAAACAGGCGCACGCGAGAATATTAATACCTTCCACTACTGTTTCTTCTTACCACCTAATCATCACTGAAACAAATGAGTTGCAGAGCTTCCGTTCGATTCCTCGTGCGTTTACACAAAAGGCAATTGTCACAGAAAAAAAATTCCTTACCCCTTTCTATTCAAATTTCCCCATTAAAAATTCTTATTTTACCCAAATACTGCAGACTACCCATAACTTTACCAAAGTACCAACAACTAACCACAGCACGTGCGAAGTTTGTAATACAAATTTTCCCTGAATTTAATGATTCTCGCAGCCTCGATCCAGGTTCAGAGGAAATTCAGAGCCACGGTGGCAAATGGATCAATTGGCCATGTGCCGTCAAACACGCTCGAAGGGCACGCACTTTGCTTCCACCAGCGCCCTAACAGGCGCCTCTTTGGCTTCCATTATCGTCGCAGCGCAGAAACGCGATCTAAAGGTACCCATTACCATGTGTACTGTGCCATCGCGCTGTATAATCTCACCACCGGCTGTGGTTCAACCCCAATTAGAGTTTAGGTAATGGAGACACTCGGTCGCGTTCCCGAAAGTCTACGGACGAACATCGATCTCCAACTGTACGCTAATCGCGGCGCAAATTGCGAGCACAATTCTGCTTTAACGATCGTCTACTTCGCCGTTCCTTGACACCTTCTGACGAGCACGATTTTAACGTCTACCAGAATTGAATAGGGAAGAGGCATTGAAGCTCCCTTAATGGTGGATCTCAGGTTTCGAGCTGGCTTTCATGTTCTTTAAGAAAACTTGCGAGAGAAATTGGATTACGTGCTTGGTACATTGAATGGGGAAGGACTTTGATAGTTTGCTGAATATACTCTGGAAAGTTTCATCCACCTTTGTACTTTTATTGTAATTCGTTTTTTGAATGGATTATTTGTGTAATGATAGGTCATGGAGGAGTTTACTTTCTTACGTAGATTCGTATGTTTTCACTTGAGGGTACCAGGTTTCATTTTCCTAGCACCCTTTCCAGAGAGTATGAAGCATGAATACTGAATTTGAAGATTGTAAAAGTGACTGTACATGATTTACTTGGGTACAGTCTTCTTTTATAATTATTGACTTGTACTACTTGCTACTCTGTTTATCGCTTGGCGCAACAATCGCTCTACTAAGCTATAATGATTCCGTGAAAAGTAAGAATGCACCTTCAAAATATCTCATCTCGTACTCAGAAGTCAAAAGAAGAATCATCTTTCTCTTCCCATTTAAAACGATCCACGCTTGCATCGCTCCCGCTCCCAAACACGAAAGCTTGAATCCATTAATAAAAATTATTTCCTCAATTCTTTCATATTCAAATTCGAGTCGCGTATTCTCGAAATCTGCGCCCCGTTCCCCGCGTCGTTCAATCGATTCGTTTATTTCGAAGCGTCTGCGTATGCAGCAGTGCTCCGTTCCCGCAAAACGTACAATAGAAAATCTGAGAAACGCGAAGGAACGAGACGCGGTGGCAAATATAATTATAGACTCGTTGCCGAGGCGGCAGAATCGCCTGAGGACGAGGGGTCTTTGTTTCCAAAGGAGAGGCATAAGTTTAATTCTGACTTGAAAACAAGTACACGAGGAAATGCATGCGTGTTCGGTGTTCTTGCACGCTTCGCTGCATCTTTCACTGCAATTTTCCATCTCAACGCTCGCCTCGTGTGCCTTCAGCGATAAGCACCACACAGTTATTATAACAGCCGCATTATATTCGTATTAAAGTACTGTATAATAATAAAAACTACGTAAGGAAAAAATGGCAAACAATTAGAACACCGTTCGAACGAAAGACTCTTACCAATGACGAATTTCATCATCGCATAAAAAATGGATCGTCGATACTCGAAATAA
Organism: Andrena bucephala; assembly: GCA_947577245.1. Lineage (NCBI taxonomy): Eukaryota > Metazoa > Arthropoda > Insecta > Hymenoptera > Andrenidae > Andrena > Andrena bucephala. The sequence continues at coordinate 28,072,336 of OX387715.1, read as the reverse complement.
AGTGGTCACGCTTATACAGCATCGATTTATTAAAAAACGAAGCTTCGCAAGGAAAAGTGTTACTTCGCACTTTCAACTTACAGTTTCTCAAGTGGAATCGACTATGTACTTTGGCTTGTACTATCAGCTCAGAGACACCCTGTATAAGTCACTGGGGTGGAAGATTCAATTTTCGCTTCCTCGATTCATCTCGGGCTTCACTATCAGTCAGCCACTGACAAATCGAGCGGCATTCATTGGAGATTCCCTGGAATTTCGCTATTCAAACCCGTTCCCCGAGGCACAAGAGATTTAAGAGCATTCGAGATTCACGAGGCCACTACAGACGTCTTCTCGACTGTCGATTTCGAAGAAGAACTTTTCGAAGGACGTCTGCGAAGGCGAGTAAACATCCGTCTGTGCAGTGATGGCCGAGTGCGTCGCGTGTCCGCATATCCGGTGCACGAAAATGCATTCGAGAGGCCGCTCTCTCGATCCACAATGCACGCTGCACTAGAGACTTGCGTGTACCGCGCGATGTCATCGCCACTTTTTGACGTCGATGACGAGATATCGACTCGCCTCTAGTTCCTGTGCTTCGCGGCGCCGAGTGACAGGTTTATTGAAAGTTAATTAGACGAGGGAAAGGGAATTGCAGGGAGTTAGTGTGAACTTTGGAAGAAAGTAAACGTGTGCTATGTTAGAATACAGGTTAAAATTATTAAACCTTCTTAAAATCATTTGGAGCGCCAGTGTTCTTTGCACAGTCTTCTTACAAGGAAATGTTCCGTAAAACCGAAAATTCTGATTTTACTGAAACTTCGTGTAAAATTCACTCTTAGGGTGTGAATCAGTCCTTAAAATGTATTTTAATGCTTAATATCGTCTTACCAAATTATTGAATTTTCAATGTCAATTTGTATCACTCGTTAAAATTTTATTGTTATATATCGAATTCAATACGTTATTTAGGAATAGCATCTCATAACAAATCAGATAGATCATAACAAAATTGAAGTCTAATATTAAAAGCTTATTTTCAGATTCGGTTGAACGTAGTTATGGGTCAAAATGGACCCCGCGTTCTAAACGCCGTTCCAGTATTAAAGCTTCGTTTCCAGCTTTCAACTCGTTAGTTACACGATCACTTTCATCATTTCCCACGATTCTAGAAGGCGCTCTTTTCCCATGATATCTTATTTTACAAAGTTTGCAAACAGGTGTCGCTGGATAGTTGAATTCGCAGACAGCCTATCATAGATTCTAAGCGCGATAGATCGCAGTATCGTGCAGCCATAACGACCAACGCTCCGTCCGGAAGTGGCGGCCCTTTAAAGTTCGCCGCTTATCACCGCGTATCGTGCGATTCTTCGAGGGAACGAGGAACATCCTGCCGCGTAAACGGTAAATTAGACCGGGTGCCTAGTCCCTAAAACCGCCGCCCTAATGTCAGCCGCGTCTGCCCCCGTCTGACGAGGGCACCCGCAGAAACGTCGACGGGACTTAAATGAAAACGATTCGCCCATGCGGCATGCTCGCAATTAAACGTTACTCGGAAAAGGAAACATTGATCCATATTACCTCCACGAACCCCTCCATTTGGGTAGCTTTTAATTCAAAGCTCCGACCTGTGACCCTTTCTATCGCCAGCAAATATAAATTGCGGCGGAAGCATGGAAAACAACTTAAAATTAAATTAGTCAGAGCAAACACATTGAAAGGAAGATTTACTTGCGAGGATCGTCTTAATCAGGTCAGTTAAATCCAAGCATTAATATGTAAGGTAAGTACACCCATGCCATTAGCACATCCACGCCATTAAATTTCTAATTTCCCAACGAATCGATACACCGCTGCATACCTCCTGCTCCGAAGGGTATTCAAGTTTCATACAAAAGTGTACGACAGCTCGTTACAAAAGCCTGGAACTACCGGCTGACAGGCGAAAGGGTCCGACGGTCCGCCCGCCACCGGGCAAGTTAAAAAAGTCAGGCTTAATTGACGCGCCAGCGCAAAGTGGGCCGCCTGCCGCGCGACTGTTCAGCGAAAGACGTCCCCGGCCGTCAGCCTGCCGACGAATTACGCTGGATCTCCGATCTAGTCGCTAAATCGGCCACCCTAATAATCCAGCCGGCCGCCACCACGTCCCTCGGAATCGACTTCCCTCGGCTGCAAGGGTGTGCGTGCGTGGTATGATTAATCGTGGGCACCCTTCGACCCGACAGTGACGTATCAATGCCAAGGGCCGTCGAAAATGGTCCCGCTTCCGAAGCCCCGCGAATGGAAGAACGATGTTGCGCGTTCGCAGAGTCACGCAGCCAGAAAAATACATGGGAGCCGGGAGAATTCGTCAGATATTCGGTTGTTAAACGGCAGGCTGCCTGTCCTTCCGGTACATTATCGCCCGTGGTTGTTTGTACAGAATTATCTGACCTCCTGACGAAAACAAGGAGCGTTTGTTCCGTATTTCACGCTGTCGGGCAGTGTTGATAAAGCGCAAACGAGCGCCTGAGACCCGTGCGTGTCCTATCGTGCGTCCTCGGATGTCCCATTCATCGCGTCGAATTTGCTCAGATGCGCGTTCTGATAAATCGATGTTTGAGGAACGGGAGGCATGTGGTCACGGGTGGGAATGTTGTGTTGGCCGCTGCGCACCGTTCGAGCTTGCTGCGTACGAGCAAAATGTAGCGTTGGTTCGTTGAATGCGTTGGGTGAACTTTTTAACAGTGGAACTCGGTTTATGTGTACCTGTCCGGGGACATGTAGGTTCATATAACCAGGTCGTTCGTATAACAGCAGCTAATTCCACAGCTATGACGTTCAATAGAAGTTCATGTTCATGAAAGATTCCACGAAGCAGTTTCTCGTAAATACGTAAAATGTAATAATATTGGAAACCTTGGGAATTGAGAAATTAATTTGGAATGAATTGGTTATTTATTTATTCTAATTATAAAAAAGATGCATACCCTCGACGATAGTTCAGATAAATACGAGCTCAGTTAGAGTTCAGTTAATCAGGCACTACTAAAATTTCGTTCATATAAACGGAGTTTCACTGTATGTGGAAAAATGAAGATGAATGGTAGATGTATGTGGGTTTGGAGACTGTGATGAGAAAGATGGTGTTGATATGTTATATGTAACATGAACTGTGGGTGCTGTTTTTCTATGTAGATATCTATTTAGAATTCTGCTAGTGGAAGTTGAATTTGCATGACGGAGACTAGATCTCTAACTACAAATTACTGTCTGTTATTCGAAACTGTGCTGACGGTTACATTCTGACGAACTTCGGGGGTTTGAATAGATGAAATACAGCATTCAGGTATTATTTCAATAGAAGCCATTAGCTTTTGCACTCTTGGCTAGCCAAATAAGTAAAGACTGATAAAACTGAAAAAGGGTATCTTCTAATCCGGCATGTAAATAAAAGGCAAAGGAAGGCTTTTGTAGAAATAAGCTACCTATTTACTAGGGAGAATCCTAATTCCCCTATCTCTGTCAATCCTAAGCTTGACAGATACGTAGGAGGTACCTATGCTTCGTGACTCCAAGTCACGGTAATCTTTCTACAAATGGAACTCTGTGAAAGCTGTGCTATTTTTCCTGAATTCCTAGTAGTTTCGGGGAAAATAAAATACGAAGAGGAAGATACCATTGTCACAAATTGCATAGTGATAAATCTTACAGAGATACCGTTTCTTTCTAACAAATCTTCTTTAATTTTAATTCCATAGAAATATTATTCCTCTATTCCTCTGTACTCTTCTCTCTCTTTAGCACTTGCTCCTCAACAGTACGTAGAAGATTCCTCTTCGATCACGAATCTACTTTACAACTACTTAATTCCATCCCGATCTCGATTCAGAGATTTCAAAGGCACCTCGACGCAAAAGAAGAGAACTTACTTCCTCTGCATCGTATTCCTTCGATATTACTTTATACTTTTCCCCAGGCCATTCGATAATGTCCGCTCGATCGTAAAACGCTATCGCGGCGATAAGACCCGGCGGGGAACGGGAGTATTAAAAAGAACGCCAATAGGAGCGGAGAACGTGAAAACGCCACCCGCGAGGGAAAACTTCCAATCCATTGTCGCGTCTCTTAGATAACTTTCGATTCCTCCGTACGAAACTTCCTCGACCAACGCTATCTGCCGAGGACAGTATCAGAGCCTCCAGGGGCGGCGATAAGCGCCGTCCAGCTCTCCTGTCCCCTCGTGTACCGCGTCTTCCATTCGCGGTATCGGATTTAATTTCAATAAGTGAAGGAAGCCCAACACTTCCAGCCCCGAGCTACCACTTTTAATAATGCTAATGGACACGCGAGAGCCGCTGCCAAGATGGTGGGAAATAACGTTGGAAAAACAACGAGCGACGGAATCGAGACCCCTACCAAAAAAGGAACATCGAACCAGGGGAAGGACTGCCTTTTTCCCTCTGCCCTTTGAAGTATTCCTGGCAAACGTGAAACGAAAAAACGCGTAGACGTAATCGGGCGCAGAGTGGTGGAGGTAAAAGTGCCTAAAAATTTGAAGCACTGATACCGTTAAGGAACTAAGTAGTTTCTGATCAGTTTAGAGGGCTTCCCACTTTAATATTTATTTTTAACCTAATAAAACTTTAAACCAAAGACTTTTTTATACTAAAAGATGAATTAATGTTTAGACTTTAAAGAAAAATTGTAAAATGTTGATAATAAGTATAATTTAATTATTTCTAAGGTACGGAATAATAAGGTGACTAAATAGGAACTAATTTTTGATCATCCAAAATACATGGGAAATAATTTTTTGATCAGGTGAGGATCTAGTTTTTGATCATTTGAAATACATGGGAATTAATTTCTTATCAGGTAAGGAACTAATATTTGATCAGATACTAATATTAATTGAAAAGAAAGTACCAAATAAACTTATTTTTAGTATTATACCATCTAAATTTAATTTTTTTATAATTTTATAATGACCTAACCTATTTTTTATTCAGGTGATACAAAATTAGTTCCACAAGAAAAAATTGGAACTAAATAATGATCACTGACTTTTAAAGCAAAATGATACATATAATACTAAAATTCTTTCGCTACATTGTAAAATAAACTATTATAAGCAAAATGTATGAAAATAACCTTTAATATCGCAACAACCAGCAAAGAAATCGACTGTGGCGTCGATGGTGATCTCTTACTTCGAACAGTAAGAGATGGCGTTCAACAGGGGCTTCCTTACACATTTATTTTCACGAAAACTAACAATATTAACTGCTTTCACAGACAACACATATATTTTGGAATTATCAATTTTTATGTTAGCAATTATTTCAAACAATTATTTGTTGACATAAACTTAAAAGAACGATTTATTTCATGAACTGATAAAAAATTAATGCCTGATTAAGAACTAGTTCCTTAACGGTACCACGACGAACGAGAAGTTTTTAATCCTCCATTACAAAATAAAATGAAATCCCTTCCTATTTTGAAAGTTATACTCTGCTCTATTGCCGTTGCATAATATTCCGTCATAAATGACGTAGTATGTACCAAGTTTCTGATCTTCGACCAACGGAACTCCATCCCCCCTGAAATTCCATTCCAAGCTCCCCCACGTTCCAAGCACTCGACGTGCCCCGTTCCATGCAATCACCGTCCACGAGATGCGTTCCCCTGCTCCCGTACAGTATCACATCGCTGGACACAGGGTTGCGCAACGACGACCGGCCGTGCGACAACAATGAACACGCTTCGCGTGTGTTTCCTCGCTTTCGGCGTTGCCCGGATCGCTGTAAAAAAGGGGGTCGCGGGGGGGGGGGGGGGGGGGGGAAGCCAGCGGAAAACGAGCGCGATAAAGGCGCGCATGGCCCTGTCGCCCGACAATTTCTCCTCGCACGATTCAATTAAACGGCACGATCGCCGAGATTGACGTCGTTCGCGCGACGCTCCAGCGTTCCAACGATCCCACCACATCCACGCAACCCGGGGCCTTTGTCGTCGCGGACCTGTCCGGCTTGTGTAATACCAACGGCGAGAAAAAAAAGGAAGGCGACTGGTTGGCGTGCAGAGCAAACGAGGGCAGAGAGCACACGCTTTTCTGCGCGCAGGACGAACGGGGAAAAAAGAAATGGAGTGGAAAAACGCAGCGGATGGGTCGCGAGGGAGAGACGCCCGGCGATGCCGTACTTTTTCACGGTCGATGACGAACTTCGACGTGACCGAGAGCAAACAGGATGCAGCTTATCTGCATCGTGTCTTGATAAACGCGTCGCTTGATTGTGCTCGGGGACAAGTATCGCGGGATTTTTTTTTAAACCGAAGACGCAATCGCGCGGTGGCGTTGGATTTATTAATGATAGGGGTTGGTTCTGCGATTATGGGGGCTTCCTGTACGCTTATTTTGTGGGAATGCGGGATTATTTGAGGATGATTGTGGAGTTTGGAGATAAATGTTTGTTTCTGGCTGTGGGGGTGTCTTGCGTTCGGGAGAATTTTCAGTCTGTGTGGTGGAATAGAGAGTGTTTGGAGTTTAGGCTACTCAATGTGACTGACAAGGGAAGATCCCGGACCCGAAAATTCAAAAAATTCTGAAACTTTGCGAATATGTAGGGGATTTCCCCCTGATTACAACGTAATTTTTGTTTGCTGCCCAAATTCACTCTAAGGGGGTGAAATTAATCCATGAAAATTCGGCTATTTTCCGATTTGATTTTGTAACTCGCAATCTGTAAGAGATAGAAAAAAAGTTTCAAGACAAAAGTTACTTCTTTCAATTAGGACTATCATTTGGTAACTTACAGTTTTTACAGTTCGCGAGTTATAACACAAAATTGGAAAATAGCCTGAATTTAAGGGCTCAATTTCACCCCTTTAGAGTGAATTTGGGCAGCAAACAAAATTTGCGTTGTGATCAGGAGAAAATCCCCTACATATTCACAGTCTCAGAATTTTTTGAATTTTCGGGATCGGGATCTTTCCTTGTGAGATTACGGATGTCTATGCAAATATACATTTTTATAGAAAAGGACTAAAGAAGTGAAACTTTGATAGATATATGTTTCGTCATTAGAGGGTGTTCAAAATATATTTTTCATTTTAAAAAATGTTATGTTTATTTGTTTCTAGCATATACAGAACTTACTTAACTGAGGTATAGTAGCGGCCCTAATATAGTGTATTCGATTTTCATATAATAGGGAGGTCGTAATTATCGTAATAAATATACTTGCATAAACTTCCGCAGTCTACTGAAAACTAAAATTTAACGACTGATGGTACTTTTGAAAGGAATAAAAAGGGATGCGTTTACACTCAGTTCGAGATTTCTTTCAATTTTCGTGCCTGTCTGTAGAATTACTCTGGAATCTAATATTCACTTCAATTACCAGATACAAATTAAGATTAATGTTGCCTTTAATGCTTAAAAGTAGATTGCGTTTTTTTAACTTCCAACGGGTTTCAAAGAAGGAGACCTTTGAAAAGAAAGCTTCACTATCCCCGTGTTATTAATAATCACTTTGAGATGCCAAGCAAGCAAGAAAAAAAACAGGAAGCGAGCGGTTTCCATCAGGTTTCATGTAGCCAGGTGTTTCAATTACGGATTAACCCTTATACTGTGGCTTGGTATAACGCGGGTCTTCATGGATATTCTATAAAATCAATATTCCACTTGCGGTATATGTAAAGGGAACAAATAAAGCGATGCTCACACCGATTTCAAAAACACATACAGCCACAGCACTGCAAAATAGAAAATTCAAGAGAAAAAACTTCCCCACAGTTCCAACATTTTCACTGAAAAATCGTCTCCCTTTCGCTTCCACCACCAGCTATTATAAATCACGCCACCACACTCCAGCACAAGGATAAAAAAAAAATGCAATGTGAAAACTCCCAACTGACACAAGTTCATTAAATCAAATTAAAAAATCAAATAAAAAGTACAACCAGAACAAAAAGACAACTCTCAACAAGACAAACGATGATCTAACCAAGATTAAAAGGCTTGAAACAAAACCCCCAAAATCGACCAAACACAGCGATAGAAAGCTTCCGAAATCTTTCTCGAGCCTACATTCATTATCCCAGCAGCAATTCCTGCGCGCACACACCCGCTCCGCCGCACGCGGTCGCGTGAAACAGGACGTCCCTTCCTCGGACAACGGAGAGCAGAGACATAAACTGTGTTCCCCAGGCCGGAGACGCAACAAAGGCTCCATTACCGCGGTAATTAGACTCCTGAATTATTTCACGAATCTCGCAAAACGGGTTAACGCTGCCGCGGGACGCAATTACTCCCGTTTGTTGCTACAGGCGGACGATAAAGCGCGAACGGTTGCTGCTGGCGAAATTCGTTTTCGGCCATTAAGGCAGCGGGACCTTTGGCGTCGTTGAGTCAAGGTAGCAATCCGGCCCCTCGGCGACGGAAAGCGGGAATCAAAGATAACGAGCCACGCACCGATGGAAAACGTTGCTATTGGTTTCCCCCCCGAACCTTTTCCTCGTGCAGCCGTTCATCGCCTCGTTCCAGTTGGCACGGCGTCAACGCGGCCGAAAACCAACGGGAAAGTCAACGATCTGGCTACTTTCTGATACGTCGCCGGCGGGCCCCGATACGTCGAAACGACGGTGCACGCGTACCAATTCTTTGCAGCCCGATTTTCCGGGTCCAGAGCGTTCCGCTGCAGCGACGTTCGATAGACTTTTAATCGGCCACGCCCGTTCCCATTGCGCCACCCGCTGATTGGAAACCGTTGCTGGTGCACGTTATCGCGAACAGCGGGATAGAATATTGGCGATCCTGTGGCTAATCGGTGCTGCTGTTTTAATCGTGGAAGCATCTTCTGGGCGCCTAATCGGGGGCTGATGATGGTCCGCGATATTGCGACCAGGAGGAAGAATATTGGGGATTTCGAATTGGACATTGATATCGAGTATTCCCTGCGGATTTGTTTCTGCCTTGGACGATCGCTTGTGAATGTGTAAATGTGGAAGATTTATTTTGAAGAAATTTTAAAAGTGTTCTTGATATTATCTATGTAGGGGAAGTAGGGGCGTGACGGGGTAGCGAGGTAAGATGGGGTATCTCCCTAAACCCTAATTAAAAGATGCTAGGCACGTGACAAATACATCATTAGGAAGCCACTGTGTTATAATAGTGTGGTCGCTGGCAAAAGCTAGTGGGGGAGCACGCGTTTTTTATTTATAGCTGTGAACCGTTTGCGTGCTGCGTCGATGTTATTTCGTGTGATAAAAGGATTTGAAATAAATATATATTCAAGAACGGTAAGTCTATTATTTTTCTTCTATGTTAATCTCCATTTCATCTATTTTAATGTGATATATTCAAAATTTCAATATTTCTTTATTTGTTGTACAAATATATTAATCTTTGGAAAACGATGCTTTGAGGCAAGATGGGGTTCTTGATACCTAACCCCATTAGGGGTTAGGTCGGGGTACCCCATAATTCCCCGTATCATGGTTGTTCATGTGAGATTAAGCAACGTCATCGTTCTCTATTATCATTTAATTCAAATAAATCTGGTTATTTTTAGTTCGAATTTATAAAATGTTCGGGTCGCCAGTCGCATCGCGATTTGAAATTAAATAACAGATATTTCTAAAGAAGTCAGAGCTACGAAATGTAAATCCATAAACACTAAAAAAAACTAGAAAATAAAAAATATATAAAAAAAAATTTTTATGTTAAACGATTTTATTCAAAATGCACGAAAAACTAAAAAATAATTCTTTTCTTGTACTGCAATTTCGATGGTGTTTTTTCAGTTTAAATAAAATCGCGGAGCAGGATTTTTTCATAACAGAATATGAATCAATTTAATACAGCATCAAGCGTCGAAATGAATTCGTTGTGAGGTACCCTGCGCCACGATTTTATTTAAACTGAAAAAACACCATCGAAATTGCAGTACAAGAAAATAATTATTTTTTAGTTTTTTGTGCATTTTGAATAAAATCGTTTAACATAAAATTTTTTTTTTTATATTTTTTTCCATCTGTTTTATAAAGTTTAATAACTCAGTCGCCTGACCTCAGATAGTCCGAAGTGTGTAACAAATGTTCAAACTAATGAAGTTAATACTTATAGTTGTATTTGGAGTAATAAAGACTTAATTAATAGGTACAATCATCAATTTATTTGCATTTTTCCTTAGCTTCCCCACCATGCCCCTACTTCCCCTATAATATTGAAGAAGGATTCACTAATGTTGACTTTGCATGACCACTATAAACACCGACAGCTGCAGCTTAACACTGTCATTCAGACGCTCACATGAAGCTACCAAATTACAGATTTCTCCTTTTACCACCAATTCCCTCACTGAATTACACCCTTTATATCCCACCTCTCGGATAATCGCTGGATGGATTCGTATTGCCCATCCGTTACCGTGCAAATACCCCCGGAGCACAAACTGCCTGCAACAGTGCAGCAAATAATACCAACCACGTACAAAACCACGGCAGAAGACGCCTGGCCCAGTCTCCCCAAGTTTCGCTCAGCGGTCAGGCAGAGGGAAGAGCGAGAAATTTTGCAAACTGTTCGCACCTGCTGCCGCTGAACGGTTATATCCCATTTCGCGGAGTTACGACTGCAACCCCGTTACACTGTACTGTACTTTTCAATTACCGACCTGACGAGCTGCTCGATTAATCTCCCATTACACCCGTGGCTCCGTATAATTGAACGAAGCTTCGCCGGGATCGGCGGCGGGGCGCAAAAAAACGTGACGTTTCGCGCGACGACGATTAGGACGCTTAACGGCGCGTTATTAGCGCGGAAGAGATCGCGATAACGACGCGGCGGCCGCGCGGTTTAATTGCGAAAAGAGAGCGCACGTGCGTGCCGCAAATGATTTCCCGCAATTCCTCGCGCGGCCACAGCAATTGGACGATATTGGCCCGCCGCGAGGAAAATTGGATCGTTTCGAGGAAGTGGACACTTCAACGGGCGGCACCGCGACCGGCTGCGACGACGACTGCGCATGGACGTTCCAATTTGCTCGTAATTGAGCGACGAGGGGCAAATCGTCTTCCCCCGGTTACGCTTCGTGTCTTCCGGGTCAAGAGACGCGGGGAGCCTGACCCTCTTGGCGAACGATCCGAAATCTCGTATTCGGCGGAGAGTTCATTGCGCCATTCCAAAACGCCCGCCCCGCAGATCCGGCTTCCTCCGCTGTGCGGAGAATTTGCGGGACCCCGTGAATTATTCGCCAGGTAGCCCGAGATCCTGCTTTTTCAAATATACACCGGTTTCGTTAGTGTTTCAACCGTCGGAGACGCGCAGCTACGAGGAACGAGGAACGTCTTCGTGGCTGCTTGAAATTTCTGGGTCAGGACTTGAGCTTAATGGCGGCGATGATGGCTGGTAACGTGAATCCTGTATGAAGCAGTGCAACAGCGAGGAACTGTTTGAATAATATTCTTCATTTTTATAGTTTTATAAGATAAGTGCTTGGAACACTATTTTTACTTGGATTATCAGAACTGATATAATTTTTGTGAGTGGTATGATTTTTTGAAATGGTAAAATGTGTTTTTGACCGAATTAGTGTTTCGATAATTTATGGGAGAATTATTTTTCTATTAATGTGGAAGTACGTTTCATCAAACGCTTTTCACGGGAAGCTTGTTTTGGAAATGCTGGAGCTTTCCTCCGAACCTGTGGTTTACGATGGTTAAATAAATCGTTGCGAATCGATTGACTCAAAAAATCACGGGACATCAAAGAGTGGCACGGGTCGAAAGTTAAACAAAGGACTGTGGACACAGAGGCGGGTGGACGCGATTCGACAGATTCTAATCCCTTTGGAGGTACGGGAAAGCTTTCAGCTCCCTCGCTGGCTGGAATCCCATCGAGCGGATTTTTGGTCAACGCGGCAGCACTTGAGCCACACTCAACCGCGTTTCCATTTGTTTAGACTGCTCCCACTCGATGGTAGGCATACATTTTGTAGGATAGTGTTCACCGTAAGTACGGTCCTTTGACGACGCACGGACAATTTCTTTCTCGACGAGCTGTGTACGGAACGAGATACGATGAAATATCTAGCGAATGAGGTTGTTTTCGTGAGTAAACATGGTATTTTGTTTTAAACGATATAGAAAAATACCGTCGAAATTATTTCCTAGTTCCAGAAATTGTTTTAAGTAAATATTGAAGAGTTGAAAGTATAATGCTTTCAGATCACTATTATCTTTTAAAATAATATTATGTACCTTTTTCAATATAAGTGTGGAGTGCAGTATGGACATTTATGAGACTTCAGTTTATAATAATTAAAGTTATTAAAATGCATTAATAACGAAAAGTACGGGGCAATAGAGTTCTACCCCTTTTCAATAATAGATCATTTGAATAGATTCAAGATTCTCATCAATCAATCGTTCTACTATTACACCAGACTTTGCGAAAGTAAAGGAGGTATAAATAGTATAAAATGACAACAGTTTTATCTGTGTTTTGGATAAAAATGGTGGGCAAGAAGCGTTCGAGGTGGAGATGAAGTAACATCACGCGGTACCCTCGGCCCATCCAGGCGCTGCCTTTTCACCGCAACTGCAGCTGCAACGTACTTCCGCTCGTTAAGCACGTCCCGTGGCATTTCCACGCATCCCAATCGTTCCTCGTGGCCCGTTGGGTTTAAATATAGACGGGTTCTTTCTCGCCGAGCGTCCCATGTTTCGCCGATTGGAACTTCCCTTAACGATTTCGACGGCGAAATATGAGCTACTTATTAGATGTAATCGCGACGCTGGAGAAAGGGACGGACCTCGACGGATTGATGGATTTTTTAAGTGATTTGAAATCATAGAAGTAGTACCTGTTTGAAATTTCAAGTCCAGTTTTCGCATAACTTTCATTTAATCACAAGAACAAGGTCCATTTGTTCTCATACATTTAAAGGTATTGAAAGCTCAAAGGAGAAATTCAAATTTACACACTCGAATTTCGAGTTTTTAATTCAAGAGCGGATAAACTCGACGCACAATAGTGAATAAAGAATTGAAGTTACAGATACATCGCAGCTACTAGTGACTAGAAAAAATTGATTGTATTTGGTAGGCGAGGTGAGGGTGGAAATAAACGAGCTCCAATTCAATACGCCGAATACTCCCCTCATTCCACGGCCATCCAACAGAACGCGGAAACGAAAATATTGACAGGCTGATCCCGAACCAGAATTCATCCACGTGTCCGTCACGTGGTCGTTTCCCACGCATAAGTATATACGCGCCGTGCCATGGTGGAGATAAATCCTTGGTACAAAAATACCGACGCGATTCCTACCTTCGCCAAGAACGCGACCCACACTTTTACGCCACCTTCTATTTCCACCGCGTCCCATCGCTTCAGGACTTATCCCTTTTCACCATTTCGCTCGAGTTGGCGCGAGGCACAGGTTGGAAATTAGAGTCGATCGCATGTATCCGCGCCAATAGGAGCCCGGGACTGAAAAATTTGTAATAAAAAATTCCAGAGCCAACTGATCCCTCAATTCAATCTTTTCACAACAGTGACATTTAAAAAACTGGATAGATGTAGGGGAGACGGGGGTAGGTTGTAACACGGTGTAAATTGTAACATAAGTAAAATCTTTTGGACGACAAATCTGGTAACCCACAGCATGCGAGAGCTGTTTGACGATATTAGCACCGTCGGTTTTAGTGACACAAACGAGCGTTATGTATTCATTCTGTGGTTATAGCACAGAATTTTAGTATTTGGAACAGGTAAGTAAATGTTGTCTTAGCACTTTTATTTCAATTAATCGTCATTAGAAACCGTTTGAATTTTTTCTTCTTTGTCGCAAACGAATCAGTACACATTGCTGAGATAAAACGCAAAAATTCAAGCTCAGGGTAAATTGTAACATGTTACTAACTTACTCCGCTCTAAATGGTGATAAAGCAAACATGCTATTTGCTAACACGTCGGAAAAAGATGCTCTAGACGAAACAGAACAATCGAGAATCCAGAAAGTAGAAAAAAGTATGAAGGCAGAAGTGAAGAAAGCGAAGAAGATTTTGTATAGAATCAGACGAATAAGCAATGATTGTTTAATTCATGTATATCAAATGTTTAATAATGATCTGTGTTATCATTTATATTTTTTAGAAATGTTTATTTGTGTTCATATTTGTATTTAAATAAGTAAAACAGATTTAAATAAGTAAAACAATTTACCCCGGACTGGGATACATTGTAACAAAGGTTCAGATTTGTTTAAGATGAAGCTAGGTGTCTAACAAGGAGAGGTTCCCAGGTGTCCGCCTCCGATTGCTTTGAATTTTGGATATGTTTTAGAGCATCGAAAAATAAGATATACGTGTTTTTTTATAGTGGCCCGTTTTCATATTTAGGAGGTGAAACCACCCCCCAAAGTTCATACGGGGTACAAAAATTGTGTTGTGTAAAACTTTATATAAATTTAATTTGCGTCATAACTTGCTGTATGGACGATGTTCTTGTCGTCCGTCACCGTTATTAGGGGTAACTATGCAGGGTGGTTTCACCCCCTGAACATGCAAATGGTCCAAAATAGAAAGGCATGCATTTCCTATTTTTCGGCCCTCTAAAACATATCCTAAAACTAAAGCAATCGGGGACGAACACCTGAAAATCGTATAACTTTGGGGGTTGGTTTCACCCCCTAAATATGAAAACGGGCCGCTATAAAAAAACACGTATATCTTATTTTTCGGTGCGCTAAAACATGTCCAAAATTCAAAGCAATCGGAGGCGGACACCTGGGAACCTCACCTTGTCAGTGTCCAAGATTTTGTCACGTACTTACACTCAATGAGTTCACCATATATCTAAATAAATAGTAAGTCACGCAAATTATTTCCTGATTGAAGAAAACACTTTCGAGAAAAACTGTGAAATTTTTTTGTTACAATCCGCCCCGGTCTCCCCTGCTACTTAAGATTGAAAATTTTCAATTCAATTAATATTTTAACTACCCCAAAAGCAAAAGAAATATTTCATCAGTCCTCTGAGACTGAGAAAGCGCGTAAAAAGTTCAGATTGATACTTCGCACTGTTTCCCCACAGAAAATTTCACACGAACCTCCGCGTCCATTCTACTTTCCGACTCCCGCCCACCACAGAATCCGTCGTAACGAAACTCTCATCTCCAGAAATAAGAATAACAAATCCAATCCTCCGGGGGCTCAAGAGGATCCCCGCAGATCAACTACCAGGCGACTTTCTCCGCGCGGCACCGTGCTCGTATCGATCTCCCACGCGCTGTAAAATATTATTCCGATCCCCCCGATTATTAATAGATCGAACGATTCGCTCGGCAACTGGTCGAGGTTCGAGTATCACCCTCTATTTCCGTCGGTCGTACGCCCACCAGGCCCCTGACCGTCAGAGAAAACCGCGCCACGCGTCGCTCGCGGCGCAAGCACGCCTTTTCGCCGGGAAACGGAGAAAATCGAATAGGAAATCCGCGAGAGCGAGGCGGCCCCAATAATAGCCGGACGCCAGAGTAACGCCAGACGATTATTTATAGGATGCACTCGGTGCCTCTCAACCTGGGTGCATTCTGCGGTGACGACCGCGACCAAGTCTCCCGTCGCCGCTGCACCTTTCGCGGCTACGGTATTCTCGGCTAGAAGTGACTCACTCATCGCGGAATCCGCCATTCAGAGGCCAGACTGCCGCGAGCAGCGGTGCAGACATTCGACCAGACCGGTGCCAAGAGTCGCGCTACCACAGGGACGAGTTTGGAAAATTGCGTGACGTCCAGTTTCTGCCAGATTCGGATGAATTTGTCGTCTGTGCTCTTCCTACGATATTAATATCATAGATAATTGAAAGGAGTGAAGACTTCCCTTCCTCTGAAACTTCTGTTGCATTCGTAGTAACTAGTAACACTTTCAGTGGCGCTGGGTTTCGGAAAGTCATCCCTTAAATTGATCGCTTCTGATACGAAGAGTAAGGGGAAAACAGGGAATGTCAATTTTTCGCGATTTTGCGATTTATAGCATATTTTGTTGGTGGCAGCTGGGGCTACAGAACTGTCAAATCATAAAGGGTTATAAAGTTTAACCCTTAGTATCATAGTGTGACACCCGTGTTACACGAATTTAAAAAATCGTGCGCGACATTTGGGGGCTTTTTCATAAACTTTAAAGCGTTATTTTACTATTAATATATGTAACAAGTGTTCATAGGGCAGAAATACATTCGTAGAAATTCTACTGTTATACACTGTCGCGTATTGTTGATTACACCTCTTAATTTCGCCAGGACCACTGAAAGTTCCAAGTAAATGCTCTAATTTGTTCTCTCAATTATTTCGATTTTTTCTTTTTGATTAAATCTGATGTCGAACATAATAATGTATGTAACACTAGTGTAACATTCTTCAGAAACGAGCATTGGCTTAACATTATAATACATAGGTACCTTTAGGCATGGTTTAACAGTGGTGTTATATCCACATTTTTTCATTTATATAAAAAACTGTTACACTAGGAATTTTTTGCTTATTTTTAGATGAAATGTGGGCGAAAATGCAACGATAAGAATTTTTCTGGGTGAAATAAAAAAATCATGATTGTAAGGATTAACTACCCCCGTAAGGTAACGTTAATGATTTCGTATAAGTAGTGGTTAAAAACACTTCACTGGACCAAAATACAAAATGCCCCTACTCTTTCCCTTTACATAAGCTTCTGTCGTAACGGTAAAACAAGAACTTATTTAAGAAGAAAATTAAATTCATCGAACCTTGTTCCTTTACTGATGAACTGAAATATTAAAACTAAAAAAACCACTCGCGATCGTCCCCTTTCCCATGAATACGAATAGAAATTTTATCGCAGCTCCGCAACGTCCATCAGCCGTCCCGAAACTATTAAAATTGCAAATCGAGCATGCGATCGATCGCCGACACCACCCACCGGCGGAAACCGTGTGTTCTCTCGCGCCCCTGCAAGGCCGCCGACGCGAAAAGGGAAACTCAAAGAGTGTTTGTTTCCCCGTAACATCCGGAGACAACTGGTCAAATAAATTGACGAGCCTTTTGACGGCTTGTACGTCCGTCCACTGCACTCCAGAGAATTTCCAGGAACCGCTTCCGGTGGACGCGCAAGACGTTTGCCAATTTGGACACCGGGGGGTCCAGGACAGGTCCGAAAAGCCACGGGCGTCGATGAGTCTTCTTCGTGGTTCTGAGCCGGTCGACGAGGAAACTTTGTTTTCTCCAGCAAAGGACACGAAAGTGTGACGAAGTCGTAAAAACTTTCAAAAGCTGGCGGACCAATTTCGGCCAGTGGTCGGCCGTGGGCTCTCGAGGGAATAAAACAACGGGGGACGGGACTGGAAGTCGAGGAAAAAGCTGGCAGAAACGCCAATACATTCCGCCAAAGCGAACAAAGGGTGGCCATGGAGGCTCGTATTGGCCGAAGGATCACGGAGGCTGGCGAGGATCGCAGCGAGGATTTGCTCGAGGGTTCAATGGCAAGTGGAGGGAACAAAGGCCACCGAGTAGATAAGAAAGACGTTTTCCCTGTCGGTGCTCTATAGACAGGAATTATTGGGGATCTACAAATGTCTCCGGCTCGATCGCTCGGAAGACGACTTCCTTAGAACTCCCCTGGCTGCACAGCTCCGTAAACAAAGAGGAGATGCAAATGTCTGGCGTTTAAACATCGTCTGAAAATGAATTCTCCCAAGTGGCATGTGAGCAGCAGGCTGTAAGGAGGTCTCGAGTTGTGGAGACACTTTGACCCAAGACGGTTTTTATTGCCACTTCAAGGGTGAAACCCTGAAGCTCGGAAGGATCAGAAGGACGGTAGCATAAACGACCCGCCCATGGTGTCGGGTCCCAAGCAGCTCAAAATGTGGGACTTGTACATATTTGGAACGGCGCCTTTATCCGTAAAAAAAAAAAACATTCGCGCTCCAGGCGCGAAGGAGAACAAAAAGACGAGTAGCAAGGGACCATTTGAAAGAACAAGGACCTGTTACCGATCGCTACACCTACCAGAGCTCCTCACATTACCGATAAAGCTTCGCATAAATTTTCGAGATTTAACAACAACAAATAAAAATCAGAGAAGAATACAGTTAAATTATGTATATAAATAATAGAAATACAAGTTCACTTGCACGCGCTCGTACAGAAATAAACCAGATAAGGAGGTCCGTAAATCTGAAAGCACACAGCAGAGCTAATCTAATCGAATAAAGCCAAACAACGATCGAGTCACACGGAAATGCCCAATGTTAACTCGAAATCGTATCGCGATTACTCGACAACAGCTTTACGCGCGATCGTTCCAGTAAAAGTCGCCATTTCGCAGCGGTTACGTGCATGCGCAGATAACGGCGCGAAATTCGGGCGAACGGGGCTGGTGGCAGCGAGCATCTGTACTAAACGAACCTTGTCGGGCACTACGGAGCAAGGTGCCGCGCGTTTCATGCCGGAACGTGATAGTACTGCCGATAGCGGCTATTATTACGGCGTGACCATTGATACCGAACGGCCGGGCGAGTACCGGCCACTCGATAAACATCGCAGAGCGGTTATTACACGCGCTCATTACCGTATTATTCGCCGACCTTGCGGCGAATCAGATAGAACGGTGCCAGCCGTGTTTCGTAATGCGATCGAAAAGTTGCGCTCGCCGTGTTTTAAAGAGAAAGTAAGGTGGGGGACGCGGACGCGTTCGTAATCGATAAACGAAGGTGTTAAAGTAATTGCCGCGAGAAAAGACGCGAGGCTGCCGCTCTTAATGAGGCGGCTCCGAGTTGTGCAAAAAAGAGGAGAGTCTGCGCTCGAGCCAATAATCGTATGCACCGGGCAAAGCCAGCTTTCACCGTCTCGCGCCCGATCGGAGCCGAATTTTCATTCCGCTCGCGCGCGCGCCTGTCGCGCAACAAAAAGCGCGCCTCGGAGAGGAAACAGCGACTTGGCCACCGTCTCGCCAAACGGAAGTGACTCGAGACGCTCCCGTCCCGGCCCTTTGTTCGCGAAAAGTATGTTGCCATTATCGCATGCCGCGCCGCCAGTCTTCCTCGCCAATTAGTTTTTCACGAAACGAGAATTTCGGTTCACTGAACCTCTATTTTCTCCTGTTGTCTGTGACTACTTCAATACACAGATAACGGCGTGTAACGCGAGTGACAGCAACGGGGGGCTTCAAATGTGGGAGATTGGGAAGTTTTGTAGCGGGAGGTTTTATCTATCTATTTAATTTTGTTGGATATAACGTAATTGTCTCAAATTATTAGAGATTAGAAAAGTTTGTGTTCCGATATGTTTTCAGGTGGAAATTTAAAACTGTTTGTTGTTGTTATATAGAGATTTTAGGGATGTAGTATTATAAAGAAGAGTAGAAAAGAATTGGCGAGGGAAAATATTGCACTGGTCTGATGAGAATATTTGTTTGCAGAATTAATAGTGCATCCACAACTTACTGCAATATTGATATAAATTATTTGAACATGTTGCGTAAGGAAAGAAACTGGAAGTGCAGTCTTTAAGATCCCTGTTGCATCTGCAGAGAAAGTATGGTGCTTTGGAAGATGGATTTGCAGGAAGCACACAACATCCCTCTCCATCCACCCCATCTATCTTCATTTTAAAAAGAGCTACAGCCTACGTCTCAATTCCTAGTATCTATCATTCTAAATTTCGAAACACAGCAAACCAACAGCTATAATTTTATTATCATTTAGCCGTACCTTCCTACGAGGAATTGCCGTTTATCTGCATGTAGAATTTCACTTTAATAACCACTTGACGGCGCCGTTAAATTCTTCGCCCATATACTTTATCTAAATTAAGCAATAAAGCGGACAAATAAAAAGTGGGCGATAAAAGCTCGCGCGCACTACTGCACCCATCAACGACGCTTCTCAATTCTGGGAAACAAAACACGGTACCGTAACAACTGAAAGTGTAACAAGAAATCGATGGAGAAACTGTCCACTGTTACGTAGACATTATTTCGACACAAGTAATAACTTTTCTTTCTAGATAAGTAAAACGACTCAGCGACTATTACAAATTGCTGAGTTCTCGAGTTGTTAGATTAAGGATTAAAGCGACCATTTTTTTCTTTGGGTTTCCGGGGACATAAGATAACTTTTTTTAGGGACCACCTCTATTCCTCGTAGAATTGATTACACTGTTGCCAAATTAGTAGAATTTTTAATGGCAAACTCGCGGCTTCAGCTTCATATTGATTATTTTGTAAGTTTAAAGAAAAAATGCAGAATCGGGGACTATTATCGGAAATTGGGGACGAATGAGCACCTTATATTAGATCTATTACGAATTATGCGATATTGTATCATGCGGCTATATCATTGGCGCCCCCTGAAGGTGGCCAAGGTGCCGTGAGACCCCCAAAAGAAGGGACTGTGTAAAAACAAAAAAAAAAATGGATTTTATTCTTTAAAAAAAAAAATTATGTTATGTTTTTATTTTACCTTGTGGAATTTTATTGAATTGGCAATAAAAATATTTTTATCCGTTCAACTCGCCTACCCCCAAGATTAAATCCTAAGTGCGCCACTGGGTTACATGGTGCACCTAATGTACTATATAGTCGCGTCGGAAAGTAAGTTGACACTCTTTAAAATCGCATAACTTTTTGAAAATTGGTCAAAACGACCGGAGCTTTTTTTTAGATGCTAGCGGAATTAGTTTTCTAGGTGACGTGTTTCGTCGTTTTGAAAAAAATGCACTTGGTCGGAATAGCAAAAAAAAATAGTAAAGGTCGTTGTTTAAACTTTTTTTGTGAGCCTGTAATGAAAATTAAAAAAAAGTTTGTAGATTGAAGTAAGTTGTATATATGCTGAAAATTTCATCTAAATCGGTTAACGTTGCTTTGAGCTATACATGTTTAAACATTGCAGAATAAGGTCGAAAATCGCTGATTTCGGGAATTTCGCGATTATTCTGCGATCTTTAAGCATTTAGGGTAAACTGCACTAATGATGGCACTGCACTAATCATTGGCACTCCAGATTAAAAAGCCAAATATTAAGACGTACAAGCTTAGAAAGTACTTTTTTACAATTTCTTATTTTTCTTTCACTACAACACTGCAAAGCACAATAGTTGAACTACACATCTTACATCTGGCAACACCACAAAGTGGGACAAAGGCTGAGTTTTAGGCGTTTTCTTAAAATTGTGATAATGGGTAGGTAAATACACTTTGTCGCTTTATAATTAAGTAATGGATTGAAATACAGATTTACGAAGTATTGTATATATTTAATAGTTAATTAAATTGTCTGTTTAAACACTTGAAACTTCGTTTTTAACTACATATCTCTACATTTTTTTATATAACTTCAAAGTTTAGGGTGCCAATGATTGTACTTTTATGCCTATTTTTGTTTTTCATTGAATATTTTTAAAATAAAAGCTTTATTTTAATGAGCAATCCATAATCATTGATAATAACTGAAAATTAAGACCATATAAAAACTACAGAAAAAAATATAGACTTCCTAATTGGGATTTCCGCTTAGGGTGCCAATCATTGTATAGTTTACCCTATAGCTCTGGGCAACGTTAACCGATTTAGATGAACTTTTCAGCATGTATACAACTTACTTCAATCTACAAACGTTTTTTTTTTAATTTTCATTACAGGCTCACAAAAAACAGTTAAAAAAACGACTTTTACTATTTTTTTTTTGCTATTCCGACCAAGTGTATTTTTTTTCAAAACGACGAAACACGTCACCTAGATAACTAATTCCGCTAGCATCTAAAAAAACTCAAGTCGTTTGGACCAATGTTAAAAAAGTTATGCAATTTTAAAGAGTGTCAACTTACTTTCCGATGCGAGTGTACCTACCCCACGAGTAAAGAACATCTTGCAACTCGGTAAACCAGAGTAATTATATCTACATATAACTCCAAAACCAGTGATCTTTAGACCCAAATTTACTATAACACCCTTTCACTCTGCCTTGCAAGTTACAACAACAGCGTTTCCTCGACACCCCGCGGCAAAGGAGGGAAATTAACGCAAAACAGGTGAGCGCGACAATACCATCCACGAACTTCGAGGATAACGCAATTATTAACTACAAGCGCGTACCATGCAGGGATTTACGAGGAGCGAAAGCATCGTCGCCCTCGGAGGAGCGCACTAATAATATTATTGTGGGGTCGTCGTTCATTTCGGCGGACCATGGGTGACGGCTGGCCCTTACGGGGCTCATAAAACCCGATATATCCTCTCGCGGGTCATTTCTCATTCCACGTGGAGACAAGCGGTCGCTCCTTTTTCTCGTACCCGTTTTCGAGAGGGCTCGCGCGGAGTGCGGCCGGGAGCTTATTTAAACGCCCACCGTCGCCCGATATTTTTGTATACCGAGGCGTGGCACCGTCCTCTTCTTCGCGCCCTCACCCTGTCCCTCTTCCTCCCCTACTCGCGCATACCCTTCCATCAGGGGGAACAGAGAGGCCGCGGCCGAGGTGGCCATTTGTTATAACTTATTGTACCGATACGCGTTCCTCTGTTTGCGTTGGCCTACGCCCACGCAACCACCTCGCTCTGCTCCCCCTGCTCGCCCCCGTTTGCCTCGTCGTTCCTGCTACAACTTGTTTCAATACGAACAACTACTTTGGCCGTGTAAATATTTCTTCTTGCCCGACGGGGGATGATGTTTCGGCGCTCGCCGCGACGGGTACAATGGCGCTTTAATTGCGTACTTTCGCTTGACGTTGATGGACCGATGGCGGGCAACGAGATTATTAAATGAAAGCAGCAATGGGACCGACCCGGGACCTCATCTTGCGCGGTTAATGTGTGCATTTGTAATCATTTTTGTAAGCGTGACGAAACGTTAGTTTGACTTGTACAGCGGCTTGTAACTGACTTTGTAATAGTACTTCTATAAAACCGATTTGGAGGCAACTGTCTTAAGGGGGGTCACCACTGTGACCGCCGGAAAAGTAAGCCATTTTTAAGAATTTTTTTCAGAAATAATTTACAGTATTCATCAAAAAAATTTATTACCTAACTTTAGTACGCTGTATTAAGAGAATATACCAAAAAAATGAATAGAAAAATATCCATAAATTTTGATATATTAATTAACTATGGAACAGCAGGTCCGAAATCAAATTTCACGTTTTTTTTATAAACTGTATGAGTGTAGTTTCCGTCGTGCGTACCGATTTCTTAAACAAATTATTTTTGTAAAAATGGTGCGCTTTAGAAGAAAAGTTTCGAAAATCCGCGAATAAGATGGACAGTTTTTCAAGCGTATTTCAAAAAATTTGTTTTCAATCAAAAAATCCGTACGCACGACGGAAACTACCCTCATATAGTTTATAAAAAAGAAACGAAATTTGATTTCGGACCAGCTGTTCCGTACTTACACATTCGACTAGCTCGCATGGGTGTGGATGTGTGTGTGTTTTTGTCTAGAAGATTAATTAATATATTCAAATTTATGCATGTTTTTTCTATTTATTTTATTTTTTGTATAACCTCTTAAGACAGCGTACTAAAGGTAGGTAATAAAAATTTTCTATGAAAATTATAAATTAGTTCTGAATATAATTCTTAAAAATGGCTCACTTTTCCGGCCGTCACAGTGATGTTCCCCCTCAACGTCACTGTGAGTTTGTAGACGACACGGTAGAATTTCCTTCGATTATGTTCCAACGAGTTTATTGAACGAAATTCAGTAAGCATGACGAAGTAGGGTGGGGTATCCGTCCGAATCTTGCTCATTCACACGATCACGATGGACAAGTCGATTACCACATGTTTTCTCTCTTCAACTTCAACCTCCCAGCTCTCTTAACGGACTCCTCCGAGAGACACCCATCCCCCGGTCTACGCAGCCGCGCACACGTTTTCCCATGCAAGCAAATAATCTTTTCAGCGTTCCTTGAAACTAAGTCTACGCGCTAGATTAAAGTCACTCCAGACTAAATAACACAAAACACTTGACGTCCTCCCGTACGCCACTCCCACGGCACTCGTTACGCGCTCCTCGAGCTCCCTCAAAGAAACACATCGATTAATCCAAACGAAAAAGGAACCCTCTTACATCTCACCAGCAAATCCCCACTCGTAATCAATTAAAAATCCCGTCGAGAGCAACGAAATATACAATTAACGCTTATCTAACTCACAAGCCACGCGGGACGTTGAAGCCAGCGGTTTAATGTAAAATATCGCCAGGGCGCGGCGTGCGACAGAATCTACCCCTGGCATCGGCCCTGCAAGCGCGTTTAAATTCGCTTCAGATTAATCTCGATACAGCAAGGCGGCGAACGATAACGCTCATTATCTGGCCCCGGGCAGCGGCGCGAATTCATTTTCGGAGATACGCGGCCGCTCGGAAGTGGCTCACGCAGGAAAACAGGCAGGGCACAGCGTGCAGTGTAAAAGGGGGCGGAAGGGGGATAGCGCGATGGCGTGGACAAAGGGGGTTGCGTGCCGCGGCAATTTATGCAGAGGCACGCGCCACGCCGGCGCGCATACGATTTACCAAATTTCCGGAAGCGGCGCGTTAACCTTGCGGACGAGCTGGGCATATGATTATAAACCCGGCTCGCAGGAGCGAACGCCATGGGCGGTATCGACACGCCGCAACCCCCGGGATTCGTTCCGCCATGCTTCTTCCGGAAGCGGTTCAGCTGCGGCGAGAAGATCGTCGCGGCCCGATAAACTGTTAACCCTGCGCGGTTCCACCGTTTTAGGGAATATGTAAATTCGTGGGGCAGGTTTAAGTTAACCCAGTTGGGGATTTTAATGTTTTGGACTGATGGATTTAGGGGGCTCGACTAATTTGAAATACAGGTGCGGGTTTGTAAATTCTGATCTCCTCACGAGCTCTCTGTATCGTGCAGGAAATGAGGAGTAGATCGATGAGTAGGGTTAAGTTGACGGGGTTGGATATTTGAATGTTTTGGGCTGATGGGTTTAAGAGGCGGACGGATTACTTAGGAGTCTCTATCGTGCACAGAATAGGAAATAGATTCTGGGATTCAACTTGACAGAGTTGAGGATTCAAATGCTTCGAGTTGACAAATTTAGAAATGCGATTGAATTTGGCGGCATAGGTGAGAGAGGTGCGGAATAGCGGAGCGGATCGCTAACGAAAGCGGGCGGGTAGTCTTGATCAGGTGTTCGAAGACTCAGGTGATCGATAAGGCTTTCATATTGTACTTATCTCATTATCCTTTGATAAATTCAAAGTATTTAGTTCCTCATAGGAAGATGTACGACTGATTCAAATTACTGGGGTGGGTATACATATATAAATTTTCAAGTCGTTCCGACCTGTCTCAGGTAGATAATAGAAAAAAATTTATAAAAAAAATTAGAACCGACATAAAAAAAATAATAAATTGTGCCAAAACGAAAAAATTTTTTTTTTCCTCATTTAATCTACGACTCTCAATAGTTTTATGTCAGCGCCTCATAATTTGAACTGTTTAAATCTAGCGCCGACTTAAAAATATTGAGTCTTAGATTAAGTAAGGAAAAAAATTATTTTTTACTTTCTGGTGCATTTTTATTTTTTTTTAAATCGGTTTTAATTGTTTTATAAATATTATATTTTTTACTTTTTAGGTATTTCAGTTATATAACTACTTTTATTTTAAAAAATATGGGTATGCTTTCAAAAATAGCTGCTCGTAATAATAATAATGAAGCGGGTTAATGTATCAGATTTCTTATTTTTGGTGTAAGTTCAAAACTACTTGACCGATTTTGATAATTCTTCCTCCATGACCTAAATTGATTGAAGCTAAACCAAATGCAATAAGTTTCACGAAAATCGGCCCAGTAGTCACGGAGAAGTTCGCGGACAAACATAATACATACTGACATACATACTTACATACAAACACATCGAACTGAGAGCCTCTTTCATTTTGAAGTCGATTAAAAATAGATTGATGCACAGGTTTAATTTAACCGAAATGCTTTCAGCTTCTAGATTTAGAGGCAAGTGCGACTTATTTAAATCACTAGACTGGGTCGAGCAAGTACTGGTCATAGATAGTCAAGCTACCCGTATTATCACTCAAATAATCTAGTATTCATTATATCCCCACCCCTATCAACGATTCCGTTTCTTCTACAAACAAATCACAAGCTTCACCTGTGAAAAAAAGTAGTCGCGCCCCAAAAAAAATATCAAACTGCCCTTTAAAGATCCAGAAGGATAATTTTTGGTCCAGACAATAACAATGCTAATAAAGCGACCCGGTAATCAGACACCATCTCGCTTTGGCTCTCCTTTGACTCGCTCCAAATGGAATGATTTCTGCCGCGCCCCGGGGCTGTTGCTTTTGTTACGAGCCCCTAAACCCGTCTAATCCGAATACACGGTATTAGATTTTACGAGGCAATCCGCTGGACAATGGTGGCTCTCGGGCCTAACGCAACATCGTGCCGCATTATGCAAGCGGGCCCGGTGGAATCTTAAACTAAATGCGCCGGAAAGCAGCGTGTCTCACGATCGCCAGCCCTTTCTTTCTCCCTCTTGTAAATAATTGCCACCTCCTCGGTCGGTTTTGAATTTCAACGATATTACGGACGCCCCACCTCGAAATCACTGGCTCCAACTTTTCCACCGTGACCGTCGTTAACTCGGCTTCCCCCCCCCCCCTTGGATAAAATCCCGACCGATAAAATCGCGACGAGGGTGCAAGTGATTAAGCGGAGTTACTCGGCGACGTTCTCGAAAGGAACTCGATGGTCCGTGGCACGGTGAAACGTGCCCCGTGTAACGAGCTTTCCTCGAATCCGAAACTTTCGGCAAGCATCCTCAACCCCCCACCCTCGGTTACCATCAAACTGCTGTTCAGACTTCTGCAGGTGGAGGGAAAGAGCTTTAATCTTGCCAACTGCTGAGATTTAGGAAAAATAGAGAAAACCGGTGCTGCGATAGATTCGACCTGAAAAAATTAAAATTCCAACGATGAGTTTCAGGCACCCTTCTCATTTCAATGAATTAAGAAATACTAAATAATCTCTAGGTTATTCTTAATTCTATCGCTGAAAAGGAATAGAGAGAAGCGACGATAATTGTTCGCCAAGAAATTTCCAATCCCCCATTGTTTTAAACTATTAATTTCAAGGCTCGTTGAAAATGGCCCGATAGTTTCCAGCGGCGCGTCGAAAAATTGCTGGAATCGTCTCGGGGCAGGCCAGGGCGAAACTATTGTGCGAAGCGGGACCCGGAGGGCCGTGAAACCGGAAACTCGTTTCCCCGTTTTTAGCGTCGGCCGGGGAATATTCCGGGACGGCCGTAGGAGCATTGTCGAATTCGAAAGTCCCTGCCAGCTGTGGCCTGCCGTTCGAGCCGAGCTCTGCCTAGAGAAGCTACCAATGGCGGATTAAATGCAAGACACGAAGGCAATTTGCCGCGGCAGCTGCTCGACATCTGCGGATTGCATTCTGCTCGCAACCTCCGCGATCTAAGCACGGGAATAGTTCTCCGATGCGAGGCCCGAGTTCCTGCGACCCGACCACCGGACCACGTTTCACGAGGTGCACGCCCGACCTCGCCGACACGGGCTACCTGCAGGCACGATCCCCGTGAGGGTCCCATAGGGACGATCGCGAAGCGAGAGCCCGGAGAATTTTTAATGCTCCCATTGGATTCCGCTGCATTCGCAAATATTGGCAAAAATTTAATACAGACGGGAATAATAATCCTGCACAGGAAACAGAGCTGTAGATATTCGAATTCTCTGATATTCGCAGATGGAGAGCCTAATATGAAATCGGAATCCCAAGGATGTAACATTTAATTAAATAGAAGGGGACAAAAAAAAAACACTCGTGCGTTTTATAGAGAAATGTTTCGTCAGACCATTCCCCAGGGCAGATGTTAGCGACGAGTCGCCGAAAAGCTCCCACTCGCCTTTGAAGCGCGAGTAATCACTCCATAAAGGGACCACGGGTCTCACCCTCGAATCGCGAAAGACATGGGGCGCCGTGCGACGTCGATGAAACTGTCTCGGCTGCCGAAAATAAAAGTGGCTGTTCACGATTTAGGACGCCGACGATAAAAATAAGTGCACTCGGTGGGCCCCTGAACTCCCGACGGCGATAACGGATTAAGTACTAAGCGCTGGAACCGCCGAACTTCCCCAGCGACGAGTAGAGCCACCAGCGATTCGATCGCGTGTTGCTCGCCCAATAAACGTTCTCGCTCGATAAAACGTTAAATAAGCGGCGCGCACGTGCCGCGGTAGTTATTTAACGGGAAGTCTTCCGAAATAATGTTCCACGCGAGTGGAGAGCAATTTACGCGCGCCCCTAACCTCATACTAACCCCATAAAGTTGTTAAAAATGTATCAAAGTGTTTTATATCCTGGCACATGTAAAACCGCCGGCGATCATGTCGGAGTGACGCGTTACATATGTAAGTCTGATCGTATATTTCGCAATACTTGCTGTTCTTATACCAACGCGCCGTGGCTGAGTGCAGCGCTAGGTCTCGGACCAATGTGCCGGGAGACTTGTAACTCGCTTATCGACTAAACCGCGGATGCTAAAGAAACATCGTGGTGTCTGTACCCTCGCGTCTCGCCCACGAGGCAGTAGTCCTTTCATCCCAATGCATTCACAGATTCGTGCTGCATCACGCGAGTGACGTTCTGCATTGCGAGCAGAATGTGCACGAGAACAATCTCGGCGCGCGGATATTTATAGAATTCTGGGGGTTTCGTAAAAATGGCGCAGCGAGAGAAACGACGCGAGGCACACTGACTAAGCCACTTCGAGGAAATATTTTAAGGAAAATATTTACTGGCCGCCGTTGAATATTAACGCCGGGGAACGCGTTTCGCCCGCGAGTCTTCGCCGTTCTCGGCGAGTGGAAAGCGGAAGCGGGCTGAATCATAGCCAGCCTTAAATCAGGCGTTACGGGCAGCATCGTTTTTATCTGCGGTTCAAAAATCTTTGGGGAAACGAGCATGCGCGGGACTATTCGAGATTCCTACCCCGAGATAGTAGAGTCAGAGAGAGGCTCGGCGTTCATTACGATCACTTACGCGCGTCTGACGGAAAATGAGACTGTGGGAATGGTGATGCAACGACGGGACAGGTCTTAATGGCTGCCCTTTGGCAGATTCCTATATGGATAAAAAGAAAGTAAGGACACGGTCTTAATTGTCGCGTAAAGCTCGCGAGATAGTTGGCTGGGCGCTGGATTAAGATAATGCCTCGCGTTACGAACTTCAAGTCCCGTTATGGGGGTCATTTTTTATTATCGTTACTTAAAAAAAGAAAGTAGAAACCTGAATATTTACAGATGGCATAGACATCGCCGGTGATATATGTATTCGCGAAACTCCAAAGCTGCCCGACTTCAAAGGGCACCGTAATTGTCGACCCTCGAGAAAGCTCCCGCAGTGCCCCTGTGTGGCAGCATCTTTCAAAGTTTCAGAATTTCACCGGCAACTTCCTGACCATCGGGATAACTGTAAAGGAGGAAGATAGAAGAAGACGCGCGAGAGGAGTGGAGAGCAGAAGAGGTTACCAGCGGTCATGGTCAAACAATCGCCGCAAGTATGTTCAGTCACGTAAAGCCACAAGCTACTCGGCGAGCTTTTCCAGACTTATGGAGCTTTCGCGTGCTGGCTGACGCTCGCTCCCTGCACTCTGGCTTCTCGCGGATTAGCTCCTACTTCCTGGTAAAAACTCACTTAAACATTCCGGCTAATTTTACTGCAAACCGGGGGAATAGAAATACGGTGCCTTAAGAATTCTCTAATGAAATGCTCGTTCCATTTTAAATGACAGAACATGACGCGACACATTCCTTCATGCTCTCCATCATTCACAACGAAGTCTAAATCCACGGTCCTATGCGTGTGAAAGGCAGAGTAGAAGACTGAAGAATTTCTCATTTATATTCCTTAGTATACTGAATTCTTACGAAGCTTTCCAAGGCCGAGATACGAACGACTTTTACTACTTAAGGGGACCTTCCGGTCTAGAGCCCAAAAAAATAGGTGTAATTTAGGAATTAATTAAAGGAAAACTACTATATATAATTTAATGGGACTTTTTGCATTGTATTAAGGATGTCTTAAATTATAGAAATATATTTTTTGTTTTATAATTAATGATTGCAGACGGACCTGGGGAATCGTTAAAGTCAAGGCGTCAAAAAATTGATTCAAATCGGTGGGACCTGTATCTCGAAAAGTTATTATCCGATTCGACTGAAACCGTTTTCATTTTGAAGATTATTCTTCTGGCTAGGGGGGCAACTAGAAAAAATTACAAAAATGACATTTTTTTAGAAAATAACGACACTTCAAATTTGAAATCACTTTTCCCTGTATTTTTCGTCCCTTCAACGCCTTTGAAAATTATAAATTTTCAATTTTTTGTAATTTTTTCTAGTTCCCCCCTAGCCAGAAGTATATTCTTCAAAATAAAAAAGTTTCAGTCGAATCGGATAATAACTTTTGGAGATACAGGTCCCACCGTTTTGAGAACGCTGTTTCGAGAAAAACGCGTTTAAAGTTTTACGTGAGCCCCGAGTGGCCGGTTGTTGCCCATGCATTTGCCGCTACTCAAATGCCTAAAACTTCGAGAATTTTACGAATTTCAACAAATCCTTATAAACACGTATTCCTAAAAGGTTGAACATTCGAAAAATGAAATAAAAAAAATCGACTTTCAGACCGGAAGGTCCCCTTAACGTAACACACGTTTGGTACACTGCCTTCGAAAATGGATGTTTCTCTAAATTTACTTCAAGAATCTTCCATAAAGACGATGTTCAATCCCGAAATTCTACGAACTTAATTTCTAGTTAAAGGGCAATATACACGACTATAACAGGCGGGGATGAACTTTGACAATTTTTTTTTCATTGAAACTATTTTTTAATTTAACCACCTCAGCCTTGTATTATTCTAAAACTCCATTTCTCCTACTCCAAATAACCACTACGAGCCGTGATCGCGATAGAAACGATCGATAACTCCTTTCAGAGAGAACCAGTGGCCCGAGGGGTCAATCCACGAGCACCGAGCGTTCCCGCTCCTCCGGCAAACGCCGGTGAAGTATGTAACTACGTACATATTCCGATCTCGAGGCCGTAACAGGTCGCGGTTTCGTAATCGCGGATTAATCAGGAGCACGCCGCGAGATTCGACGGTGGATCGAGCGGGCACAATGAGAAACGATCGCGGATCGCGGCCGTGTTCGCCGTGTGTTTCGCGCGCGAGCGAGCGCGGGCTTTGCTCGTTCCGCTCGATTAATCCCGGCCCCGAGTGTCGTGCCGGCATTTCCGTGTGAAAAAGCACCCTTTTGTCAGAGCGCACGGGAGAGCGGCGCGCTCGCGGCCAGACCGATGGGTCTTGACGCGAGGAGCCCGTAATCCTCGCATTGTCTCTTCATCGCATCTTCCTCTTGTTCTGCTTGCTCGCGCGCGCCTACGCGCGCCGCCCTAGGAAATCCGTCCCTTTGTCAGCGTCGAGATTCGGTACGCTCTCGACGCCTTTTGACAGGGCGGCTCTGTACCGACGCCGTGGAGTCGCAGAGGAATCGACAGCACTCGGAGCGCTTCTATCTTGAGAGCGGTGTGGTGGAGATTTGAATTCTGAG
Organism: Andrena bucephala; assembly: GCA_947577245.1. NCBI lineage: Eukaryota > Metazoa > Arthropoda > Insecta > Hymenoptera > Andrenidae > Andrena > Andrena bucephala. The sequence goes on along the minus strand of OX387715.1, from coordinate 28,040,736 downwards.
AATTTAAAGAGGGGGGTGGCGAAGGATGGGGTTTGTCGAGGAGGAGTCGATCGATCGATTTCAATGAAATTTCAAGTGCGATCGGGGACAGGGAAAGACTTTTGTTAGGGAGAAATGGAAGTGATAGAATGTTCTTAGCATGAGGTAGGCGATGTTCAAGCTTTACGACGAATTTCGATTAATCAATCGACACTCGATGAAGCTGCAGAAACCAAGGGAAGCGTTAGAAGAGAACGCTTCGACTCAGATACGATTTATTTACGATTAGATAATTTAAACACAGAACATTCTTAACCCGTCACCACGCCATTTCATCCCTTAAAGCACTGACACGCGTCCACGTGTCGCTTTCTACCGAGGTAGCGGAGCCCTTAGTGGCTCCTCGCCACTCGACAAGCCGCGCGTGCATCACGGAATTCCTTGGACACGACGGAAGAATTCCCCTCACCGCCGTTTGACAGAAATCGAAAGGGCGCGCGGCGGTGTGGCATCGCCGAGGATTCCACGGCTGACGGCCGCGATACTTCCCTAAGTGGGTTCCCCGATAACGCGGGAACGCTCGTAAAGTAGTTGGCGGGAGCTCCAGTAAATTCTCCGGTTTCCAGGCGGCACTACGATTCCGCATCTAACGAGGCAGCAGTCGGTGTGCTCTCTCCACCCGCGCAACAGGACAATCGCGAAACGCCGGGGAGATAACCTCGCCAACGGGGGTATCGGCTTTCTTATTGTCGCGTGGGGAACGTAACGCGAGACACGTAGCCGCAGAACGTCGCCGGCAGATTACGAGAGCTATTTCCACGTGCGTTCCCTGCCGGTACAACGGTTATAAACGGATGTAGCATGTTCCCGCTGCCCCATCGCAGCGTGCTGCTCGAGAAACTGAAGAGGAGCTTGCCCGAACCCCCAACGAACCGACCCGCAACTGCATTTCACTTTGCTCGTTGCTAATAAATAGTGAACTTCAAATGTCGCCTTGAAATGCCGACGGCGTTCCTAGCCTACACCACGGGGTATGTGGCTCTGGCCGTTTCCTACGCCACTGGAATCTCCTCTCATTATCCTGAGATGTAGAATCGATCCCGCAGAAAAGGTGATCCTGAGGGCGATGCCCACTTCTTTTAGCTGCCACTTTGCTGGAGCATTTTTTGAATCGTTCATCCGCGCCACGCTGTCCCTGTACCTTGGAGAAGCGGGCAAAGGGAACCAAGGAGCTCTCGTTGCTCAGCGACACCGCGTGTGTCTCTAATGGGCTCGCGGACGGACGGCTAGCACTTATCTTTCTCCACAGCACTATGCTCTTTTGTGCGACTCTTCCCAGCGAGACACGGGATCCCTTCTCGTTGAACGATGCGTTTGCTTACACCCTACCGTTTGGGAAATACCCAAGAAAAATCGGGGCAGCGCGGGGCCAGCGGCGTAGGCACTCGGAGGAAATGTGCCGCGAGGATTTCATTCGACGAATGAACTGTTTAGGTACTGTAAAGAAACATGAATCTTCTAATTCCTTATTGATAGTTCTACTGCAACGTATTGCAATTTAAATTTTATTATTTTTGGAGTAATAGCACTAGCATTAAGTGTTGAAGATGATTAGAGGTAGAGTGTGGGGGATGATATTGTGCAAGGTGGATTAAAAATTGTGAAATTTTGGGTGCCTTAAGTAACGAAGCACGAATCTTCGAATTTTATATTAATAGTTCTGCTGCAACTTATTGTACTTGAAATTTTATTATTTTTGGAGTGATAACAGTAACTAAATAGCAGTTAATGTTAAGATAGATTAGAGTAAAGATGGAGTATGGGGGATAATATTGTGCAGGGTGGATTTGAAATTGTGAAATTTTGGGTGCCTTAAGTAACGAAGCACGAATCTTCGAATTTTATATTAATAGTTCTGCTGCAACGTATTGTACTTGAAATTTTATTATTTTTGGAGTGATAACAGTAACTAAATAGCAGTTAATGTTAAGATAGATTAGAGTAAAGATGGAGTATAGGGGATAATATTGTGCAAGGTGGATTCGAAATTGTGAAGTCTTTGGTGCCTCAAGGGTGGTTGGAATTCTACTTAGTTACCATTTCTATGCGTTTGAATAAAAGACGACGATGCTTCACACCTTTTGCAGCGATTTGTGGCGACACGTTCGAAATTCATCGATGTAGATGCCTTCGGAAACAAAGTTACGCCGACACCAGGAGGCTGTTTCAGGAATTCGAATTCGGGAGAGGAAACTACCACGAAGTGCTACCAGCTAACACGACACGGGGGGACGTGGAATTTCCAATAAAGACAACATCAAAAGCCACGTACCCTAATCGGACGAATCTTCTATTTTCCTAAACCAACGAAGGGAAAGGGTGAAAATAGCCCTGTCATCGAGGAGACAGTAACGAGGCATTTAATTGGTCGAAGGATTCTCGCGGTCAGTTCTGCCAAAGTGTGGTCCTGGCTGTAGGATTGTCGGACATCGTGGTCGAAATCTCGAAGCCCCCGACTTCTTGATAAATGGCATTCCAGAGGGGGCCTAATCAGGCTCAGGTAAAGCTTCTACTAACCAGACCAAGACGGAATTCTTCGGTCCGACATCGGCTACTTTTCCTTCAATTTACGGCCATCACTGAGCGGATCATTTCGTTCTATCTACCACGAAATCTGAATAATCGACCGTTAAATCCCTCTAAACACGAATAAATTCTCCAGCAACCGAAACGCAACCGAGTAGCATTTTGAATACGTCACAGTTTCTATTTAATCTTAAACCACCATTACAATATCCCTCCAAGCTTTCCTTAAACAACTATTCTTCGAAAAAGTGTCCTCCCTTAAATTTTAAAATTCAAGGAAACCCCGAAACGCAAACTTCGAATTGCTCAATTTTGAGTATCTACGCCACATCCAATGCCACGATTATCCAGATACCTATCTCGGGAATCGCGAAGAACGTCAGATATACTTGAAAACCTGACAAGTGTAACCGAAGCAACGGCGTAAGACCGTTTCGCCAGGCGATTGCAGCCGGCCTTAACGAGCGACAAACGAGTAATATCGCGCAACCGTGGCCGGTTTCAACACGCAGAAGGGTTAAAACGCGCTATCCCCGAGGCTGTCGATGATTCCATCGCTTTCGCCTGCCGTTCTTTTATCCGCGAGAGAATAGCGAAGTCGGAACACGGTTCTTAGCATGGGGACCCCTCCAGTCTGGCGCCAAGCAATAATAACCGTTCGCCCACGCTGAGCTCTTTCTCTCCCGAGGTTTTTGCACCGAACCAGGCCTAGCGTCGCCGCCGACGATCCCAGTCGCAGAATCTTCTAACAGCGCTGGCAAAAAGTTCTGTCTTAGGCCTGGAGAATCGATATCTGCGTCTGCTTGTCGCGTTACATCTGCCCTCGATCTGTGAAATTTTTGTACGAATTTGCGTGCAAGCAGAACGCTGTTCAAGGTACTGCGAAGTGTATATTGGATTGATGATGAGGAATTTTTAAGTAAGTAGTGTCAGTATCTTTTAGTGATAATTCAGTAGAGTTTAGAGTTTTTATTGTGGTATTGATATAATTCGGAGGTAAAAGTGCTTACTACTTAGAAATGGTTAACGATTTTCGGTTCATGTACCAAAGAATCTATCTTTCGAAGTAGCTGACGTGAAAAGAGTAGAAAAGCCAGACGAAAAATTAGGGTTGCAACCGTCCGAGACACCTCGCCACAATCAAAATAGAGTATTTTATCGAGATTTATACAATTCCCCAATGATTCGCCAATGAACATTTTAAACCAAGCACCTGTATTTTCCAATCCAGCGCCGAAGCTTCCAATTCCCCATCGAGTGTTTCCCCGCGTGCTCGGTAGCAAGCTGAAAAGCCTTTCAACTCGATAAAAAATCTGCACCGTTCGGAGCGAGTTTCCCGCGAGAGAGAGGCGAGCGAATGAATCAGTCCCGAAAGAGGTAAGCAGGAAAATGAAATAGCAGCGCGCGCAATTAAACAAGCTCGTTTGTCACCAGCCTTCAGGAAGCCGGTGCCAATTGGCCGCGGCTGAAATCAAGATAGAACGGGGACTCCCGTCGCAGCCGTCCAGCGAAATCGGCAATAATCCCTGAGAGGCGATCGATTGAATCGGTGACGGTAAAAGATAACCCCCGCCCCTCTGGTATCGAGGGTGGAAGAGACGGAGCCCACCCCCTCCTTTGTCCGATAATGATTGCCTGAAAACGCGTTCCAGCAACAGCACGCCCAAGGAAGCGCATAAATCCAACTTATTCCTCCGCCTTCGAAGGGTCCGTAATCTCGTTTCGACATCGGGACACGCTCTTCCACTGTTGCGCACGGCAGATGCGAGCTTTTCCAGATGCTGTTACGTACAACGCCCCCTCCCCTGGCTCCACTCTCTTCCACCGAGAGATATCGCTGGCCGGAGCAACGAAAATAATGGGATTAATTCGTTAAGCAAACGCGATGACGACACCTTAGTTCCTTAGCCGCGTGTGCACCGGAAATATCGTATGTTTTATGCCCTCTGTGCGGAGGCTCTTTAATCCGGCGGCTAAGTAGAAATCCAGATGAACGGTGAAAAAGAGGGATTAGAAACTTTTTTATTAGAAATGTGGACGTGGATGCTGGGTTATTAGACTAGTATGGGGACAAGACACAAGACGCTGTAAGGGCATACGCTGCTGAACAGTACCGGGACCTTCACGCAGGACTCCTGAGGCATCGAGTAGCAAAATATTAAGTGTGGTAGATGGCAGAGGTATAGGGTGACTGTACCTAATATCGCCACTGTTCCTAATATCGCCACCCGCTATATCTCGCAAAGTAAGCTCTAAAATTTATCGATTATACACTGAATTAGTACCTAAACATATGTAGGAAGACATACTGTAATAGCAGCATCATGTGATCAACAATTACAGAAAGAGAAGTATTTTATTGAATCTTAAAAGTGTAAAAATTTATTGAACTACCACAATTTTACTTCACATACGGCTAATAATTCCGTGAATGCAAGAATATCTACTAGAAATACCTAATTAATGATGTACTTCAGGTATTAAATCGATTAAAATATTTTCCGTAGTGAAAATAGTGTTTTTCTTTTAGCAGTATGGGTGTTCTCAATACCGCCTACTGGAGAACAATGGTTTCGATGTAATGTTTGTTATAGGTGGGGTTACGAAATGTGCCGAGCAACCGTAATAAACTTTATTTGTCCAATATGTACATCGGAACGTAAAAAATAAAATATTTTAAAAATCTATATTTTTAAATTTCTATATTTTTCTAATAAAAATGAAATCAAAGATGCATAAAAATACATTTATAGAGCAAGAAATAATAACAGCACATGTGAAAATGACTTTAAAAACATATATATATGAATTAATCAATACTTCTTAAGTTGGCGATATTAGGTACACTTTTTTCAGGACCCGATTTTTGCATGTCTTACGTTTATTGAGTCCTAATTAAAAATTTGTAGGTTTCAACGATTCTAACTTATGCTACATGAAAGATGAATAATTTCTCTTTACTTTGATACGAGCTGCATGCAAAAATATCAGTTATTATTCAATTGACAGCGATTTAACTTTTGCCTGGCGATATTAGGTACAGTCACCCTACCTACCCCCCAAAGTTGGATTGGTTTTTCCCGAGCCGTCACTTCGGCATTTGGTGTCCAGATGTTTCGTTACTTTTTATTGCCTTCACGCGTCGGAGGGCTAGGAAGACTCGGGGTGCAGCAATTAGTACGAGGTGCGAGAAAAATTACGGAAAAAGCAATCGGTGTTGGTAAATTAAAGGGCGTCTTGTTTCTGGGAGACAACGCGAGACTCCATACAGCAAAGACTATGCTGGGAAAAAATTTGGAACTTGTTTGGGAAACTTTAACTCGTGCTGCATACTCCTCAGACCTTTCATCGTCCGATTATTACTTACTGCTTGTCCATGCAGAATTATTTAGCAGAAATAATATTTACAAAAGAAAGCAATTTTTTATAAAAAAAATATATAAAAAAAGATTTTTATGTCAAACGATTTTATTCAAAATGCACAAAAAACTGAAAAATAATTATTTTCTTGTACTGCAATTTCGATGGTGTTTTTTTAGTCTAAATAAAATCGTGGAGCAGGGTACCTCACAACAAATTCATTTCGACGCTTGATGCTGTATTAAATTGATTCATATTCTGTTATTAAAAATCCTGCTCCACGATTTTATTTAAACTGAAAAAAAAACATCGAAATTGCAGTACAAGAAAAGAATTATTTTTTAGTTTTTTGTGCATTTTGAATAAAATCGTTTAACATAAAATTTTTTTTTATATATTTTTTATTTTCTAGTTTTTAGTGTTTATGGATTTACATTTCGCAGCTCTGACTTCCTTAGAAATATCTGTTATTTAATTTCAAATCGCGATGCGACTAGCGACCCGAACGCAGGGGTTTTTTGTCGTTTTCGTAAAGAACGCGAGTGGTTGATTTCAAGTGGCTCGGAGTCGTAGTTATGGGTTATATTTATTGACGCCCGGGTAATTTTTTCACCCGCTCGGGGTTAATTTTTTTTTAAATATTGTATTGTCATCCAAACTACGCAGGCCTGCAAAATTTCCAGACAATTGGATAGTTGGCAGTGGGTTAAATTTGAGTTGCCAGATTTGAACCATACATACAAACAAACAAACAGAGGATCGAAGCTGAATAAAATCGTTTAAAAACGGTTAAGGACTTGAATGATGAAGCTACGGAGCCCGCATGAACTTTCTGGGGCACCTAAACCTGTACGATAATCAGAAAATATTTAGCAATAATTCCGCGTACCCAACACAGGATACCCCCTCGCGGACGCTACTCGGCGCTTCTGATCCCGATCCACAGCAGCTAACGAAGAAAGGGGCCACAGTTTCATCCGGTACGTGACGGATCAGCCGCCTATCCCCACGCTGCTCTTTTCTCCGCAACGAGGAATTGGGAGCGTCGCGTTAACCTTCCAAAGCGAGCCGAACGGCCGTGACGGGCCACGGTGTTCCACCCCGCGTGACGATGACTCGACTCGGGCTCTCACAATCGGCCCACGTCCCAAACAATAACGTCCGTACACCTGAACACGCCTGACTCCGTACTTTTTCTCTGCCCTGTCTACACGGATTATGATAATGCCTCCTTTTCTCTATCCCCCTCCCCACGCGCGGGCCACGAGGGTGGATTCCCCGGCACGAGACAGCCGAAAACAGGGGCGGCGGGCGCACCCGGTGAGTCATGCTTTCATCCCCCACGCAGAGGAGGGGCGGTCTGGGCTAGGTCTGGCGCGGTGACTGGTCGCCAACATCCCCCTGCAACCTCATGCGAACCCTCCTCGCGATTGAAATTATATTTCCCTCCATCTCCGGGCGTCCACGTCACCGCTCGAGGCAACGCGAGATGCCTTCGAGGGCTCGTCTTCCTGGAAATCGTTTTTAGCCGCCAGAGCTGTATGCGGGCTTTAATTGCGCGGGGTGACCGAACTGCGGTAGGTCCAGCCCTTGGAACGTGCTGTCTCTTTGGGATCGATATGAGGGATGGCTTGTAAGGAACTTAGCGAGGGGGAAGAAGGGTTTTCTGGAGAAAATACGGATCGAGGAGTGTGTGGGACTATGCGCATACGTGATAGTTAAGTGGGAGATGGGTAGACAGGTTCGGGCTATCTGCAGCGCAGATATGAAATATTTATTGCATCACTCGAAGATTTAGCGTGTATCCACTTCCCCTTCGTTTAGTAGTAATATTCGGAAAATATTTTTGCGCGGTATCTTGGTTAAAATAAATTGGATACCAGCTACTTTATCAATCATATAGTTATGAAGATTGTTTCGCAAGACGTTGGGATGTTTGCGTTGGTGAAAGTGATGTTTCTAGATCGCGTGCAGCTTCGATATTAGAATTGTCTTACGACTTTGTTTCTTCGATAGAAATAGAAAAGTGTGAATAATTTGCTATAATGATTTCAACAACTCTCTCTGGCACAAAGGCGTATGGTGTTAAGAAAGGCATGCATTCCAGAGTACAGCTATCTATTAGAAGCTAGAAAAATCCTGAAACGCTGTGGTTAATGTCTCATTAGGGTTATAGAGAACCTTACTGACACGGGGCTTCCCTAACTGTATAATTTGTCTGTCAATCAATCCCATGGTTTCCAAAAGTCTTTACATAATCTAGAATTAAATCCATTTACACTTCAAAGCTCTCATCTCAGCTTCCCATCTCCGCATTGAGAACACGATGTGTCGGCGGTGCAAGGGGGCGCAAATTTTTTATTAGTAACGTACATTAATGACTGATGCATACCATCCTGTTCGCCGTTAGAAATACTAATTACAGCATTTTAAAAGTGAAACAAGAGTGCAGTTACTAGACACTAATTTAATAAACATTAATTCCACAATTATTCTTCTCTCCATTCATGAAGCAATAACACAGATTCCCTTTACCCCAAAAATATGTTCCTTGACATCTAGCACGCTACTCGATCCACAACCTGTCTCCCATTCTCCCCACAAAATTCCCAACAAAACGCTCCACCCAACAAGCATCCTATATGCACCCACCCACGTTTCGTCGTCCAAGAGCTTTCCAATTTCGTGCAGCGTCGCAGGGCAACGGGAAAGAAGGGAGACACCGGGGGATAGCAGGTAATCACGCGACACAGGATGATTTACTTGGACGTGTTCCACGTAGAGGAGGGCACGGTTCATAAATTATACTAATTCTGTGGCCGATCGCTCGCGATCGACGGGGTAAAAAGCAGCGCAGCCTATAAATCTCGGCCACGATGTGCGGAGCGGACGCGAAGCCGAGCAGAACGGCTCGCGAGCAGACGCGTCCCTACCGAAACCGTTGGCTTCTCTCTGGAGAAGCCGAGGAGGATCGATAGGTCGCCTCCGCTTCTGGGAACGGCCTGGTCGATTTTGACTAACAAATTTCGGGGCAAGTTTAGGTGGCCCTCGGCCAGAGCAGCTGGCGCTGAATCATCCATGGCCCCGGGTGTCTCCAAAGCCCATGGCGTTGCCAAGGTTTCGGAGCATGCTTCCACCGACTTATCGCGTCCCCTTATCGGAGTGGACTTAGGAAAAGAAAAAAAGCCCCGTGACACTGAACAGAGACTGCACGGAGGCTCACGTGACTTCCGCCGTCGCTACTACGTTGGCGTGACAACTACCAGTCTGTCGTTGATCCACTTCGATTCATCTGACCGCGCGAACGGAGGCACACGCGCGGCGAACACGAAACAGATAACGGAATGGGCTACCATTTCTAATTAGCTTGATCTATGACACGATTTTTAGCGCAATGTGCGGGGCGGGGAGTGTTGAAATCGGGTAGGTCGATGAGACATTGCTACTTTTGTGGTGACTCAGAGCTTGGGTGCCATAGTCTCTTACCTTCTACTTTACTTTTAAAATATATGCACACCGGCTTACTCGAGTGTAGCTCATTTATGCATGGCTGCCGTTCGTTTGGTGCACTTTTCTACAATATTTCGTGGATGTGGTTTGGAGCAAAGAAAAGTCAGACCCTCGCCTAGACCATATTCACGAAATATTCTAGAAGAGTTTCTGATACGGACGCTGGCCATGTGAAGTGGACCATTCCCCTGCTCATTTCTGTGGGAGGGTACTGAACCCCCAAAAAATTGGTGACTTTCGATCACGCAAGATTAACGGATTAAGTGACGAAAGAGGAGCTCCAGTGTTCGTTGACGTTTAGGAATGTAATCTGTTACGAAGCTTTGATGATGCTATTTCTGTGCAACATTCCAGGAAGCAGGAAGTGGCAGTGAAATATTGAATCACGGCCAGTCGTACTTGACACTCGCGTATTATCGAAATAAGCTCGGAATTCGAAATTCTGCATGTCAGGTAGAGTTAACACGAATTCCAGGAATTGCAAGGCTCGCGCCTCTCACGCGAACCTCGAATTCTCCTTTACCCTCGCGCCCGTAGGCCGTTTCAACCCGGCACAATCAAGCGATCGACCATTTAGGCGCGTTAAATGTTTACATCGCGACGATGCATTAGGCCCGCGGTGCAACGGCAGGCTGTTCCATCGAGCCCGGGGGCTTCAGGGCCGTAATTCAAGCAGCCACTTCAGAGGCAAGAACGGCCGCGACAATGGCCGTAACTGTAGATTCGAGGTAACTTTACACTCGAGTCCATTTTCTCTTTGCCCACTTGAGCCCGCCGCTGCAACGCTCGCGCCCCGCAGACCCGTGAAGGGACAGGGGAAGGAGTGAAGGGGTTGCTGCGACACGTGTTCGAATTTCCCTTAACGGCCACGGCACGCTCTGACCCGACCCCTCCTTGCACACGGTAATTACCACCGGGCGAAGGTAACTCGAGATCCTGCCTCGTGGATCCAACGACTTCCACACGCTTTCGCGGAAATTCCATCGAAGGGTATCGCGAAATTCGATGAAACGGTGTCGCGAACGGTGCGCTGCGCTTTAATCGCGAAGCCACCAAGCATATTTTCTGAATTGTACGAATAAGTATATCATACTCGAAGTAATTAAGGGAGAAGTGTGGAGTCCAGTTTTTACGAAAGAGAGTAATTGACACGTTCACTAAGAAAATCGGCAGAGCTTAATTTCTGTTTGAATTTTCCATGGCGTCGAAATTTGCCTCGAAACACCTAAGTAGGACAGAATAAATTCGCGTCCCCTAGTCTCCAACGAACCTACTTCCTCTTTTTTGAAAAAAAAAAAAAAGAACCTCAGTACTCCACAGAATTATCGCAGGATTTGGAGAGTAATCTCTCAAGCGCGCCCGTAAAACCTGAGGCCCCATTTCCTAGCTCCAGCGCCGAAATCACAGCGCTCGAGGCACACACCGCCGGAAGGAAGCGCCGTAATAACTTCTTACTTCGCGGGGCGTCGTAAAGATTAAAAAGAGGGTTGGCCGAGGGTGGGAGGAGGTCAAGGCGAGATAAAGCGAAATTGATGAGAGACCTAAATCCTCGCCACGGTGAATCTCGCGTCTGCCTCGCGGCCCCGAGGAAAGGGGGTTGCCGAGTTGCGTGCCACGACGCAACATCGAGCATCGTTAATTTGAATTATTATCGCGGCTGGCGGCAATTATTGCGGCGGAAACGCGTGCGCGAGTGCCGCGATGGGGAATCGCGGCGAGCAGTAACCGCGGGCGGGGAGGAAGCGCACGTTACCGATGCACGCCACGGGGCAGAGAATCGAAAATCGGCCTCTCTTTATCTGTAAAAGAGCGCGCATGACTCGAGGCGCCCGCGGAACCAGTACCTGATAAGAAAATCAGCGATTCTCTTAAGTGGGGCGAGAGGAACGAGTCCGCGCGAACACCGAGGCGCACTTTCCAAACGTCCCCCCGCGCGTGCAACCAACCGGGGAGGATCTCGCATTAACAACGGGGCACCGCTGTGCTCGCGATTACGAAATCGTCCGCGGACCGGTTTTTAGGTTCAACTAATCGGTCCATCGGGCTGGAGAAAGTTGTTGATTGGGGAATGAATGGACGTGGTTGAAAATAAGCTTCTACGTTTTTGTGATAACACTGTGGGTTAGAGTGTGATCGTTTGAAATGATCGAGACAGTGTTGCATGTATGAGTTGTTGTTGAAGGCGAGATTAAATAAAGATTCTGGAATTAGAACAGTGAGATAACTAACGTTTCAACTTCTCCGGTGCTAAATAAGTTTGATGTTCACAATCAGTAATCTTATTGTTATGGTAAATATAGTATCTAGTTCATTCTCCTAAATTATGTAGAAGCTTATTTTCTTAAAACGCACTGTACCAACTCCACCGCTGTCAGCTTCCCATGTGGAGCAAGCAGAATGGCACACAAGTGGGTATTATATACATAAATATCATTCCAGCTACCAGTATAACACATTATCATGAAAATTTATATGAATACTCATAATAATCTACGGGCTACAAGCTCTGTAACCTCTACACAATAATACGCTCCTAAAAGGGGGAGCTTACCACCTGGACGGTCGTTTTATATGTATACGAAAGTGGTTTTAAAATATCGATAACTCCCCTGACATTAACCAGTAATTACCCTAGCAGCATTTCTGGTTGGCCCACGGTATCCCCAAGTTGGGAATTAGTTGGCCATCAAAATGCCACTAATAAATGCTACTAGGGTAACTTCGCCAATCCTACAAAACACGAGTCACCATTGGTGACTAATATCCGAGGAGCTTACACAGGCTCCTTCACTCTAAGCCCAGTTTCATCGAAAAGGAACGCTCCTCCAGATTGTAACCTACCCTCGCGTCGAAAGTGTCTCGAAACTGGAGCAGACCCCGGTACACACAGGTTTAATCACGCAACCCTCCCGCATAATACAGAGCGCTAACTTCAGTTTCCCTGGGCCACGTACACGTTCCATATAAGCCTCCCTATCAACCAATCTCCGCTCGAGGAACTTACCTACGCCTCGGACCCCGAGCACAAAAACGAGCGCCTCGAAAACGCGCCATAGATATACGTGCATACTCGCGGCAATAGTCATACAAATCACGTACCATGCCTTCATCAATCGACGCGTCCTCCTCGAAGTAGCACTCGTCAGGCTCATCCGGTGTCAGAGCGGTAGGAGTTTCCGGTGACTCCTCCTTGACGTCCTGCCTCCTCATCCAGTCCATCTTTGAGTCCCTTGTTGTACCCTGGGGCGGCTTGGCTAGATGATACGTGGCCTCTGGCGTGTATCCCCCTCGCGGCAACGAATCACATGTCTCGCGTCCGATCACAAACGAACAACGAAGACCTCGGACTGGATCCAGTGGGGGGAGGGAGGGGGGGGGGGGGGTGTTAGGGGAGAGCTTCGCGAGATACACAACGGGGTGGAGGGAGAAGCTGGCTGGCTAGCCTCCCTTATCGCTTATCGCGAGGCTCGCCGACTACGCGGAAGCCGCTAGGCCAGCGGCCGCGGCTGACATTTGCCAAATGTCAGAGCCTCTGTCTGAGCTTGTGAGCCGCGCGGCCGGCGCGATATCCTGCTAACGAGACGACGGGTTTCTCGCGAGATCGAAGCGTCGATACTGCGCGCGGCTGGCGGCGCCCGGACGCACGTGCCGGCTGCCCGTGCGGGCACCGCGGGCGCGAGAAACGGGGGACGACGGTTTAACGCACTATGTACTCACTGGCGGAATATCGAGTCGTGTTTTCGAGGGTGCAACCGTCCGCTGCCCCGCTCTCACGCGCGTCGCCACGACGGTACAGAGCGAGAGGATGATCCGGCCCGGTTGCTCACTGCCGTTGCTCTTCGACACGGTCCACTACGGTCGAGGGTGAAACGCTTCACGCGCGACCACGCTTTCGGTGTCCAGAGAGGAGCCGCGTCGTCGAGAGCGCACCGGCGAGAGATGATCGCGAGAGACGGACGCGCGCGCAGTCTCGCATGTGCACACGAGCGTGCCACGGCGGCGGTGCAGCTGCAACTGTGTGTGCAGTTGCCGGGAACGCTGGAGGTGGTATGGAGGTGGCTCGCCGGGCGCGCTCCGTCTCGTCGCTCTGCTCGCTCCCCCACCCTGTCTCTCTCTCTCTCTCTCTCTCGCCACCACGCCGCACGGCTCCCCCTCCTCTCCCACGATTTTCGAGCGGTCGCCCCCTCTCTGTCGTTCGCCCGCGGTCTCCTCGGTCACTCTCGCCCCTTTCAACTTGTGTCGTTCTCTTCGTTTTACTGTATCTCTGCTCTACTCGGTTGCTCTCACAGGCACGGGCGCTCTCTGTCCCTTTCCAGGGATTCGTCACTCGTTCCGTTCATCTTTCTCTCGTTTCGACCCCCTTCTCTGTCCAATTCCACTCCACCCCCCCCCCCAGCTCTTCCTGTATCCTCCGTCATTTTCATGTCTCGTCTCGTTCACTTTAGTAGTACCTACTTCCTTTTTTAACAGGTTGGGGACGATTTCGGTCTGCACGCGAAATGAATGCGCTCGTGTCTCCATTCCCAACTATAAACTACTTTCCGTGCCTCGATATCCGCTAGGATGGACTGCGGCTAATTGATTTTCTGTTCTCTGTATGTAGAAATGGGCAACTCTTCTTTCTTAACTAAAATCTATGATTATTTCTGTAACGAAAATTTTGAGCCCGCGAAGAAGTTGGTGAATTTTGAACGGTGTTCATTTTACTACTGTGCTCAGTGCGCTGCTAGCGCCACCACTTCTGCCCGAAAGCAGCCTCGCCGTGGGCCCTTGCGCCATCTTCGTCTGCCCTTTTGTTGCCCCCCCCCCCCCCCCGTGTTCGCTCGTCTTTGCCAACCCGCCCCTCCTCGTTCTCCTCCATCCTACTGTCTCCCCTTCGTCCACCTCTTTATGTTTCGCACGACCTCCCCTCGCCCCTCTAACTTTCGACTCTATTTCTCCCATCTCCCTCGACTTCCTCCTTTCTTCCGCACGCCATTCTCTCGCGCGCTTCTGCTTGACCTCACTTCACCGTCCACCTCCGCAGCTCCCATCCTCCTTCGACCCCTCCGCGAAGCTGGGCTCGGAAAACGGCAACTGCTTACCATGAACAGAGGCGGGGAGACAGCAAAACCCCGCGAAAGAGATAGTGCGCGTAACGGGGGTGGCCAGGAGTTACTCGGTCCCTTTCCTTGGTCCCCCGCCGTCTCTGTCTCTTCGGGAGCAGCATCCCTGCTTCCATTGCTCTCCCTTCCTCTCCCTTGTCCTTCATCCGCCCCCACCAGAAGCGTCCCCGTCTCTGTCCAACTACGCTTGATCCTCCCTTTCTCCGCAGTTCCATGACCCCTTCCCTTTTGCACGGAGTCACCACGAGTTCAGGGACGATCCGTTTTCAGCCGAGACCCTGGGATCTAACGCCCGGAGGGATCCCAGAATAGCGGCTTTCTTCCCGTGTCGGGGATTTCGTCTCCTTTTACGTTTATGGACAGGGTCCAATGCAGGGACACATCGTTCCAGACAAATCGCCGATAAGCCACGGCGCGGAAAAAAATCTCGCCGGACGATAAAGGCGAGTATTTATGAGGGTAGAGTAGTGAGATCGCTTTTCAGTAGGAAATGGTATCTTCTGAACGCTGGAGGATATCGCCCACTGATGTTATATAGTAGCTTCAACTGCTTGTAGCCACTTGATGCATGAGAAATTATCTTGCTTGTTTCGTATAACAATCCCAGGTGTATTTGAAACAGTTTGGAGCTTGGGGTAAAGCTGGAAAGAAAGACTTTGGGAGGGTAGGTAGGTACAGTTGGCACACGGTGCAGCTTTGGAAAATCGATAATTCAGACTTGCCCGTAAATTCGTGAAGCATTACTTAAGTCCCGTCCCCGTAAATTACGCGTCGTTGAATCGCAATGAGTCGCGGCTATATCCCTGAGAACTTGGTCCCGTGGAGGAAGAAAGAGGGACGGCGAAAATTGCAAGTGTGCCACCATGAGCGGCAAGGAGAACGGACCCGATTCTAGGGCACTGGATGCTTAGAGGCGATGCACTTACGTTGCAAGTAGTTGGGCATAATTCGCGGGGAGAGGAAGAATGATTAATAGAACTGAAATGAAGGTGGAAATGCGACGAGTAACGAGGTACCATCGTTTAACAAAATGAAACTGTATAGCCCAGTCTATGTTCTATGGATTAAGAGGATTACCAGAATGCACCACTGAGCCTGAGTATATAAACATATGATTTTTGGAGCATCACATGGCTATCAACGCATGTGAACGAGGTAAGTATTAGGAAATAAATAACATGTATGTATACTAATTCTTTACAAAATCGAATGAATCAGTTTTAAGTATCGTAATATATCTTCCCACCTCTGCTTCTACGTATCTATGCATTAGTTACCCTCTACCTTTACTCAAATTCCTATAAAATCCGGCTGACTTAAGGATGTATCGGACGTACAATATTAGACAAAAGTATATGAAATTTGAAATACATGAATATCTACGTCTTACGCATAGTAAATCTAGATGTAAGGAACTCGAACGACAATTGGAGTCTCATTTTTACTCCTTGAAAGGTATTTTTCACTTTACAAATGCTTTTTCAACCTTTATTTCCTAAACTTTTGGCAGTGAAAATGCCCTGAATTCACAATTTTCTCAAGTTATAATTTATTTCTTTAAAACGGCGTAGTGAAAACAATTGAAACTCGGCAGATATTTTCATCTATCCATATACTACATGTACAAAAAAATTGAACACATTGGTACTATTTCTTCAACATTTTTTCAGCTGTTTTATCTGTCAAGATCGTCCCTTTCCACAAGAGTACGTGTAAAATCAGTGAAAATTAAAAACGTTATAACTCACCATCCGTTTAGTGAATTAGTTTAAAATTTTGGGAGCTCATCAAGAAGATTAAAAAGAACAATCTCGTGAATTTTCATCAACTTGGTACCATTTTAAAGACAAGTCCGATACATTCTTAACTCCTCCAACGACTCTCCCATCAGAGAACTTTGAGTTTGAGGAAAATCGATATGGTTCACGGTAGGTACTATATTTTCCCAATATTTTTAGGCTAGTAGCGTTTAAGTAATTACTAGCCTAACTAGCCTAAAAATATAATTACTTAAACCCTACTAGCCTAAAAATATTGGGAAAATATAGTACCTACAGTGAACCATATCGATTTCCCTCAAACTCAAAATCGACCATCATCAAAACTTAACCCCTCACCGCGTCTATCACAACCCAGCCTTCGCGATCATTCCAATATTACACTACGTTTCCCACAAAAGGAAGAAAAGTATCATCCCTCGCAAGCAAAGGTTAATAAACAATTTCGAGATCGTTAACCGCTGCAACATGAAGCATGGGGTCAGAAATTGCTGTCCCACAATTCTCAGAACGCAGCGCCACTAGTGGGCACGTCACTGGCGGGAACCACGAGAGAAAGGGATACAGACCGCGGGGGAGGGACACGTGATGCTGGGACGTGTGTTAGTCACGGGTTGCCCATGGCAACCCACGCGGCTAATGTACGCTGGTACGGGTCCGCTCGTTCAGGGCAACGTCGTCTATACGTACGTGCATACGTGAGAGAGCGTACGTAACGTGGCGTAAGTTGTACTCTACGCGTACTACTACTACGCACGCGCCTCCGTCGTCTGCACAATGGGAAACGGGAGGTCAGGTTCGTGTGCGTCCACACACGTGGCCGAGTTAATTGATTTCGCCTCCGCTCGTTGCCACGATGTTGCCATTCGATCGGGCCGCGGTGCAACGAAACCGCGTTATCGTCCTCCACATTGGCGGCACGGGAATATCTTTGGGGCGGAATGCGCGAGTCGATACCACCGGTGCATGAAACAGCGTAATATCGGGTCCGACTATTGGGGGGGTGGGAGTCCATCCATTCGTTTGTCTCTTTTGTCGTAGTCTTTGATCGCGATGGGGAGATTCTGATTGGGACGAGTATGATTTATCATTATTTAGAAGAACGTGCCGTTAGCAGCGCGGAATAGGTATGCCGTGCTTCAGTGGCGTACTCAGGATTTAATCTGGGGGAGCCGAGTAGAAGGGATAATTTTTTTACTGCAAATTCAATAAAATTCATTAGGTGATTATGAAAATTTATTTAAAGAATAAAATCCAGTTTTCAGTTTATTTTACGAAGCTCAGTGGCGCACCCAGAGAGGGGCACCCAAAGTAGGGGCTTTGTAAAAAGAAAAGAAACCTGGATTTTAGCCTTTAAATAAATTTTTATAATAACCTAATTAATTAAATCTTCCTTAAAAATATTTTTAAACGTTTGACTCGACTCCCTCCAAAATTAAATATTAAAATTTGGGTCATTTCAAGTTTAGTAAGTTGCAATGAAAAAGTGGGTTGCAGTTCTGTGTCCATGTGAGAGCTTTGTCAGGTGTTGAGAATACTTTTCCATGGTTACAGGGTTGATTTGCATTGCTAGCTTTGTTGCGCTGGACTGTAGCGCGCGAAGAATTCGGCTGAGGGCTACGAGGAGGATGCAGTCGCGCCGGTCGGCTGTATCCAGGCGCAATCACGCCGGTGTGCACCAATTAAGAGCGCTCCGTGGCGTAATCTGGGATACCCCGGTTGCATGCAAATGCATTATACGGCCGCGCTCTCCTGTCGTGCGCTGGACACGAGCGATCGTTATCGCTTGATTATCAGTCGCTCGTAATAGCGGTTTTCTAAGATCCGCGTCAGGAAGAGAATCCTAGATAATTTATCCCGCGGCTGTCGGTTCGTGGCAACCGGTTAACACGCTACCGATTACGTAACGCGCTTATCAGTGGAATAACTCGGCGAACTTCGAGGAAATGGCTTCATCTCTTGCGCCCGGATATGTGCATGTATTCCTGGAATGTCGCGGCAGGATATTTTAAGTTTAAAGTTACTCGAGGTGAGGAGTGTCTTATTGAACACATATAGGGGAGAGTTGCCAATATTGTAGTGATCACCTAAATCGTACCTCATCAATTCCTCAGTAATTAATGAATATAAACAACATCTGATGATAAAAATATCAAGTAAATGCGAAATAAGAAATAGAAACAAAATCTTTTGAGCTTACACCCTATTTTGTGCGTGCTATAAACATTTTAAAAAATCAGGTATGATTGATGAAACTTTTTACCAGTTTATTTTAGCTGATAATAATAAAAAAATGCAATTTTGTCCTGTATTTTTGTATTTTTCTAAAAGCGGGTTTAATGTAGAATATTTTACATTCATTTTAAGTAGGTACATATTACATTCATTATAAAGTTTAAATTGATATTTATAAATAAATTGACCAGGTTTCCTAAATCGTACCACTACAATCGTACCAGTAGGATTTAACAACTTGTATGTTATATAGGCTATGTACATATATGTACCGTGTGTGATCCATATACATATGTATATGTAACTATATAATAATCATTACTTTATGTTGAATATTTTCTACTCCATTTGTTATTGATACTATTTTTAGTGGAGGTACGATTTAGGAGACCGGTCGCCTAAATCGTACCTTTTACAGATATGTGACAAAATGATTAATAACAAATTAATTTGTTCTGAACAAAAGGTTAAACCTATAATAGTAGGTGCCTAAAAGATCAAGCTACAATATCCAATACTCATTTGCGTCCAAATTAGTACCAAATATGAAGTATAACGTAAAATGTCTTAAGTGGTACGATATAGGCAACCCTCCCCTACTTACTTCTCCCTGGAATTTTGATAAAAGCACAGATCGTCGAAGGAAAGTGACTTTTATCTAATATGTGGCAGATTAGATTAAAGTTCAAGTACCACCAAGTCGTACCATTTACACTTTAAGTGGCACAAAATGTTCTGAAAAATGTTCCACCATGTGAACACTTAACGAATATTAACGCCCCAATATACACAGAACGCAACAGGCAAATTACAACGCGACTGAAAGTGTCAAGACGCCCATACATCAATGACTATGGAGAATGACTTGACACCAGCTTCAGTATCCGCAGGTGAAATAATTATAGTTCCTCCCTGACAACTCTGTATCCTCCAAGTAATTAAAAATCTCATCTTCCTCGGTCTCGTACACGGTGGACGCGAGCTATTAAAAGAGACGCCTGGACTGTGCATGAAATCGAAGCAGGCCACGGGACGGCGTGCACCGAAGCGTTCCCGTGGCATTACGCTCCGTGCGGTGCGGTTCGCGCGTCGATACGCGTAAGTCATGATTGCCGGTGTTCACGGAACGTCATGCTGCCCATTAAGCCCCACCAACGCGTGCCGGGGCGAGTTGAATGCACCTAGAGCGCAGCCACGGCCTCGCGTCTCTCCCAGCGAGCCGCGCTCCCGAGACGCGTGGGAGTGTACAAGAAATTCGTGGCCCCGAACCTCGATAGCGGCGAGTGGAAACAATGTGTCGAAATCACCTCCGAGCATTCTCACGGGACCCCCGTCCTCCGTTCTTGGGCAGAACGGTTCACGCGAACCATACGGTGTAACACTTCTCCAGCGCTAATGCGCTTCCTAGGTTCTCGCTTTCGATACGACGATACCGCTTGCCACGGTCCACGATGCGATCTAACGCGTTCCGCGATAGCGATAACGCCGCGGAAAAGTGAGGGAACCATGGAAAAGTGGGACTGATCGAGGGATCCGTCGAGGGGAGATCACGACCCGGGCGGAAGGTTCTTAGATAGGAGGTGCACAGTTTGCTGAGGTGTTTTGAAATAGTAAATGTATGGGTATCTCTTTCTTTATCAGAAGCCACAATTTGGATACTCAGTGGAAAATTTTTATAGATCAACTGTGTTCGAGGGAGATAGTTCCGTTTCGAAGTAGACTCTGTTATGTTTGAAGGTACCTATCTAAGTATGGCTAGACATGGCTGACAGTTGTAGCGTTTACTATCAAAGTTCTTTGATAAAGTATCTTTCAAAAAGAGGTTAGTGAATTTGACGGTAATTAAATTGAGCGTAAAATACATAATAAAGGACCATTTTCCATGGATCATCATTAGACCCCAACGTGACGTGTTACGATTTTATAATTCAAGTTTCGTCTGGACCATGTAATTCTCTCCTCCTCGGTGGAGATTAAATACGGCACTTGAGACTCGCCTTTCTTAAAAGCTGTGACAATGGAAAGAAGAATTACATTGTTTCGGTGACATAACGCTCGCAAATCTTGCGGGCTCGTCTCCTCTGTGCCCACCGTGGCCAACACAAAAGTGGGTCGTTAATTTTTAACACCGTCGCGGGGAACCATGCGACTGCTCCGCCGACGAAAACAACCTGGCCGGAGACTTTCCTGCACCTTTGAAGTCGTCCGCTGATGCAAGAGCCAAGAGTTCATCTCGGGAAGATTTACATCTCCTCGCGAGCAGAAAGAGGAAAGGTACAAGAGGGGGATGGGGCACAGAAATAAACGCCGCACGAACTAACCGGGGCCAAAAGGGTCCCTGGGAAGCAGAGACGATCCCACGACAGGACCTTAGCGTCCTTTCAGGATTCCATCGTACCGCTCGCGAGAAAAACGAGGCTCGTGTGCAGCGAACGTTCGCCAAGCGGTCCGCATGAATTCTGGAGTGGTCCACATTATTACACGCTCGCAAGCTCCTAAATTAAAAAATACTGCCTCAGATGCCCAAAAACCTGTGACGCATAATCAAATCCCCTTCCTTAAATTTCAGAATATATTGGAGTCCAATCAGGTGTACCTAAAAATAACTTCGTGTAGAACCCTTTCATCCCCCTGAAATCCTTAGCAAATACAAAAATACAACCCCGCCCCCCAACAGGTGTAACTCAAATTTCCAATGAATGCACTTGCATACCTTCGCAGTAGTTGCAACAAAGATTTCACCAACATTGTTCAAATAAGAAACACACGTTGCTTGACAATTAATGAGCCAGTCCAGCAGTATATCGTCTGTAATTGACACGTCTCATACTCCTGGAAGAAGTGATCCCCAGCATGCAACGCTCCGCAGGCAGTAGCAACGAAATTACACAGACTTTCTCCCAAGAATGGTATGCAGAGTGTGGTTCGTAACGTTCCCCGGAGGTCCGCGTTTAGAGGCAGTTTAACGAGATATCGACCCATGAATTCGATAGTTTACTGCGGCTGGGAATCCTGCGGCAACGCGGATCGAGGGCTCGCCGGCGTTGTCGCGGGGATTAAATCGAGTACAGCCGACGGCCACGCCCAGTGAAATGCGCATGTGGGCTCGATTTGACCTCTCCTAGAGTCGTCATATTCCTTCGTAAACCCTTTATGCAGCCGTGAAAACGGGCCAGCGCCATTGTTCCCGCGACCGAGTTCCCTTGTTATCCCTGGAAACACTTGCGAATGCTCTCAGGCACTCGTAATGTTTCCTCTAACAAGGAAGTGCACCCAACTGTTACACACCGATTTCGATAAAACGCGGCGTGCAATAATGTCCTTAAAGATATTAGACACACGCATTTATTTTAGCGCTGGAAATTCACGTTTAGAGGGTGAAACTACCCCTCAATGGGGGTTGGAAAATAATTCAGTCCAGCAACTCGGAAATGTTTCGGGAACTTTTGCATGCAGGTGGTCCACACTGTGTATGTATAATAATGCGTTGGATGCGTTGAGAGCATGGGTTAAAATTTTATGAGAAAATTCAATTGAAAGTTCTGTATTTTTAAATACCCTGTATGTGGACGAAAGAATGAAATGGAGACGAAGTTGATTGGAATAGGTACTCGTTAATCATGGAAGTGATTGAAGACTCGAAAAGTGTATGTTTGCATGATAAACTGTGTACTACATATGTACTTAGCTGGAACTCGAAAGATTCCTGGTTACAGTCGAGCACTGCCACTGCAACTTAATTACGGCTTCTTTCTTACGCATGGCTACGTTTCTGGATTCTGGAAACGACACTGCTCCGAACACGATTTCCCCTGTGAATTTTGGAGTACACAGTGCGATCTATGAGTTTAATACGTTATTGTAAGCTCTGTGGATTAATTATAGATACACAAAATTTAAGTCGAATTGATGGCACGAAAATCTCGCACCCCACTGTAGGTGGAGTTAATATTTCCACCCTTATTGTAGAAAGAGAAGTATAATCTACTGTGTTTATAACAATGAATGGAAAACAATGAATGGATACCTATTAAGTTCTACGTAACGTGTCTCGTATAATATTTTCTGAAAAAAAAGCAATTAATTCCACTGCTTTGGCATACAAGAGTTCATGCTTCATGGCGGAAAACACAAGCAAAAGTGTTGTTTTTGGAGACTCTGCTCTGCTTCCGGAAAAAGGAATGTTTCTGGAAACTAGGCGATGCCAATAGTCGGAGGAATTCCTTTCGACGAGCCAGCGGAGCGGCATCAACTCTAATTAGCGGTAATTAAGAAGATGTTCCGCGGACGGCGCCACAAATTGAAACCGGCGTATAACCAATCTAGACGAGGCTATGCGAGGTAAGGGAGCGTCGAGCGAGCTAAGTCAAACGAATAGCCGACATCCAGCAATGGAATCGCCGGCTGGATGTCATGGGCAGATAAAACTTTTTGCATCGTACATAAATAGAAGGCCTGTTTTGAAACCCTCGCGCCAATAACTTTCAATCGTAGAAATAGAAAGTATTTTAAATGCCAATAAGACAAATGGGGCATTCATATTGGGCAGAGTTGGGCATTAACTAAATAAAAAATTAGTGAAACAACGAATCAAATAAAAGTTACTTTAACTTTAGATTATTTGACGAATAAAGTTAATTTTGGCATTCGACAATAATTTTTTTAACTCGTTGAATTCGTTATTCGAAAATATTTAAATAAAATTTTTCCCATCTCTGATATAGAGAATATGGCAAAACATATTCAATTTAAATAGGAAGCGAACGCCCCCATAGTAATAAAGAACAGCTTATAGAATAAAACGCTAAGAAGATTTCATTTTATCGCATTTTCTTTTTTAATCAAGCATTATAGATTCTTTTGCACAGGGTAATAGCTGCTTCTAAGTTTCCTCATCATCTCCATCGATTTTTAATAAAACCCAATTTTCCAATACTCCAGACTATTCAAAACCTTTCACCCTCCTTCCATCCCTCCCCTTCAGAGTCCACTCCCCCTCTAGGTATCGCGAAATCCGTTGCGATCCGCAACGTTCCTTAATCTCTAATAACCTCCTGGTTTCGTGAAAAGGAGACCGCGAAAGTCGTTAATTCTTTCGCAAAATTGCAAGATGTTGGCCAGTGCAACTTCCATGACGCAAAGGTACGCGAAATTGTGCCTCGTTAAACACGACGGGCCAGCGGAAGTGTTCGTGATTTTTCGTGCTATCAGACATGCTCGAGAGGGTAATGGGGGTAGGCGATTACGGAGATTCAATTGCGCAAGCCTCGCAACCGCGACGAATTGACCCGCGGAATCGCGTTATCGGTCGAAGGAAGAATAGAGTTAACTGGTTTAACGACGTCGTGACAGCGAAATATAGGACGACGTAACGATGGAAGTTCGTCGAACTTCGCCCGCTGGCACGCTCGCGCGCGCTAACAGAACGCTTGGCATAACTGCTGGATCGTGTGTCGATTGCGCAATTTTCAAGGGAATGCCGCGCGCGCGGCTCCAGCGAGACGCTCGCAGAAGGTTACCGGAAGAAAGCGAAAAGAGACGTGTCCAGGGCTGTCGTGCGAGTACAGAGGAAATTTCGTCTGAGGAAGCTGCTCGTTAGATGGGAACACTCGGAGGAAGAGAAGTCAAGTGGGATGGGACGAAGTAGCTTCTGGTGTGTCGAATACGTTAACATGTTCACAATTCTGTGAAATTCGGTCGGATGTGTGCGAAGGTAGTAATCACGTTTTGCGAAACTGTGAGGACTGACGATAATAGACAAAGAGACTTAGGGAATGAGTTTGAAGTTCGACACTTTTTTATAATTTCTTTCCTGAAATTTTTTTCACCCTCGGGTAGGACATGAAGCCTTTCAAACTGGTACCAATTCATTTCGTGCCTTTATTCGCAAATAGTTTTAACCGTTTATGTTAAATAAATTAAATCAAATTAAACCTCTCGACTGAAAATGTAAAAATGTTAGTAGTAATGTTCGCTTCCTTCACACTCATGCAGTTATCGAACTTTCGCAAGGAGACGTTGAGTTAGCAGTTGACGGAGTCCCTGCGTTCTCCAAAAAGGTCCTAACAGGGCCCTAAGGCCTGCAGGAGGGCCCGAATCGGACCAGCACCATGCCGAGGAATGCGTCGAGATATTTCGCGAGAATCGTGGGGGGAGGTGGATTCCAGCGCGAGAGGACCAAGAAGAAGAGAAAGAAGACTGGAACGACTAAAAAAGACGAACAAAGGCCGGTAGAAAGGAGAGAAGAGAGCCAAAGCGTACACAAATTGCCGGCGGGATGAAACCGCGTGTTCCTCCCTTTCGGCGTCATCCTTGGAGGGGATGAAACCTCTGTCCCGAGATATCGAACCCGACCAAAGAATTCCGATTTCCTGGCGTTCAGGCTGTACAGCAACCGTGCTGATCCAAGTCCGACTAGGTGTCGAAAACTCGCTCCCATTAGAATAGTGAAAGGCAGCGGTGATTACTTGCCAGCGAAGGTCGTTGAAAACCTATCGCAGCAATTATAGAAATCGTGCTGAGGGCGTTTTTTCCCTGTTCTTTTTCTGCACTCTACGTGAACAAGAGGAGAGAGGCGCAGAGAAACTTGTAATATTACTGGATAGTTGTGTACGCCAGACGTCGCCTGCAACCTTCTCACACAGGCGGATTCTGCCCAACAAAAATTTGCAACATGAAGGAGAGGCATCGATACGATAAAAAATAATAACAATCCCTTTGCAGATACAGATCCAGAGAACAGGCCCCCATATAATCACAGCTTCTAAACGAAATGTTCTGGTTTCAAATTCAGTGTGCAATAGAAACCGTTCAGATTAATACAATAGATATCTCAGAGCCGCCCGCACAAAATCCTCCACCACCTTTCACTTTCTATTTTTACTCCCACGGACAAGCCACTTTGCCGATCAATATCGCCATACCAGCACACAACAGCAGATATTTGGCTACCAGAAGAGGAAAATGCCCGTTGCTCCGCACGACTCGCGAAACCTTAACCACAGACAATACAGTTGCGCGGCGACAAAGACGCCCCCCCCCCCCAGCTGGTCCCACGGAAACCAGCTAAAGAATCCCTTCTGAAAAGACTCATCTTGTAAAGGAGCCCTTCAGTTGCAGCATTAAAAGACTCATCTGACACGTCGCTCCACGTCATCTCTCCGCGGTTATTCTCTCTGGTAATTCTCTCAAGTGGACAAAAAAGGCTTACTCGTCTTCGCGCGCTTTCTCATTAGTCTAAAAACCCTGTCCCGGGGACGGCGGCGCGGGTGGGGGAGGGGGAGGGGGAGGGGGGGGGGGAGGGAGGGAGGCGCACACCTTGCCCCCTGGCTGCACCGGGCCGCGAATTCTAGGCTGCCGACGAAAATCACCCCGGAGAATCCGCCGGGAAAAAGAGGTCGGGACGACAAAGGATTTCTAATGGACGCTGGCCAACCGAGGACGCCTTATAAGGCGAGCCCCTCTCGCCGAGGTAGCTCGCAACCTCCTTTTGCTTCTCTCACGGGTATCTCGTGGCGACTTCTGCGAGCAGCGCCTACAGGCGCCTCCGTGGCCGGATTTAGACCGAAAAAGAAGCACCGGGAGTTTCGGGAAGACGGCGACGCCGTGGACGGGGGGCAGGGGCGTCAGGGGCTACGAGGCGATCGTGACTGGGGCCCCCTCTGATCCCCCGATCCGTGGATCGATACCGCGGAGCTAACTTCGTTGCTTGCCCCTGGAACGCGACCGTGTAACGAACGATTCGCGGAGCTTCTCGGAAGACGAATTCCTGCGCGAGGCTTGCCCTTGTTATCCGCCGTTCCTTCCTCTTTTTGGGCCGTTCTTATGCGGGGCTAATGGGGCACCTGGTGACTTCCTGTTCGAGGGTTTTGGGGATGTGTATGTACTTTCTGGAAAGCTCTTGGGTGTACGAGAGCAGCTATTGCATTAAGGGGTTAGGCCACCTTGGACGGAGCAAAATTGCAGTCATTTTCGGCATTTTCTTTTTTAGGAGGATAATGAAATAAACAGAAAATTCAATATGATGCATGTTATTGTACAACTCTGGGCGGAAAGAATCGTATTTTTTTTCCTACGAAATGACGACGGTAGAGCCGTGATACCCAAGATCTTGAGGAGCGACATTTTCCACGGTGTTCAATCTCACGGCTATACCGTTTGACTTGGAACAAAAAACCAAAAACTTTTATTTTCTATATGCCTAAAACTAGAGAAGTACGTCTCGGTTTTGCGATATCTTGAACATATTCTTTGCAACTGACACTTTTATAAAAAAATAAAATGCACTTTTTCTCCGCATGTTCACCATTTCGAGACAAATGAATGTTTATGGATTTCCATACGTACTTCTCTCGTTTTAAGCATGCAGAAAATAAATCTTTGTGGTTTTTTGTTCTAAGTCAAACGGTATAGCCGTGAGATTGAACACCGTGGAAAACGCCGCTCTTCAAGATCTTGCGTATCACGGCTCTGCCGTCGCCATTTTGTAGGAAAAAAAAATCGTATTATTTCCGGCGAGAGTTGTATAATAACAGGCTTCATATTAAATTTTCTGTTTATTTCATTATCTTCCTAAAAAAATGCCGAAAATGACTGCAATTTTGCTACGTCCAAGGTGGCTTAACCCATAAATCGGTAACTGCTATCTTTACTTCCATAGCCCTTTCGTACAGTGAAACAAGAGAAATTAGTGACTGTGTAACGAGTCTATTGTGGAACGATCGACGCCTGCGAACTCATCTACCTTGGTCCGGCCGGAATCTAGCGGAAGGGTTGACAAAGGCCGCTGGAAAGGGGCCAGTCCCATGAATCGCGCGATTACGAGTTAACCGAATTTCCAAATCGCTCGGAACGATGCCCCCCCCCCCCCCCCCCCAGGTCTCGGCAGCCCTCTCAGCGCCGAAGCTGTCAAACGAATCGATGACACTTGGAGACCGCTTCATCCGTACTCCCGCGAACGCTTCCGCGCGCACAATGTCGTAAATTATGCAACGTACACGGACAACAGGGCGCTATATCGTCGCGTGCATACATATGTAAACGGGCATGACGCATTCGCATTCATGTATGTAGATTCGAGACGGCCTGGGATCTGCTTTGAGAAGCAATCGACCGGCCGACGCGGGGCCCCTTGTTGTCGGGACCGACGTGGACGCAAAGGGAAAATGGAGGTAAAACGGAGGTGGTGCCGAGGAGCTTCTTCGAATATCCTCGGACCGGTTCGTTTAGCGGGCAGCCGGGGATATTCGTTCCTAGAATCGATTAACTCCCCCTCGTCGCGAAACGCCTGCGAAATTAACCCTCCGCGGCCGGTGTTTCGCGCGCCGGCGAGGAGAAGATGGCGGAACGCGGCGGCGTTATCATTCAACGTCGCCGGGAAAACGGCCCCTGTGGACGGAGCCAACGCGTCAGACGAAAATCAAGCATCTTTGTTGCCAGTTTCGTTACGTTCGTTTAATCATCCCGAGGGGCGCAGCTGTTGCACGGGCGTAAGCCATTTGTCCGTGTTCAACAGCTGGTTTTTTTCAAACCGTGGAAACGGATGGCCCTCGACTTCGAATGATTAAGGCTTCTTTGCGATTCGGTTGTTGGGGAACGGTAGATATTTAAGCTTTCAGCGGTACATTATGTAATAGAGAAACTTTGCATTGCTATTTTATAGAGTTCCTCTATTAAAACTGTGTATACTATTCTACATCACCAGTGCTCAATCGCTATGCGATAGATGGATCTGCTCATCCCACTTATATATGCAGTTAAGAGGATAATCCGATTCTTTGGACTAAAAATATAGCAAAAATTGGGATTTTTTTTTAAGAAACCAGCGATTCGATTCATCTGAAATTTGTACCGTGATTTGATGCATCTTTGAGGAAGTTACAGTTTTTTTTTTATTAATTTTTAACTATAAATATAGTAGTTATGCATGATCGACCATCACGCCGCGCAAAATTCGCCGGCCGTTGGTGTGCATGATATTTATCTACCAGGTAATCTGAAACAGGAAAACGAAACGGCGTTTTATTTTATAGATATGTAGCTTGAAATTGATGAACCAGCAAAAAAACAAAAAAATTATTGAGCAGTGTGGAGAGTTTTCAAACTGAAATGTCTGAACCTTTAATTTTTGCAATCCAATTTTGCGCCAATTTTCTTATGTAACAAAAGACGTATAGAATTTAGCGGTATTCTGGTTCATCAAATTGAAGCTACATACGTACAAAGTAAAACGCCGTTTCATTTCTCTGTTTCAGACTACCTGGAAGGTAAATATCATGCACAACAGCGGACGACGAGTTTCGCGCGGCGTGATGCATAACTCCTATATTTATTATTAAAAATGAATAATAAAAAAAACTAGAACTTCTTCAAGAATGCATAAAAACATGATCCAAATTTCAGATGAATCGAAATACTAGATTCTTAAAAAAAAACCTAAATTTTGCTATGTTTTTAGTCCGTAAAATAGGATTCCCCCTTAATCTCAATCCCAATCATCCCCCCCCCCCCCATTTCAATCTGCATCACGCGGTACCCTTTGTTCGATCGTTCTCCGCGTTTATTTCCAGTAAAAGTAAAGGCTCGTAAAGCCACGACCAATGCGCGCCATATTTCCTTTCTCAAGCTGCAAAACAAAGTCCTTCACGCGGGCGCGCGCCTCGAGGTCGATTCCACCGCGATAGGAAACGTCGCGGTTCACGGAATCACGGCCACGTTCACAGCCTTACGATCGCGAGATCGAGATCAAATGTACATTTACGGCTTACCGTGTGCAGAAGATCTCTGAGGTGCGACGAGCGCACCGTCACCCTCGAGGATCTCGTCCTTCGGACCGTCACCAGGCTGCCCTCCTTCCCAGACAGGATTCTCGGCATCGTGCTAGACCTGACCAGCCGATACTCGTCCCCTGGATACCTCCTCTTCTTCTTGAACGTGCCGCACAACATGTTTCTTCAACCCTCTTCTAGTTCCCACCCCAAGTGTCACTGGCCGGCGATCATCGATCGAGCTCTGTTCAGCGCTAGTCACACCACCATATGTTGCGATCGATACACTTCTACGTTCGCTTCGAAAACCGTGCAAGTGCCATCCAACGTCCACAAACACGATCGTGGATGCTTCCTTTGGAATGTCCACCGATGATTCGGAATGTCCACTCACAACTGTGGCAGATGTTCCGCGAGGTGCGCGACCATGCTCTGCTACTTCCGCCTGGAGGAATGCGCAAACCTCATCCAACAGCCACAAACCTGATCTAAACGATTTCTTTCGATCGTTGAACGATGCTCCAGTCACCAAGAAGCCAGCTTAATCGCGTGAACGTCCCTTTAATCAGCGGCAAACGCACATACTGATACGGTCCTGGGATTCCAGCGTTCCATCCGCGCGTCTACGTACGCACACAACCGGAAACCGAATATTTTTTTTCTCGCCGCTACAGCAGCATGGCGCCGCGTAGAGATTCCTGCATCTATTTAACCGGCCCTCCCGCTCCTCTCCGCCCCCACTCGGTTAACCAACCCTTTTCTCGCCTCTTTTATTCCCCGATGCTCTCTTGGCGTTCTCCAAACCGCGCTCCCTCTACTTTCGTCATCTCCTCGCGTCCTCTTCCTTCCCCCCTGTTTCGCCCGTTGCCGGCTCCACTCTGTCACGACACCCACGTACTAATTAAGAACCAACGGCGACGGCTCGTGCACTCGCGCCACGGAGGCCTGGAACGCGCGGGATCGGGGCGATCGAGGTGATCGACCGGTAAAAGGAACTGGTCGCGTCGATCTCTGGAGCGACCGTGACGACTCCTGCCTCGGCACGGTTCACGCGGAACGGATTCACGGTTTCGAAGCAAATGCCCCTTTGTCGAGGTGAACGTACACCCGCTCAACTCTCGTTCCTCCGCGACTCGTCCTTCGACGATCTCCGTTTTCGATCCAGCTCCTTCGGCGGAAGGTCCCACACTCTTTGTCAAAACGAATCGATCGGCTCCTGGATGATGGACGTTCGATGGATCGCTGATGTTGTACGATGAGACGATGGCAGTTGAGGACGATAGAAAGAAGCTCGTTTTTTTTTTTTTTTTGTTGTTGACGAGGCCACTTGGTCCACGCGTTTACAGAGCTTGTTCAGGCGACGGCGGTTCACCTGTTGTGCAACCACCTTTCTCGGATCGGCCGATAGTTAATTAACGGAATCTCAGCCAGCTCGAGTCGCAGTGAGAGCCGAGAGTCGACTGAAGGCATAAGGCTCCGGTTGTGGTCGTCGAAGGAACCCCACCACGTTGATTTCAACAACACCCGGCACCCAGCCCGACCGGACGACCTGGTCGCGTGGCGCTCGGCACAGATACGCAGTGCTTCTCAAAATCCTCTCCCTTTTCGTACTTGGGCCCTGCTTTCGGGCCCTGGGCCGCACTTCGCCGTGCTTGAGACCTTGCCTGGGGAGGGGGGATGCTCAGGTGGTCGTAGAATAGGTGTTTCTTCCTTTCAACTACGAGGCGAAACTTTCATTTTGTAATTCAAGGCAGGTGGTGTTAAAAATATTATTGTCTAACACTTTGCATTTTTGAATTGCTATGGAGACCGATATTTAGTTGGTTTGAGTTTCGTGTGGACTTGTATGAGATCTAAATGAGGGGGATATTTTTTAAAAGGTGTCTCATTATTCTGTATAATGTTTAAAATGTTTACAGCTTAAGGGAAATTATTTTTAATCGCCAAATACTGAGATATGGTGATTATCAGGTAATAGTAAATGATATTAAGTGATCCTTCATTTGTGATTATGATTGACGACTATGAGGGAAGGGTTCCACACAATTGAAGGGTTGGATGCAATAAGGGGACTAGCGCTTGGAAATTCGAAAAATTATTGTCCAAACACTAAGAAAGATTGGAAAATTAAATGTTGTTAAACTGAATTTTTAAAAATATAGTGTTGTAAAACTCATCACGACACACATTTTTTCTATTTACAGTTTGTTTATCCAATCATTACTATTCGAGCTAAAAATTATAAACAAAAAATTTTTCATCGTCCGAGATCATTATTTCTTTAGACAAAAATTGCGATAACTTGAGTAAATATTAACGGATCGTCACGAGACTTGAAACATAACTTTAGAAAACTCTAGCGAAGCCGTAAAAGGTATGCACGAAAACCTAATGTTAAAAAATGTAATAATATTTCATTAAAAAGTAATACTGGATATAACCCATGTTTTTCAACGTTCGCCGTTACTCAAGTTATCGCAATTTATGTTTAAAGAAATAATGATTTCGGGCGATGAAAAATTTTTTGTTTATAATTTTTAGCTCGAATAGAAATGATTGGATAAACAAACTGTAAATAGAAAAAATGTGTGTCGTGAACGAGCTTTACAACACTATATTTTTAGAAATTCAATTTAATAACATTTAATTTTCCAATCTTTCTTTGCGTTTGGACAATAATTTTTCCAATTTCCAAGCGCTAGTCCCCTTATTGCATCCAACCCTTCAATTTACCCTCGAATCTAGTTCACATTGACGACTGATCTCTTCCATCTCCGTGCCTCTTCCGTCAAGTCCCACAATTTCGTTGTTCGACGTATCAATCCGATCGTTTAATTAACGTGAACGCAGGAAAGGCCCCATTGTGACAGGGAATCTCAGCCAAGTTCAAAGCTCTTTCTCCAGGGAAGACAATGAATGCAGCCCGTTCCACTTCCTCTGAGAAATTCCTCGTTGCACAACGGAGCGGTTCGCGGGAGGCACGCCTATAGATGAGATAATCTCGAAGGACTCGGGATTGAAAAAAAATGAGGAAGTATCGCGATCCAGGTGACCCAGTTCGCGGCTCTTGAATTTCAGAATAGGCGTTCTTTCATATTCCAAGGATCTATTGTGGCGAACGATACGACTCTAGCCAGCCTTTCAGCTTTCGACGATGAAGCTTGCATCGAGCGTGCCTCGTTGTTAAGCAAAGAACGCGGCCACATTGGCGTTTATATCTTTCCTCGGCGATGCCAGAACGGAGGAATGGAGAAATGAGAGTAGTATAAATGCTTCCCTCGAAATCTATCGCGCTGAAAATCGCGCTTCAGGGATGTAGGTCAGCTGATTCGAAGCAAACGCAGGGACATCTGTCAGCTTGCGTAACTCCGCTGAATATCGCTATTAATTTCACGTTCGAAGGCCTTTTTCATGCGTGAATATCTGCGGTTGGAGCTGCTCGTTTCTCGCGACATCCAAAACGTATTATTTTCCTGCTTCCTACTCGCGATCGCTGGCCATTGATCAGGAGTATCGAGTGCTTCCTGTCACGAACCGCAGCAAGGACGAACGCCTCTTTGAGCGTTGCACAAATTGGGTAAAATTATCGCCTTGCACCGCGAAGAAATGATTTGGTAATTCCAGACCAGAAAGACAGAATAAGGTGGTGCGATTGTTGAAGTCAATTTGAGGATTTAAAGCCTTATTTAATTCCTCCAATTTTCTCTTATAATTTATGTAATCTCAATCATTGAAAATCAAAAGCAATACTGCAGCTCAGATTGTCGCTACAAGCTCCAATATTCTTCTTCCCATTTATATTTGACAAATTTTCTAAGAAAATGGTTTAGGAAATCCAGGAGACTTTCCCCCAACAATTTATCTAAAGGGGAAGCCATTTTCCAAATCCAACGAAGGCAAACGATTCAATTACTCATTGCCCAGGCCGTAACTCACCGCGCTTCGCCAATTTCCACCTGTCCAGCTCAGAAGCGCCGCAGAATTTACGTCACGAGTTCACACCGAGTTGGCCACCACGTTCTGTGACTAACGAAACACTCCAGTGACCGGTGCATTTGCATCAGAATCAGAATAATAAGAGCGATACGGCGGCGCGGTGCGCTGGGTGGCACGTAACGAGGGTGTTTCGCGCAACCCCTCGCCGTAGCGAGCAGATATGCAATTTTCGCGTGACTCATATCTCGAAGGGGCCCCCTCGGCAACGATTCCGCGATACTGCCTCGAATATCCGCGACAACGACGAAGGCGAAAGCCCGTATCCCCGACATTAGGGCTAATTCAGTTCCACGCAGTCTGCCCTGGGAACCGAAGGAGCGTTAAATTTTAATTACAGCTCGATTATTAGACGGTTTGTCCCGCTCCTTTTAGTTGGCAGCGAGCTACGCTCGACCAACGTATAATTAATCCATTAATCTCGGGAGGGCCTCGAGCAACCGATGAAACGGCGGATGGAAACTTCTAAATTAAATTTCCCCGCAGCTGTGCGAAGGGGATATTTCTTTCACATTTACCGGGCTGCACTGTTTTCGGGGCTCGTTGAAGGGAAAGGTGTAAGAAAATTGGCGATTACAGTGACTTGGTTTTAAATAGAACTTTTTAAAGGACAGGAATATTTGTGGAAAGGAGAATTGTGAGGTTCGTTGAGATCCTCGGGAGGAGAACACGTTCATTGGAGTGGTGAAAATCGAGTGGCAGTAGGTGGGGACCGAGCATCCGGTTCGAAATAGTCGCTGTTTCTAAAATTGCTCTGGTCGGGCGAGAAGAAAATCCAATAACAGCCGCCACAGCTTGGAACCAGTCACCTACTTTTCTGAAATGAAAATATCTCGCGCGACAGGCGACCGGAAAAGCTCCCGGAATAATTAGGCGGTTGTCGAAACGCGTGATGTTGGCTCTAACGAGATGCCAGTCCCTTGAAACGGGGGAGTTAGTTTCTTTTGTAACTCCATCAACAATTAGCAGAAATTCTCTCGACTGCAGCGACGCGGGGAAAAATACTCTTTATATTAACCAGCACGCTCTCCACCCAGCGCCACCAGCCACGAGAATTTCCATTTCTTAGCGGCGAATTTGCATTTCATGCCGGTTGTGGGCTGCAAGATGCACAGTCATTTGCAGGTGTTAACTTGATCGCGTCGTCGACAGTTTATTCGAGAATTAATGACAATATTATGCGCCACGCTTTCGTAACTAACAGCTACCGAAATGAGCAGAGTAAAAGTGTAGTAGGTACAACACCGGTTCTTTAAACAACTTGACGCGGCGTCCCTTATTTCTTCATTACACGTGGAGGAATTTCGATTTCTCCATTATTATTTTCTACAAGAGCTTTTAATTCACGTTAAAACGCTATCTTGCGATGGATCTTAACGGTACCGTCCAAAGCGAGTCCCTATGATTTCTTAATCAGTTTCTATCTTGCGATCGAACTATCGATAACAGCTTCAAGGTGGAACAAGTTAAGCACCAAGGAAGCCTGCTGTACGAAAGCGCCCATCCTCAGAATCATCTCGCCGAAAAATATGAGAATCCCTGGTGCACGCAGGTTTTACCTGAGGGATACGCATGCGCCGCGACCGACAGATGTTTCCTCCTCGCCAACTGTTGCACGCCGCGACGAGAGGCGAGGCTGCATCTGATTTACCAAGGAGAGAAAGAAGAGGAGAAGAAGGGACGAAAAATCCATCTTTCCTGCCCTTCTCCCCCCCCCTCCCCCCGCCCCTCGCCCCTCGCCCCTCTGCGGCGCGAGCTCACGGAAATAGGGAGGTCTGCGGAGGGGGGCGGAGAGGCTCGCGCTCGCCTTTTTGTCGAGGCTCCTCCGAAAGGATCCCCGAGGACGGGCTACGAGGGGGTGGACCAACCCTATTTAGACCCGTGAACGCAGCCCTTGCGTCCTTAGGCCCGATCAACCCCACCGATAACCGAGACGATCGTGTCGAGCGAGACCTAACCCAAGCTACTGACCCGAAAGCGAGATTTATTGGACACCCGATTCTACTTGCTCAGAGTGCTCATGGTTTTACCGACTGTTTATTGGCTATAATGCTTGAGGTTTCTTTTATGGGGTGGGGTCTCCACGGAGACACGATCGAGGGGCTCGTGAACTTGGGTTATGGGTGCACTGATGCAATTTGTGTTGGTTTTAATGTCGTTGAGGATTATTGGAAGGACAATTGGAAGGTTGCGCTGATTGAATGTTTAAGATTTGAAAATAGCGGGGTGCAAAGGATTGATTAATTATTCTATTATTTAGGCGGAGTAATAGAAAGATGACCTTGTTTAAAAGTGCAAGAGTGCATTGCTTGTAGTGTTAATGTGTACACCAGGTGTTTCCCCCCATAAGTTGGAGAAAACGAGAGACTTAAACGGTAAGACATATTATCAAGAGCATGATAATGCATACCAATAATCTTGCAAACAACGGTAAAAAAAGAAATAATCTCTACCTCATTTTTGTAATTAATTGTACCAAAGGGTTGTGTAACCCGTCTATTGTAATTAAATTAAAATTTTTTTTTAAAAATTACCTAGAGTTACTAAGAATTACACAAGTTACAAGGAAATGTCGATGGCTTACAAGGAAAGATCCCAAATCCGGAAATTCAAAAAATTCTGAGACTTTGTGAATATGTAGAGGATTTCCTCCTGATTACAACGCAATTTTTGTTTGCTGCCCAAATTCACTCTAAGGGTGTGAAATTGACCCCTTAAATTCCGGTTATTTTCCGATTTTGTGTTATAACTCGCGAACTCTAACAACTGTAAATTACCAAATGATAGTCCTAATTAAAAAAAGTAACTTTTGTCTTGAAGCTTTTTTTCTATCTCTTCCAGATTGCGAGTTACAAAATAAAATCGGAAAATAGCCGAATTTTCATGGATTAATTTCACCCCCTTAGAGTGAATTTGGGCAGCAAACAAAAATTGTGTTGTAATCAGGGGGAAATCCCCTACATATTCACAAAGTCTCAGATTTTTTTGAATTTTCGGGTTCGGGATCTTCCCTTGTTAGTGCAGAATTATTTTATATCCACTTTCTTTTAAATTCGAGTTTTTACATGCAACAAATATTTCTTGACTGTTTCTTTACGCTGTATAAAAATCACATTTATATCTACTTCATAAATTTGTTTATCGTATGTCCCTGAATCTTATGTACCATTGCATGTTTAAACCTATTTTCCAATATTTTTGCACTAAGCCATCGATGTATCAATTGACTGATAAAAATCTTCCCAAGTTTCCCCTCAGATTGCCACGTGATATCCTCCAACAATATTACACCGCAGTTCTAGAATACCAGCAGACAAAAATGAGTATT